>JALHAQ010000004.1:3727658-4348934 GCA_023838395.1 Holcopasites calliopsidis | reverse complement strand
GTGTACGATTCTTCCATTACAGTCTCCTGCCTCCCTTCCTTCTCAATTAACTCGTCTGGAATTCGCAGGGGTGAATCGAACGGGGAAGTGAATCAAATCAGGGTATTCGTATGAAACGGCGAGAAATCACGGTGAAATATTGCGGAAGGGCAATATATTATGGTATCAACACTTGGGGTACCCCGCCGATAGGGAGGAATAGAAATATGGATAATAGCCTGCTCGCAGCTTTACCCGGAACAGAATGTAATGTACTTCTTTTAAACGAATCGAAACAACCGATGTTAGTTCACTAATAAATAAAATAAAGTCGTATAATAAAATTCATTGAATTAGAATATTAAAACGGAGCTCCGAGTTTCCCCTGAATAGCTTATCGAGTAAATCGCATCATTATTCGTTTTTCCATATTCCTGGCATTATGATATCCCAAGCGACGTCGTAAAGGGCCACAGTTACGATGGGAAAAGATACACGATGGATAACAAAGATGTAACCTTCTGTCAACGATACAGCCGCGCAGTGGATAAACGAGGGGATGGAAACGAGATGGGGGAAACGGTTCGTGAGCAGTAAATTCGCCCGAAAGAAATACGTGTTTCTGTTATTACACGGAAGCTCCGGGTAACAGGGGGGGACAACTGCGCGCCGCGCCGGTAGTGGTGCACCGTGTACGACCGATGTATTACTACGTTCCAAAGCGAGCAAGTAAATAAGTAAGCGTGCGAATGGCTCGCTGTACCTCTCTACTGAACCCCGACGAGCTAAAGCAATTTGTGGCACGCGAGGTTTGCATCGTGCCTCGGGCCCTCGCCACGCGCCACGCGTCCCCTATATGGAGCAGCAACCAGCTCGCTTCACATTCGTGATTTCAATCGCCGGATTTTTTCTATCATCCCCTGCATTATAGGACTGATCGTTGCAGTATCTATGATATCTCGGCCTAATCTAACTGATCGTTTCATAAGATTACGACAAAGATAAGGATATTTTCGCTCTTTCAACCCTTTCGTAAACGCGACACTTTCTTAAGGAATTCTCTCATGTACCTTACATGGCACTTGGAATTGGCGGTAAACCGAGATGTGTTCCTCTTCTTATATAAGCCACGCCTACATTATTCTAATATTATTAAATAATACATTTTAATGCGCGATATCAATTTTTGTAAGCAGTTCGCAGCCTTTCATGATAGAAAGATTTTGAAATGGCTTAATGTTGAACGCCACGGAGATTTTCGAGCTGAAGAAAACCTAATCCACGACAAAGGGTAGAATGGACTTTGGGGAAAGGTGTTGACGCGCCCAAGGCTTCCGTGGGTAAACAATTTGACAGGATGTCGGGGAATTTCTATGAGGATCCGTATGCAAGCCGAAAGCTCCCGGCTATTCGGCATATCTTATAAATATGTAGGGAGACACCATATGCGCGTATATCAAACCGGAAGGGTTGAAAGTCTTTGTCGGTTTCTCCGGAGCGAGCACGGCAAGCCGTATATCGATCAGCGTAGCTCATAAATAAGACCTTACTCGCATCTATTTAACGGCTGGGTGTATATAAATAACGGCAATGTTTATTGTACATTAAACGGACTGCAAGCACTAAAAGCAAAACGTCAAGCGCATACTGTATATGCATAATTTATTTATGAAAAATATAAGATGATGAACGATGAAATGTCCGAGTAACTCATACTACTATTAAGCGATTGCACTAAGAAAGAAAAAAAGGATTGTACTAGCACCCGACGGAATGCAATTTCGCGCAATTCTCTGTTGCGCTCGCAAACTATAAATCACACCCTCTTAAAGGAATGAAGTCTCGCTTTGGTGGAACCGAAGCCCGAAAGGACGTTCGACCACAGAAATTAACGTACCCCTTAATTTCACCGGCTGCCGCGGAACACGTGCCAAAAGCTGTCCGAGTAAGACTTTTGACAATACGGGATGCAAAGAGCAGATGAGAACCTCTGTGCATTCGGACGAGCCGCGTGGCCGCGGAAGATAACCAAGAGCTTAATTGTTTCTGGTCTGGCAACTCTCTATGCAGTCTGCAAATACGTAGCCGGCGAAGGTGTGCCTTTGTTCATCGAATCGAACGCGAAATTTGCATGCACCGGCGAACGCGAACCGCCCTCTGAACTTTGAACCATTTCAAACGCGGAGCGCCAAAAAAAAAAAAACAACAACAAGAAGAACAATGACCACGCCTTTCTTGAAATGCGATTCATTTACGCAGCAGGGCGGTCCGCGGCTGTTTTCCCCGAGTCAAGGGTTGTTTGCAATTTTAGACCCTCTGCTTTATCAGGCTTGATACTGCGATAGTTGAACCTGCGCAACGCTCCTTGGCTCCGATCCAATAAGTAGCTAAAGCTTGAACATGAGAGAGCATGTGCCGCGTGACTCAGCCTTGCAACCGGTAGAACCATTGCGTACAATGTTAAACGCTTTCAAGGAGATGCATGGAATCGCATACGCCGGGGCAATGACGGTGGTAGCAATGATACAAAATGTTACGAACGCGCAGCGGACGAGAATATATGTATAAAACAGTAAAGATGTTAATAAGGGGGCAGATATTGTAAGGCGAAACATTTAAATGCCTCCGTGTTTTTAAACATTCTTAGATCAAGAAAATCCGTACGTATAAAACAGTAAAGAAGCGGAGCGTTAATAAGGAAGCGAGCATCGTGAGGAGCGATATTCGAATGTTTCTGCATTTTTAAACTGGCCGAGAAAGCTTTAATAACTTTGTACGGGGGGGAAAAAATACGATGGTTGCTTGCGTAAATACACGGAACGCCGTACATTCGGATGCATTGATCGGAATCTTTACCGTCATAAGGATCCAATAAACGTCCAATTTATTTCGCGCGAAAGAAACACGCGCATAAGAGCCGAGAGCAAAGTTTTCATTTACATTTATCGCGTATTAACGTACTGGATTATTAACGTCCCGCCCGAGTAATAACAACTCATCCGTGGTGAACCTTTATAAGGACCGCGTTGCCGGTAACTAAAAAGAGCCGAGTGCCGGGTTAAACGGGGAGAGTCCACTCGGGGAAGGACCTCTTGAGAGCGGAGTCTATTATGGCCGATTATTACGAGTAAATTTGTAGCAGTTTCGACGCGAAACGTTGTGATTACGCCGCGTTAATCCGCGACATAATAAAGACGTTTGGAGGGCGAGCATTATTTGGTTCGCTGATCCGCGGATCCAACGGCCTAATTACTATATAAAACGCCGAAACACGGCCGTTACGGGCGGCGCAATAAAAAGAGCGCCGGGCGAAACTGGCTGAACGTTTTGGCGCCTATAATGGTCACCCGTATCCTTTTATGCCTCCTTCCTTCAGCTTTCCGCCGTGCCGTCGAGGCCGACCGTATAATGCCCCGCGCGTCGTGTATTGTGCATTGAACTTCGAAGAGATTTCGAAACGACGAGCTATTTTTAACAATCGATGCTATCCATCGATGCTTCGGAATGTGAAAAAAAAAAGTGTTGGCACTGGAGGTTTGAAGTGCTCCCCCTTCACGAGCGCAACTGTATACGGGGATGTGCAACATTTGATGTAGCTGAAATTAATCTGTGCGTGAATGTCTCCTACATCCACCGTACACTTGTAAACACGTGTATAAATAAAGAATTAACGACGAGTAGCAGAGATTTCGGTAAACTTTCAGTACGATTATAAAACTCGTTTACTTTGCATTTAATCCTGTATTATTGGAGGGAAAATCGGTCAAACGGGATTTTCAGTTTCTTACGAGAGATAAAGTTAATCAAACGGCGCCTGTTTAAATTTCATATCAAACCGGTTTCGACGTAAAATTGTAATGTATGAAACTAATTGTATATATTGAAGTGTTTAAGGCTGCTGTATATTAAATTCGTAAAAGTGAAATTCGATAACTCCACGCATCGGTTATGCTTCATTTCAGAACCTAGCCGGACAGTATGGTGGGTATTTCAAGCAAAGGAGAAACGAAGGAAAACGGAACGGCCATGTGCATGGCGGAAACCGAATAAACGATGAAACAATGCGCGAGATGTCACAGAGGATCGCCTGAAGAATCGTAAATCGGTACTTCGTTAGGCGAAACAGGACAGGCAGTAGCTATGCCGATGCGACGATAATGTCAGAAATTTACAATCGATAAAGTCGAAAGGGGCGCGAGAATGCGAAGGCGAACGACAATGGTTAAGCGTTGAGGAACGGTGCGAAAAGGAGTACGCGGCTATTGCCCGTAAATAAGGCAGGGGCAAAATAACCGCGAGCATGGCTTTCCCCACGAAAGTGCTCTCCTTTAACGCAGTCATAACTAATCGGTACCAGATACATTCCACTTCCCTTCTTCCCTTCCTTTTTACTTTGTTTTACGAAAATGATCAACTTCTACGATCCTTTGCACCCTTCCTCAATTTGTACCTTCGGCCGCTTCAGCACGCTGAATAAACGTTGCTCGCTTTCGGACAGATTTGTAAATTTAATTTGGCGCATGAAAGCAATTACCTCATCGCTATAGGTATTAATCGAGAGACAAGTATCGAAAGTAATGTTTTATACCAGAAATGACGCTCGATCTTGCCAAAATTGTATTACAGTGTTACATAATCGGTCGGCAGAAAAAGCTCTCGCACACGAATTCGATTTATATACGTACATCTCCAGAATCTCCGTTGATACTAAAATTCCCGTTTCCCCATATTTTCTACGGCAACGTGTGCCAGTGGTCGTCCGTTTTCTGTTCTTTCCACGCGACCCGTTCCGCTCGGTCGGTGCGCATACATTCCGCGCGCAAAGGCTGTAAACATTTTGGCACCGCGATACAAGAACAATAATTTAGCGTTCGCAGAGGGGCCCGGCCGTGGTGTGCGGCGGGGCTCTTTTTGCCGGTGCGCACGGTTCGCCACGGAGTGGTACCATTCGAGTGCTTGTAACCCGGCACGAACGCGCGCCGCACGACGTCGACTTGTCGATTTTTGCGAAACGACGCGACGCGTGCACACCCGTCTTATTCGTGCCGCGGTCATTCACTTTGCCGATTCTCACCGCGCGAGGGTATAAGCCGCGATTCACACCGCACGATAATTAGCAGTAAATCATCGCGGCCGATATACGCAGAGGTTGCCCAGGTACTTCGTAAAACACGGGGGTGGTGAAATTATAATAATCATATTTGAATCTTAAAAGGGACGAGGATATCTCGGGCTCCCTCTTGTTTCTTTTTCTCTTTTAATTCAGAAGTGACAAATTTGCGCAGCTGATGAACTTTATTATTCGTAACCGATTTGAGGATTTTTCGACACGCCTACGGTTAACAGAGGGAGATCCGCAGCTGCTTGTACGGCTCATAAATAATTAATTATGTCACAGACAGTCGTCTTTTAAATGAGATTTTACCCCTTCCAGATTCGGTCGTGCCTTGATTTACGTGAATATTCTGATCCTAGAGCCTCTATCATAATAATTACCTGTTAATTACGCCAACGTGAATCTAAACGAACTTTTTACTGCCGAAACAAGAATGGAAAGAAAGGAGGAAGATTCGAGTTCAGGTATAGATGCACGTGTACAGGGATATTGACGTACGTTATGGGAATACCACGTAGGCCAGGCGCGTTATTATTTTTCAGACTGGCTCAGATTGAATTTTTATAGGTCTGTTGGCGTATAAGCTTAGCGCAGTGGCGCTCAAAGCCGCGGGAAGAATTTCGGATCCTTATGGTATCGTTAACGAGGCGCAACCATCGATGCTCGAACACCATCGATACGGTAACAAGGCCCGCCGACAACCCCGTATACGAGTCGCGTTAGCATATGAATGCCAGGGTGGCGGCGGTGCGAGGAACGAAATACAGCTAATAAAAGGAAGAAGTTTTGAAAGGGGCGCCGCGGTGGATCAGTTTTGTATAATAAGCCCCCCCCCCTACCGTTCCACCGCTTCGGAGGGTGTTAAATCCCCGCAGAAAAAGAAGGGTTGAAACCTCCCTTTGAACCCTGCCACCCATTGTTGGGAATACAAACGACTTTGAAACTCATAATTTTGGATCGACTACCAGGCCGTGGAAATATTTTATGTTCTCGACGAAATCCTCGCATTTGTGCCCTCCGCCCCGTGGCTAATCGTAAACGAAAGCTCCTTTATAGCAGTATATGGACAAGATGAACTTGTCAGACTAGATACCGTAAATATCCCGAGACTTTCAAAAGCTAGCACTCTATCGGAAGACGCCGAACAATTGCGCCGTACACGCTCCATGAAACGGATCACTAAGTCTGAATGTTAATAAAAGTGGGAATTAACGAAATACTATTTTGTTAGATAATATGAGTTTTGTTATGTAGGAAATGTTATATGATTTTAGAAGAAGGTGTGCTATTGTCGACAACCCAGGGCCCTCCTAAGCGATGCGCCCAAAAAATTTATACGGACAGCGAGGCGGAAGATAGGCCAGCGGTTCCCCCACCTATAAAGGGTCAAAGTTCGCATGGGTCGGGGCCAGTTTAATTGGCGCATTTAGATACTGAGTATCTGTTACGCGTTTCCTGACTTTCTCTTACGCCGTCCGAGAGCGTTTTTCATAATTAGGTGGCGAATTCGTAGCCCCACAACCGCAAAACCACATTCACCGCAGGCGTAGTCATCCGTTCCACGACGGCGGATCATAATAAAATAAATTATGTGGTGACCGCGCGTCAATGAAATCTTCCTCAATTTTTATCGTTTTATATCCGTCGTAAATTTTAGCTACGGGTGAGACTGTTACGAAACGCAGCGTTCTCCCCGCCCGGAGAGAGAGAGAGAGAGAGAGAGAGAGAGAGAGAACGCTCGTGATCGTTTCTCAGGAATCCGTGATTGATTTAAACCGCGAAAGGGTTCGAGCCCCGTGGCATAGCCAGAAAAATATGTAGAAAGGAAAGAGGTACAATACGTGGCACGTTCGAGAAAAAGGAACGAGTCGTTACTTGATGCTGTCGAGCCACGAAATATACAGCAGATACCCAGTCACGTTCTAGGAGAGGAGAAAGAAAGAGGAAAAAGAATCGGAGCCAGCCGCGGAAGGAGCCGAACAAAAATTATGGAGAGCGAGTCTCGCGACGATAATCACGTCGGCAGCTCTTAATGATGGCATCAACCGATACTTGTATGTACGGCAATTCCATAGGGGCTCACGACGGTGTGCATCGGAAGTCCCGTGGGGTAGATTAACCATGGGAATATTTACACATGTCCTACTGGCAGTGATATAGATATTACATACATATATCTTTACATGTACCTCCCATCTTATACTTCGGTCCATTTGATCAATGAAGTTTTAATAGGAGCTGAACAATATCATTTCAAACAATATATCTTATCCTATTTTAAATCGTGCGTGTATGAAAATGAAATATCCTATTTGTTACAGCAAGCTTTAAAATATTGTATCGTCTTAGGGGTACTGGAAATATTTCATTTACTATTTCTTTGGAGTTCACGTTTTAAATTGCGTTCACCGCAAGCGAGAATGCTTCAATCTCTCCTCGCGAATGTAGGTGAACCGTGTGTCGAACGATTCGTCCAAATCACAATCATCGGCATTCAGTGGCAAACCGATTGTTACGACTCAAGTAGCAAACATCCCTCTTCCCTGCCTGCTGACCTCTTTTCTGCGATGCTTTTACTGTCGTTTTAAGGTGGTCGAGTCGAGTGTCATTTAGAAGCGTCTATTCAAATGCATTCAACCGCGCATCTCGGCTCCGCAAATTTTGCTGTAGGAACGATCGTGATGAACGTTCACTTCACACGCTTCGAGTGTGAATAGAATAGATGGCAGAGATTTTTATATTGCTCGCACGGCAAATGCCGAAGGTTCGTGTTTGCCCAACAATTTCATTCTAACAGCAGTTTGTTATTCTTCCTTCACGTCTTATCATTTTTGCAAACGGACAGTTTATGAAATGTGTATTAATATAGATTTATTCGGGCAGCATTTGTCCACCAGTGATCGCGACACCATCATTCTGTTCATAGTTTATCTTCTATCTTCAATGTGCCTACTCTGCGTGCGGTCTGAATAAGGGCAGATATCTACCACTGAAACGCTTTCCTCGAAGCTCGCACCCGCGAAATCGTGGGCTTACATACTCGGCACGTTCCTTCTGACGAAACTTTCATGCAGTTTCCTCAGTGCTGACGTAATCGAGCGCCGACTTTGTTCAAATGTTTTCGCTACGAGAACACGTTCTCGAACGGCATGGCATTCCACCCTGATTTTGCAAAGTCCTATGCTCATCAACAGTTACAACGCGGAGTCCCACGGAAGTAAGAGAAAAAGAAACTACTTCACCGCGTGATCTCGTTCTATATTTAAGTGTTAATCAACATCTCAGACTTCGGGGTGGATAAAAATAGTAAAGCTAATTTACATTAAGAATGATTAATTATACATTCCAGTGATCGTTTCGATGATTGTGGCAGTAGTGTAACCCTTAAAAGAAACGAAAACGTAGCGGGCTGTCTGACAGAACGACACATTGAAATACATTAGGTCAACACTAACCAATTAAGACGAGCCGTCGAAGCCGATACAGCCGGGATACGAACAGATGACTAGGAACGCGTCCGCTCGAGGAGACCAGGTGATGGGCGCCCATTGTCTCGAATCATTCTGGCCCCGACAGCGCGGGCTATATTTTTCTTCGAGATGCCCGATAACGCCTATGCAGCGTCGATTGAGATCGATACGTGCCCGGCAGGACACGGTCGCTGACAGCTTGACCCGGCTACGGTAGGGTCGAATTGAGAGAGGTCAAGATCTCCTGGACGAATGCCACAGTGTCGTATGTCGAAGAAACCGAGGGCATTCACTTTTATAATGTCACCGTCCGCGCGCTTGTTACTGAATAAAGCGCCAAGAAATTATTTATACTGCTCACTGATTTTCCACGACATTCCACAAAAGCGAGTAATATTTGACGTCGTCTATTTTGCATCTAATATTTCGAACATTAATTTCATTAAAGTAAAGCAATAGAATTTAATGGAATAATATGCGTTTTGCAATTGTCCCAGTTCTTCGGAAAATATAATCAGAGCTGAAAGGTACTCACCGGATTTTTCACATAGTTGGCAAGGAGTGAAGCAGTTGTTGCGTAGGGACTACCTTCAACAGAATACTACTAATTCTATTCCAGTTTCGGGATTAATATTCCTTGCTCGAGACTTTAGATGTCTCCGGGATGATTTTCTATCAGTTCAAAGCCGGCACAGATTCCATTGAGCATAGAATAGACTCCGATCGAGCGTGCCTGACATATTTCCGATGATCGATGCCATGCGATCCAACGATCCTAGAGGTGGTTCGAGTTGTCAGGTGCTTATGGGACACCTTGTATGCCCACGAGAGGCGGCAGAGGAGCAAGAACGAAGGAACCTTGTTTTTTAAGGACCGCCAGGGCTATCGCGCCACCCTCTATTAATCATCGACCGCTGACGTGCACTCGCTCGGTTTCTCACGCATTCGATTCAACGAACTTACTTCTCTCGCTGGCGACTGGTCGGCTCGCCTGTCTGTTATCGTAAGTCGAGGGGGGCTACCTTAATTTTTGTTTAACTCCGCGCCGCTACCATCGACCTCCCTCTGGCGCGCCGTTTTAGAAATATAATGGGAAGGGAAATCGAACGGGGACCGCGTGAGGATGAGTCCCGTGAAAGGGCGAAGACGAAATTGAATAAAAAATGTCGGAAGTGCTTTGAGAATAGCCGACCGACAGACTATAGCCGTGGGGTACGGCCTGTCGACCCTCGGTACGAGTACACCCCATGAAGCACGCGACTCGAACGATAAAACTATAAGCATCACACGCGCGTACGTACGCGCGTTCATACCCCCGCGAGGCGAAACCCATGTTTCGTCAGCGGACAGCCTTCCTTCCCGAAGATCTCAGAGGCTCCGAATTAAATTTCACAGCTCGTGAACGAACGTCAGCTTTGCATGGCCAACTAGACGCCGACAACGTCTTTCTCTCTATGCTCGTCGCTTCAGCCGCCCTTCTTTCGCATCACGGCCAAGTATATTAATTACGTGGGGAGGTATCAAAAATATAATCTCGTGTAGACATCCACGGGGTGGAATGTTTCCGAATAAACGGCTTCGTTTACATTCTGATGTTACTGAAGTGTGAAATAATTGCCGCTTTATTGTTATTCAGCCGTATTCGTTGTTATATTTTATTTATTCGAGAGCAATTGATTATTTTTTTTGGTCAAATCTTTTGCCTAGCCCTTCATGCGTAATGCAGGTAGAGTAAGTACGTGTTTAATTAAACATGTCTTACCATAAAATTGACACATTCGTTCTACATATCCAACGCAGTCCGATTTCAAATAATCCTACTGAATAATCGGAGGAAGCGTTTTCTTTTTAACAGAGAAATTCGGTGAAATATTCTTTAGGCGTGGCGCCTATTGAAGCGAATTCAATTCCGGTGAATCATTTCTGTGGGGCAGGGTAAAGGGTGACCCCGCGTGAACTCTGAAGATCGCAGGACCTTTTCGGCAGAGCGACCGGCTCATTACATTGTCTTAAGTTTCAAGTTCTACGAGGACCTCTCGGACAGGAGGTGGGACCGCGGACGAATATGACGAGGGTGAGGCTTACGTGCGATACCGCGGGAGAAAGAGTCTGACGAGGAAGCAGGGAAAGGGAGGGGAATATGGAAAGGAAGGTAGAAGGAGACGATCTCGGAGAACGAAAGGCCCTTAGCGTCGTATTATTTCAGGTTTGCATACGTTTCGTGTTTCAGTCCATTATGCTCGCAAGGAGCTTTTCGAGCGGCGCGCCGGCGCGCACCAAAAGGGCGCTCATCGTTGTCCGAAAGAGAAAAGGAAACGATGAAAGAACGACGATGTTCGAGTCTGATGGAAAAGGAACCGAATAAACGGATATCTATTTGGAATCGCAAATAGAGGAGAGATCGGGGGGTAAGATCACTGTACCAAGCGATAAGAAGTGTAACTCTGTTACATTTTGTTACTATTATCCGTGAAATTATCGTCGGCATGAAAAAATTACGGCGCGTTGCTCGTCGAACGCGCGCAAGCCCACGCAGGAAGGAATCTCTCCCGCTTTCCCAGAAAGGAATTAAAAACGTACGATCGAAGAGGATCGGCGAAGGCCGCGCGGAACATACGAACCGCTTCGTCGCCGAAGCGTGCGACCAGTTTGGCTGCCCCTATCGTACATTCCAATCGACAGAAAACTCGCGGCGCGACGGTCAAACGCACGGAACAACTTCGTAAACGTTTCGCTCTCCCAATTGCAGCAGTTTATTTCCTCCCCCGTCCCTGGGCGTTACTTTCTTCCCGCAGTTTTTCTGCCGCTTCGTTCCTTCCTTCCCGCCCCGCTAACGAGCGACGCTCCGTCGATTTTCCCGAAACGACGTACAATGAATATTATTACGATTCCCCTTTTTCTCTCGATGTTCGTTCGCGAGGATAACGGTCCCGGCGGCGCTATATTTCCCCGCGACCGCGGAGGAAAGAAGTTTTACGAGCGTGCATTAAACAGTAACGAAGGCCGTCGACGATCGGAGGAAAGGCTTGCGGAATATTTTCTGAAAATATCCTTCCTCTTTCTCCTCCCTTACTGAGTCATCGGCACGGTAACGCGGATATCGCGTGCAGCGATATCCTTTGCTACCCAGTAGTTGAAAAAACAAAAAGAAGGACGATTCGACGGGAATCATTTGGATAATCGATACGTCGCCGGGATGATCACGCTAATACGCGCGGCTTTAACGGATGAGATAACGATAGAGGAGGGAGCGGAATGGGGTGGCACCGTTACACGCTAACACGATTATCGGACAGCAAGCGTTTCCGAGGCTCTGCTCTCCTACGACATGCTTGCTCTACAAGCTCGTGTCCGAGGGCTCAGAATGACATAGGGTTATTGCCATACCACAGGCTACTATCTGCTCTCAGAGATCAGCTCGTAATTGTTACAAATCGCCCGGTGTCCTCGCAAACATCGATCCATCGTGCTAGCTCGCGAGTAGTTTACCGTAAAGAGACGTGGCGACTACCAGGGAATCCGGCAGGGATCGAGCAAATTTTCGATTCTCCGTAATTTGCTGTTCATCCATTCTGGAAATGGTCTTACAAATGCATATGTGGGCTCTCATGTAAAAACGAATAATAAAAAGCAAATTTGTTAAAAGAAAAACATACTCAGTTGGAGCAGTTGCAAATCGTCAGGTGACAGATAAGATCAATGTTCGTATTCAAAGAGTACGCGCGCTATTAAAAAATATATTCGTTTTTGCGTTTGAAATATATTAAATAATGACTGGACAATTGCGTTTGAAATATATTAAATAATGACTGGACAACGAGTCGAGTCGGTAAAGGGTGTAATCGATGCCGCGAGGGCAATTATGTCCAACTTATGAAAACGACTCCGGGTGAATAAAGGAAGAGGGTGCCGGAGCTATTAACGCGGCGTAGTAATAAAGAGGTGTCACACATCGCCGTTGCAGTTAATTACAACTCGGTACCAAGTAAGAGCCGTCGAAAGCATGGGGGCAATTCCACGTGCGAAAGTGGCAAGATGTGGAATACGAAGGAGCGCCTGAGATGATTAAGCGAGAGCTTGGTAACCGAACGTGAACCTAATTCCATTACACCAGACGGTTGTAAAGATACGTAACCGTTATTATAATAAACATTACTGGCGTACGCAATAAACATGCATTATTGTTATTATCGTTGGCTCGTTTCGGTTCAAGTCTCTCGGCATGATGCACGTTCATGCGTGCACATTTGCACTTAATACAGTCTACAATGTTTTCACCGAACGAAATTTATTCTATCGCGCTGTCGAAAGGATCTTTCGTGCTGGTAGTTCGAAACTGAGGTATTCTTAATATCAATCACGCGTGCAATGATGAATTTTCATTGTGTTATCGATTTTAGATTTTCGTGTGGCTATTTAAATGTATCGACATCAAAATGCATTGTCCCTTTTTTACCTCGAAAGCGAAAGAGATTAGTGAGAGAAATTTCTTTATTTTAATAACGGAACAGATTTAGAAAAATAAAGGTAACGTTGTTTTTTAATAACGAAAGTCTACCGTGTATAGTGATATAGTTTCTCGAACGGCGCTTTAAAGACCGGCATTTCGACGCGATACGTTAAACACATTTTCTCTCGCGGGAGAAATTGCAAGTACTTGTACTCGGGGTACCGGTTTCCGTCTTACTGATGTTATCGGTGTGCCACTGCGACGCGCGCCGCATTTACCTACACGATTGTAATGCAGACGCTCCTGGTTGTACCCCCGTTCTCGAGATGCCCGTACAATTTGATACCTTCTTTAATTCCCCCTTGAGGGACGCCAATCTAATATCTCAATTTTCATGCTCATACATTTGTAGAGGGTGTTGAATTAATGCTATCGTTACTGATCGTAATATGAAGAACTGCGGAACTTTATACCATGTTTGCATTTCACCATACAATTACTCAACATTAAAATGTAATTAAATTCAGTTCAGGACAGGGCAGTTTTTGTTTTCTATACGAAGCAACGTATTCTGCTAGCGTTTGGACTTTTCGTGAACGACGGGACGTAAATGATACCAAGAAGAGTACGACTCGCATTTGGTGAAGTTTTTCATATGGGATTGCCATTAGTAACCAAACTGAAACCCGTACTTCGAAACGGAGTATGTTGACGAAAGAATGTAAAGTGAAACCTGTAAATGGTGCAAATTGTTCCAGGAGCAACTATGCACTTACTGCGGATCCATAAATCAATGCCACGCACCAATATAAACGTTCCCTTATCTCGCGGATACTCCTGTACCTCGCCCTCAGAGTTCCCGTCCCTGTTCCAAGTGGACCAAAGAAAAGCAGACAAGCTCCCTCGTACCTTTCCATCGGCCATAAAACCGAAGGAAATTAATCGAATCCGCAGACCATAAGTAGAGTGGCGCGCCGAATGCAACAAGATGGACACGCCGGCGGTGCTTATTCCCTGGCACGGCGAACGTGTCAGGAAAAAAGCGGTCATTTATTTTCCCTCGACGGGGGTATCTGCTTGCGAATCACGATTTTCCGCGTCACGCGGCGTACATGTAAATCGAGCACACGGCGCCGAGGGAGTGAGTCCTCCGAGGCTGTAAGATGTTGCCCGCAATCACGGGACCGGCATCCGAAGAGGTCGCAATCTCTGCTGCGTCGTCGCGAGGCCGGGGATAGCAACCGGCAGATCACCGCGATAATGATGATGACGGCGATTACGAGATGACGAGAGAGCGATGAGGGCGCGAAGCATGGCAAAATGGCTCGTAAAACAAATCGACCAGGCTCGTTCGACGTTGGCCAAGTTACAAAGGTGCTGCGCCACGGCCGTTTACGACCCTCGGCCGCGATCGTATCTCGACAGCCTGTTGACAGACAGGCTTAATATCGTCAGACCGTTTCATTTCGGATTCGTTTAAGCTCGGTTACACGCGCTGCCCTCATGCAAATCACGGCGTCCACGGCTTTAGGGAAACTAGGCGGTGGCGTACGACGCGAGGGATCGCCAACGGCCTGCACTTTCGCCTGACCCACGCCGCTTTCATCTAACTACCGACGCGCTATAATTGGATCCCTGGGTCTTTAATTCGATCGAGGCTATCTATTCCCGGGAGTGATCTGAGGAGGTTAGCGATAGCTGCTGAAAAGTGCGTCATTTTAACTCGCGTTTCACCGCTTCACGCGACAAGGGAGGAGGGTCGTTGTATGCTTCTTAAAACGTGTATCACAATTAAGTACGTTGCGTCGCTATCCGATGTCGCCTCGTAGCAGAACGATTGCCATAGCTTTACACAGTACCCGGTAATTCATGATCGCATTGTTAAAGCGAAATTGATCGTTCCGAAGTTAAAGTGTCCTTCAAATATCAAATTAGTCAATCGATGAGCACGCTGGGCGCGAGAAGCGTACACGAGCCCCACCATAAAGGAGGGACAAACACGACGGAGACGAAGGAGAGTGGCTTTCTTACGAAAGATAGACCATCGAAAGGAACGAGGCATGCCGAAGAGGCGACCGAAAGGATGAAGGAGGAAAGAGAGAGAGAGAGAGATCGGGACGCGAAGCGAGAACCGATCAATCGAGGCGGAATGACAGGCGGCCGGGCTATCGCGAGCATCGACATGACGACAAGTGCCTCGCACACCGTTCCGAGTTACCTACAGGCCTTCGAGCGTATCTTCATTTCGCTGACGTAGGTAGAACCATATAACAGTGGAGCCACGGAGGACATGCTCGACAAACGCGACGATCTCGTAGGTCTTTAAATCTGACGTTACCGTGGAGGAAAACAGCCGGGCGATGCTTGACAAATATTCTGTCGAGCTTCTTTCGCGTCCGAACTCCCAGCGCTAAAAATGTCTGTTACTCAAACGTGTGTAAAGCGTGTTCTCGAAAGGGGTATCGAAAGTTTGTAATTTTGCAACGTGAAAGGCTCTCAACACCTTTGCAACCAACTATAGATGTTCCGAATATTAAAAAAGAAAAAGAAACGCAAGCAAACGCGTACGATAATCTCATCATTACGTGCCCGATAACGTTTCGCAAGATCCGGGTGAAAAAAAAAGATCATGGAAATGCAAGAAGAACGGAATAGACGTTACCGCAGCTAAATTGAGATGGTAATTTTTTCGTTGGCGAGTCCGACGCCACAAAGGACGTTGTCGTCGTCGTGATCATGTGCAAAAGAGGCGGTCGCGAGAAAGACTGCAGGCAGATGGATTAATGTAAAGGCGTACGACCCTAACAAGCGAATTATCTCCAAGATATATTGTGCCGCTTCACGGGTGGTTAACTCCGCGCGAGCTGCTCCCAGGAGAGAGAGAGAGAGAGAGAGAGAGAGAGGGAGAGGTAGAAAGAGGGCAAGATAAATGAAGAGGAGGAAGCAGAGGAGAAAGAGAGGTGGACGAGTCCAAAAGAGCGTACGTACTGGGTTGGAAAGCGTCGGTGTATAGAAGGAGGAAAAAGAAAGCGAGATCAGCCGCCAGCTTCCAAGTTAAGATGACTGCGGCCTGCCTCCTTCCGCCTCGTCTCGCGGTAATGCCGTGTAAGCTCTACTAATCTCCTCACCGGTCTTCCTCTTCTCCTGATTTACCGAGATGTTTTCATTGTCTTTGCCGACTTTAGCAGCCGATCGTAAAAAGTTGCGAAGGCGCACTCCTTCGGTCAACGTTATCCAGTATCTACGCGCTCTGTCGAAGAAGCTGATCTGATTCCACGACACGCTTCGATCGTGCCACTCGTCCCTTGAATTCTCGCCTGCAGTTTATCTGCTCGAACTTTTTCACGACTCTACGGACCGCTTCCGCGGAACCGGAATCGAGCACGATTACTACCGGGAAACGCATGACCGGTACAATTATCTCGATCACGCTTCGTTTCAAGTTACCTGCGATGACTTTGACAGTTGAAATAACATTGAATCGGGACCACTCACGATTTTCACAACGTCTTACGTGTGTTTTTAGTGAAATTCAGGGGATTTTAATAACAAGTTTAATTACCTTACTGATTTACTAAAGTACTCACACGCATATTAATAATCTATCTTTCCACCTTCGCTTCGATTACAACATTCTTCTACCGCAGGTTTTCAGAGTGATCGCTACAACCATAAAAGGAGCACGAGCTCGGCGTAACATAAAATAGTTTAGCGTTGCCGCGAACTTACAAAAGTAAAGGATGCGAATTTTATTCGACGCGCGTAAACCGCAAGACAGAAGTAAAACGAACAATGTACGATGCGGCCCAATTATCGTCGACATGGCCAAGAGGAGTTTAGTGACCTCTTTGCGGAAAATCTAGTCAGAAGCCGCGTGTCCGCCGTTGAAGCTCGCGCAGGATTTTGGAATCTTTCATTGGAGAGGGCGAGCAACTTTTTCTTGGAAGAATAATATTTTCTTACGACGAGTGGAGAGAAAGGGGAAACAACTCTCTCTCTCTTTCTTTCTCCGCTCGTGTCCCAACCTACCGCGCCGATCAATGGAGGTAGAACCGAATCCGCCTCTGCGTCTCCGGCGATGAATTTTCCCGCGGCACACGAGCACGCGGAATATAATGGCGGTACACTGCGCTCCGTACATAAATTCTCCGATCAAAGTGCATCGCGTCGCGTCGCACCGGGGCCGAACCTTAAGGATTTTATGTGATTAACTTCTTCCACGCGGCTTTCGCTCGCACGCTCCCTTTCCCGAATTCCTCTTACGTCCACCACGTTCCAGAAACGATCTCGGTCCGTTCCTTTTCTCCTTGCAATTTCACTCTTTCACCTTCTCCTTTTTACACGCCCCCGCTTTCTTCGCCGGCTATCTTTCCCTTTATCTCCTCGCAGCGACGCTGGGCCCTACATCGCATCGATCGGTCATCTCGTTCTTCGCCGTGTAGACGCCTATATCCGTGTTCGTCCGTTTCTCTGTCTGGAGACCCGAAAGCGACCGATCCTAGGCGTTTTATCGAGTTCGACGCGAGCACACGGACGACAAATCGTGCAAGTTTCAAGTATTTTCAAAAGGAACCTATCCGGCGGGAATATCTCAGCGGCCGGCGGTCGTGCTCTACTGGTTCTGATAACAACGGTGGCGTCATCGTAGCTCCCGCGGGGAGGGACCGCAAAGGGGAAAGAGGAACAGCGAGGGAGGACAGAAAATCGTGAAAGCTGGCCATAAAACACGTGTGCATGGATGCATTTACGAACTCCCAGGCCCGTGGCAAAGCGGGCCGAGTTTCGGAGGATGAGGGATGAGGGTGCAACGGGGAAAGGGTGGTTACCGCTCTCACGTAGCGGAGTTGTTGCCAGTTGTTTTCCCCAGGGACAAATTTATAACTTGGTCCCGCTCGGGAAGTTCGAGGAGAACGAACCGAAAGTCACCGCAACGAGATACCCAGCATTCTATCGACTTTTGTGTAGACGGATCGGCGAGAAACGTGTATCCTGATTATGGTACGGTTTGCTCAATTAGCACGGGCCGAATGGATACTACTTATCTCGACCCACTTTTCAACCGGGATCTTGACCAAGTTTCTCCCACGTGGTGTTTCGTGAAGCTTCAACTACGGCGATACGGAAATCTTTGCGACGAGTGCTTCCTCGTGACTGAAATCGTTATCCCTTTCGTTCGCACTGTGGTCGAATGATTATGTACTTTAACGTTTCTTTATGTTTCTTTTCGCTTTCAGTAGTTTTCTGCAAACCTAAGCATCGATGCATACGATTCGCGGGCCAAATGATACTGTATCCGCGGCCAGAAGCAAGAGGTTTCTTTTGTATCTCTCTTGTAAATGTTGTAATAGTATACTCTTAATGTTCCAAAACTGTGATCGGCACAAGCTAAGCGTCATTGCCTCCACTGCTTGAGAGGACGAATACGAATTTTCTACCTCACCTTCTCATGAAGGAACCTTTTAGGCGCAAACTGTGGTAAGTGGAAATTAGTACGTCACTCATTGTCCGACACCAGCGAATTTCTATCCCAGATTTTCTGGAAACGTGGTCGAGCCTGTAATTTTCTCACGTTGGAACCGTGACGCGTCGTAATTTTCACTCGCCTACGAGTGACTAAGGCTTCCAGGGACGCGAGTCGAGAATTGTGCTAATCCCTTTAAAGTGACCCGTGTCCCGAATGATCGGTCGGCGAGGCGTAAGTAACACAACAGGTAGGCAGAGGATCACTGGTGAGACAGCAGGAGAGGAGGAGAGGAACAAAGACGGAATGCTGATAGAACAAAAGCAACGCCCGAGCTCCACAGGTGCTCCCGTGAGTGGCTTTCCGTTCGTTTGGATAACCGCGGACGAGTCGCCAAGGCGTCAGAGCAAACAGCGGCCGGGACGAACTTTCTAGCGCTGGGCTAATGCCGCGCCGCACCGTTGGCCCCCTTCGGCAAGTGCCTCCCGTCCTACCTGTCCATTTCTGACCACGAAACTGTTCGCTGCCTTGAAAGAAACGGACTCTCGTTTGAGGAGAGGACACTTCAGACAAAATTCAGCCTCTTCTCCGGCATTCATTCGATCTATTTACGTTTACGGTTTTACGATTTTCGAACAGAGGGTAAAAGACGATCTTTGTTAAGGAGCGGCCAGGGCGAAGAATTTGTAAAAAAAACATTCAGCTGCTGCAATTTCGTTCATCCTCAAACCATTTGCAACAACGTGATTAAGATCATAATTATAATCATGAAGTGTTAGTTCCTCCTTACTAAGCGCATGGAGAATCATGCTTGTGAGTGGACGGATACAAGTGATTCCTTGCGCTTCGACCTACGGGGCGAGGGGTTCCGTCGAGGACCATTTTACGATCACCGATGAACGCAGATCAACAATCGGGTACGCGACGGCCGTCTCAATGAGCCGCAGTAAACCGAACTTTATTGTAGGGATCTAAAGGGCAGAATCAGGCGGGCCGGTGAAAAGAAGTGCGAACGCCTCTGGTAACGGCACCTGCCCCGCTCCTACCGGATGCACACTTTAAACACTGGCACCGGACAATGCCCTGGGTACGCGCGACGCCGGAATTTGATTTACAGCACAATTCCTGCGACGCGCGGAACGTAAACAGGTACACCTCGCCCACGCTCTGCTCTGTCTCTCCCTCCCCCTCTCTCTGTCTCTTTCTCTTTCGATGTATAAATCGTGAGGTGTCGCAAGTTTTGGAACGAAAATGGTAATGCCCGGTTGCGCAACCGGCCTGTCGATGCGAGTACGTACACACGCGCCAAATAGTGTATCGCCTTGTTGGTACTCGACGCCTCTATGTACAACAAGCGCTCCGGGGGTATGCTTTACGGGCTTAATCGTCCAATAAAGCCGTGGAAGGATTCTGTAGCTTGTTGTCCAGGGAGGACGCGGAGAGAGGACTCTTTTAACGGAATGAATAGAAGGAGCTAAAAGAGGTTAACAGTACGAAGCGCTGAACGCGTCTTGATGAGGGGGGCGTTTACCCCTGGTTCGTCCGAGTATACATATAACCGGGCACCGCTTCGGGGCTTATTTTTCAAATGTCGGTCAACGATCGCTTGGAATAATATCGGACCCGCTGCCGGTAATGTCTATGCTAATGCCTCATTGTATTCTGAAAGCTCCTTACAACTATTAGTCTCGTTCAGCGTTTTCCTATCAGGAACAATGCGGACGATTACGACGGAGTGCGCTTCGTTTTATTTCGATAATGACAGATCTCCTTTTCCCGATATTCCTTCTATCGGAAAGTCGAGAGGGTAGTATAATAATTGTGCAATTGTAAGGACAGATGGGAAGTATTGTGCATTCGAGGAATGGCGAGTACTCGTGAAATCGTCATCTTTTTATTTAAATTGAAATCAAACATAATTCTGCGGTAAACATTCACGAGCGTTGCCACGAATGAAAGATTCGGAAAGAGTGGAACGCATAGTGATCTACGAACGATCGATGCGTCGAGAACTCCGTGCTATGAAATATTATTGAAATTCACTCGAAACTGCTCGCCCGGGATGCATATACCTATACGTTAAGTGTGCCGAAGCGACGAAAGGAGAGGAAAAGTTACTCCCCTCGATGCTACGAAGCTCGGGATGTTTTCTCTATACCCGGTTGTCTATATGAACAGCCGGGCGAACCGTGATCCTCCGTGCATTTGTTTTACGCGAGTCGGCATCGAATGCCGGGCTTTAAATTCGGTGAACTTACTACCGTCAATGACGCTCGTTGTACAAACGTGAGGTATATACGCAGTCGGGCGCAAGGGGCATACGTCACGTTACTTTACATTCTTTGCCGAATTTTACGACTCGCCTGTACGTTGTAAAAATCAATATAGGGAGATCGTGCGTATACGTGCATCGCGGAGAAGGATCGGAACCGAAGACGCTTCTGTGAACAGAAACTTTCGTTCGCGAAGGAAAACAAATAGCTATTTCTTTCTCGAAACGGATAAAGGTCTTCTGTGTGTGCTTTTTTTTTAAACATGTTGAAATTATTGATTAAGACCAGCAAAGTTGATAAATCTGTACTCATATGGTTATTGTTACAGATGGATGTTTCCCAGTAAATGGTAATCAGTTTCCAAGAGTGTTATTTTCATAAAATAAATATTACAAGACGAGCCACGTTTGCAACTGAAAATGAATCTTGACCCCGCGTTAGAACGGAATGAATTTCGTTAAGTAAAAAATTCTACTCCCTCGCGAAAATTGCAGAAGGAACGCCTTTGACAGAGCTGCATATAAATAACAAACTCCTCGTCGCATAAACGTCAATCTCGGTAAAGAAAAAAAAAAAGAAATACAACCTGTCCTGGCAAGGCCGATACGTGAGTATGCAACGGAGATTATCGATGGTTTTTACGATCAACTAAAAAACTGTGCATACAGAGCATGAAAATAAACAACAATGCCAACGGTACAGCTCCTATGAAACGTCCGCGGTAATAGCGATACGCGATTGCATGGACGCGAGGAAACGGGTCCTATGCAAAGGCACGAACTCGGTTGCACTCGAAGCTTCAGGGTGACCAAGTCAAGGCCCCATGCTACTCCGCATCGCGTCTTTTTTTTCCCCCTCGCCGCCCTCGTTGGCCTATAGCTTACAACGACCCAGTTTCGTTCATCTCCAAGATAGGACACGAGTAGGAGTACAAATGGCAGAGGACAGATAGAGAGAAAGGGGTGGCAGAATGGGTGGGAGGGAGATGAAAAAAGGAATAGGATGATCCAGGAAACAGTGAGGGAGCGCGGGCAGGTAAGTGTGGAATCGCGATTGGAGCGGTGCCAATTCCTCCCGGGAGATGCGCCGATTTGAAATTCAACGCGATGAAAGGTTTGCCTACCCTTCCCTTCTTTCTGCCATCCGCCTTTGCTTTCCTTCCTTCCCGTGTTCTAGCGCGCGCTTTCGGCCGCGTCCAACTCGCTAAACTAGTTCTTCGATCCTGTAATATACGCGGAACCTCTAAAGCATAGCACATCCCAGTTCGCTAACCCAGAGACCGGAAGCACTGGCATCCTTTCAAGTTTGCCAGGTTCGGCATCCTTTTAATTCCGATTGAACTTTTAATCGGGGAGAGTATTTTTTTTCCTTTCTTCTTTTTTTTTCTGCCCATTTCATTAACGCTACGGCTGGAAAACAGAGAACTCTCGGTGCTCGAAGCACCATGCTTCGCGTCGCGACTGTATTTCACGTGGGTCGTGGATGCGAGAAGCGGACGTGCCCGTTCCCGGGCATAATGTTTCACCCGATTATGAAAACCCGTCGCCATGGATCGTTGGCTCGAATCCGTCACGATGATGCAAGAAATCGATTGCGCGGCGAAAGAGCGCGCCGGTGAAATTTATCGGTGACGCTGGCGGAAGATTTCCTTCTGGGATAGGTGACAGATTTATTTGTACAACAACAAATTGCGCCACGCGTGTCGAGATCCTTGAGAACGATTAAACGCGGAACACGAAAATTCCTGCTGATACGAGGATCGTTTCTATTTCTGTCCACTATGAAAGAAAGAACGATCTTACGAACCGTCGAATGAATGTTTCATCCGGGGAATAAAAAAAAGGATTATTAGAAAATGCTGTGGAGGATCCGCGAACGGAGTTCTTATGCGGCTAGTCCGCTTAGAACGCGAGGGGTCGGAAGACGGAAGCAGATAAAGTAGAAACGGGTCGTCGATCACGGACTCTTCTTTCGGACGGCCACCCTTCGCAAAGTCGCGCGCGTTACACCAGCTCTTTGTGCGGCCGGAGAACAACAAAATGAGGGGGGGCAACCGAGAACGCCGTTGACTCGGAAATATCGCGAAGGGTCTCAGCTTTTGACGAAGCTTCACCGGCCGTAACAGCCGTCACCGCGCGTACAAGTATGTGTCGCACGAGGGTTCGGGACGCTTCCTTCCAAACGAAGTCCTTCGTCTTCGGTAATACACTACTATCCGCGCGACGACCAGGCGAAGCCCGACAAAATATGTTTTCGCCACCGCGCAAACGAGCCGAGAATTTGTTGTCCCGGATGCTTGGTTGCTCCGTCTTGGAAACTCATCTCGCGCGCTTAGGGATCTCGACGATCCACTTATCGCGTTAAGACGTATCGCGCGTACTTCCGGCGCAGGAAGAACAGTTGCCCGGCGACCATTTTTCAGATTTAATCCCGAGCACTGTGGCGGAATTCGTTACCGATATCGATCTACCAGTCGCACGAGCAAGCATAAAATCGCATGTGCATCTACGTTCTTAGTCGATGCAATTTCTCCGAAGAACGTCGAATGCTGTGATTCTTGTGAATTTCCGTTCAGTATAGGACTCTACAGGCGGCATCTACAAGCGTTTCCAAGCGACAGCGTGTTTTTACTCACCGCAATTACGTAGACACAAAATTGATTAAATTACGAGTATAATAAAATTTGATTACAGCAATCCACCCGGTTTACCGTGGTAGCTAACGCCGATATGCGCGCTCAACGGACCGGCTTTTTCGATTAAAAAAAAAAATCCACAGCCAGCATAGGTCTTTAAACTCGCGATTTTTAATCAGATTTTCTTTTACAATATTCCTTAAAAGGACTCGTCGAGATTGTAATAGTTGAGATTCGTTTACCATTTGCAAGGGCCGTGAAAGATCCTCGATCGAATCCGCATTCGCGTTCGCAAGGGTGGAATCGTGTAGGGAAGCGAGAGAGAAGCGGCGTTTATCCAAGTATTCGAGACTACGATGGCACCACGTACATTTCGTGCACTGACCTTATAACGAACATGTGTCTCCCGTGGTCCCTGGATGGACAGTCATTGGGTCGCACACGGGGTGGCTCGTGGTACTCAGACGACGGTGGTTCAAGTGTGTATTCACGCACGCACGCACCGTGCCGGCACGACCTTGGCGCCGCTACGCGCCGCGGTGCGATCCTCGTGGCGCGTCCGGACGGATCTCCACGGGGAATCAAACGCGATCGGATCCACCGCCAAGGAACCGGTAATCCCGCTCTTCGTCAATATTATTCCTCTTGTATCATTCGCGTGCAAACTTGGTGGTATCCGCTTTGCCACCCCGGAATCACCGAAACGCCGGCTACCGAAAACGCGAGTACACCAGTTGAGGGAGGCGAAGGAAGACTACGACGAGGATGTAGACGACGACGACGACGGTGTCTCGTGGCGGTGGTCGATAGCGCGGCGCTCTACTGACGTCGCGACGCTTCGTCGTGTCGTGGCCCGCGGCTGCTCTTCGCCCTCCCGCCGCCACCCCCCCGCGACGCCCTCAACTCACTCCGGAACAACCCGGAAACTGACGAACCTCCGCCTCCCACCTCTGAAAACTACCCTTATTTTCTGCCCCCACCAGCACCGCCACTACCACCCCCACCATTGTGTGCGCCGAGACCGCCGCCGACGCCACCACCGCCGACGCCGCCGCCGCCGCCGCCGCCGCGGCAAGCCTTCGCGCGAAGGACGAAGGACGACGATTCAACTTTATCGCGCGGTGGAGGAGCTTTCTTTCTTAGATCGAGCCTCCTTCTCTTTGCACTCCCTTTCGAAAGACAGCACGGTCTTGATTCGCTTCTGCTGACCTCATCGACCAAAGCCGCGCGTCACCGACAGTAGAGCTACTTCCGGTCACCCGATTTCTGGTTCACCGAATCCGTGAACGAACGGCCGCGTCGTTTTTGATTTCGTTGACGCAACAAGCGTTGCCGTCGCGAAACATCCGAAGATTCTGCTTTCTCGAACTTCGCGGATCCCTTTACAGCCCCGGGAAGGCATTGTTGCGCGTAGTATAGAACTCGCCGTCATTGTACCATTAATTATTCGCCACGGACAGCCTCCGCGAAGAGCGTCTCGTTTAATCACGCAGAAGATTGTCGTTTGCCACGCGCACAATCGCGTTTTATTTTGTTTCCAATACAAGGAAGCGTCTGCTTCCGTCTTGGCCGACGAAAACCACCACCGAGATCCTTGCATTTCGAGGAAGATATTTCTGGATCAGCATAATACGTGGCATTTGAAATTTTATTGCCCGAGCAAGCGTCGCGCCGGATAAAGGACGCCAGATTTTCATTGAGCGGTTTTCTACGATGTATAAATCTCCTAAATACAGTCCTCGACCCGTTTGCTCTTAGAAGACACTGTCGGACCTGTGCGAGCGAAAGTCGGAAGGGGACAGCTTGCCCGCTTATCGCAGGCAAATTGTCGCACGAAATATTCTCGCATCGCGTATCGACTGTATTTGGCATCTTTGAGCTTGTAATTGGCCACCGTTGATTTTGTTTTCTCACTAACCTGTGCAGACACGTACACAGACATCGGCTCCGCGAATCGATTTTGTTCTTCACGCATTAGTAACTTCCACCCTCGACATTTCCCGTTGTGTTTCCTCGGAATAATTCATATATCGTGACACATCTAATGTAATTTCGATACGAATTTCGTTTGCAAGAAGAGGGAAGCGTGACGCAATCGACCAACTCTTCCTGTAACAATATCCTGGAGTCGTTGGATTTATCACGTCACTGACGATTTAGATTTCGTTGCACCGGATGAGGGTCGCGAGATCTCTCAAGGAAACGCGCTTCGACGGTATATAAATCAGCGGGATGCAGTCCTCGACCCATTTACTTCGCGGAGTTTAGAAAGATTTCGGACAATAAGAGAGTATCGGGAAGCCCCGCGTTCAGATATTACCGATCTCTCGAAAGATCGTCTATCAGCAATCGCGCATGATCTCGTCGCCCCATATAATCCGCTATTTCAGAAGAACGCAAAACAGAGTGGCACCTTGCTCGAAACATGCAACGATTTCCACTTTTTCCCTTGTATTGTGCTTGAACGTGTCAACAGGTATGTCAATATAGAATGTCGTGGAGTTCACCCCGAGGGACCTCCGGTCGGGGCAATACCGCACGACCACCGAATCTTTGTGAATTCGCAATTTGAACACGCGTTTAGGCTTGCTTAGGTCGACCACTCGCCAGAGACTTATTGCCGGACATCCTGTGTCCGCATCTCTAAATAAAAAACATTACCCCAGCGAACTCAGAGCTAAGGGGTGAACACTGAAACTTTTTGTTTCCCTTCGTATCTTTTAAAGTGAGCTCAGATTCGTGTCGATTCAGCTCCGTTACGTGGCGCGAATGATACTCGAGGCACACGACCATATGCAAGAGGACCGTCAGTGGTAAGAGGAACCGCAGAGAGAAAGAGAAAAAGGAACGGGTGAGCGGCTGAAGGAAGAGAGAGGGAGAGAAGAATCCACGACCACGTGGGTGCCGCCCCCGTTGCCCCCGGCGTGGCCACGTGCCAAATAACTCACTTGGCACGCGTAAACAATTACTCCGAAACTCATGTTATCGCGCTACATTACGCGTACATATCTCACGCTGCTTGTCCGCAAGGCGTGCGTTTCGCCTCGTCTTCGCGGCAGACTCGCGTTTCAGATTCATGCTGGTCCCACGCGGGAAAGCTTTCGCCTGGGACCCATCCCTTGCTCGGCATTCATCGTTCTCCACCATTCCCGACTTTTCCAAATGGAACAAACACATTGTCAGGACGTAAAGCATACATATATACACATTACGTAGTTATTCTAAAATATTATATTCACGAATATTCAAAGGATTATTGATTGCCGTCCAGAAAACCGGTAGGTAAAACTCGATATCGCTTTGTTTTTATTCGCCCGATGCTCTATCTGTGATTAATTATCTTTGGCCGCTGGGCTAAACTCGGTATCGGTGTACACGAATACCGTTGTATTATTATAACACTCAATCAGGCCTATACACGGGGAATTCGACGTTTCTCGGGCAAGTTCCTTTCCACGGACCCGCGGATCACTGGCCGGAGTATGCACTGCATCCTGCAGATCGTTTTGGGTATCGGCCAACGTCGATTCCCGATATCGAGGGTCGAGACCCGTGGTTACACGCCTGCTCGATGTTCGGAATTCGGTATTTCCACTAAAAGAACGACCTGAATCGAGTTTTGCCCGATAAAGTATCCTCTCGATGCCGCCGTCGCGTTACGTTTTCACCACTTGTCCCCCCCTTATAGAGGTGTAACACAGAGATCTCTGTTTACTTTAGACGAAAGCGAGGAATATATATCCAAAGTGACAATCTACGCAATTTCGCATCTACTATTTTATTACGCATGTTTAAAAGATTCGAGTGAGCTACTTCGATTTCAATGAAATTTAATGAAATCCATTGAAGCGGAGGGAAAAAATTTGCTGAACGAAAGGCAGAGCAGTGTTGAGAAGAATACAGAACGCAGACTCTTCCAAAGAGCCCTTAACGATCAGATTTCGTCCGGTGCGCAGATGTCACCTTCAGTTCCGCTCATCAGGCAAACAAAATGTATACCGATTGTGATAATAAACGATCGTGCCCCGGCGCACAAGTTATGCAAATCGATGCCGTATATGATTTAGATGATAAACTGGATCGCTGTGTACGGACCACACACGGCGCGACGTCCGCTCGCACCTCTCCTCTCGAAATTGTACGTTGGACCGCGGTAAATCTGTACCTCCGTGGAAAAATCCGTCGAGCCACCGTCGTATGATTTACCGGGCCATTGATACGCCTTAACGTTGATTAAAATCTGCGCGATCTTGAAATCAGGACGGGACGCCGCGGTCGATAAATTACGCTGGTCCTCGGCTTTAGTTATAGAGAAGCTTGTACGATAGAACGCCGTGGATAGAAACAAGCGTCGTAAAGGAATGAACGATGTCGCGAGCGACATAGCCAATGCGCCGATAGAGTCAAATAAAACGTCCCGGCGACAAGGATACCGGCTCGTTAATACATACCACCGAAGCCTCGGTTACGACGGCCTTTCAATGCCAGTATACGACACCAAAAGTAGACACGTCGAGAGATTTCAGGTAGAAGCACAGCGAGCTAGTTCGATTTCACATGATTCTTCAAAAGGCTGTTGGAAATATATTGTTCCGGGAAAACGTGTCTGAGATTTATGAATGCTGGATCGTTACGAGTGCTAAGGTGTCGAGTAGAAGATTCAGTTAATGGGGATAATTGGCATTTTAACATGCTTTTCATATTAATAACGAAGTATACTACTTATTATCGTACGTATTCCCTGAAACTATCTATTGCCACCTCCGTACCGTATTTGGGTGGATACGATGCAAAGAGTTCCGGGGATTCCAAACGGCTGGACCATACCTAAACCACTTCTTCGTGGAACGACATTTATTTCGATCGGTATCGCATCATTGTGATTCGCGGGGTATTTTCGGCGAACGAAATCTAATTTTGCGACCGTGCACCGCCGGCTGCGATCGAGAGGACCTGGACCGGTCGCGCGTGTGGGCAGAGCTTTCTTTGCTTTCGCTCGGCTCCCCTGGTCGTCCCCTTTTGGATCTCGTTGCGAATTAACCGACGCACGAGGCACGGGACACGCGGGATGGTTCGCGAGTAAACTGGCTCTTCTACCTTCTTTGAATTTTGCGTGGTTGAATACTAATTTGTTGACATGCGCCACGTTTAGGCGCCACGTCGCTGCGGCCAAATTCCAAACGGCGCCACCGTGATATTTATTCAGCGAAATTCCTACGTTAAGATATTCTTTACGTTTTTTCTCCTCGACTCTCGGACGCGGTTATTCCTTCGCGCTTTAGCAGCGACGCCGCTTCCGTCACGCGTTGCTGCGTTTATTTTGCGAACGGTTCGTGACCCAGCTTCCGACGTATCATATGCTATCGGAGCGTCTGAAATTTTCAGATGAAAGGAATTTCAGGAACCATCTAAACGCAATGGTGGCTGGGGAGCAGCGCGTCGTCCTGTGCTTCATGCGTGCTCGCTCTGGCATTTTTATAACGATTGAAAAACACGGTAGGAACCATAAAATATCGTGGGGGTTGTTATTTTTTAACGCTAGAATTTTTCCAAACTAACCCGTAAAAACGTATTTCAATTCACAATCTTCTTACTGTTATCAAAGATTTACGTCACAGCCGAAGAGTCTCTCTGACATTTTGGTTATCGGTTCGCGAGACAACGCGTAGGTTTCGAGAAAAGGTTACCACCGAAAAATGGGCGATCAGTGATATTTGCCAAGCAGCTCTTTTTCCGCCCTTAGCCGCCATCGGTTTTTCCGTGAATCGCGTGCAACCCTCCGCGGTGACCTTCGATCTTTACGTAATTTCGACGCTAAGGAGCGACCAGTTTCGTCCGATTTCATCAATCGTCGACAACAGGCGAGGATTTCTGGTGGTAGCCCGCAGACGGAACTTCTTCTCTATCCCGCTACTCCCATCATCGGGTCGACAATGCAAAGGTTATCGACAATGGCGCGCAGCCAGAAATAGCAGACGGTGCATTGTGTTTAACAATATATAGGATATCCGGATGGAGGACGTCCACGAGTGCTGGACGCTTCGGAGAGAAAAAGGGGCGAGACGTTCGCGGTCCCAGACAACCATGGAATGGCTGCTTCGCTCGCGTCGTTTCCACCCCAACGCATTCCCGGCTTATGCGAACGCTAATTGCAAGCAGAAAGTAGGTCCATTCATAGGCTAATCTCAAGCAGGTTCACTTATCACGCAATACTTCTCCGCAAACCTTTTCGCTATTATTTAAAAATGCATGATACATCTTCTACGATACCGTTACGCACCGAACATTAGTTTCCTTTGCTATACGGTAGATTTTGGATCTGCTTTTCCTGGTCATTGTTCGGCCACTACATTTACGTATGTACAGAATACTTTTATGTGTTATCTGTTTTTCATCCCCAGTGATAATTCTCTCTAGAAATGGCTCGCGGACATGAGAGGAGACCCGTGGCTATCAATATTCGGCCCCCTTTATTGCTTTCGCCGAGTATACACAAGGAACCGAATTCTCAACCTACCCACTTTGACAAATTTCCCTAAATGATGAAAAATGCTGGCTCCTGATGTACTCTACTCGTTTGCTAATCCCTCCCCGTCTGCTGTACATTTTGCTCGAGCAGCATCCTTTATAAAAATCGCCTTATCAACGTGTAAGCTCGAAGTAACGTTTCCTAAAAAGTATTCAATGCTTCATCCGTTTGTTGTAACACGCAAGCAACTATCGTACGTGCAGCACGGTAGCTGCATCAAATGAAAAACAGATCGATCGAGTTACTCCGTGGAGGAAATTTGGAAACCGACTAAATGGCTGAAAATTCAACGTTTGATTTCCTCTGATTAACCTGAATCGATTTATCGTGTCGTCACACGTATACTTCCAACATATCAATGTCGTAACCCGTTCCGCGTCATCGAATTCGTTTCATCTTCCCAGCCATGCATATAGTACACAGACACACACCCTTGTTGGTGATTTGCGACGTGACTCCCGCGAGTAACGTGGCGTCAATTTCGAGATATTCGCAACATATAGGAGGAAGCTATGACGACAGACCGCACGATCCGGGGGATTCCTTCAAACAGTCTCGGCATCGATCCCGGGGGAAAGACGGTTCCGCTCGCTGGCGTACACGCGAGGAAGCTACCCGTTGATGACAGAGCTTCGTTCGACCCTTCTCGCGGCCTCCTACGCCCACACTTATGAATCAGTAGATGAATGAATCGACTTTGCCCCACTTTTCTACGCGTAGGAGTATCGTATCAGCCCCGGTCCGTCTGACATTTTCGCGCCGCAACCACCCTCCCCCGGGCCAGGTCAGCATCGCGGCGACGTCGTGGGCGTCGCTGACTCTATATCTACCCACGTACTAGACAAAAGTCTGGCCGCACGACCACGCAAAAATCCATTTCCACGATCGCTCCGTTCCGCTGCCCGGGGAAAACAAAATCATATCGTCGCGGATGCCAAACCGCGGCAACCACCGCCGCGCCGCCGACGATGTCCTCCCTGCCGTGCATTATGCCCAGCCATCGACGTGCTCCGCGCTTTTTTGGCGATTGTCGATCACGATTCATCGGTCAACGACGCGATCAACGTGACCGTTGCTCTCCGCGCGCTCTATTATAGGACCGTTCGTTATTACCGGCACATCGGTGTAGATCTGACAGGGTGCACTAAAACGGCGTAAAACGATGGATATTCGACGGGCGAAATTAAGCGTTGCTCGAACGAAGGACAAATTATTTCTCAATATCGATTTCATGGAGAAACGGATCTTGATTCTTTCAACGTATTAAATTTATTGGGTGCACGTTCAAACGATTGGCTGGGTTAACGATCTAGCAGATAAAATGAAGTGTAGTACGAATACTCTAGTGAACGTAAAGCGGGCTGACTTGGTCCCTGGTATGCCAAGTATCAATTAACTTCGGCGAAACATCGAATAGTACAAGCCGGAATTTCCCCCCCCCCCCCCCAAAAAAAATCACACTTACATACGATATTCGGTCCGACGCTGCTACTAAATTTTTATGCAAATTAAGCACCTCCGTGTAACATAGTCGCGCGTCCCTTCGTCATTCGTTCCAAGCTCGGAGCAATCCTATTAACGCACGATTCACTCGTTTTCCCAACTTAATTGATTCCTCGCGCGTTGAACACATTCTGCGCTGATCGTACAAGTTGCGGCACGATAATCAATGAAACGTTCAATACTTCGGTCCTTCCAAATTTTCTTCATCGTTCGAAACGTTCAATTTGTGTATCGGGTCAGATAGGGCGCGTTCGATGCATTTTTACTATCGCAAGCTCCGAATAAACAACGATAAAGCTGTCGCGAAATGTCGAAACGCGAACAAATCGAAGCACACACCGAGATCGTTCGCCGAAATGCACGAGCACGCGATTTCGAGCGCGCCGCGTTTTCGCGAGGACTGAGACAACGACGCGACCGTTGTTGCGTTCCCTTCGTAGACGAATCAACCACGTGCGACGCGGAATTACCGTTTCGCTATACCGCTGTAAAGAGAGGCAGAGGAACTGTTGAGGCAGGCTCGGGGATACATAGCAAGCGTAAAATAAACTCGGAGACGCATGGGGTTCTACGCCTGCCTCACGCTCCAACCAATGTGGGTTGCATGGAGCTCTAAATACATCACAGCCCGTAAGTGTTTGACCACTTGGTGGAGCCGGATCAAAAGCTCTATACCATCGTTGCGAGTGAAAGTAGTTAAGGATCTATTAAGAACCGGATTAGCAGAATTTTCCTCGCAAGAGCTAGGAAGGTAAAACGATGGAGCAAGGAAAAAGTCAAAAATAAGGCACGTGTTAACAGCGTTCGATCAGGAATCAAGTATTTGCGAGAGAGTCGTGTACCAGCGAACGATCTACGCATCTTCTAAACTCGCGTAAAACCAACGGTGAAGCACGTATTTATAAAATGGGAATGCGTGGCAGCGATTCACGATTATCGTGCCATCCATGGTTAATACGCGCGATAAACAAGAGAATCGTGTGTACGATCCGTCGTTTGCTCCCTGGAATATTCGCAATATTTATCCCCGTAATGTTCTTCAAAATCGAAGATGACATTACGGGAGGACGTAGACGGGTGTGTACGCGGTTGCTAAAGCACGGGGTGGATCTATTCGAGGGCCGTGTATACGCCCGATCGAATGTAATCCGAGGAAGCAAAGCTTCCACATTCTTAGATATTGTGCCATTCTCTCCGATAGCCACATATAACCGCACCCCTTTTCTCGCCGCGCTACTATGGCTGTCTCATACTCGTTCGGCCGCTCGTTCATTCAGAACGCGAAATCAATGAACGTTATTTTCGGCAGGGGCCGCCGTCTACAACTGCACGAGTCTTTCTCTACCTATTTGTATTTGTATTTGCATTTTTCGCCCGTGTGCTCGTTTCACCGTCCCTCGCGGCGCAACGTAACGTAACGAGGGTGTGTGCGTGCTTATCAATTACCATCCGCTTCGCGAGAAGAAAACGTTCACCCTCGCGATCAGATCTACTCCTACGCAACAGTTAGATCTGCACGTTTCTCGATTGCGTACGGGTTGAATCTTATCCCGTGGTTGTTCATTAAGAACGCTCCTTTGTTCGAACGCCTCCAATAATTTATCATCATCGATAAAACGTCCAAAGAGGCGGTGTGCAACTTGAATCGACGTTTAATATCGATGTACAGAGAGGAGTAACATAAGTTTATGCACTTTAAAGACCGGTTCCACCGATTTACCACGCCGAGTCTCGCTATTTATTTACGGTGCGACGCTTTTTCCTCAATTAAACAAACATATTTCTCTGCCCGAGAGAGAAACAGTACCGTAGAAATTAACGGAGCCGTAAAACTCTGGACGTTAATAATGACATTATTGCGCCGTTTCGATTCGAGGCCTCGCCATCTCTGGAAGATCGAAGGGAGCCCCGGAGAATGGTATCCGCATTGTCATTTTTACCAACGACTCCGCATAAAACGAATCGTTATACGGATGTACCGAATTACGATCTCGCTCGCCTCATGCGCCCCGGCATTTTTAAAGCGGTCAGTCGTTTCTCTCCTTTCTCCTACTTGTACAGCCCTTTCGTGGTGCACGGTTTTTCCCGTCGTCGCCGTGCAACTTCCTATGACACATTCGTAATGATCTAAATATTTCCTTTCATACACAATTCAATTATTTTAATTGATAATTTATAACACACCTGCGACACGCATTCTATTTTTTCATTTCTACCAAATCAGCGGTATCGTATGATATTGTTTTCCTTTGATAATAATTCGACACGCATCGAACCGCGAGTATTTCCCTTGAAGGAACGCGTGGTCAACTTATTCAACCCTGTCAGCGGGCCTCGCAACCGAAGCATAGCCGTTCTTTCGTTTCCATTACCGCCTAGCAAAACCGCGAATACCTCGGCGTTGAAGGGCGAGCCGTAAAAAGCGCAAACAGTAAGGGAAGAAGACCGGGAAGAGTATAGAGGCCGATAATGTCGCGGGACGAGCGCGTGGAACCGGTTAAGAGAGAGAGAGAGAGAGAAGTACGGCGGAACGCGTCCTCGCTTGGCACGTGTGCGTGAGACACGCGTTGACAGAAAAGTGAGCGATGGCTCGTCAAGCTTCGCTGCCGCTGACAATCGATGACAGCCACGCACACGCGCATTCACCGGACCACACGCACAAAGGGAAAGGACGATCCCCGCGATCGTGTGTGCACGCGCGCGCTTGCGATAGCGCGATCGTTCCTTTTCACGCTGCTCACCGATTCATATGGTAATCGCGGGCCCCGCCGCGCCGCGTTATTCCGCCTTTATTAAGTGCATCGCGCCTGACCCATTTCGCCTGTCAGCCTGGCTCCAGGAATTTCTGAGTCACACTCTGCGCGACTAATTCGCCAACCCTTTCCTCGTTTTGGGCCCTAGGACGACGGTCCCCGCCCTGTTCGTTAACCGTCTCGTGGTATCTGACTAGTATCAAGAAGAAAATAGGAATTGCACTGATATAATGATAACAACATTCGGAACAGTCCGCCTTTCATGTACGAATGCTATTTTCAGAGTGAATGTCCATTCTCGTACGCTTTTAGCCGCAATCATTTCAATAACCAAATCACTCATCGTAACAATGTTTACATGAACTTGGATAACAGTGTATCGCTTAAGAGGAAAAAGAATGAAACCCCCTAATGAGCGTCGATAATTATTGTCGATTGAATAGCGCCGCCTTAATGCCTTTCATAATTAACCAACATTCAAACGAGCAATAGCCGCGATCAGAGGTCGACGGAGATGAACAATCTCGCCCCAGCCTCGACAAGCCGTACTCCGGGACGGGTGGGGTGCAGTCGGTTTTCGAAGTAGAGTAGCAGTATCTCCGCGACGGCAAGTTCGAGGTTCCAAAGCGCGTGACAACGAAAGAAACGCGTTACCATATCTCGGCTCCAACGGGCCGCTAATTTCGGTCGGTCGCGGGACGACCACGGCAAAACGCGGTTAATCGTCGAGCTCGTTTCGAGGGATCGTTGGTGAAACAACGGAACGAATGGCCGTGGTTATTCGACGGGAAAGGGTGGAACGGGGTCGCTGCTCGACGGGGAAGAGCGAAGCCGCGAGTCGAGGGGCGAGACGGAGGGGGCGGACTGTCATAAATTTAAGCAACAATTAACATTCAGAGTCGGCCTGTTCCCACAGACCGCCATACGTATCTGTATCGCCGTGAGCGGCCGTACAAAGTCGGCCCCGGCACGGCGTTGCAGCACCGTGAAAAAGATGCATGCCCGCGCGAGTCCACGTTCGGTCGGTGCACCGCGGTGAAAAGGAAGGAACGATAGAGATAAAGGTGAACGGAAGAAGGAGCACGATACATCGTTCAGGGGTTACAGGTTAAACTGTTCTCTCAACGCCGTCCCTGATTTATTAATCATCGCCGCGGCCGCAGGCTACCTATATTATTATCCTCTTTCCATCTGCCACTTCATTTTTCTCCTCGGAAATCATCCCCGCGATTTTTACCGCGGACGTGACACCATTATTGCGTTCAAAGTCCTATCACGCAGCTTGGCCAAATATGTAGGATCGATTTGTTGTACTATTTACTTACGTCGAGGTTCGCGGGAAATTTTCATCAGAATCATTAACAGAGGACTTTGGGTATTTAAGGTGATAGGTAAATGATACGGTAAGGCAAACCTAAATGCAACGAATTAATAGTGCTGTTGGTTTGTGATACATTAACATTCTCATCGGATCGTTCAATTATTGCATCGATAACCTTAGTGGTAGACGCAACATCATCGATCATTGCATCAATGCTGACGCGACGAGCTTCATATTAAATTCGGAAATGGACGCGACAGTGCTTCCGAGTCGGATGGAAAGAGGAGCGAAGTGCTTTCGGCCGACCAAACTGCCTACCGCAGATATCGATAAGAGGCGATGAATTATTAGTTAATTGAATTATGATGACGATAGTAGAAGATGAATTTCAATCAGATGTGAGATCAGTAGTGACATCAAAAAAAAAAAAAGAAACTCGCAGTGCTACTTGCACGTTTCAACGAATCAGTAGAACAGGTCTACGGCATAGCCAGCGTCGTGACGCGACCGGCCCCTTCCAGGTGGTGATGGAGAAATATCGATGGTTTCCCATAATCGGACCATCGGCCATCTATTATCTTCTCGAAAGCTATACACAAAGTAATTTCTAACATTTTGTAAGAAGTAATTAATCGGACAAATCTTACGATTTTAGTTAAAATCTATATCTCTGCGTTTATGATATAATGCTGCTTGTTAAATCATAACATGTCTGATCACAATTTTGATTTCCTTCTCGTTATGGACATTCCCCCCGAAAATCAATGACAAATAGCGTTGTGATCGCAGTTGTTGGAAGTTTCATTAAGATTCCACAGCTTCACACGATTTGTCCAGCGCGGTTGACCACGCATAATAAACATCTCACCCTCTTTCTCTCGCCGTCTTTTTGTGTCCGGCGATAGCATCGTCCGTTATGTATCACGGCTTTGTGTAACGCAACACCGTCCCCGTTTATCTGAGCGTGCCCGGCACGATAAGATCGTGCCCGTTATCGATATCTGTTCGCATCGATCAAAGGGTACGGGGATAATGAGAACGTTCCGGCAATGTCGTAGGTGGTGGTAAGGGCGAAAGGTCTCGCGGATCGACTTCAACTTCTCGATCGAAACCCCGATCGTACGTCGTTCGCACGGTCGGGTTCGTAATACGCGTGAAACTTGCACTTTGCTCGTATCAATTAAAAGAAACGCGGCGCGAGCCGAGTGACACTTTGCTTAACATCTCGAAGGTTTTCCATTAACGCATTCGATATCGTTCTCTGTTGTATTCGAATATGCATTTCTGCCTTGAGTGAAAACAATTTGCATCACCACGTTAAATAGGGTTAGATAATTGTCCTCATTACGGTATATGCGTGTGCAAGATATAAATATTAATAGTTATGGAAACAACTTTATCACGAAGACTAAACGTTCTACTGTTGCGATCTGCCGTACTGCGTTTTTAATATTAGAAACAGAAGAAAACGGCGAAATTGTAGTCACGCAAGATACGCAAGTGTGCACATTTCCAATTACCTTTACGATAATGAGACTAAACGATAACTGTGCCACGTACTCACCAGCGAAAATTGATTATCCGTTCAGCAGGGCTGAGGGCAGGCGATAGCTTCACATCTTCGCAGGAATCCCACCTCTATCGATTTCATTCACTAGACGACTTCACTTTCTACAAACACGAACTTTGCGCGAGAAAATCAGAGGCACGGGCACTTGTCAGATGTATTTTCGGGATCGTATCGCGCGCGGTATAAACGCGAGGATATAGCGGCTACTTTGATCGGTGAATTATTCAACGATACCCCAGCGTGGCGCGGCAGCGGTCGTGCATTACGGCGAGCCGGCTAACGCTCCACATGACACGACGATTCGCCGGCAGCTGACCGTTTGCGCTGTTAGCGACGTACACGCTAATCGCTAATTACACACCGCCTTAATTATCGACCCATTGTTTCAGCCGTGCATATAAATAAAGGCGAAAGTACAGCGACGAGCGGCGGTCTCTATCTCGCGGATGCTCGAGCGCGCAGCCTCCAGGCTTGCACCGAAGTCACCTCGACGCACGTATCTATCGCGCAACCGTAAATTATGTTTTCTCTTGGGAAACGACTTGACGTTATTATCACTAGCGTCTGTATAAATACGATTCTCGAGGTCGGACGAACCGTATAATAAAAAATGATTCGCATCGTGGAAAATCGCCTTACCGCTGTGGTGTGTAATAGTCCACCGCGTAACTTGTAGACTCACTAAAATATAGAAGGTGCTAATGATGATGGGTGCACCGTAAAGAATGCGAGAAAAGCTCGCAAACGTATTGGGAAATACAATTAACCGATTGCACGGACAGGTCACGGGTTGCGATGGAGGAAACATTAAACACAAATACTAGTAGCAAGTCGAAGGGTAAAGATAATTGCTTCGGAGAGTTCGATACGCGTATTTTACGTGTCGAATTCTTATCAGCAGCAACCCGCGAGAGATATTCATTGAAAACGGTTCGTTAAATCAGGAAGCGGAATAACACATTCGGATGACAAAGCTAATAAATTTCCAGCCGCGTGTATATGGGACTCGTGGACTTTTTTCAGTCTCCGGCGTGGAAATCGGATAAGAGTGCCGTGATCCAGAACGGAGGTAATCGTGGACCAACAGAGTTGGAATTGTAAACACGGCTTAGAGTCTGGATAGACGAATGCGGCGCCAGCGTAACGCTGACGCAACACGTAAGAGGAGAGTAAACGCGAGACAATATGTCTCGCGGCAAAAGGCAACGTCATATTCCCGGATTTACGGAAAGAACCGGACAGCTACTGTTCCCTCCTCGGGTGAATACAATTTTCGCAAGAACTGCACGGAAATTCGTTATCGTTTGCTAACGTGCACTGTCGCGCAACAATAGACACTTTGCTCGAAAGGGAAATGGCAAAACGAGCAATCGTGATACCAAGAGTGCTAAGATACAAGCGCAAAGTTAATAATAGTCTTCAAAATTCAACGTATCAGGACATTTTATCGAAGGTATTAAACTTATTCCGATTCAACCCCCTATAAGAGTTGATGTGAGAAGAAACCAGCTTAACGAAGCTTCAGCTAATCTACTCGAGATTGCCGAGTTTTCACCTGCATTTTAAAGCGGCCGACTGCAGCGTACGCAGTGCGTAGCAACGAGCGAGCCAACCGTCCCTAATCGAACAAAAAACGAGTAAAGGCAACGCACCACCGAACAGAGGTGGGGTGGAACAAGCAGATTCGCGCACCAAGTTCGAACGACTGGGCAAAATAAACGAGAACGAGCGCCGAAGAAAAGAAGAACGAAAGGGAAGAAGGGAAAAGACGGGGGTGAGAGGAGGAACCGAAAGGAGAATTCGCAAGATCGGCGTGGCAAGGGCCTTCGCGGTGGACGATGCGTAGGGCAATAAATATCGTGCGATTAGATCTTCGAAACAGCCGCTGTTGGGGTTACTTGCGAACAGAGGGAGCCTCGATTAATCACTCGACGTTAATCAAGGCAACCGCTAAGTAGGCCGTGCCATGGTATTTAAAGTACATTGCCACGTATGTATTGTGCACGGCTGTACACGATGCTCCTGCGATGGTACAGGGAACTAAGGGAGCCCTTCGCTAGCTTCGGCATACAATAGCTTTGACGATGCACTAAGCTTCGTCCAACGTAAATATACGAGCGCTACCGTACTCCACATATTTCACAAATGCGGACAGAGAAATAATTTGGCAATGGATCGAAAAGGAGAAGGGTACGAGGCAACGATCCGATGGATCTATCCAAAACGGACCTCCGTGTGGTGAGCCTTCGGGCTTCTATTATTGAGACGGAGGCCCGTACCTACCGCAGACACGCGCGCATCCCTCTCCTCGCTTTTTTAGGAATTAATCGGGACTAATTGCCAATCTGTACGAGGGAACCCGAGCTCTTCCGTCACGAAGAATTACGAGGTTCCTTCCTATCGTTCCCGTTGCCCGAGTTCCTGTCGCTCCGACGATCCTTCTCCCGCGAACGTTTCATTCGCAAAATTACGGGAGCCCTATCCAATCGTTTAAAAGATTTAACAGTTACCGTATATATGATTTACGCAGTAACAAGAGTATATTTCGAATGCATCGCACCTCGATGGAATGTAAAACTTCCGCTAAATGGCTGGCAGATAGCGGAAAGGGGAAACGCGGGGAAACAGAAGAAGAAGGGAAGAAAGAGGAAGCGAGCTCTTTATGGACTTGTTTGTCGCTGCGCGGCTTTTTACGAATTATTCGAAAAGTTTGGATCTGCGTCGGGACGCATTCGCTGGATCGTTTTAGATGATCGCACGACGACTTCCTTTTTCACGGTAACCATGTGTACCCTGCTGGCATTTTTATAAACAACAATTTGAATGACGAGGTCCTGTTCTTAAGTCTACCTAATCTAATCTAACGTCGTGCTAGAAGCGACAAAGTGAACGTCCAAAAAAATAAAGGAAGATTTAACATTACAAAATACAAGCGCATGTTATTCCGAGCTGTAAACGGAGCCTCCATAAAATCTTGGCTCAATCAAAATTACTAGAAGAGTCCTAGAAGCTTTTGAGTTTTATGCCTGCAACCGAATGCAGTAACTTCGGGCTCCCCGACAATTTTGAAACAAAGTTCTACGAAGCAGGACGCGACAGTAGGACCACCCTTCATTTTGCAGAGACCTCGGTTACGTCGTCGTAAAAGAAAGAGCAACATTCATACGTAGAATTCTTTTCTATCCGCGTGTACTTTCGAGTTGTTCATAAATTTTGTAATTTATAGCCCTCGGAGTGCGGAGGTAAGTTTTTACCAATAGGAATATGCATATACTTATGCAAGGAAGCGTGACGCAAAAATATTTTACGAAAATACGGTAGCTTCTACTTATTCATTAGTTTACATGAAATTCAGTGAAAGGACAAAATCGACATGATACAAGAAAACTGTAACAAGGCGATCGAATTGACACGAGCCCCAAAGATAGAGAGAAAGCGAACGAGGGTAATGGAACGATAGATAGAAGACGAGGGAAATGGTGCATGGGGCCGATGTATGGATGTCGTAGGAAAGTAAATAAAATCGCTCAAAGGACTAAGAAAATATGTCGATAAATCTAATGTCTAGCTGAGATAGGTAACCGGCGACCACGTGTCGGGAAAGAACTGTCTCGAGCAGAGACGAGCGTTAACCCACTCGAAGCGGACTACTATTTCTCGTAGAGCTCGCCAGCCTGGCCCAGAAGTCGCGTTCGGATCGTCTCCGTGCACCTACACCGGATCGCGACGATCTTTCCACCTCGGAGAAAGTTTTCGAATTCCTGCTATATCCACGTCGACCGGCTTCCCTCCCCCGTTTTCCTTCGATAACCGACTACGATTTGTGCGCCGAGGTTGGTACAGCCCATTCCATTCGCTCCGCCGCTCGTGACAAATTACACGATTGCACACGTGTGATCTACTTCTATCGCGAATCCTACGGTGATATTTACTTCCGCGCGCGCACGAGAAATCGAATCCAGTTTCAAAAATCTTTCGCGTCCCCGCCCCCGGCGAATCGCTGGTTGCCCGTAGTTACTTGAAAAAGTCATCCGTACGGATTACTCTCGTGAAATCAGCGAGAGCTCTCCTTCCGGTTGATCGCTCACGGTTTCGTGCTCCGCAACGATCTTGCCATGCCGCTCTGAGATTAAGATCTGTTTGAATTCTCTTACCCCTCACCTACATACGTCTCACCGATATTACTACCAACTCGCGAGATTGCAAGTTTCGCGGATCGCTGACGCACAGTCTATCATTCGAAGCTACGATGGCGTTCGAATATTTTTGAGCAGCAATAGCGTAGATCCTTCTCTTTGATGCGTGCAATTTCTCCTGGAATTATTCCACGTGCGTCAACGACAGTTCGTGATATATGGACAGCCGCATAAAAGACGTGTTCCTCCTACACGGATGACCCATGACCGGAGCCGAATATTGAATCACTTTAATATCTCGGAACGAGACGTACGAGTCGCAGCGTGACGACCTTCTACACCATGTAACAGTGCCAATGTAAAACGTTGAATCTTTCTTACTCAACACATTCAGCGCGGGAACAGATTATCGAGTATTTGCAACTACCGTACGCATGACCAATATTCTGTTCAAGAATTTATTGAGAGCATAAAATCTGTAACAGAGAATGTACCGAGGTTTCCAGGACGGAATTAAATACAAAACACAGTAGTTGCCATCCCTCTTGTGATTTACGTAGTTAACTATAATCATCACACGCGAGATAAATGATTACAAAAAGGATAACGGTGACAGAGTGGATCATAAGAAGATTATCGTCGAAGTACATTTATTTTCCTTAATGATATATGTTACTTTCAAAACAGCGTCAAGGAACATGTGCGGAGCAAAAGAGAATAGGATGTAAAGGGATGGGCACCAATTGTATTACGACCACCGAAGTACATACAAATATCACATTTTATAGAAACACGTTCAACGAATGTATTGCGGCCGTTCCTCTTGCCTAGGTCAGAAAAATGTCCATAATCGTACTATTCAGTTTAGTAACCGTTGTCCACGGCCGTCCGGCCTGAAGCGCACCATCGAGGGGTGCGTAGAATTTACGTTTAAGTAATATCATGCCATCCTAAACGGCACGTCGTCACTTGCTCTGATGAAATCGTCCCCTAGGTAACCGTCTGTTCGGCTGGCTCGAAACCGCGAGCAGATTCTCCTCGAACGTGTCTATCGTGAAGTCCTGCTCTTTCAGCAACTTCGGCAGTATCCTACACATTTGGCTGTTCTGTCTGATCACGTCCACAGGATTCCTAGCCGGCGTCGCAATGCTACTTCTTACGAGCGGCTTCCGCTTATGCGCTTGCAGCCGTTTCATATGAATAGGCCGTCCTGTCGCGGATCGTGCAGGACGCGGCGGAGGCATTTTCGGTGGTGGTAGCCGAACCGGCGGAGCCTGCGGCAAGCCGGTACCGCCGCCCATTCTCGACGGACATGGTGGCGGAAAACCTGGAATAGGGAATCCCGGTCTAGGTGGCGGCGGAGGCATGGCTGGTCGTGGTGGTGGTCCATACCTGAACGGCTTCGGGGCGTACATTGGCGGAGGACCAGCCAGCGGTGGCATGCCCGCCGGCAGGGGTGGCATAGGGCGAAATGTTGGCGGGGGACCGCCGAAGCCGAAGTGTGGCGGCCGCGGTGAAAATGGTCCGTCGTTTGCGAAAGCTCGCCGCGGCGGTGGAGGCGGTGGGAAACGTGGTGGCCCCATCGTGAACGCAGCTTGTCTGCCCCCTAGATGCTTGAACGAGCACATCGGCGGTCTCGTATTCGGTGCTTTGAATGTTGAATTCGCATCGAATTTCTCGCGCGGTACGTTCGTCAGAGCGTTTATGTAGTTGCCGCGCTCGATGGGATAACCGCGAGCTTTCTCAAACGCTGAAACAGACGGGGGATGCACGCCTCTGTGAAAGCTGCCGAAGTGGCGGAACGGCCTTGACTATCGGCACAGGTTTCTGAACCGACTGTATTATTGGATTACATTACTTTCATCGGGGCGATGGGAAAATGTAATTGCACGCGATGCGGGCCAACCAGACAACAGACAGAACTAACATTTTTGCATTCTACTCGTAGAAGACACTAAGTAATTTCAAAGCTATAGACCAAACAAGACGTATCATTTATAAATGACCTACCTTTTAAACTGTCCATAAGTTCCCAATTTAACTGTTGTATCAGGTACCTGTAAGAGAAACTATTAATTTACCTGCTACATTACCGATGAGTTTTAATCGCTTCAAATTAACCAACTTAGTATTTTAATTAATGTTTCATTGAAAATTAATAAGACATGCTAACCTGCAAACAAGATATCCGGTACGATTTACGCCATGTGTACAGTGAACCCCCACAATGTCATCTGAAACAAATGAGAAATACGATCGTGAAATTGTAACTAATTATTTAAATCATGACTATGGAGTTTCAGATGTTAAGTAGCTACTTTCATACTAATACGTCGGAAGACTGCACACCCAAAATCGCATCATCATCTTCAGATTACCATTCTTTCACACACTTCCTTGAATAATCTAATAGCACACACACACGCACACACTTCCTTGAATAATCTAATAGCAAATTGCAAGCGAAATTACAATTTGCAATTGGCATTTGGTGAACCAGCTGTTAATGGTATTGCTGAGGGTTCAGCTAGCAAGGTCACGCGAGCACATGAAATAAGAGCAGCATACTTAAAGGCGAGACGTAGAATTCCACGGGTCATCAATTTGGTCCGGCACGCAGGCCGGCCACTTCTTCGAGCCCAGCAAGGGGCTGATTATAATATTACCGCAAATTACCGGTGAAATCTGCGACGAATCCGCGACGATTCGTTGCTCGAGAGCAGCCCGGGTCACGGCGGCACTTTCGCGCAAGGGCCAACAACCCTTAATGAGAGTAGTCCGCGTAATAACGATCAACCGGCAACGCGATCGCCTCTTTTCTCCTTCAATTTCGTTCTCCTTACTTTTCCTGTTCCGTGCGAGCCGCGGCTGTGTACGGAGCACTTTAGGGCCACTTCGTACCTCCTTACCTCGAGTTGCACCGAGAATTAAGTGGCCATCGGAGGTCATGCGATACGCTGTTTGACCTTCGCGAGCCTCTTAAGCGGATCGTTGGCAGAAACGCGATGCGATTTACAAGCGGGAGCCGCGACCCGATGTCTTAACGCTTAACACCGGCGATACGTCGGTGTATTTATCAAGGAGCCCGCGGAAATTATGCTGTTGGTGTTTGTGTGGAAAAGGTCAGGGAGCACGTTTAAAGCGCATACACCTGAATCAGACGTGATTTTGAAATGAATAACGTTGCCGCAGTATATCTGAGGCGATAGTAGCCAGATAATTTCGTGGGATCATTTCTTTGCAAGGTTCCCGCACGAGAACGTTGCGGAAGCTGATGTGGCACCCCACCCCTGTGTATGAAATTAATTAACTTTATTCGTTACTAACGAGAGATCTTACTAGTCGCTAACCTCGGGAAATGGATTTGAAAATTGTATGCAGATTCAACTAGCAAGAAAATTCAGATGTACACGTACAGAGGTAGAACAAGGTGGCTCTCGTCTTGCACGTGCAGAACGAGCAAAGTAAGCTTATTCCGCGTTTCTATATATCACAGGGTCATCTTACTCTCGCATGTAAAGAAGCATATATTCTTTGGGAGACAGGAATATTCTCGGAACACGTCGGCATCTAATGTGGATCTAGAGCGAGCACCCCCGCAGCGCACGGACATATGTACGTACATATGTATAAGCCTTGTAAATAAGCCGGTTTTCAGAGAGACTATGACCCCTCCGATGCGCTATATCGCCTTCCACGGTCGATTAAACATCAAGTAATACATCTCTTCCTTCTGGAATATCAGAGCACCGACATGTAATTAATATCACTTAAATTGAAAAAGAAAGAAAACTCCAAGCACACAATCTATTAATTTGACACATGTGTGATTGCACCACATGCTTCGGTACGATTTTGATTATCCATATTAATTAGAATCGCGTTATTTGGATAATAACTCTCGCCCTATAATTGAATGATCATAGATCTATTCAAAGAGTGATTCTTCGTCCGGTGATATTAAGTATTGAAGCGCGAGCTATACACGAGTCATACGTGTATAGAGTTATTTTACTGTTACTTCATTCGAAGACTTCACACTAAGGAATACAAAAGTGTCTGCATCGGCACCCTGCTGCTCGGCAGACGAAACCGAACATTTCTCAACAGGAGCCGCATCGTAACGGAGATGTTCGTCCCTTACAAATAAGCCTTGTACCAATTGATACACTATCAACCGAAATGAATTCTCCCCCGAACTTAAACTGACGGTAGATTCAAAACGTTACAGTGGAGCCGGACAGTGCAATTTATCGTGTACGCTGAGTAAAAAAAAAAAAACAAAAAGTTCCTGCGCGCTTCATAAAGAGAACAGTGGCAGCTTCCTTATCACTGAACTCATTTCGAACAATACCTAAACGGAAATCTAATGAATCTGACAAACGTGCGACGCTCAACGAAAGAAGGGACTCTCGGATATCTAAATCTAATTTCGATGACAGCCGTATTATACGGAGGCAAATTTTTGCTCGGCTTTCGTCCACGTCCGGAGGATGGTGGACGCTAAGGAGTGTAAGGTTGGTAGAAAGGTAAGGGGAAGCACCTGGTACCGCTTCTTGGTGAACGTCCAAGCTGGTTTTCGGGCTACTAGGGTAGTCGCGAAGCACGACCCGGGGCGACGTGGTTAATGTGGCAATATGATATATGTATAAGCGAGAGGTACTGTATGTCGGTTCCAAATAGCCCACGGTGGAAGGGACGGTGGGCTCGCCTTTCGCGTTTTCGCGACTCCTAGTAAGAGCGTGAACCCTTCTGGAAATGTATGCAAGAGCCGTTGAAATGGGCAAGGGCTTTTTAACGTCCGGTTGTCCCCCCCGCGTACATAAACACGAAAATATCGCCGGTAGGTACGCACACGAGGGCGCAACGGCTTTTCGGTCAGCCGATTACTGCCGTCTTAAATCAATCGAACGATCGAACTCCGAACGTGCTTGGTATCGCTCCTCGCGTACGGCTTATACGCGGATGCATCCGCACGCACGCATAAATGTACACCTATATGTGCATATATAACTGACCCGGCGGAGAGTGCTACATGGGACACGGGGGATGGATGCAAGACGATTAACGACATCTTACGTTTCGCGGCCGATAAATCACCGGCCACTGTAAATGGACTCGGCTTACTTATCTCTCACCTTGCGTACACCTTCGAGAATCGCCTCGGCCGAGGGAATTATTGTAAGGAAATCTTGCGGCGTATATAACGCACCGATATCGCCCAACTCGGGGATATATAGAAGGCTACTGTGCACACAGCGTTTCAATTATATGATCCTGAATATGCGCCGCGACGATACGGATATGGAGAAACAAGCTTCGCGAGAGAGAGCAGATATTCGGAAACGCGTGGTCGATGACAAACCACTAATGTTGTAATCTGCGTTTTATGTATAAAAGAAACTTGAGTTGTATCGGGCAGGTCCAGCAGATGGAGTTGTTATTGCATGTGATGTTGGAAACAGTGTTGCGCACAATGATGAAATCCCTGCAAGACCCGCAATCATGATTTGGTAGATGAGACACACGAGTGGAAATTTGATTTTCAACTACAATTAATGCTAATTTAAAGAATATCATTTTTAAATGCATTATGTATAGCTTAACCCAGATTCGGTACGCGTGACGTGGCATACGCGTCATGGGGATGCCCCTATCATACGCCGGCTCTGACAAGCACGCGTCGTGTGGATACCAAGTCGGGGAAGGCAGATGGGGAAGGAGGGATGCTTACCGAGTATCGAACTTTTCACTTGGTTCAACTAACTACGGGTGCAGTACTTTTCTTAATTCTATCCCTTTTCGAAACAATATAAAATTGGGACAAATATTGCAAAAGCTGCTTCAATATAATATACATGCTTCCTGCCACCATCGACCCCGTTCGATTTTTGGTCCCACTCTGAGTTCAACAAAACCACCACTGACCACTATATTATGAAAGTACACACAAAAACTGGGCTAAGGATTTCACTTTCAACGAGTGAGTGAATATATTACTCACGTTTAGTTATACGAAAACTGTGGAAATTAATCACGCGTTGCAAATTGCATTCGAGTAAATTACAGACCAGGGCACGAGGCAGGACATTTTAAAAAGTTTTTAATCCCGTGGGAGTACGTCGTAATTGCAATTAAGAATTTCTTCTTTTATACCGTAGCGTGTCAATACGATACTGGACAGTGGACGGAAGGTATTGATGAATGCTAAGTGACGGTGAATGGATGGGCGTCGCAGCATCTGCCTTTCGGAATGCGTTTCGACCGTCTTTCTGTGCCAGTGAGTCTGTATTCTCAATTGCGCGTTCAACGTATGCAAATTTGATGACAATTCGTCGTTTCATATTACGCATCTATTTTATACAAATACGATTCAATTGTTCGCCCTCACGAAAATTGACGTAGCTTTCGTTCTCGTATAAATATTTCAAAGCAGACATTTATAATGCAGGACATTGTTATAGAATAATAGTAGACAGGATTGAACAGACATGCAATGTTATGTAATGCAGACTCACCTTCGCCGCACGTTGACATAAAATCGTCCATCGCTCTAAAGAATCTGAAAGAAAAAGAGAAAATTGTATTTACCACCAATCTAAATACGATCGATGTTAAGAGCACGATAATAAATATTCCCTGAAATTTGTCGCAATTTTCTGCCGCAAATTTGTGAAAGGTCTACCTTACAACCTACAGCAAAGAAAACGAACGAAACACCTGAACGAGATAAGAAAGATATTCCTAAAGGCTCGCAGATTCGAAGATAGAACGGCGCAGGGTAATAATTCATTGGGCGGGGTCGTGCATCATCATCCCTTTTTCTCTGTTCAATGAAAAGCAGACAGAACCGCAAAGGGAGGTCTTATTAACGGATTAAGCCTACTTCGACTGGCCCGATAAATTATCGCAAGGTGTGCATTCCCCTTTCGCATTCCGTCGAGATTCCAGAGAACATTCCGAGCGCGCCGCACAAGCTGGAAGATACCGCGCTTCTGCTTCTTCCCACCCCCGAGTCTGGATATTAATACGACTTTAATTCACCGTCTCACTGTTACATATACCTACTGCATTTTAGTTACTACGCTTGCACCGTTTGTACGGTTTACTCCCTCGGTTAAATGGTATCTGAAATTGGCATGCTCGTTCGAATAATTCACGGTATCGCGAGGTAAACCGTCCAAGGCGACATTAACGCTGGGGACATTTGCCGTTGAAATCATCCGCGTATAAGCAACTGTTTAATTATGCGTATACATTTTATTTAAATAAAAGTAGAGCTTGGTTGTCGAATTATCAATGGAAGTAACGTTATTTTATATAAATCTATCGTAACATTTTTTACGGACTTATTGACAAAAGAGGGGAGAACTATCCTTACAGGCGTGAAATCCTTTTGGTTTCTCCTACCAAATGTATCTCCCATAAGATCGGCTCCAAAGGAAGTTTATTACACGTCATTGTGTGAGGATAGGGTAGCCCAATTTTGTGCTGCTCTATAGAGGCTTAATAGGACCGCTTTATTTCCTCTCGACCCTTTTAACATCGACACGGTCTTCCTTCACTATCGATTAGTCTAACACAATTACAAGCATTAACTTATTTAGCGACTGACCAACTGTTTCTAATCATTCTTTCATATCGATGGGCCATAAGAATAGGGATACATAGAGCTTATTAGATATCCCAATGCATAAACACTTACTAAAAACGAGGAAAGAAATATTTACCCTGGGAAAATCCACCCAAGGAAAATTCAGGAAATTTATTCAAGGTGAAGTTAACGTAAGAATAAGATCAATTTGATTCAGAGTTTTACTTGAGGCAAATTGCTCAAGGACTAGAAATATATTTATTAAGAAAAGACGTTCCTTTTATTTTCGGATTATCCCATAATACTTCAAGTACGTAGTTACGCGTCCGTCCGCGTCAGAAAAGCAACAGCCGAATCATAAAGAGACGCATCTATCAGAGTGGAGACGGTGCGCCGGAGAATGAAATATCGAAAAATGGGGATCCCGTGCATCGTGGCGCCGGCCGTACATGAAAAATGACGAGCGTTAAATTAATTTGACTTCGAATTTGAATTACAGATTCGACACGGACGTGGATCTGTCTACGGGCAAGGCGCTTCGCACCCTGCGCGTTTCGGATTTCCGTCCCGAAAGAACCGGCTATCGAGCTGAAGTCTCATCAACATTCTCCTCATCGTCGCCGGTATCATTAATTTTTATCGAAAAATGATAACCGCATAACCGAATTAATCATGAACCTGCACGAAAACAAAAGTAAAATTGCGACCACCCCTAAATGTTAATTCGAAATCGAATCTCACTGTATGCATTAAGGAATAAAGGAGTTATTGCTTGATAAAGATAGACACGAACGCGTCGAGGAGATGCCTTTGGCCACCAAAGAGCAGTATTCGTTTCATATAAATTCAGAAATAATTCGGGAAACTGCGAAGGAACATTTATGGCAGCAGGATAGGACGGTATAAACGGAGTTCATTTGAATTTAGTCATATAGAACACGATCCACGATGAGGATAAAACGATGCGTGCAATTTCAATAACAATGTGTGACTAATTGACACTACAGGTGAACGAAATATTGAATGCGAATTGAGCAACTGAACTAGGCGGCTGGTAGAAAAACATGATAGTTGAAAGTGTCAGTTTCGTCCCGATCAAAATGTAACCTTTCAGTTAATTGTTCACAAGATAATTTGCTTTGGCGATCGATTCAAAATTAGATGTTCGACATTGTATCATTTACCACAGGGTTTCATAGGAAATGTGTTCATGTAGGCACGGAACCGCTAGAAACGCGGATGAAGCGGCTGAGCCTGAATCGTATGTAACCTAGCTTTGTGTAAATATTTTAGCAACGTACATGCAAGCAAAAACAAGCATTACAAATACCTTCGAATAGATATATTTCAGTATCAATGAAGAAAGCTTCTAATACGTGCTGCAGATTTAAAACTTGAATTTCCGATTTAATATACTGCAGCACATCGTAGTATGTAATTAGAATTTTTCATGAGTAACTGATAAATTACTTAATCGTTCAATTCAATTTTAATATAATTTTATTACGATCCAAAAGGGTTTCGTCATTCAAACGAAATCAATACTGAATATAAATTATTACATTTGTACTGTCCTGCAATTTTGGATATAATTTGTACTTTTTCGAAGATTAATCTCGCAGGACGATTCATGGCGGACAGCCGACCAAGGATTTTCAAGTCGTAGCGAATATTGCTCGACCGAATGCCTCTCGCCGTCGACACCAAAATCATCCTTCAGAGAATTCGAACAAGGAGTCCCAACATTCGCACCGCTTAGAAAACTTCAACGACGTCCCGAACTGAAAACTGGATTGGCCGTTGTACGTCGTCGTTTAGATTGTACGTTGAATCTGAGTTGCGTTAAATACACACAGTATTTATACGACGCTCTCACTTGCGTCTGTTGCCCCGGTTACAATTATTAACCAGAATCGCTATTTCAGTCGACTCGGTAATAGCGTTGGAAGACTCATGGGCCGACGACGAGCCTTCAATAGATGATGGGGATACTTCGCGTAAGTTGCCCTCGCTATTTAAAAAAAAGAAACAACAAATACACACCACGGGACGACAAGGTTTTTCAAGTTAATTCCTTGGTATACAGTGCAAGCTTTTCGGGCACAATTCTGTCCCCCCGCTGCCTCGTCGTTCCGCACCCCGGAGCGTAGGCCCGCGAGACGACAAGAAAGTCCACCAGGTACCTATGAATTACGCCGCGCAAGATCGCCACAGTTCCCAGTGCCCAGGCAACAATTGCCGCCCAGGATGACTACGATGACGCCCTGCGGAAAATGCTTAAGAGTAAGCATCCCCATTCGAACTAACGCATGAATAATAAAAAGCAACTAACGTTCCCCGCATTTCAACTTCACCAGCTATAAGGCGAAGGACGAAGAGAAATGATTAACGAAGCTCGCATTGCGCGTGCGAAGCGAACCTCTTACGTACGCACCAAATCGTAACGCGTAGCATTAATCGTGAGCAGAACTTTATATTGAAGTGTCGGTCATCGCCGTTCTCGCTAAAGGTATGTATCGTACCTCGCGATGGAATCTCTTTCGAACGCTGTCCGCACACGTGTGTATGTATTATTCCATCTTTCAGGTCTGGTTGCTACGAATTCCGCGTGTGAATCGCACGGATAGATGCGAGAGGTGGCGGAAAGAGAAATTCCCCGTGTTTGAAGATGTTTAACGCATGGACCTTGCGTATCGTTGGCGAGTGAATGGTCGGCCACTGTTTGCATGATCGTGTTCCCAGCACGGGCCAGAAACGTCCAAGTGATCGTACGAGTACTTCGCAAACACTCCTGTCAATTATTTCTCAGTCAAGGCCGCGTATGTCAGGTTACACGAGCGAGCCCTCCTCTAGAACGCTTTCTACTTTTTAGCGTCGCGCCTTCGTCGAGAAACGGAATTTTTCGTTTCAAAGATGGTTCGTATGTCAGCGAAGAATTTATTAGGAAAAAGGAAATGTAAAAGAAGATGATGGTGGACAGGAATCCGGAAATAATGAATTCCCTACTGATAGAATTCTTTGAACGCTTCACTCTTATATCGTTCTTTTAACACCATTTGCAGATCGGAATGCGAGAACAAGTGTCACGCTTGAAGAACGCTGACCCAAGGGAAGAAAGAGTCAGTTGGTGGCAAAGTTACGTAATGAAGCGACCCGTCCGGGTGGTCCAAAGCGTGAGACGAGTTTCTCGTCATCTTGGCAATGCTTCCAAGGTAGAGAAAACAAAGAGGAGCGAAGGGAATTTTTGGAGGACGACGCGCAGCCACGGCGACCGGAGTCCACGAGTCGAATTAACGGCACCGGAAGATTGAAGCAACACGCGCGCGTCCCTGTATCGTGCACGCGAAGGAGCGTAAAGCATCTTTTACCACCCACAACAGCTTCCCAAAAACGTTTCTCTTTCATCCTTTGTGCCAACACTATCGCAGTCTTTTACACGCCATGGACAACCGCGCATCGAAATACATACGCCGAGCTGAGTTCTTCTCACCCAGCTGTTCAATCATGAATGTTTTCGAGGTATCTTTGCGAGCAATTTTCCATGATTTCATACCGAATCACCGCCTCGAAAATGTGTGCCAAAGATAAATAAATAATGAAGTACAAGTACGGAAGCGTAGGGGTCGCAATTGGATTCTAAGTTACAGTAACAGGAACTGCTACTTTGAATAAAAGGCAAACTGCAAATACAGCGAACCTTCGATATTCGAGTATCTAATATTTACAATTATTACAGCGTTCGAGCAATTCGCTATTCAAACGTTTCATTGCCTGAACAGTTAATTCGGTGCTAAATATTCAGTAAAAAATTGTTTCATCCGTTGGATTAAATGCACCAGAAGAAAATACAAAAGTTCGGTCCCTTTTCGTATGGCCTCGCACGACCCCCAAACATCGTCAGAGTACACGCGTGTATCTGTAGGATATACGAGCATTGTCCTCGCAATACACGACAGCAAACACGTGGAAACCTATGTTCGATGTCTGAACGAATAAAGACGTCGTTGGCTGAAGCGTCAACACCCACGTTCATTGTCGCGCGAGGCGTACACTGTAGCGGAGTTGTATCGAATCCACGAGGAACACGATTCGAACGCATTTAAGATACCCGAGTCTCCGCGTATCGTCGCGGATGGTAGTGAGCATCGTGCAACATGATCCCCGTTAGGTATATCTAGTTACAGTAACTTGTAAAGCTTTAAATTAAGTTGGCCTGCATAATAAAAATGAACCGAATTAAAACCCATAATGAGGAGTCGCGAAACCCGCCTCGTTGTAACTGATAATATATTGATAATAAGATACTACGCTGTACGCCTTTCTTTATCAGTTCTAATAATACAGAGGTGATCGCACTGTAGAAATATTGAAAGCGTTTGAGAAAATCTGTGTAACATATTAAGCGGCGCCTATATCTGATTCAATTAGGCCTTGTTCGTGTCAAACGTGTCAGAATAAATAACCGATTTATTCGTGTCAAGGGTGCAGTTAATTGTATGTACATCACACGGCAGCTCGTCTACGGAGCACCGAAATTTCAAGGATCTTGAAGGATCAGATGAAACTTGAAGGATCACCAATTATCCGCATTCTCCTCTAGTGCAAAGAGTACGAAATTCGTGATTGTACGAAATTAATCTTGTAGCTCGAAACAGCAACAGCTGATAATACGCCTGGAACGCGAGTTTAATAACCGAATATATTTCATCCGATTCGTACAGTTTCATAAAAGTGTCGTAAAATATTTTAAGCGTCGCGTTTAAGTGCATGTGACATTAATACGAAAGAAGGTGAACATTCCGAGTGGTAATGTGTCTACAAAAGCGTATGTCACGGTACGTGTACGGTGTTACAATATTCGGTAAATCATCGGACGTTTATTGTGGTTAATTAGCCAACCCGTTCGTCCGCCAACCTGTTTTCGTTCTTGCGTACAAGAAAAAGCTATTCGATCGCGCGGGCATGTACGCGCGAGTAACAAAATCAATGTGACAGCAACGTGCAAGGGTTAACGCGTGATCGTCGTCTCAAATTATCGGCGATGTCCCTCTTGGAATTTCAGGAATTTCACCATAAAGACACTTCTCATGGACGTGGCAGTAGATAAACAAATTTACGCACAATATTTATTAGTACGAGAAAACGTTGCTAAGCAAACTCGGCTTTGCGATACGCTTGAGCTTCAACTAAATTCATAATTTCGTATCCATGAAGTTCACGTATTCCGGAGACGAAAGAAAAATATGCGTTTGGCGAATTGTAAAATGTAGCTTGGATTACACTTACTTGTTCACCACATCCTTTGAGGGAACATCCCGTCCGAGTACCATTATCTTTACATGCTTCACACCAGCGTCTACCAATTCCTACAACCAAATGATATTGAAAATAAATACTAAATAGAAATACAGACAGATATATAAAATGATAGAATGACGGACAGATAGAATCAGAAATTATACACTTCCCGCAAGAAATTGTACGCTTACATTTATTAATACGGTTGATTACCAGGGGTATCCTGTTATAAATACGGTTAACAAAGTCCCTTAAGTAATGAATATAACGAAGTCGAAAAACCGCAGTGGAATGATAGTCACTGTTAAGGAAGCCTGGCTGGTTATATTAAACCAATTATATCCGACTGATCGGTGAACATGACAGTGACGTCGACGATACGCACTCCTCGCTCATTCCTGCTGTACCACTATCCCATCAGTTTCTTTTTCTTACTTTTCCATCTACCGAGATTTCTTCGCGCTTGGTTCCCTAACAGTAATGCTCTTACCCTTGCTAAGGGTATAATACTATTACGCATGCGAAGCATACGAATGGCTTAAAACTTAGAAACGTAAAAAATTCTCTAAGAAGGCACTAAAGGGAGCTGATAAAATCTTTAGGAATCGTTACGTTGCATCGCCACAGGTTGATCTTTTCTCGTGAATGAACCGTTCCCCTTTAGGTTACACCATTCACAGGTCAAAAGCTGAGGGTTTCACTAAAAGCGCCATTAAATATAATACGCTCTAATTAGACGCGCACGACACAGAAAGATCTCCGTGTTAATTACCGATACCCAGCCGCGGCACCATTGATGCTCGAACGCGTTTCTGTTTCGAAAATATTTTCTCGTCACAGATACCTGTTCGTCCTCCACGCATAGCAAATGAGTATCCAGGAATCGAAAACAAAAAAAAGAAGTAAAATGGACGAGTACATTTTCGACTCTAAGACTTCTGAGTATAATTGATCGGCCTTAGGTTGTGACAGGCCTGACCTAGAAAACGGATGAACTCCCGCTATGTAGACACAGAAGCTCGACGATCGAGATGTCGGCTCGAGCTATTCCAAAAATCTAATAATAAGTTCATTAGCCCTTACGGTCAGCCTCGGTCCCCTTACAAATTAGTCGGACGCACACGACTAATTTTAAATACCAAATATAGTCCAAACTGACACAATCGTGATGTTAAGCTTCTGAGAATGGAATGGGTGAAGCGGGGAAAAAAAAAGTGAAAGCAATACTGTAGTAAAGAGAAGCCACGGAGAGCAGGTGAGTTAGAGACGGAAAGAGTAACGATGTATAAACAGAGATCAGTGAAGACCGTGTAGCGGTGCCTCAGGTAGACACGTTATTCGGGTATCTGGTCAATCGAAGAATGCAGCCGGTGGTAGACGTGGAGGGAAATAGAAAACACGTTTCACGTTTCCAATTATTTAAAAAAAAGTAAAAGGGAAAAGATTTCAATATGTAAATCGCAACAGCTTTTGAAGAACACGTTTGTTGCGCAATATTTAATGAACTGTACGGATTTGAGCAGCAACGCTACGGCATCTAACATTTGGAATAAGTGTCATCAGCTTACCTTTTCGTCATAATAACGCCCGTTCGTAGTGTTTGTCAGATCGATGATGCACTTGAGACGAGGGAATGCTTGCAACAGTACCGGCACTGTAAATCTGTGGAAAAGCAATATCACGTATGGCCGAATTATAGTACAAGTATTCAAGAAACGACTGGCAGACGAAGTACATAAGAACTTCGTTTGGCAGAGGCGTGAAAAACGCGGCAAAGAACTCAAAGAATTCGCCGACTGTCGCGGTACCCTGTGTCGAAATGAGCAGTTTTTTAGGACGCGATCCGAACAGCGCGATGATATATTAGGGGCAGCAAGGTTCTGAGCGGCATGAGAACCGGAATCGAGCGGGGGTGTCGGGCCAAATAGTTTCAACCATCCCTTTCGATATATCAAGTTCTTCCAACACTCGTACCGGGCGCGTCTACGACGAGACGATAGTACGGGTCCGCTTTGTCTCATCGGGTAATCCTCATAAATAAACAGTCCTCCACCTTCGTGCCGCAAAGTTATTAAAAAAAAAAGGAAACCTCGAAATTTATTGGCATACTAATCGATTTAAAAACCATTAACGAACACCTCGGGCGCTTCGATAGATTACGAAGATCATAAAACGAAATGATAGGTATACATATGACGGCTGTTCAAACTTGATTCTCTAACAGCTTGCCTCTCGCGAATGTTAATAACATTTCGGATCGTTGCAGATCTGACCAAAATAAAAAATTTTCAATTTTTACGTTCAATTTTGTCATACTCGTCACGAGGAAAAAACGTGTCTGCTCACCGTTCCTCCGGCTTCAAATTGTTGGTCACAGCCTGAAACAAAAGAAAAACGACGAACTGATTAGTGATTGGAACGGGACAAGTGTACGCGCAACAATTAATAACCGTTAGCGACGGCACGAGAGTCGCACCTCCGCGGCAGCAAAAGCTTTAAGAGAGACGTTAAGAGCATGTTCCGAGTAGCTGCATCATTTACCAGAGTTACCGCCTTTAATATTGACCCGCATCTGTAGCCAGATAGGATAAAATGCGAGTCACCTCTCACCTCCCGGTAATTAATAGCGTGCGCGGCAACAACCGAGACGGAACAGGATGGATCTCGCGTATCGTTCACGGATCGCATTTAACTTCCGAGTGATTTATTGGCCGAAGCCTTGCCTCGCTCGTATAAAAATACCATGACGACAGCGATAATCACTAAAAGGAACTCACACAACCTCCCGCTGGTCATTATGCTACGCGTACCCATTGCCAGACACTGCACTGACCTGTATCACTGGCCACCAGCTTTGTACTTTTATCGATGCGCGAACTCATCGCTGCTGTTTTACTTATACACGCCTGGTTCAGTTGTGGAATAATACGCGAAAACAACGCTGCGCCCCTGCCTTTTTAATGGCTCGTAGAATACGCTCGAGCGAAACATGTGTCTGCAGGATTCGATAAAAAAATACATGTAAGATGTTAATAGACGCGTGCACGATTATCAAGCTCGTGTAAAAATCGAAATATCTGGTGAATGAAAAAAAGAAAGAATGAAAAGTCAAATACGAGCTCGCCTAATCCACGAAGTTTGTATAGCGCAAGCCTAAGAGCGCGTAAATTGAAACTTTCGTTGGCCCGCTTGCAGCATCGCACTCACTATGGGTGGGCTAATGATAATTACGGGGCTAGGCTCCGCGATCCGATTGACTGGGCGGGAGAGATCGTATCTGCGGATGAGTGCGGGATGAGTATCGGTCGCATTAATAACGGGCTCGTGGTATAACTTTGATACACCCAAGCATACTAATCCATTGTTGACTAGACATGAGGCTCTCTCGTGTCTTAACGCCGGGATCACCAAGCTGATCAAAACGCGGTCCGCTCATGATCTTTTTCAACACATTTAATATAAAAAACAACATTAACAAGGTAACGAGAAAACAGAAACGAAGAAGAGATGAGTGTAAAAAGGTAGGAGGAAAGACGGAACGAAAATCTTTGTGGGACGCTGTCCACCTGCGAAATTTACTAACCCCGGCCGGCGTCAAGGGTGGTTTATTTTTTTTTTTTCGCACGCTACGGTCCACGCTTACCTCCGGATGAAAGCGGGATCGGTCTCTCTGCTGATTCCACCATTCAATTTCACGATCCTTAGTCTAATATACGACCGCGACTAAATCAGGATTATCGAGCGACGAGCTGCTGCCACACCATTGTGGCATTCGTGGCGGCCCGCACGAGCTCGCACGGGAGCGGTATTTTCACGAGTGTGTCTTCCCACCAATTCTATTATAATTCCTTCCTATTCGCTTCCCTAGCTGTGGCCGCTATAAACATCATGCGCCTGTAGCCCAACTCTTATTGGTTTTCGTGTGTAAACTACACTGCTATAGAATTTTAATCGCAACAGATTTGCGCAGGAACGGTGTAGGGATAAAAACAAAGCGACGTGGCGATCGGATAAGTTTAATCAGGCGCCGGTGCAGCGGAGAGGTGCCTCGGAAGAGTGCAACACCGGTGCAGCGTGCGACACGGCGTAGGCGTCGACCAACGGTAGGTATCGGCGGTATTTATTGGGAATATTTATGAGGGGTGTGCTTTCATGCTTTTGGGCCGAGTGGGCCGTAATACTTCGAAGGCCCCGTCATCCGAACCCGAAGGCGCAATTTTGGCAGTACCGCCGTGAGAAATTTCACGAAAGGAACCGCGCCAGGCTTCACCCCGGGGAGATATCAACATTGTAGCACCTTTGCCCTTTACAACGAATAATATGAGGAATACGAAATGTCGGTAAATCTTTGTTCTAGATGTATCATTACTAAAGAATTAAATTGCAAAACGTATATAGCGTTTGTACATTCAATGAAAGTACGTAAGCTTTAAGGGAAGCATTTTCAGCCGAATACAAACGTTAAAACAGATATAGCCGACCTCGTAAAGAAAGAGAGCAATGTTTTACATGTTACTGGGTTATCATATCTTTCCCTGGATCGTAAAGTTTTCCTGCAGCCACCGAGCGTGGATAACGACTACTGTACTGAGGTTTATACTCGTTCAGAGCATTTTAATTTTGTGGATATATCATATGGATTGATATCGTTATTCAATTACATTTCGTCTTGTATAAAACTTGTTTACCACAGACTTCTCAATAGCACAATATAATTTAAAAAATAATCATTCTCTCTGTCTTTTTATCCTGACACTACTCTTTTGTATCGTTTTTTTTTCTTAACAAGTACACTGTTTAGAACTGCTTCTATCAATAACTGCACTATGTAGAAACGTGCAACGTAACAATCAATCCTGTGCAGATCACAACAGCCTGCAAATCGATATTCTACTCACACGACTATCTACCAACGTATGAAACCCCGACTAGAATTTGAATGGCACGCTACGGAGCTAGCGTATCGGGCGTTTCATTCAAAGGATACGAAGGACGGCGTAATAGGTGGAGATGATTCAAGAATTTGATAGTGGGTGCTACTTCCGACACGTTCCATCGCTGTACACGTCTTTCCAGTTAAGGCTGACCCATTTTAAATCGCCCCGCGCATTCTGCCAAACGAGGAAGTAAGTGGATACAGATAACGTCGCGCATATATCAGCCGGCGGCAGTCATATAACAGTCTATATGGCGTTTCTGTACGACCCTTATATGAGCGGGTACAACCGCTGGCCGCGCTCGTGCAACGAAATGTTCTGCCCCGCGAGCTGCCCCACCGCCCCTCGCGCTTTTTCCATCTTGAACTTGCTCCTTGTCCATAAGGGAATTTAACAGAAATCGTCTGAATCGCTTTTGTGCATGGGAGGTCGTTTAGTTCTGGCGGAGCGATGCTCGCCGATCGGGATACGTGCTCTTACGACAGTCTCAGACGGTCGTTACCGATGCTTCACTCGCCAATGATGTCCCCTAAAAGTTGCATGCGTGCAATGCCGTCCGTATAGACGCATTAATCACTTATCGATTTCTTCGAGCACGTTACATACTTTGACTGATACGATAATTGATAGCAACTCGATGAAGGAATTATATACCTTGTTAATATACGATTCTGGAGTATACCTTTTGCATTTTTGTGCTTATTAATTTAATGGCACAATGAATATTAGTTTCATTATAAAACAGTACGATTTATTCCGCAGCAATCGATTGCGCGTAAACACCTTGGGAAAGAATTCTAACGAAATTTCATTCGAAAGCATGGACAGGGTATTATTCAATTTAGCATAAGTCAAAATAATGATTCATTGGAGTCGGATAAAAAATGAAACCGGGATCCATTAATCTTCCCTATCGTTCGCACAGTAGGTATAACTTTTCGAAAATAAAACGTCTTTACGGAGAACCGTTGAAAATTGATTCACCGCCCGTGTTGCGTACCTAATTATCACGAAATTCGATATTCACCTGCTATTGCGGAGAGAAACTAAAATATGATCCGACACTAGCCGACTAAATAGTAAGCCGCTTCTTGGAAAGTTATTCTACTATACATAAATGGACCATGATTTACGTGCACCTAATGATACTGAACGACAGAGTATCGCAATTGAAAGTATCGCTTTTTTTGGAAAAAGTACAGTTAACAAATTGATATACTTGCTTGCAAAGATGGTACCTGACTAACATATCGATTCCCTTATGAAGTATTACGATACCTTACATTAAAACGTAACCCATTTCTTCAACTCAATTAGATAAAGACGTAAAATTTCAGATAAATGCCGTTTTATCATTACGAGCATTCCATGAAACTAAAAGTCCTTTGAAAATAGTTTGCCCTTAACGTTTTTTCATCACGCAGTGCCAGCCTGTACCTTTAAAGACGTAGGCATGCCGTGTAGAAAGCGGTGCTATGTCCGGCAGTTATATGAAGGGCATGGGAAAATCCATGACTCTTTTAAATTCTGGCATCGTGTCGGTAGCGACGACCGATTGTTCAACGGTAATGGTACCAGTAGCTGTGGGAGACCCTTAAAGGGTCCTCTGCGCATTGTTCTCCGTTCTTTTGAGCCGATCCCGCGCGACAGATAAGCCGGCAATTAAAACGTTCTGGTCCCTTTTGGAAAATCGTTAAGTACGAAAACAGCCGTCCCGGAGGGCATTCCGAAGACATTTTCTCGGCAAAAGAAGGAAAAAGGACGACCCGGTCGCTATGCATAATATTTATCGTATCAGGGTCACGCTGGGTCGCGTAATTTTTATTACCCTCCCATTGGCATGGAATCTTTTTATAGGATCGTAAAAAGAAAAGGTGGTGGAAGCGTTTAGGAATTAATTATGGACCCCGTACCCTACCGATACGGCGATACATACCTTCGCCATTCCGTGCGCAGATAACGAATTAGTATCGAACCGACATGAAATTTTATAGACTGTCATTAGACACCCGCGTGCGCGTCTCCCTATCACCGGGCATCGTGAAAGCTGGCAAGCACCAGCGGCGACCGGGGAACGTGTTCCCGTGCTCGGACATAAATAATACGACTACGTCCGCAGTCACTATAATTCAATTCACACCTGATAACCGCGTCCGTAGAATTTCCATATTACAGGCAGCAATAAAATTACAAATATTTTCGGGGCGGTCCGCGTCGCTTCGGGGGGTCCCGCGCCGCTCTTCCCTGCTAAACGAACGAACGAGCCAAGGTTCGCGATCCTTCACCCGTTCGCTGTCTCACGAATTTGTCCCCCGAATTTGTCTCTAAGTTGTCCCCGGTGGTCTTCCCTCCCGTGGAAGAAATGAACAGCGGAATCGGCAAAAAGAAACGGCGCCGGCAGGTCATCACTTTTTTCAATCCTTACTTCGAATAATGACTTATGCTCGGGACCAAAGGGGATAACCCTCTGCGCTTTGTTTCTCGCTTTTACCATGAAAGCTAGTCGTCGAAAAAGATGTGTATGAGATGATAGGTATTATATGTATATAATACGAAAATTAGAATAACGTCTATTTACAATTGGTAAAAATCGATCACTTGCAGTCCATTCAATTTGTACCCCATTAAATCCACGCATTCCAAGGTTCGAAACTCCACGCTACAAATAAATTACGACATTACGAGGAAGAAATATATTATCGTTGAGCACCTAACGGACATCCAGCTGACAGTCATAAATTTCAGCCCGACCGAGACTGTGAGCGAAGAATCAATTTCGCCGACAACGCGGAACGAACTCGGTAACCTATAATCTATACATCCTAATCCGTATTACACTCAAAGGTGTTATTTTACCTGCATACCTCTCACCGACGATCGCACCGATTCCTCCTCTGCCCGCCGCGGGCTTGATTGTTTTAGCTACGGGGGTGAGAATACATTATGCGTAAACGAACAAGCGGCACCGGCCAAAAGAGCAAGATTAACGACTGCCAGGTATTTACAGCTGCGGCTTGTCGGGATCGTTTAAACAAATGTTTGTTTCCTCGGACTAATCCCGTCCCGACGGCCCAACTTCTACGTAGACCGCGTAAAATGAGTTCCTCGCGTGGACGATCTTAAGTGCCGGCGTACGCGCTCGTGGCACCGCGCACCAATCACTCCTCTCAAGCATACGCCCACTCCTGTCATCCCCTTTGGTGCCGCGTTCCGTTCAATCGTATTGCCAAGAAGTTAATCTTTACCAGTTCGAACGAGAGACGGCCCGGCGTGCATTGTACTCCAACGAAACAAACCATCGACCCGTTTGTATTACGCGTTCGTTCCAGCGGACTTCTCAGCAACGCACGATACATGCTTAAATGCCAATTTCCCCGACATTACACGGGGATTCACGGTGCAGGCCCCCTTGCTGCTTACCCCCCGCTCCCTTAGCCACCCCCGGTACATGTTGGAACAAATCGGGGAAACGATGGAAAACCACCGGATACAAAGAAACTAACAGCCAGCCAACGATAAATTTGGCAATTTCTTCTCGGCACCACCGGTGACGTTTCTGTACAAACAGATGAAAGATCGTGGAAAGGAGAAAATAAAGGCAAAGCAAGGTATGAAAGGAACCGGAGAAAGAAGACAGGGGATGCCTGCGGGGAAGAATCGGAGAACGGAAGGGAGAAAAGAACCGAGGACGCAGGGGGTGAAAGAGGAGGCAGGTAGAGCAGATACGGTGGGCGCCGGCTCATACGCGCGCCATTCAAACGAAATTTATGTAGCAGAAGCATAAAGCCACTGGCCGAGTCTGTGAGACCCCTAGTATCGGGGGAGGCATTCCAAACTACCGAATTCACAAATGCTCCTCTTTCCTTCCCCCTGTATTCTCTTACTGCCCCCTATCACCGAACTCATTCCCCAAGCCCCGTTTGCTCGCATCATCGCTACAATTCAAATGGATGCGATGCACTTCTGTCGCATGTAGTAACGCGTGTTAGTATGAACCTGAGGTGGAGGAGAGAGGGCGGGCGAGGAAATTGTGGCATTGTAAGAGGGGGATAAGCCGAGGGCTTACACTATTGCCTCTTGACGATCGCCGCCCGTCCCCCGGCCCATGAGAAATTCCCCGAGGAACGTTCCGTTCGAGACACATTATTTCTGCCGCTTGTATCGCGAAAGGGCCGGGTACATGCGCGGACGATGTCATTACATACGTTCCTTTAACGATTGAACGCGGGCGTGTAGTATTGTTTAAATCAATGTTACTCGCTGCGCTCCGGAACGGTTTCACGTATGTAAGATCTACGGGATGTTCAAGGGACAAATATGGGGTGATATATTCGAGTGATTTTCCGTGCTCTGTTTGCTCCGGACAAATTTGCAACGCGTTAGAGTATCGTCCAGGTCGTAAATTATATCAATCTAATTTGTGGGAGTACAGTATCACTTTACGGGCACTGCGTGAATGATCGCTCTCGTACGGAATTCAGAACCTGTAAAAGCGTGGCCTTTCTTCCGAAACTGAACGATCTCGTAGAACCCAATCGCGGCGAGGGGGGGAAAAAAAAAAACGACAGAGGACTATTCGCCGCTGCATGCACGAAGCGTGCATCCACATACGGTCTTAAGCAGGTAGTACCCGCGCGTAACGAAGCCTCTCGCAAAATAAGAGAAACGGCGAAACACGATCGGGCATGGAGATAAGCCTGGCTACTGCGAGATCTCCTTTACTCCGCGGGGTTCCCGGAAAGAGAGGTCCTCGGGATGGACACTCGCCATCTCATCTAGCAGAGATAGGCCGTGGCCCAGCTACCATATCTGATGAAACGCGATGGATGGGACAGCGTGACACTAAAGTACGAAACAAAAGTGTCCTCCGCGGCATGCTGCTTCCCTCTAGCCCCACGACGGACGGCATCCAAACCCCACTGGTGCCTGGACCACCCCCTTCGGCACCCACACCTGGGGCCATGCGACGACCGTGTTGGAACCCCGAGAAAAAAAGCTTTGACTATCTTTTCGTCAATTTGTTACCTACTTTCACGTTAGTCGCGCCGGTTTCACTCCCTCCGCAACGTTCGCCTTTTCCTTTTATCCTCCTGCGTATGCATAATACGCGCGCATACAACCCTCGCCACGGTCTCCTCTTTCACGTGAACGCACGATAACGTTTTACAGTCTATCGTGTTCTCTTGTTTTTTTTATTACCCCGCTTACGAATGGGCAGAGTGTATTTATCGTGCGGATGGAATATCGCGGATTTCAATTTCAATTCGCACAGATTTGGGAAAATTGATCCTTTGCTCGTGAACGAGTAGCTCAGTAATATAACAAATTATTTATCATTCTCAAGTTTTGTAAGCAAATAACGTGGGTACCCGAGTGCCAAAAAGAAAGGAAATACATTTACCTATTACTTGGCTCTGCGCGTCCGTACACCGAGGATTCAAATAACGAAAAAGAAACCGTGCGGATCACTTTCTATACAGGTTTGGGTATCGGTCGAGCAAAGGGTTTCGCCGATATCCCAGAAGGGTGGCGTATCAACAAATGACATGTTTATACGGTTCCCTTGGGTGTCGATCGTCGGAACGCCGGAGAGCAAAGTCGTTGTGGCTCGGCGGGTCTCTCGGCGTGACGCACGACCCCCTTAGAGGCGCCAGCCTGCTAAAGGAAGAGGTGGACGAACGAGAAGAAGAGGAAGAGAAAAGAAGGCGTTCCGACGAAACGGAGCGCGGTGTCGGAGCCAGATAAGATCTCCGAAACGAGGATCAGTAATATTTTACAAAGTCATCGAAGTTGCTCGCTAACTTCGGCATAAATTACAATCGCCGTCTCCCTTCTTCCACGATACCGTTCGCGCTCATCTTTTTCGCGGGGGATCGTTCCACGGCTATGGGAAGATGGGAAATTGCACGAGTCCACTTCGTTCTCCCACCGAGCATCGAACAATCTCCGGCCATCGTTAACCCCTTGTGCTTCTTTTCTTTTAACGAACAATTTTAATTGCTTTGTATCGAAAGTTTTCGCGCCGGGCAAATATTTCGAGACGTTAAATGCGAATCGCGCGTTAACAGATGGTCAGGGCTTGCGAAGAAGCTGGAAGGAAGAGAAAATGTGTTTCTCTTCGAGAGATTTCGTAAGATCGGCATTAAAGTTGCTCGCAACCATAAGACGCGGATCCACCATGAAATCCAGTGTTTGCTCGCGAGATTAGCGTCTACGACGGGGCACGACGCCGACATTTACCATTTCCGACAGCGTGGGGACCGATTGCCATCACCGATGGTCAGTTACTTAACATTTTGCAACAGAAAAAGAAGGCAAAAAGGATCCAAAAAGTCAGAGGAGCACGGCGATGCCCGGACCATGACACAAATACATTCCTCGCTACGAACTTTGCCAGGGACTTGTTCATAAATCATATCCGTGCAAAAAAAAATGTTTGCAGTGGTGCGCGACATGCACTAACAAAATATGATGCACGGCGTCGGTGAATAATGATCGCGGTGCGCCTGACAAATTAATTCGCTGTCCCCGATGCGTAATTTTCAACATTTTAACGTTCCGTCGATTATTGACGCGCTCGATGTTCCTTCAGGTAAGAATGAAATAAAGGAAATACAGAAAGTCGAATTAATTATTGCGGTTCGAATTATTAATCGGTTGATACGTCGCACATGTCGCGTCGCGGGTCTACGTAAAATGTTTCCCTGGTAGAAACGTTCGCATCATAAATATCGGCCGAGATTTGATGCAAAAGATAGACGTGTTACAAAGCTGTTTAAAAGAGGGCGAAAGTGAATTATAAATATATTTAAGGTAGATAAGTAAGAAACTTGCTGTAGTACACATGTACTAATTATTAATAACACGATAAGTATGAAGACAGCTCATTCAAGGATTCAGAGAAGGAAAAGAATGGAGAGATATACTACGAAATCTTGATTCGCTTCTTTGAAGAAAAAGCAGCTTTCACCTGACGGAAAGCAACGGGGGTGGTTAGCTCGAGCGTGTAACCGAGAAGTTGACGCGATAGCGATCTAAATGCTGAAGACTTTCAGGGGTTGAAACACAGATATCACCCACGAAGACAGCCTATCCATTCTCGAGTGGACGCCAGGCTGAACTCCAGTCACAAATTAATATTCCGTTTCTACGTGCAGAATTTGCCTACCGCGGTTCGACGATCTCCGGGGAGAACCTCAGGTATCCCCGACCGAACTGCGAGGAATGGTAAGAACGAAGGAACACCATGCCACCCAATACGCCTATCTCCTTTCCGATTTCCCACGTTTAAATCATCCCCGCATTTCTCGCGTCGAACGAAACAAAAAGTATACTAATCTAGATGCTACTTTTTCTTGTAATTTATTAAGCACCTGCTCTTCTCTGAAGAAGTGCCAACGACTTTCAATCTTCAACGCGTAGCTACTATCCCTCGTTTGAACACAGTTCAAATAACCGCACAGCTAGTTGCCAGATAATAATATGCAGTATCTATACATATATTCATATATTTATTTATTATAAAACGTTCATTTCGATACGAAACGTTTTTCTTTAATCCTAAGTTAGAGTTCTTTTTTCCCAATCGCGAAAACGCGCGTGCTTTACTTCGATTACATTCGTTCCAGCAGATTTCTCCTCAGCGACGCATAATACACACGAAATCGATCGATTAACTGTTCAATTACTGAGATACGAGATTGTCCGTCGAAGTAAAAGATGGATAAGATGCTGGGACCAGGAAAAAGGTTCCACGACTACATTTGAACCACGTATCATTTTCTCCTCGCATGTACGTAAAACAGCTATGACGTCAAAAGTAACAAGTACCTGCAACGCGAAAGCGAACGCGAGGACCGCGTTAACTGTCCCATTAGGAATTGAGTCGGCCGAACGATACGTATACCCCGCGAACCGCCCGTTCGCTGATCTGTACAGCAAATTACACGCGAACGAAATTCAATCCAAAATTAACATCGTCCTTAAAGCGCATCTTTTACAATGTATATGTGACTAGGTGGTGTCGGCTTAAATTCATCCTCCAGTTCGGTATCCGACTAAAAGGGGAGAAAAACGAAGGCAGGGAAAGGTAGAAAGTGTACAGCGCGTATCACGTTTCGCGCGAGCCGATATTTGTTACACGTTCTTGTACGGAAGATGAAGAAGCGGTCTGCGTCCTGCGGACCGAAGACGCGGAGAGGCCTAGCCGAGAAATGGGTGCCGGCGTGGCACGAGCACACGGCCGCAGGGACCCCCGGGCGTTTCGGGCCCCTATTTAACGAGCGGCGCCCCCCGCGGCCTAATGCAACGGGCCCAATCAACCCAACTCCAATTCCTGGCCCCGACTTCGACTTGTTTTATGTAATATCCGAGACGCCGGAATCAATTAGTCGAAGCAACCTCCTATTTTGCGTGTCCATGCGGCTATACGCGTAGCGGCCGATCCACCGAGAAAGGTTCCGAACTTCTTTGCAACTGTCCGCGCCGTGGACCACGGTGGAGGAAAGAAACCGGTTCGCTTGCGAGTTAGACGGAAATTGAATGATTCTGAACCGAACGAGGATAGCGGTGCCGCTCTCGCATTTAATGGAACGGCAAATTGCTGGCGCTCATTTTCACGTGGAAGTCTACCATGTTATATCTCGCACTTTCCTCGCCACTGACTGCCTACTTACAAAAAGATACTTTATACACAATTTATGATAAATTACAAACACGTTGTCTTTAATAGAAATTGCGAATAATCTTTGAAAGCAAATGTTTGCGAATCCGCACTTTAGACACGGAGGCTGGCGACCAGGGAGAAATAAGAAACAGCGAACTGTTACCGGAACAGAAGCAGGAATAAAAAGAAGGACGTTATCGAATTTCTACGTCGTTAAAATTAAAAAGTTCAGTGAAAGCCGCTATCACAGCACGAGCGCGATACATCACACAGCCAGCAACCAGCATGGGACCATGCGATCGGATTTGTTCGGCTACTAGGCGAACAATCGTCCGGGCTATTCACAAGCCCAGAAAAAGAACCAGTGCCATGCCTATCGGACAGAAACGCGTTACATACATCAAGCCTGTTTATATCTACGATGGAGTCAGGGTATGCAACAATACAGCAATTTGGCTTGGACCGATACAAGATCTCACAGTGGTTCCTTTCTCACCTCACCGTTACCAACAACGCTCATCGCTCGCCTCCCCGTAATGTCGTGCCAATGGTATAGAATCGACTTTTGCTATGAAACGCTACTTTTTATGGGCCATTCATTCACCGCCAAGGCAGTTCTAGCATCGAATTCTCCTTTATTAAGGATTTTGCGACAGTGAATAGTAATTAAACGATATAGATATACAATTGCGCTAACTGTTAAATAGCAAATCACTGGTGTGATTAAACAATTTTTGACAAAGACCAGAATTAAAAAACGAAATTCTACTTTTACGTATATTGTAAGCATCGCAATATGTTTTCGCGTACCTCCTATTGTTCACACCCATTATTCGCATGCGAAGAAATGCAGAATGAATGAATCGATCTTGCAGTATGTAAAAACTACTTCTATACCACTGGCTCGCATCGATCTCAGGGTGGCCTGTGCCACGCATCGAGATGCACCGACGCATTTGGATACCATTACAATGTATCCCCCCATTTGTGGAATCCGATGCGATATTATCTTGGCTTCGAAGCCTTCGCGACGCGTCGCGACCCTCGCGAAGAGGATCTTTGATCTGCTACGAAGAAGAAATGAAAGGAATGAAGCGTAAGAGCCCGTTCAGGCGATACGGCTTTTCGGCTGATTCGGTCCTTTTGCCAAATGTCCAAACGCCATTCAATGAAATGTTGATAAAAACAATGTTTCTCGATAAATAATCGATATTATATTCGCATAAATGTACGGCCCGATGTGACGAAATCAATTTCAAATTACATTTCACGGTGAACGCATTCTTCCCCTTATATTGCAGATTTTGCAAATATATTTCGCTTGCTAAAAATTTTGAATATTTAATTATGGAATAGACTCACCTGTTTCAGTGGAACCTTGCATGGAAGAATTTTTGTACCCTCGATCACTGTGCCATAAGGTTTATAATGTAACCATCTGTAACGTAAAATGGTGACAATGAATACAAGCGCATAAATTATGAATTTGAAAGCATTTGTGATTAAACAAGTACATGCAACAAGTGATGCTAAAACAAAGTGAACGTCGCCACGTGGCTGCTTATTTGTGTTCGTGCGTTAGCAATAGCTTTGAAGGATCGACATATCAATTACAAGTCACCACTTTATGTAGAATGCAAAAATAAATTGTTTAAAACAAAAAGACGTGCTCTATCCCATTAACGAAGAATAGCGCGCGCTTTTCCGTCGATAAGTCAGTCGCCGTATGAAGCGCGTCAAGAAATTTGTTCGAATAGATTAAAAATTTATTACGAATTACAATTCCGTAGCGCATAAACTTCGATAACTATAGTAGCTCCTCGATAAGATATCAAACAAGCTTGTATCCATGATAATCTTTGCAGCCTTGCAAAGATTAAAAACAGTAATAAAAATCGGCACAACATAACCTCCATGCAATGTGACCTCCAATTGATAGCGATAAACAAGTAGTTCTAAATACTTCAGCGGATTCTGCGGTAGCAAGGAAAATGAGAAATAAATAATACTCGCCTATCCGGTACGGATCGCGGCATGTTGGTCGCTCGTTCAGATATTTTTATGCAAAATTTAAAAGCATGACACCAAAACGCAATACCACTACCAATAGTACACATACGCAGCAACAGGTGCTGTCGATGATTCTCGCGAACCGGAACGATCGATCGATCTCTCGCCTTGCGCGCGCGATATCGCTACAATACAAATTTCTTTACGCCAGCTGCATTGTTGATCCTTTGGAACGTTTTATATTAAATTAACTAATGTGGAAAAAATACTTACCATAGTGCTGTGTAATTACCATGCGCAGAATAATATATGTAAGTTAATTAAAATACATTTCGATGTATTTTAAAATGCTCATATGGTACTATAGCTAGATACATAACTCTTATTTTAAGCTTTAAACCTTGTTTTCATATGCGTGCCTGGCAATTATATAAGCTCGAAATTAAAAAGCTGAAGCTTTTATTAACTCGTAGGACACTGTACATCGCCATCCTTTCTTGCTTTCAGTTGCAATATCTCATTCAATATCCTTTTCTCTAGCTCCAAAAGAGCAGGAGGTTTCTTATACTAAAAGAGAATGAAATCAATATGAAATATATCAGCACATATTGAATTAAACAGATGCTTTTCATACCGTAATAATTAATGTATTGTATTGATACGCAAAGGATATTCTATCCTGTTCAGGCTTCAATCCAGCTCGCTCCAAATCTGGGACTGTTATTTTCTTAAAGTACTTTTTATTAGTTGTCCTCACTGTTATTGTTCCATCGTTCTCCGCAGTTACAGAATATACGTTCTGCGGATATGGTAAATTCCTTATTCGCCATTCCAGCGAAATCTTTGTAATCCTCCTTGTGATGAATGGCTGGAAAGTATGACAATTGGTATAAATAATTCTGCGCTAAATATATTCAAATATCTATTTGTCTATATTACTTCATATATATTGCAAATTAAATTTCACGTACAGCACTTGAACTTTCCTGAATTCCATAGACCTCAATACTATTTTGTCTGGGCTCAGGGTCTCCGATCTCTACATCCCAGCCTTTATCTTGACCAAGCTTACCTTTCTCTCGCCACGCTCTTCGTACTAAAACATTTGTTTCCAAATGATATTCTTCTACCATTTCTCTGCCATCCTCCATTAAGAAATGGACTTTTCTCTTGCCTGTGTAGAAGAGGAAAATTGAATGTTAACGGAGAACATTGCTAAGCTCGAGATGATTTTCGTGGTTAGGAATAGACAATCGGCTACTTTCGAATTCTAAGCATTACTCAAAGAACTAGAATTAGACGTAAGATAAACGTATTAGAAGTGCGACAGTAAAGTATTTCTAAAACATCTTACCATCTTGAATAATTGCAGTTTTCTTCGCATTTTGAATTAGACTCAACCACTGTTCGGTCGCCATTGGTAAATTGTTTATTAGTTTCCTAGCAACTACTGGTACTTCCAGAAAGGAACGGAGAGCGCTCACGTTCCTGTCCGATGCTGCCCTCACACAACAATAGTAGGAACACAGACCAGGGTAGGGATCTGCAGTGTTCTGCACTATAGAAGCATAGACAAGAACCCCTTGGGTCCACAGTAGAATGGACAAGAATCCATTGGACTTCGTGCATTTTAAATGGACCCCCCCGTCTGTTGCGGTGCTGGTACGTGTCTGCGGTCTGAACAGGCTGTTACGGTAAGTATAAGTCAACTCGTTCCCGATTCTATTAACATAGAATTAACTTATAAGTAAAAGAAGCGTGAATAAATAAACTTCTCCATTGCTGTGGGGGAAACTGGAAGGAACATTTGCATATTTAGGAAATATCCATTCTGCAATGTCCCTTTTCTTTTCTTCGGGTATCATAAAATTTTATGCACCGGCTTCGAGGCAACTGCTCCACGCGAATATAGCCCTCTGCGGGGATTATTCTCCGGGGTAATCTTTTCTATCATTAAAACGTGCTTCAAGGAAGTTCTTTTCCTAGGTAGTATTTAACTTTATTATCCGAACGCAGCGGAACTTCAAAATGAGGATAAAGATTACACGTCTGGTTATTAAAACGGATGACATCGAATCAGCGTTTTCATTTTTGCCTCCGCTTGCTTCAACAATAATCACTTCCCATCGTCGTGACTGGTTGAAATTTTTACACCTGCGCGTAATGTTTGACGTCGCAACGATGTCAACAGTATCAACCCCCAGCCAAGTTGAGGGTGAGCAACTTCTATGTTCTCTAGCAACGTAGCTAATTAATGTCTCATTGTTTACGGCGGCGCCAGCGTAAGAGAACAATATCGGTTAATTAGCAACCGCGCACAAAGAAGCAAACGAAAGGCTTTGAGGATTTTTAAATGAAATACACCAGCGGGACGTTATAAAATCCGTATACTTGTACATTCTCTACATGTACAGACGTCTATGCATCGACAAGCACAGACAACATACTTTTATTAATTGCAAAAGAAATCCTATTCCCTACGATTGATTACAATTTCTCTGTTAGTGAATTCTATAAGGTCGACGCGTATTTTCTCATTTACTTAATGTATGTACGTGTGTTTATTTAGTATCTCCGTCAATTGGACAAATAAGTGTTACCCTTTTCTATTCACAATTATTCGCACGAATGAAATACGCAATAAATACATTACATAGTTTTCCAGTTCTTAAAAAAACATAAAACTTTATCCTCATCCTACAGTGACCTATTAAAGCGAAAATTACTTTAGAAAATACTTAACGAAGTACTTATGTCAGACTTCTCAGTCTACTTTAGATTAGATTTCTCGTTAGCGTCTGTAGCGCACGAATTTCTGTAGCAATAACAATTATACATAACTGTATTCATAATATAAATCCATTAATAAGTTATAAAGTATCCCCCGAATAATAGAGGCATTCGCATTTCGTACGTATTGTTATTGCTTAGAGATCCACTTTAAAATTGTACAAAAATGTAGTGATGTTTGCGAGATCGAATGTTTCGGGTAAATTAATGTAATCTGTTTGATGTAAACCGCGCTAGTGGATTAATCATAGTGTTCTATGTCGCGACGATGAAGCATAATCATTTCACTGTCCGATCGTCGATCTTCACGTCCTCGATGTTTCTTTCCTCCAATTAGCCGGGACTGTTACCTTTCGGTTGCTGCGATCCAAATTGCTCCTGCTTTTGAAACATTTCCGGCAAGTCAATCGCCAGAATGCCAGTCTGAAATCGGCCGAATAGAAAGCGTAGATGAATGGATTTATAGCTGAGTTAATCCACCCTGAAATGAATAAAACAGCGAATGATTATCAATTAACTACTAAAAGTTATTAAAATTCAGTTACTATTCAACTTCATTCCACACCTTTTTCGCGAGTATCGAAATCATCCAATTAGCACAATTCGCGTATGGAGCACAAAATAGAAGGGAATTCAAATTGATGCTATTATAAATTTTGCAAGTTTGCAAAGGACGGAAAATCAAATTGTAGCAAAATTCACGCACGCGGACAGGACGTCGACATTTAATTCTGTTCATTGTGCGGTTGCTTGCACATAATTTACCCTTTTTTTACGACGCTGCCGGCCCGCATTTCCGTTCTGAATTTTATTACAATGTTGAAGAACGAACGAAAATGTGATCTCGCGGGTGAAATTCAAGAAAATCTTCACCTTTCGCGTTCAGCGAAAGCTACAATTCGTGTTGACGTTACTAATTAGCATACTAATTAGTAATGCATGTAGCAATTGGAAAGGGTGCGCGATATACATAGGATGCAAACAGATAGAATGGTCTCCCTTTCTGAGAAAGATGATGGTTACCCAGCCAAGTTAGAGCAGGCATCAGTATATCCGGCGGATCCATGGGCACGAACGGGGTGGCCAAATAGAGGATGAAGAATGGTAACCAACAGGCTACGAATCCACCCACGACCACCGCCAAAGTGCCAGCCGTTTTTGTCTCCCTCGCCACTCTGTTAATGCAGCTCTGCTGATGACTGCGAACTATCCCGGACTTTTTGCTCGTGCTCGGTGGTTCCACTTCGTCAGACGCCCTGTCGCAGGTCACACTGCTTGTCATGCATTCGGTTCTTCGTACCCTGATGCTCTTCGCTCGTTCGATCTGCACGGAGCCGAATTAAGTTGGAACGTGTATTTTCCATTGACAAAACGTTTAGTGAATCGGACGATGATCAAATGAATCTTCGTGCAAAGGAAAATACGTTTATCTGTGTTTCAATGTGTATTACCTGCATCTAATCACCTACTTCAAGTGGCTGAAAATTTATTAAGTAACATTTTCCTGAGATTTCTGTCTAAAGTGTCATAGGCAAATTTTCTATTTATACCGAGCATGTTTATGCATTCGCATCTAACGAGCTTTTGCATTACCTAGTAAAAAAAAACGTCGAACGTCGTCGGGCTAACAAGTCTGTAAGCATTAGTATCAATAGATTCAAATTGCGAATCGATTTCTCATTTATACTCCCTCGTCGACTTTACCGAGCAAACTCGTTTGTGAAGCCTGTGACTGGATTTATTTCTATGGTTGATGAACCCACTGCACCTATGATTTTACATTTTTTATCGCATTGTACATGTATAATTAAAAAAAAAGAGTCGGAAATAAATTCAGGACGAGATTTTTGGTCAAGGTAAATTCGTGCTGCTGATGATTTATATCTCTCCGTAATTTCATGTTTCACATGGGCTAGCGAATACGCCGAGCTACCTGTAATAGAATATGCGGTTTCGTGGACGCAGAAATAATGTAACTCGAAAACGGATTCTGACAGGAAGCGAAACCTTAAATTCACCACGGGCAAGGAACTAGTTCCGCAAGTAGAGACGACCTTCGTGCACGAATGACTGTGACGACGATCGAAAGTATTCCTCGTTGAAAGCACGAGAAGCTTAACAAATTATGAGGATAAAGGCAGGCATGCATGCTGAATTTTGAAACGCCAAATTTTAACTGTGCCGAACATTTTCTTTTTGCCTTTTATACTGTACATTCTTCCAATTTCCTATAAAATCGAAGTACAATGAAAACTAATTAAGCATGAATGAAAATACCAACGGTACTTCTTCTAATTATACATGCAAAATAATTGTGACAACATCAGCTAAACTCTTCCACCTTATCCATGTTTCTAAATGAATCCCAATTACCGAGGAATCTAATTAATTACAATGATTACAGTAGAATGATCGTTTAGAGAAATGCTCACCAATACGTTTCGACGGGGTCGAACGTTTTCAGTCTCGGTAGCTTCGAGGTTTCTATGCCGGCTGGCAATCACGCAGGATATTCTACCGTAAACGTAAAGCATTACCAGCATGGGCAGGAAAAACGAACCCATCGCGGAAAATATTACGTATGAGGAATCCATATTGTACGAGCATTTTTTACTGTCACGATTCGTTGCGCGCGGAAAGCATCCGAGAAGAGGCGGGCTGGTGATTGCTCCGGCTAACACCCACACGGCGACGATCATCAAGCCGGCCAATCTTTTGCTACGCCGTCGTCGGCTGTATATCAGTGGCTGTGTTACGGCTAGGTATCTGGAAGATATTGAAATCTGCTTAGAAATTTTGGACAGAGAAACGAACGGGCCATTCTGAAGCGTTGCAAATGTCTCAGCGAAAGAGGTTTCATTCGCGCTTGGCGTTTCCCCGCGTGATTGTCGCAAATACCGATCCCGTTCGGGAACGAATCTTCGATTGTTGCATCGCGCAAAGGTAAGCAGAGATCGATAAGACTTCGCGGTGCAAGAAGAAGTACGGACGTGATCGGACGGTTAAGTGTTGCCGAGTCGTGTTCTCCTTGTCCCAGAAAATCTCGCACAAACTTGAAACGCTCCGCCGTAAACGGGAGATTGGAATTTAGTCCGCTAAACGGGATGCTTGTACCCGAGAAATTCGGCGAACCGACTACATCATACGACGTTGGCCACTCCGACATTGGCGGACGGTCAAATCTTCCGGCGTGATCTTGTTCCGTTTTACGTGCCACGATTCGAGAACGCGGCCATCCACTCACCTGTCTATGGATATGGCGCATAACGAAAGGATGCTGGCAGTACAGAGAAGAACGTCCAGGGAGACCCACGAGTCGCAGAGCACCTCCCCCAACTCCCAGGTACCACCTGTGAGCTTCGTCAGATTCATTTGATTAGACGCGTCGTTTGGAAGTCGCGCACAGTGGACAACGAGATAATGGGCCAAGATGAAACGTTTAATAAATATGTTCATACAGCAAAGTACGCATCAACAATTTCAGAAACACCAATGCGATCGTCTTCGAATTAGTCGAACACGTGCTGGCTACCAACGAATTGCATAAAGATGATTCGAACAAGTTGCATGCTGTTCCGTATGTGTAACTCTGCGCGTTCGGGTGTACTAGCCCCGTGTCATCCTGTCATCCTGAACGATTATTTAAGTACAGCCACACTTGTGCTTCAAAGCCTTTTTCCGGAATCTACATGATAAGCAGGTGGCCCAGTGGGACACGAGCGGAACGCAAATTACGTTTCGTTAGCGTTGCAAATGGGCTTTCGCGGAACGTCTGAGGACGTATAGATATTGATGTTTATTTCCCTTCGTTTGCTCCTGCCGCTCGCGCTACGACGCTTTATTTTAATCTGCAAATGGATGCAGAACAAGGCACGTACATACGTTCTAGCCAATGCACTTCCACTGAACTAGTTAAAAAATGCAAATACCGGTCGTAGTTTGTTCGCGAACGAATGACACGAGCCCTATCGCAATTGTGAAATCTTATAAACGGTCGAGGACGCTATCATCGACTTGCACTACTGAACACGCGGTTTACCGCCGTTGACCTATACTACTTGATTTCTCTAGTCGCGCATCTCGTGGCAAGAAAAATCATTCAGCCCTTTGTTTCCTATAGCTTGCTGGATCATCAATGAACGGTTCTATAATAATATATACATTTCCACATGTTTTCAAACACGCTCTTACATACCTGTAGCAACACTGCCGGTGGCATCACAGCCAAGCCGACCAACAAATCCGCGGCGGCCAAACTGGATACAAAACAGTTAGTAACCGACCGTAGGCGTCTAGTTGTTATCACAGCGGCAATTACCAGAGTATTGCCCACCTACCAGGTAATTAGAAAGCAAATGTTATTGCGTGTATATTCATGTATCTGTGCATGTGTAGCGGTGTGAACTGTTGCACCGAACGGCTGAACTTTTACGATATCGAACTGTGCATACGATATAACAGAAAAGTATGTAATTAACAAGCTTCCGTTCGATATGCTGATTTGAATTTGTATCACTTCTTCGTTCCTTCCTGCGTACCATGTCCCGTTCATGGGAAGCTGTGTCACTGATGAATAGCCTAGGTGCTTAGTTGTTGCTTACTATAGTGACGATGATCAACATGGTGAACAGGCCGGCCAAAACGAGGTCCGTCCAAGTCGGCAGGTAGTATTCCGTCTGCGTATACCGGTCGTCCTCCGTGTAATTCCATTGATAAACGTCCCCATAGTAATTGGCCGTTTGATTCGCCATGGCGCTTTAACCCCGATCCATCGACGATGATTTCTGCTCAGCAATTTGCGCATCGCCGTGCATCATACGGCTTCCTGCGAGACAAGCATTTTCGCCCGGTTAAAGGATATAAACGATCACCAGGCCGATCGACGCTTTGCGAGAACGCGCGCATCCCCCGGAGATAAATCGTCCTCCCTCGATTACTTCTCTCGCCTTGATCGGGCCGAAACGTTTCCGGGTTTTACTATTGCGACCGCTCGCCTTTGGCCCGCGTGGACAAAATTGGTCCGACGCTACAGGGAAGGACAATTCGTTTCCCAGGAAGCATCCGGAGGAGCGCACTTAAACTTTATTCTCGTTTCTTATCGCTAGTCGCCTGCGAAGGCGATTGTGTCGAAAATTTTTGCACGGTTAATTGTCTTTCTCGACTCGGTGGAAGATCCTCTTTCTTCCGTGCGAATTTCGATGAACGAAATATGAGAGGAGAAACGAGAAATCGGAATAAGTGAATTATAGTGAGATTGTATTAGCGAGATTGTAAATTAATCCCCTTTATGTGGCCGGAATGTGAAACGAGCCGATGACCATTAACAATTTCGCTGTAAACATGCAACAAGTGGTTTTTCATTATTCATAAACACAACGAAGCGCACATTTAACGCGCTGTTAATTATTTATTTCCCGCTTGAAGTGTATCATCAAAAGCACAATGCTCTTGACCCTAAACACATTGGAAGAGATCGTACGTATACGTGTGCGCAATGTGCAATAACGTCTTGCACCATATTTCACGTCTATAACAATATACGAATGAAATATTTAATGCTCTCGTGCGATAATGCAGAAGTAGAGATGCGTTGTTTTTTTTTTACGACGTAGAAACGTTATCGCATGCAGAATAGCTAGCACATTATCCGCGACCTACATTTACACACAGGTACTTTCAAGAAAAATACTTCTCGGCGATAGAGGAAATCCAAGAATTATCTGCGCCAACCACGGGGAATGATTTCGAAGATAGTTCCTTTTAGTATGCATTCTACATGTATATTTTTATTGAAAATAGAGGTACTGTTCAATTACGAACGTTGGACGCTGTTACCGAGAACTATCTCGTATAAACGAAATACCGGTATTGAATACTCATAAAGCTTAGTCAAAATTAAAAATGTTAAATTATAAATGAATTTACAAGAATAGTCCAACGTTTTTGTAGCATATGTAAATCTATGTTATTATTATTATTGTAATTGTCATTAACATTTCATTATACGACGTATTGTAAACGAAATTATTAGAATAATCTATCAGAAGTAGTAGTTTAAGTTCAAATATTATCATCTTTCTAATTTCTACATTATTAAACAAAGCAATGGCATGAACTCTGTTTATAAGTTAAAGATGATCGTGGAATTTCATGCGTGGAAAGCTGCAAGCTATTTTAAAGCCTCGAACGGATCATTTCATCACAAAGTATAAGAAATAGGCGAAGAAGACGGCTATGTAGATAATACGCGCGACGAGTTGCGAGCGAGAAATATTGCGCTCGTCAGAATCTCGCATGGGGTAGGTGGTTGGATTATGAGCGCATACTTTATGCGCGCATAGACTTCTTTCTTCGACGTCACTTCATTTCCCGTGACCACATTACGAACCGCGATATCCCTTTCGCGTCCCACGCAGATTCGGGAATGGGGAATGGAGCGAGGGAAAAGCATATCGCGGTTTGAAACTACGGGACTGGTCGGATACGGTGACCCTTCCGAACAATTCATAGCTAGGCTGCGGAGGCTGAGTGGTCGGTTCGCTGAAAAATTGGCCCCGCGGTGAAGCTAAGAGCCGAAATCTATTTGCCTTGTGTGTTACCGTTAAAGCGGACGCCGTTGTGGAAGAATGCGCGACACGCTCGAGTTTCCTTTTGACTTTATGGTTCCATGTCAAGTGCCTCTTGGGAGTTTCGGCGCTGCTCTGTCGAAGTTTCATGTCTTCTCTCTCCCTGCCGTTTTCTATCCTGTTTTTTTTTTAAACGGAGCCGAAGGAGCGGGGACGGAATGAAGATATTCGATTTAAGGAAAAGGAAGTATTCATTGTTGTGGTGTTATTCGAATTCTTCAAAATGGGAATCAACCGTCGGCGATAATGAAGTAATTAATAAACGAGAAATGTGCTCTGAAAGTAACGGAGAAATTTATCAAGCGAAGATGCAAAGCTATACTTTGCGCCAGGCAAAAAAAAAAGAAAAACGAGGGCACATCAGAAAAACGTAATCGATATAGGATGCTGGCCTGAAAGTGCATTCAGATGCAACGATTTATATCAGCGATTTTCAGCTCGCGGACGAAATTTTTGTGGTCGACCCAGCCAACCCCCGAAGAAGGAAAAACAAGACTCGGTAGCCGCTCGAGGAAGCCCCGAGCAGATATCGTAATTTAGGAGGCCCTCGTCCGATCGATCAAACAGCGATAGAGTTATTCCCAGCTAGAAGGCGAGAGTTTCTCGGCCAGTAATATATAATCGCTGGCCTGACACGGTACCGGAGAACGGTTTACGATGTATAAAACACGGCTCATAGAGCCCTGGCGAACGAACGTTCGCTCGGGGATAAGACGAATGAGCCGGCGAACTTTTGACTGCACGGGTCTCTATGGGCTTAGAAATATTTAGCGGAAATCACGGGAAAGGATATCCGTGTCGCGTAACGGAATAAATCGGGAACACGTATCAACTATTATTCTTCGAGGATTCGCGACAGTTTAGAAGAGAGTTTACGTTTGGCAGCATGAGCTTTGACGTCAAGAATTAGCTGGATAGTATCCAGTAGCAGCTGCTTCACCATCGTGACACTATATTTCACGTTCCTCCGATTGCGAAATATATCTTATACAAGGCGAAACTTTGGATCAGCTGTGAATCGATGCGTTAGAAGGCATTCATTTCCTCTTTCCTCCTCTGCTTTCCGCCCGCAATGCGGGATCGTGTTTATCCGGGGGTAGGGGGGGGGGGGCGAAGGGTCAACGGTAGAACAGAGTTCGCGAAACTCAGCCTGAATATATCCAGGGTGGGACGTATCATTGTCCGCTGTTGCTGGCTTCAACGATATCGGTTTCCTCGGTACACGGGGGAAACGTGAAATCTCGTATCCAATATTTCATTCCACGGCGACGCTCGTGCACCGCTCACCCCGGACAACAGCCAGCCGAAACTGGAGATTGTTAACGAGTCGACGGTCTTAGGAACGATGTATTCGCCCGGGGCGGTGTACGTGCTGCATTCGCTCTATGCGCGCGACGCGAATTTCGAACGAGTGCACGCTGATTTGCTTCGGGGCCGCGCGGTGAAAAGCGACCAACAATTTCTTCGTTCTATGAAGCATCGAAGTCGCACTGTCTGCTGGCGTTCGAGGAACGGGTCTCGACGCGAACGCGAGACGCAAACCACGTCCGTGTACTCGCAATGAGATGCAACGAGGATATTAACGCCGTGCTCAACTGATTTATTCTTATGGGCTCCAGCCACGAGGAGCGGAACATTTTAAACTTCCGTTGATGTTACGGGCTTCAATTAGACCACGGATGCGGTAATCGTCGGCGGAAACAATTTCGCAGCGACTGCTCCGGGAGCGAGGCATTTTCGAGACCCTCGCGTGCACGTATGCGCGTCCGAGAGTTCGATTTTCGGTAAATCTTCTCTGACTGAGGCATATCCCGCTACGAACTCGCCATGGCTCGTCTTGCTTTGCATATTGTCTTCCCTTGTAAGAAGTGTTTCGCGGGCAAGCACGAGGGTAAACCCAGGTAACGCTGCATTCCGCAGAAAATCTGCTAATCCTCTGTTACATTGTATTTCTGCCTACTTGCTTAATTAAAAATAGGGTAATCAACAGCCACGTTAATTTAATTTATACTTACAATTCTGCGAATTCTTACCAAATTGCGAACATTGTACGTATTCATATTAATCTTTGCATTACTTCCAAGCATTCACCTTCCCAGTTTCGTACTTTCCAGTAATATCGCTACGCTCGTCAAGAACTTTCATTTCTCCCAATTGGAATTCTCAAGTTGCAATTCTGAACTTTAGCTCGAAGTAGAAACAGTCAAGCATTAATTTCGTTCCTGTGTCGATATTGATAGACGAAAGAGAACTATGCAACATTCCCTTACATGTCAATTCAAGTTCAACTATTACAGTATAATCAGCATACAAATGCAATATGAAATTCAACCGTCCACTCGTAAAATATTCTCTCCACCCCATCACGTTTTCTTTTAGCGCGGAACAATCTTTGCTCTTACCTCCCGCTCGTGCAGGGCATAGTTCATTTCATCAGTCACAGTCGCACCTGACTCCCTAAACTTCGTAACACCATGCTATCCAATAAAAACCGTCAAGCCGGCACCTCTTTTTGTTATTCCCACGTACGATGTGGCTGCATCTGAGAAAAATATCTTATCCCAGGGAGCAGCCGACGTATCGGCTCCGAACAGAAGATGTTTCGAGTGTATCCTTTACCCTATCTCGCAGGCGACTTTACTTCTGGAATATTGCGACTCTTTCGGTTGCATCCTTCGGGCAAAGCCGAGATTGCGTTTAAAGAAGTTTTATCGATATCGAAACGGTACTTTAGTGTTACGTTATTGACTAAATACACGTATGTATGTCGTGATTGCGCGATGTCAGATTAGATTTCGTAAGCAGGTACCGTGTGAATCATTGAAAATCCTTTTCCTTAGCGCTCGATATCTTTCTTACACTGCAATACTTTATTATCTGACTGCTGATACTCTGTAGAGACTCTTTTCTTAAATTGCATCTGGAATATAATGGTCATTACTACTTGAATTTCCTTCAGAATATTCCGCAGAAATAGAATCCTCATGTGTATTGAAACATTGAACATGCTGCAACAGAAATCCTTAATAAGCGAAGAAAAAGGGACGAAAGCCCGTAGACGCTGCGAACGTATACTGGATTATAGTGCCCCATTTTCCATAGAAATGGTTACGCTTCACGGTTCTTGTGGAAATAATCCTCGGCGACACTCTGGATAAAAATGAAGTTCGCATAAAAATGAGATCGCCAGCTAAAGTGCTAGAAGGATGGAGACGCACCGAAGAATTAAATAGCTGAACGTTTGCCATCTAATGGCATTCGAATTCTTCTCCGATCCACGATCTTAAGTTGCGGATTTGTAGAATTCTACGTTTTTCACCATTATATATCTGTACTAAATAAAATTCATCGAAACACAATGTTCATTAAAGAATACTTTGAAATGAAATCATGATCTGCTAATAATTAAACAATCCTTTTCTATGTATTTTCCATTACGAAAGAAGAGTAACATACAGGTGTAGTAGAATTAAAATCAGCTGCATCCAACATTCTCGATGTAAAAGTCTTTAAGCAGCGTTAGAAGCTTAAGCCAAGAGGTAAGCTACAAATGGAAATCGTCTCTAGTAAAATTAAGGCTACTGTTCTTTCTACGGTTCGTTATCGAAAAGGAACAAGCGCATACAGTATCTAGTAATACCCTCGTAATACTCTCCTCGGATCACTCGAAAGCCAGAGTTAAATCTGAACGCGAAACACTGTCCGACCCTTAGTCCTTGTAAATTTAATCCGATTTTCCACTTTTCCGTCGTGTATTTTCGGATTACACATGCATAATATGTTCCAATGTACATTACGATTTAATCGACTGTAGATCATACAGCTTGAAATAAGAGCCAGACGATTGTACACGTATTTGCAACAGCAGGCTGTATTTTCTTCCCCTCGGCACACTTTTCGTATCCCTGTGTACAGATCGTTCATTTGTGTATGCTTAATAAATTCGTTTTACAATTTGTAATCTGAAAACGTGGTGGAATCGTTTTATAATTAATGGTCGTGGAGCTAGAGGTAATGATTTAAAATTTACTGCCATCCTTAGACATTTATTAGAACGAACGATATGAAAATGCAAATGGAGAGACGGGGACAGCGTTTCTCGCCGTCTGATTCCCCGAAGGATCGAGTAGAATTTACCTATCCCAGCGGCGTTTATAGGCTACAATTTCCGGGGAAGCCAGCAATTTTTCCGCAAGCGGGCCATCCCGACGACGGCTTAGCCCACGGAAGATTAATTCCAAATGAATTTTCCATTCCTCGTTAAACGGTTCGATCTACCCTGTAGGTGCCCATCCCTCAGAACCGGATATCACCTGGCTCGTTATTAGTTTTCGCACGCTGGAAGGAGCATCCACTGAGAAAGTACTGATCCAGTTAATAAATCTGGCCAGCCAGCGATTATTGGTGTTCGAACGCCTACGAAATTCTATTTGTGGAAGAATCTCAGACAATCGTGCTTGCCAATAATGATGAGCTGTCTCTCTTGAGATTCAATTGCTTTCCACGAATCTCTATCTCCCGTCTTTCCGCCTTTCTCCCTTTCTTCCTTTCTCACTTTCCTCCCTCTTGTAATTAAATTAATCCCTGGTAGACAGCGGCGAATGGTACTGTTTGATGGATTCAAACACGTGACAGCCTCGGGGCATGCAGAAAGTCGGCTGCTGTGTAAATCATAGCCGACAAGTGAAATAAATAATAAACTTCAATCGGAAATTGGTAAATATGCATTTGCACGTGTCGCGGCCTGTTACAGAATAACCGAACCGTTTGCTACTGCAGATAACTGTGCCCCTGTAATAAATCTAACGGGTGCCTTTGGAAAGGTTTCATCGCTTGCTCACGTACGTTACACTGGACGGGATGTTGCTGGGAATTCTATTAATTTCGCTTCCCTCCTCGGAATTTTTCGACAGTCACCGATGAGTCGCGATTGAGCATTAATTTTAATGCACACATTGTGGTTCATGATTTCCGCGCCTCGGAATTGCTGGTCAACAGTTAATTGCTGGGGGTGTATGGCAGAAATCTCGAAACCGATACATTTATGCGAGGGTGAAATACGGTTTCGAGAGGAAATAAAAAACCCGGCGATACCAGTAATAAAATAGGGAAAGCAGAAACGATGCTCGGTTTCATTACGGCACGGATTTCCATTCTCGTTCACGTGATTGTACAGCGCTCTGTGAAGGAAAAGGATTGGTAAAATGTGAAATATGAAATTCGACGGAAATGGGAAAGGAAATGCATACTTCGGATACGTGCTCGTGCATGTATGTACATAGACGTGCGTTTGCTTCCAACTGAGGCTGAAAATCCTGATGGTTTTAGGACTTTTGATGAATTTACGAATTCGTAAAAGCAACTTTTAATATTTCATTCAGAAATAGTTGAATTCTACTCGAAATCCTGCCACATTTTTGGGAATGCTTCACACGAGGTTTGCCTGTATAGGCTGAGAGAGAAAGAGAGAGAGAGGAAGGGAATAGTTTCGTTGAGGTAATCCCTACCTTGCACCCATGAGGGATTTACGTAAAATAATCCTCGCAATCTTTTAAGCCCCAACGTGTCCCATATGCAAAATCTGTGCATGGGTCTTTCGGGTAGTTCTGCAGTTCTTTCAGCATTTAAATGCTATTGTAAACCATTAATCGTACATATCCACACCAACGGGTTTCCCTTTTTTTAAACAACACATCCGTTTAGACTTATTTATTTCATCTCGAGACTTTATAAAATCCATTTACACAGAAAAATGCTATCGCCTCCATCGATCTGCAAATTCTGTATTAATAAAAGCAGTGTAAGTGTCATCAGAATTCCTAAAAATTGATGTCTGCGATATGATTAATAAGTTGAGTACTTGAGAATATTGACAGTGTGCGCTCGAGGCACGCTAACAAGATTGCAAACGAAGTCTGAACCCTTCCGTGACCAAAGTCCACAAATCTAAATCGTCATAAATTCCGAACGATTGAGATATTACAGCGAAAATATCGGCTGCCGAGGAAACTTAAACCTATCGTGTATGCCAGCAGCGATAAATTGTCTTGGCCGGCACACTGAAATTGTTCCGCCTAAAATCTGGAGCGCTGTGATTCATTAGAATCTTGTTAAACCAGTCGGGATCGTTAGTTATTAAACCTCAAAGGACCCAACCACCTCAATACGGATTATATTAATCGGACAGATACAGAAACCGGGATTATTGTGTCTCGTCTGATAAGCAGCGATTGAAACGGTAGATAAATTGGGAGTCCAGAGTAAGTTAATCGAAGAATGGCTTCGGCAATTTGTTGGGAATCACGTTAGAAGATAAACTTCGCACGAGCAGAGAGGCGTACTTGCGAGTTTGAGTGGTTTATTCTAATTAGATAACTTTCGGCTCATTTTGAAGGGGACGTTGACGAGTAAGCCGCGGGAAGGAAATAACTTATCCAGACAGTTAGAGTACTGGTCACTGGAATTTAATCCTTTCAGTGATAAGGGGAAAGTCAGAGTGAACCGTTATCGTTCAACCGAGCCGTGGAGGTTGAAAATTCGGCAGGGAAATAAATTTGCATATTCAATTAAATCTCATACGATTAAACATTGAAGTAAAATTGTTTTGTATTCTGAATCATATGTTAAACAAATGTTTAACCAAACCAGCATGAATGTATGCGATTATTTAATAATACAATTACCGATGGGAACAATAATTTCCTGATGATCTACTGGCAAATGCTCTCTGCGTAATGTCTTGACTCGAAAGCTTTGAATCGGCATTTCAATACCGATTTTCAATTGTTACGTGATCGCCTCATTTTGAAGGAAGTATCCGATTTTCCAATTTTCCAGATATCCAATTTTCGGCCACACAGAACTTGTGCTCGCGGCACACAACAGTAGTCTCTCGCTGCATAATACTGGGCGTATCAAAGCTTTGTTAACTCCTATCAGTAAGTACGTACAACGGAATCTCTGACAACTGGATTGTCGTCCTCGTAGCAAAATACCATTATGAAATCTCCGTCCTAATAACCACCACGCTCAGCATAAGGGTACAATGCACTTACACTTTCATTAATAGGAATTACTGTGAATGCGGTTTATTAAAATTTCATTTCGTACGAATATGGTTAACCGTGGATGTGCGATAAATTTGTTAGGTACCATACAATAATGCAACAAATTCGTAGAAAAGCGATTTGTTCCTGCATATTCATTGATATTATAATTACATAATTAGTGTACGAATATTGTTTATTTGGCATGAAACGTCATACTGCATTCCGTTTAATCGATCTTTAAATCATTCGAACGGAATCATCCATCTAACAAAGGATAGCAAACGTTTATCGCAAATGCCTACGCACGCGGTCACATATTATTATTATATTACTGCGAATTCGATATGATGCACATCAATACGCACAACAAGCTGCGAAACGATAAATCAATTGGAAACTGCTCGTTACGCAAGCTTGCCGAATATTCTATTGAAACACAACTCATAGGTTGCTGCGGTATTTTTATCTAACAAATGCTTCGCGTCAAGCACTGTCAAGTAAAAGACGTGTTCCTAATCGCCACTCGTTGCTGATTTTCTTCCTCCGAGTTACGTTGATCCGTGAAAAGAGTTGATCTTCGATGTTGTTCGTGATACGATCCCCGCAATCCATGGGAAACAAGTTAGAATGCAAATGCCTTCAGTGGCATTAGTGTTCATTGTTTTATCCCAATTGTGTATAACGCGTCGTCGCTGGATGGAATACAGAATTAAATTGATTCCGTAGGTTACTTCCAATAGTAATTATACATGCGAGCCGGATTATGCGGCCGTTGCTGAAAATGTAAATCGAAACCTCGCAGGCAGCGCAGTTGCAGAGTATAATTGATAATAATTGATTATATTATTACATATAAGATGGGCGTGGACAAGTAGTTTCGGAAATAATCGTGCAAGTGTATAATTAACGGAAGACTTACTAAGATCATCGGGAAATTAAAAACGAAGAGTAAAATTACACGACTTCCGTGGTAGTTCGCAATTTCGTAATAATTTGTTCGTTAATTTCGTTGCATTCACTAATATATGATTGTACGTCTATACATACAGGTTTCTACTCGAGAGCATTCGCACACTCGGTAGATAACCAGAGTCTGAATCCGCGAAACATAAATGCAATTATGGTATCAACATTGTCCATTGACAATCGAATGGTATCTATTTAATTCGGTTTAATTACACGAGTTCTGTTCTCGTGATCGTTTCATTTCCGATATTACTTTTCCCCCAAAAAATGTATCTGCATACGTACAGGACACCTGTATTTCTTCATACACAAGAGATACCCTCCTCCATCGCGTTATGACAGTGAAAGAAGTTTACGACGGAAACGTGATTTCTTACTTCTCGGATTAGAAACTTGTCTGCCCCTCTGCAGAAGTTTCCAGCCCGTTTATTTATAGATTCGAGTATTGCCGGTTCTGGTTAAAATTTGCGGCACCGATGAAATGTTTTACGACTTAATTGAAATCGATGCTTCATAAAACTTTCGCTATTCTGAAAGGGGTTTTCTAAATTAAGAACGATGTGTGTATATAGTCGCGTGCGTCATTCGCAAGTTTAAAAAGAGTATCCTGACGTGTCTGTAGAATCGATGTTACTTTATACATATATTTTGTCGATAAATATGACATGCCATTAAGAAATTCCATTCTTTTTTTCTTTGCCTTTTCTCTGCTTTGTCTCTGTATTCCATAAATCAAAAAAGTGGCAGATCTCGCCCAAGTCCCTCGCAGAAAGTGTCTTGAAAGAAAACGTCATCGGAACGAAACTTGTTAAACACTTGCGAATGTAAACGAACAGATACAGAAGCATCTTGCATTTCGAAAGTGTTTCGCAAGATTATGCAAGGGCCGGAGAAATTCGTGTCGGAATCGCGGCAGATGCATGCAAACAAATTGAAAATGTAAACACTGATTTCCAATGATGCAGTGCAACTGCTCATCGTGATTCATGAAACGACTACAGCGAGACACGGTGGATTTAATCTCTATTTCAACGCAGCTGGCCTGGACCAGTAGAAATTAAAAGAGCACAGCCCAGGTATACCTTGCCCGCGGATTGTATTTCTTTTCTTTTTTTCTATCCAACCATTATTGTTTCAATCTAGCCCCCTCGGATATCTCCGCGACGACCTGTTCCGGGAGAATCAATCGGGTTAAAGTGATTCTCACCGTTCCTCTTTTATTTATTCGCGGAATATTTTATTGGGAACCGTATCTCCGAGCCTGATAACTGAAGGCGACCTATAATCGAGTCTCGCCACGGTGAATGCAGACCCGTGCAATTTATTTGAACCAACGTTTTTTTAGGTCGACGTCGTTTTGACGATGCGATGTTATATATTTAAAAAATGTAGCATCTTCGTTTATGCAATATAACGGCCTCGGAGCATCTCATCGATTTTACTGTACCTTCTTCTGGGCCAGCTTCACATTTTCCGAAATACCGAAGTTTCCCTTTCCTCGGCCGGTGTCGAATAAATCGATACAAAATTGTTGAAAATCGGGTCATGGGTGAAACTATGCTGTAGTAGCCCACTGCATTCTGCATACATGCATCCATTATTTCAGGGGCACAGGCGTTCTCGTTTCAGCCGTGAAATGTGAAAAATATCTTTAATGTAATTGAAAAAGAAAAGTAATCTGAAACGGTTCAGCTACTTTGTATAAAATTCATCAGCTGCTGATACGCTTCATTACTCAAATCATAAGAGTGTACATACCCTCAACTATTTCTTACGCTTTTTCCATGCCTCTCTCTATCCAAAAGAATCACAAGGTACGATATTTGTTACGAATACATGTATTTCACAGCCGTGGTAGCGTGTAGGAGGAAATTGAATGCTGATACGCGAATCAATTCGCAACCGAATTAATCGTGTCGATAACAGAGACGTTATTTTGCGATTCCGCGTAACTCTTTAACCGTCGCGGGGTATGCGTAGTATGCATTCGGCCGGGTTGAAATCGCATTCAGCTCGATTGCATTGTGAACCGACATCCCGGTGCTTGTACGCTGATGGCCGCATTCAAGGCAGTTATGTAGATAACGCAATCATGATTTCGAGATGTACACGGGCTTTCGAGTGTTGCGTGAGCATAATTGCCCGAAAGCTGCAGTGAATTCCGCAATTGTTCTCTTTCGAACGCGTTTGATCTGATTTCTATTACCAGCGCGCCGGCGTTCGATTCACTGCACGAAGACAGTATCATCGAATCGATGGTTCAACTAAAGGTGCACGATAGCGTGCAAATCACTGATGCAAAATACGCTCGAGGGAAAACGTGGTTGCGATGAAAAAATTAGTGACAGATATTACATAATAATAAGACCATGCAGATCGTAGCCGAACTTTAATTGGTTCTCCTAAATCCGTACGTACGTTCTAAAAGTTTACAGTCCACGTAGCTTGAAGTTTTCCATGAGCCGCAACTATTTGAACAGTTTCCAAGTCGGCGCTTGGCATTGGGATGTAAATTAATTTCATTCCGAGGCATAGTTTACGCAAAATTAACCCCCCCTGAATTTGTTCAACACCAGTGTGGGATATTCAGTGGCTTCGTTGTACTTTCCTCAGTTCATTTTATTCTCCTTTCCTATGCTGAGAGTACACTCATGCGAGCGTAGAATATATTTTGAAATTCTCTGCCTCCCTCCAGAGACTGCGTTTTAATGATTTCGTAGACGTTGTCACCCCCAGCCGATAGCCTGAAGCTACGTGAACTTCAACGATTCTTCACATCTTAATTAAACTTCGGAAGTACTCCTCCGCATAAATGAATAAAAATGGTAAAAGATGCAAGACGTTGGAACACGTTGGCCGTGAACCTCAAGAGCGGAGAGAGTCACGTTCGTATCGTAAAATCAGTTCCCGTCAAGAAGCTTAATACGCAGAGATTTTGCATAACTTGCGCGCGATAAATTTTTCATGGACGCGTGGGCGCACCGGTTCGCCGGGCTCGCGAAAGATTTTTGTTTCACGAGAGCAAAAAAAAAAAAAAAAGTCGGTTTTAGTTTAACGAAAACGCGCCACCAGTATTCTCGATTGTCGCGCGAAATTGCCCGCGGGATCGATCAAACTGAAAATCGGATTTTATGCATGCATGACTCTTCTGAATGAGTATTTTGTTTCGCTTCCGGTTTTTTCCTTTCTAAATCGCTTATACGAATGAACGCCGAGCGTGGACTCGCGTAAAACGTTTATGCGCAAAATTTAATAATTCATGCATTCAAATATAATACGTTTTCAATTTCATTGGCCATCCGGTTGAGATTATTGTACAACTTGTAATTGAAGATAATTCATATTTCAAGAGGTCCCAAGATATTAGTCTATGGGTTACTAAATAAGTCTACATATAATGGGATCCGATGCAGTTTGAATTATAACTAGATTAGTAACTCAAATTTCATACGAAAACGAAACCTTGATAGTTCCTACACTTCTCTCAGATGCACCTTAATGTCACCCAGTTTTTCCCCCCAATAATTTACAAAGCTAAACTTGTAAAAAGTTTGTCCTTATACATGTAGAAGAAAAATTAATAAAAAAACTTTCCTCCTAGATTGCTTTTTATTATCCCATCCTTTGTGTATTGTCTTTACAGCATGGCAGAAAACAGCGATTAACCATTTCTCGATTAACGGCCTCCTTTCGCGAAGTAACTTCTGTTTTGCAAGCACTACCTCGAATTCGAAGGGGAAAGAGAACGATCGTTGCTTGAAAGCTCCTCTTCAAGACGGTGCACCTGTATACGTAAATCGTGCAGAAATTTCTGCTACCAGTAATGAAACATCGCCAATTGTTCTCAAATAAATGTGTACCGGCAAAATAGCATTTCCCAATCCGTTCCGAGGATCTGCGAATGAAAGTTTGAAACTGTTCCTGCAAAATATGCGTACTGACAGAATGTCATTTTAAATACCAATGTCGTCAGCAGAAAAGAACTGTCGATAGAGAGTTTAACGTCAATACACACGAGAGGCGATCGATACGCACAAGTACAAACACATTGGAAACGGATCAGTGTATCTTAGTGTACGCGGCCGATACAACAAGCGAACAGAGGAGGTAGGAAGGAATTGAGAAAGGTCGATTGAATGAGCTGGTACATTTAATATCTAATCCGCCCCGATAGAAATCCCTTCCGTTTCTGCAGAGAGGGCAGAAAGAAGAAAATATTATTTTGCCTTTGCCGTACTGCAGTTGTAGTCTTTATAAATTGAACGTAATGAGAAAGTAGTGGAACTGTAATATTGTGCTTTTAGTGCGACGATCATTATTTGTCAGTTTACAATGTTCTATAGAGAATCGCTTAAAAATTGGCCCTACGCAAGACGGAATTTCAATAGTACGACTCGATGGTATGGTAAGGCGCGCCTTCCAAGTAGTATAAGTCAATGATATCGACGGGAATAATTTAAGTAGTGCATACGATAATTACGGCGATATTCTTCTTATTGAGCATCCTTGAAATCGACCCACATCTGACATGAATCCGATTGCTTTTCGAGATGTTTTACACGTTTCCAGGTAAAATACGCAACAAGGTATGTGCAGCGTGCATGTAGCACGTTCAGTTAGGTAAATGCGGCCCCTTCAGGTACTTTCAAACTTCAAAGTCAAAGGTTCGCTGTTTCGCGGCTGGTAAGAGCTAGCCATAGAATTCTGTTCGCGTGGAAATCTGTAACTTCGAGTGCGCTATTTTAAATGCCACGCGATCCAAGCTAGCAACCGCCGCGCTGTAAACTGCCGGTTCATCCCTGGATATCCTAGGCCCACGAGATGCACAACTGCAACGTTCGACGGTATTTTCCTTCATGAATGCTGGAATAATTCGAGCTTTCCTTGGTGATAGGAAAATGTTGCCATTTTATTCCCGCATTCTTGTATACCAGCTTAGTTTTCGTTAGTTCTCGGCCAGCAGGCCGATCGTATTTCGCAATTTGTCTAATCAATCAGATCGTGAATGAGTAATCGGCCGCGTAATGAGACAAGCTGCACGGCGTGATTGAAAGAGTCATATTTGAACAGCTGCTACCGATCTATCCACATAGATGGTAAATGGATAATAATACCGCCACTGATACCACCTTTGCTACTATTGCGGAATACCGATGAACATTTCTTCTATTCATTATTCCGAAGGAGGAATTAGAACTATATGTAAAATTCAATTAAAATCCTCTTGGTTTGAATATCCTTTGAAATTGGCAATCTACGCTTTTCGACGAAGTTTAACTTTCATAGAATTTTCAATTATGCAAGTCTACAGTAGGTACATACTTAATATCAACGTGCAATCGCGTAGACACGCTATGACTAATTCTTTTGCATAAATTAATGTAGGAAAGGTAATAGAAATTGGCAGGGTCCATTTGATATATCATTTGATACTGTTGTCTCTTTGCAACAAATTTCAAATTCATCGAAACTGAAGCTAATAAACAAGCAGGAAGCTTTTTCTTAATAACGACTCCAACAAATATTTGGCATACAAAATCCACAGTTAGGTGCAACATCAATTTCTCAACGCATGCGTATCGTCCTTAAGCATTTCTCCGTTTGCCTATGCTAGCAATTGCTCCGCAGAATCTAAACATTTGAAAATCCTTACCGTCTTTCAAATATAGTAAAAATTGTCTAACATCCTACCTTTTAATATTTCTCATTGTATTTCTATGCAAGAAATATAGAGCAACCGGTGGTGGGCTGTATGAAATCAGTCTGCATTCCATCAGAAGATATTAAAAAAGGCAGAGAAGCCATACAATGGAAAGGATATTCTTAAAATGCGAGTATTTCCATTCCCTGGTCTACGACTTCAGTGCCGCCGGCATCTGCTTTCAAAACGTTCGCCAAGATATCGATCAAACTGTGGGTAACATACTTTCCCTTAGTTGAGAATGAATTACTAATTGAGGAAAATTCGCTGTATTAAAGCAGTTGAAATTTATTTATTGGTGGATAGCTACTTCGTTATTTATTTGCACGTTGAATTAATCAAACTCAACTTTCTCAACAAAAAGCTACATTCATAATAATCGAATACGTGGTAAAAGCTTGTCTTGTTTATCGGATAAAAAGCATTATGTACAACTGAAATATAAAAAAAATACATAACAAGATATTAATAGATATGTCTGACGCATCAATTGAGCGGCTTGATAATTAATTCAATATATAATTTAACAGCATCGCGATGCGTAAGCAAACTTTATTCCTTGTACAGTTGTACATACACATAGAGACACACAGGTAAATCGTTATTAAATACTGCTACCTTGAAATTGCCACTTTTAACTCAGCGACATATTATCGTCACTTCATCGGCGAACCATTTTTCGATGAAAAAAAGAACGGGGACGATAAAATTAGTCCCCGCCTTGCCCAACTGAAATATGCAACTATTTCTACCCTTGTCATTTGAGTAGAAGAATATCTTACAGGACGATTCTATTTCTACTTTCGAAGTGGCTACATTTCGATCTGACGTCTTTGCTCGGTTATCAAGTATTCATACGCGTTCTACTTGGACGGTTAAGCCACGATTGAGATGAAACAGCCGAGTGCAACCACGATTGCTGAAGATTTCGCGAGACGAACGTTTTCCGCTCGGCATTTATCGTCGACGAATTTGTACCGGCCGGCAGATTGATATTCTTATTCGATGCTGTCCTCGTTTCAGTTTCGGCAATTAGTTTGTCGCTAATACACCTCATGCACTTGCTCCAGCATAAATCGTGTTTCTAATTACGAGACTGGCATCGCTTACGCCACTCCGCGGGTATCATCATTTTAAAGCTACCTACGTCGCGACTAACAAGCGCAATTTATCAGCACCGCTATCATCGTTACATTTCAAGTTCATAGCTGGCCAGGCGCGCCGTGATAATTTCCGCTGAATGTTTGCCGAATTTCTAGTCGACAACGCGGTGCCGCGCGCGCGTGAATTTGCTGCGCATAAGTATCCACATGCTCTAATTCGAGTTACACGGTAATACCAGTCGCCGCATATTTTCCGTTAGACGCAGAACTGAAGGCTTTGTTACGCGAAACGGTATTAACGAGTCGTTTGGTATTATTTATCGCCCGCCTCGCTCATCGTTACATTTCCCAATGAATCGAGATGCAGTACAGGCGCCTACGCACGGTATTGTCGCCACGCAACGCTGATGCGAAGAACGAATCTCAAAGTCGCAAACGCATCGGCTCCCTCGAAATGCTTTCCCTAGGTATCCCATTCTGGTATGTTGACGGAACGATGCTAGGGTGACAGAGCATGACAATGGGCTACAGCGACGCGTGGGCGAAGTCAGTGAATTTTAAGGCTGACATAGCGCGACGTGTTCGCCGTTTTGAAAGCGTATCTCGTTCAAAGGGGGTCGAAGAATAGTTTGACGCTTCGTTTGGAAACGGTAATGGAGACTTTGTACACATTCTGCGATGTAAAATATTTACTCTCCCCCGCTCGAGCGTGTTTACCATTGTATGTGCTTTAAGAACAAAAATGATTGAAATTTTCTCCTTTCGTAAATTGACGCAGTTTTCATTGATGCGAGAATAGAAATTGATAGAATTCTGAATTTAACTATACGGTTTATGATTGACATTAAGCTTGAATGTCGCATGATACTAATCGAATTTGCAAGTCAGATAGCTTTATGTTTAACGCAACGAGTCAATAGGTATTCCACTCGGCACAATCTAATGACTGGTGCTTACGTTTTCCCGTTCCTTGCGCAAGAAGTATATTGTCCTTGTCTCCAGAAGCGTTGAACGGCACAGGACAAGATTGCATTACGATGTACCGGGCTAAGGAGAGCGCTCGAATGTTTTCTTAAGCCGACGCTAAGGGAGGATACCTCTTCGCGTGTGAAAATTCATTAAAGCGTAATTAACAACTTTCTGAAGTAAAGAGAATTGCACGTTACTCGTATTGGGTGTGCTTAAAATAAAAACAATGCTCGCGTGTTATTTCTCGGGAACGGATTATGCAAAACTAACCCGTCCAAATGGCGATCGAATGGGACAGGGTAAAGGATAAACGTAATTTGTGGGGCTGCAGCTGATGGCGAATCACTAATTTTACGCAGCCGAAAGCCCGTGCCCGCCGCTCCATTCCTGTGTAATAAATGGAAGCCTTCCAGGGAGGTATGTTGCAAATTAGAATGGACGTGGTGGCCAACCTAAAGACTTGTAATTATCACTTATCACCCTGTACTGCTAAAGTCGAGCGGTGGCGACAATTTTGCTATTAAACAGTGACGAGAAAAATTAAGTGGCCTGGTTTTTCACAGCACTCATTTCAGTTAGATTTTTCTGTGTCGAAGGACCTATTAGTTTATAATACGAACTTTGATCAATTATAGAAATGATAGAAGATGCATTCAGGTCGCTATAATTGAGGCCGCACTTTTCTGCATAATTACCAAACGATCTGTACACCTACAATGTACAGAGCTAACATAACCACGGTCAAGAAACACCGTATATCTATTTTCTGACAAACACGCGGAATAAAAAGCGAAATCGCACTTGTCCGAGTGAATGGGTGGTCAGCTGCCAACAATCGCTGGGCAACCTTCGTTCGTGGAATATCGAAAGCATTAGACTGCCAAAGGATGGGACTAGTAAAGGTAGAGATTTCAAAGGGGTCGGTACACTTCGCCATGTGCCCTTTCTTCTTTTGTTCGGGGATTCGGAGGAATCGGCGATGCAGAAAGTGGTCAGCTTGCGTCCTATTCCGGCGAACGTTTCGCGAATGCCTGGACCATGGTTTCCCCAGCGATATCGATAGACTGTATATCCCCCAGCGCCGTCCGTATTGGATATAGCAGTTAATTAAATGTATCCGTGTCATTACCAAAGTACAATAAACATGAACGTAATGCATGCCCGACCACGATACGAGGAGGGGGGTTGCACTTGTACAACCTCCCTGAAGTAAAACAGCGTTACTTACAATTAGGGCCACTTTGAACGTGTCAAAGTGTAATTACTATCGCGGGTCAGACTTTGGTCGGTACGGCAACGCTTATGGTAAGAAATATAATTTGATAATACTTTTTGCATACAAGAATTGCAATTTTTTTTTGGAAACAGTGTCTTTATTAAGAGCAGAGGATATTTAGGTTCTTGCACAGCACGACTCGCTATTCCTCCGAACAACCGGCAACCTGCATTTGCCTCCTTCGCTGCGATGTAATATCTCGAAGCTGCACTTTATAATATAGCGCTGTAGCACGGACGTCAAAGTAACTCCATCCGGCGTCATCCTAATTGGCCAGGTCAACTGTTGAACTGCTCGGACGTCGAATTCCGCCATAGCTAACTGGAATTCTGAATTCATACGGTGTTACGAGACTTGCATGCAGCCACTATGAATAGAGTACAATACAGCACATCGTAGTAAATATTCCAATCTCCCCCACCTGACACCGTTCCCGTACAAGGTAACAAGAATGTATGATCTACGTCCCGGGAAGCTGTAGGAACTGTTAGCCTCGAGCCGTGAATGAGCGTTAAGCTAGTGCATAAATTCCAAACTGCTTTTGTTATTGAAAATCGTGTACAAAACATTGGCGTGCCTTACGCAGGGTGTAACAATGTTTGTCCAACTCGCGCGCGGAGGTAATCCTCTAAGACGTGTAATAGAAGAATGCTTCATCCTCGTAACGCGCGTGTATAATGTGAAACACAAAATAATTCTTCTTACAATGAATATTGCGTCCGTACGTGAAAACCATAGGGTACAAGTAGCAATTCTCTTGCAAAATTAATACCTGGAATGAAAAATATCAGGCAGAACGAAGCACAGCCGTTATAAGTCAGCGAAGCTGCTTGACGTGTTTCTCGGACCGGCTGTAAAGGTGATTAAAAGCACCCCAATTCTTTCAGCCGAATTACCAGCAATTTCCACAATTTTCCCCAATAACCTGTCGGGGACGGAAGTTTTAAAACGGCCGATACGTTACCGTTTTTCCACACCATGCCGGATAGAAATATTTGCTTCTACCGAACAGTGACGACTCGGCGGTCCTACGTGGTCTGAATGGAGACATTACCGGCATCGTGGCCACGTAGAAATATACGGTCTCTGCGGGAGCATTAGTGCTAGTAAACTACCCGCAACGAGCAATAACTCCCTCCGACCGAGCTTGATAGCCGTAAAAAAAAAAAAAAGACACGGCTACAGGACGAGAGATTTACAAAATAACTTAACCGTACCATTACCACTGAGTGCTACGAGATATCCAACTGTCTTTATGCCAGCGATTCCATGATTACGTGAACGTAATTGCATGCGAGATGGAATCTTCCCTTACTGAAACATTTCGGAATCCATCTTCCACTATTCTTTTTATTTCTAAAGATATTGCCCGTGAGTTGATCCCCATTGACAAAGTTCCAAGTGAAAGGGAAGGGAACACAGGGACGAAATGAGTTTCACAGTAGGACTTTATGATCCTTGCATTTCATTAGGTTTAAAGTTCTAATTACCCAGCGGAAGGCACGTCCAGTTGACTCCATGCATTTTGTACTAATATTTTACAATGCTTGGTGCTAGAACGTAGGTGTACGTATAAATAATAATTATCGATGGCAACGTGATTAACGATCATTTGAATCACGAGAAACTGTGCTGCAGGTGTACGATTATAGTTTAAACCGATACTCGCGGCTAGCATAAAGTAGTATTTGCCCCTCTCAGCAATACTAACACTGTGCCATGTATTTACATTATCCTGTAAATTATTAACAAGCAGCAAATGTTAGGTGCACAAATAAATTCTTTCCGATATATGAATGCAGCCAACATTTTATTCGAAAATAGCGAAAGCCTTTGCCACTTTTCTGACAGAATAGAAATATGTAATGTGTAAAATGTGTCTGTATAATTAAACAAAATATTTCGATTTGAATGACTGTACTAAGCATTATGAATCCAATGGAAAAGAATACATTTCGACAGCCAATAAATATATTGGAATAAAATTCTAGGACAATCTGTTGTAATGTCGTACAGCCAAATAATTACTTGATTCTAATTATACTATTCCTGTTTCATGATTTACAACACTCCACTTTTCTTCTAAACAACTGACTAGTCATTTCTGGCTTAGCTGAATGTTGCAGGAGAATCTCGTTCTCGTTTTCTTGTCCCTCCCCCCACTCGCTGTTTCCGCAGCAGTCACTCTACTTTTTTCTTCATTTTTATTGCTAATTACGAAGAAGCTGTTTCAGGATTTGGGTCATCCACTCAGCTTCTGCTTGTTAGGACAGAGACGAAGATACACCATCAGATTCTCGCAGCCTCCAACCGTTTTCTTCTAGACTCTTACATCTGCTTAATGTATGTAGATATTATACAAACTGTTTTTTCATTATAATCACTTTCATAATGAATATTCGAGGACGAGAAGCACGGTAGTACAAAATACTTAGTGCAAAGGTATTACCACTAACAGATGTGAGTAGTATAAGTAAAAGCGTGATCAGACGGCGATACGTGGACCAAGTTTAAGTACCTACAGTAACAACGACTTTAATTGGAAGTTCAATAAAATTCTGTTCAATCAGTCAGCTGTATTTTTGTATTATTCTCGCAAATTCTATCCCCTCTATGCTGATTAATCTTTCACAGCCGCTTCTTCCTCTAAACAGATAGCCTATCGATAAAAACTTTTTCAGCCGGGAGCACTATTTAGCCTCCTATAAATAAAAGAGGCGAGTATTGAAATGCCTCAATTTACCGCATTTCGAGTATCGAGAAGAGCGGGCCAGAGTGGCACAGGTGTCCGTTCCCGAGACGCGAACATACCTTTCGGCTCTATCAGCGATTCCGCGGCTGAGCAATTCAACTTTACGACCACCTGGTGCGAACTTCGACGCTACGCGATATAACTATACCATCTACTTTCCGATTAAACGTCGGGGAATCATGCTGCCCTCGCGCAACTTGTGACGGCACACTGCGTGCAACCAAGAAAACTTGCTTATTCCGTTGCACGCTTATTCCATTCAATTCTTTTGCGATGACTGCGCTCGGTCCAGTCGAAAATTGCTTTGAGCGAGCTAGTAAACGCAAGAGCAATTCCGGTCATAGAAAACCTTACATTTCACTGTGAAATCGTCCTATTTTGCTTTCTCATGGCAAGTTCAGCACGGCAAGGACTCCAAGGCCCCCAATCAGACTTCGGTCTCCCGACTCCACTTGGTTGACTCGCGTGCATCGTTCGTCATCGTTATTTACGTTCGATTCGATATGCGAAAAGCGACAGAGGAACGTTTACTAGGAGAGCACGGCTGGGCGAATCGAGACAGTTTCGCGTATAGCCACCTGAACAAGTAGCGGGTTAAATGGAATCGCGAGGGGCTAGACACATATCCCAGTTGAGGCTCCGAAGTGACTACATGCGAAGTCTGCTACGGTCGGGCACGTAACGGGCATTATCTTCTGCCAGATCCTCATAAGTCACGTATTCCGTACGAACAGCAGATAACGTAGCTGACAGAAACCTAGCGGGATCTCAATTTCCATAGCGTTTCCTTTCGCACTTAAAATCGCGACTTACAAATGCATGGTACAAGAATGAACCTAGTTACGCGTCTCGGAACGATTTCCGATGAAACGAGTTTACAGCTTTCTTTTGCTATTTAACAGAGGGAACATTCAATGAATCAGGAGTGTTCCATCTAATTTTCGGTGCATAGCTATTATTTAAAACTTGTTGCTTTTAATGAAGGGAAATCTCTGCTTATGGTGTGCGGAATTATGTAAGGAGTTAATATGCAATACTACATTGTATTAGAGAACTTAAGTCGATAGAACTTAAGTGCATTAAGTTGCTGTACCTTTTCAACGGCTCTGTAGATATTCCACCTTCGCCGTAAAGTTCATTCCAATGTGCTGATGCAGCTTCTCAAGACGTCAAGCCGACACAAGTGGCAAAGAAGAATCGCGCGATAAATCTGAATAATAAATATAACTAGAAACATCTCAAACCTTCATTTACAAATGTGAAAGCGTATAAAATATTGGTCGCGTGTCCAGGAGTCCAAGAAAATAATACACAATAAATCATAAAAACGCGAAAGTGAAGCTCGAATCTTTGGCATTCTACGAAACTCGAGCAAAATGTTAACTGCGGGGCTTAGCTTAAGAAAAATATGTTTCAACGGAACTGTCGTTTGTTAGAATAATAATTGGCGTTTTTATCTGACGAATAGCGTGATTAATACTTGAAAGCCCTTGGTGTAAACAAATATAAAACAAGGATCGATACTTCTTGGTAATTAAACTGACCGGCTACCCTTTAATACACGTACACAATAGCGGCATTTACTGATAAAGTTCGTTATTTGTTGACTACTTCACACATATTTTGCTGTTGCCAATGATACGTAAGATTTATGATCGCAATTTACGGGCAAAGTAATAAGCACAGCTCGTAGCAGAAGGTACAAGGTAAAAATAGGCCACTGCAAACTTTCGCGTGCGAGTATAAAAATATTGACTTCGTTCTCCAACATTTGTCTCGTCTTTTTTTTTTATAGCTAACTATAACGAGGATGGAATGTAACATATTTGACGTCAATGTGATCTCGAACAAATAAGTAACTTTTGCCATCAACTTTCACACAACAAAAGCGGACAAATTGTTTGCATGTACATAAAAATATCTTGCCTTTTTATATAATATTATTTCTTCCTCATCGTCGTGATATGTTATAAAGTTTGTGGAAACTGCTAAACAACTGATAATTGCTTCGGAAACAATTTGGAGTGGAGCATCGTTACCTCTAAGTAGTACAAGTCAGTACGCGATCAGGCGGCAGTACGTAGACCGAGTTTCAGCAGTGGTAACTTTAATACTAATCAAAGTTTCCAACAAGTTTATGTGCTACACATTAAGAAATTATATTTGTCATGCCCGTACGTTTTAATACTCAATAATCAAACTAACGATATTAACTCGGATTGTTTGTAATAAATATTCTACCTCTGTATGATGCGTTCCACCGTGTACGCAGTAATGAGGAATTAAATATAACAACGAAGGAAAGGTTTCGAGAATCCTTTCAAAGCGATTGGCACAGTTTTGCAAATATGGATCGGTTGTCGCGAATAGGAAATTCATTTGAAACCGAATATTCCGTGCGAACTGTAGTCACGGTATAGAGGTTGCAATATTTATACGTACATGAACGACTGAGCTCTCCGCCAAACCAATAAAAATACATGCACCTATCTACGTGCATATTGAGCGATTTTGGTGCAAACATCACCCTGGGTTATCGAGACAACCTGATACAGACTTCCTGTCGTTCGCTCTTCGTAGTAGCTTCTTTCCTGCAAACTCAAATAATCTACGTGTTCTGCACGATTGCGGTCCAATGAAGTGTGCATTTAATCTTCTGTTTTAAGTTGTACGTAAATCATACTTTTACTCTTTGCGGGGCTCTAGGACAAGCGTGAGATTTTACGCGACGATACCAGGATGATAAAACGTAATTGAGATACTGTTTAGTTGCTACCAAACAGGCCAAATTGCACAACTGTTTCCGAAAACTCCATTAAACGTGTACGGTAAATCAGAAGAAAGCCATTCCTCAAGATTTTATCGTCACCCATGCGACTAAACGTGAGATTAGCTCAATCACGTTTCAAGATTTATTGCAAACCCAGTATCATAAACACTCACTCTGTAACAGGAGGATGCGGGCTCAGTTTAAAATTGTGACTGAAATAAATAGAACAAAACAGCGTAAAGCCGCAAAATTGTGAAATAATGAAGTTGCGTTATGGAAGATTTGATCAGTTTAAATTGATTTAAACAGAAAAGCATAAAATAGATTCTACAAAATATTTCGGACAATTAAAGTGTCCACTTTCCAATTCGTTAAAGATTACTATTTCGATTTGGATCTCCTGAGATTTTTCATTTTCCACGAGGAAATGTGGAGCAACGATTTTATTTGCATTACGTATTCCCCGGAACTCAGTTATCTGAGCAAGCAATGAAATTCAATGGTATCAGGATTTACAGAACCTGATAAATATGCAAATACCAATGTGGGACGACATATGTTTCGTTCTAACAGTTTTCAATATTTAGCACGAAGTTCCAGGAGGTTAAGGGGTATTAAAAGAATGGGACATTGTAGAATCAGAACCTTAGGGCATTAGGGTAACGAAAGATTCGAAGAAGTGCTGTATCGGAAACCAATAATACAAGGGAATCGAAGTACTAGAAGGATGGAAAGATAAAAGGTAGACAATCGGGGATGTAGACAATTGAAGTACAAGGTAACTAAAGTATGGAAATATTAAAAGCTCAGAAGATGTGAAATTAGAGTGCAAGTTACGGACATTTATTGAATTCCTTTTATAAATAAATTTCTATGGCCCACAGATTTCAATTTCCGATTTGCCTGGGAAATTAAAGAGCTTCACGCTAACTCGCGTGCAAAGTATTTAAATCCCTCTAGAATACAAGATTAAAGAACCTTTGAAACATCGCAAATCCATTCTCGTAGTTTTCTTTTAAACCAGAAAAAAATAGCGGTACAATGGAATTCGCTTGTCAATCAAACCGACTTGCGCCACTGTAGCACCTTGCAATTCTACAGGATTGCAAACGTGTCGATCTGATCCGGATATTCAAAGGACGCGTTAACATTTCCGGCAACGAAAAAACCTCGTTCTTGATGCTGTTTCCCCTTTTCCTAGGAACGACCAGCTTTCACGTGTTCGCAGCTGATGGAAAGTATCGCTTGAATAGTTGTGTGCAGCACTTGACTGAAATACGACACCGGAATGTTGTAAATGTTTGTTGCAAACGTTAAACACGCAAGACCAGTGGAGCGTGTTGCGTTTATTACAGGGCTAAATGAACATCGTTTCTTCGGTCCAATGCCTCTATTTTTACTGCGGTATGAATTTAACAGGATAGGTCCCGCAAGATAATATCATCACTTTCTCAAGGAAAATTATACTTGGAATATCGCCAAATTAAACTTGGCGAACTTCCACGAGTCCTGGAAATCATAATGTGCTATCGACATACCGAGCCTAGCCACGAAAAATATAAATGCTGACTAGATAATTCAGGGGGAGAGCTTGAAATAGAATGGGCAAGCTGCTTTCTCGCCTCATATCCTCGAATTGTCCTAAATAGTAAAAGGATTGCTTAAAGGATGCTCACAAATGATTTACCTTCCAGTGAATTATACCAAAACCGACAATGTTAAGCTGCGTATTCTGTTTTTGCACGATGATTACGAAGTATATTCGAAACGATCGTTCCTTTGAAGGAGAAAAAACGGATTCAGAACGGAGGACAGTAATGAAACGCTTTTCTATTGCTTACTGTTGGGACAGTATCCTCTCAGCAACTGTACAGCAAAGGCTTTCCAGTACGCATTGTTTCGTGTTACTATTGCCTCAACTCGTTGAACACAATATGAAAGTTCGTTGGCGCACGTTCCAACATTGGTTTCTTCGTAATCTCGTATGCGCTACGACATTATTAGTAGAGAAGCACGAATGAAATGAGGCAGTGTACGGGCAGTGGTATTATTGCCAATGCAATAAACGCATCATCGGTCCTGAGAACGTTGAAACTAAAATATTATAAATAAACGATGTATCAGTACGATGTAATGAAGGAGGGATGTTTCCTACCTGAATACATTATTAATCTAAAGTGGAAGCACTTATTCGGTCGGAAGCTAATCGAATTCAACTACAGGAGCTGTTGAACACAATTTAAGGTTTCAATGTGTGTCGGGGACATAAAAATGCAAATGCATTGCCTGCTGCTTAAGGTTCGTATCAAACGTCCTAATGTGTTTTACAAATGATTAGACGGATATGCAGTTCGTGTCTATAAGTACATTTCTAATTAAATACTTCTATACGATAGAAGATTTCGAGGCAGGGAAAACTTTTCATTCATTACTTGCATTCACCTGGTACACAATGCGCCATAGCTTGACTTAAACAATTTTTCAATTATTCGTTCTTAATATATACACGCGAAATTAAGGTGACGCGTGGAAGTTCGCGCAATGCCTGAAAGAAGTCTGAGAAGTAGCGTGAACATGAAGACGTGGAGAACAACGGAGAGCGATTTTCTCTGCAGGACGAATGCGATGAACAGCGCAAACAATGCAACGTTTAAAAAAGAAATGCTCCGGCCCGGGATTATTGTTATTCCGACTTCAATAGAAGTGTCAATTGTTAAATCGTTCCGACCAATTTATCTTGCGAGCGTTATTAAACGCAGCTCAATTAAAGTGCAAAAATATTATACGTCGCTAATGACCTACCCGTATATGTAAAGACCAGTGGGAAAGTAAAACAATGCACACGGGACAATAAAACGATTGAAATAATCTATAGAACTGAATTACGTACTATCCGATTGCACGTTAGACATTCAATAAAGAGTGGAAGCATATGCGATCGTGTACGCGTGATCGGAACAGGACAATAAATCAATAAGAGGCTGAATGCGGAAAATGCGACAAATTTCATAACAGTCAAGATCGAAGAACATCCGGCAAACATCCGGGGATCGCCACAGGCAACTCCTGTCTCGCATAGTCCGAGAGATTTGACGTTTGTCCAGTATTGAAATCGCGATAAGAAACCGCGCAAATACCGCGAACTTCGCCAAACAAGAATACAAACTCAGGAAACGGCGTCGTGGAGTAATATTTCAAGCACCAGACAGCAGATTCGCCCCTGCCCCAAGGGTGCTCTGCCCTCTTAATTATTTCTTGCCAGACTACTTTATGAGACAGTTCACGCCGCGCTGGTCAGAGTGCTATTGTCCTTAAAATGTCATATTTTCGGGATCGCTCGCTGTAACCAAGCGGGGCTTCAAGGAAAATCTCTTACGGAAGATTAAGGGTCCATTCATACGTCGCCGTGTCCGGATTTCCGCAGAGCGACGTATTATTATAACATAAGAAAAAACTGTGCGATTCCTGTCGCGTTTGGCGTCATTTTAATTGGGAACATCTCAAGAGTTCATTCAAATTAATTTCATGGAGATTAAAGGAAAACTAAAAGAATTGTGCACCTTGTGTACGGAAAATGCTCCAAACCTCTTGAAGACGACCTTCTCAAGAGATTAAGATCAAGACTTCCAATTAATATAACTGAATATAATTTTAGTATAATTTAAGTAGCATACGTCAATCATAAGTGGTACAAGTAAATGATCGTTCATCAGTGTGTTTTCAGGGGGAAAGAACCACCTGTAATGTCTGAAAGATTCAACGTCTGATCAAAGTGAATACGAATTCAGAACGAAGAATGTCGAGATTCTTTCATTTTGCACTCGGTCAGATGAAAGTATAACGCTAGGAACTGGGTCGTCGAATGCTCACTATTGTGACCGTCGACAAAAAGTATCTGCTCCTTTCGTGCAGAGGCGGAAAGATAAGTCGCACCCGGGATCGAAATCTGTACTACGGGCAAACGCACAGTGTAAACGAACGGTAGACAAAAAAAAACGCAGGAGATCGACGAACGAGAGAAGAGTAAAACAGTGAAGATATTGAAATGCAAATGTTTGAGCGTGTTTCACGCTTTTCGCGTACGATGTATTTTTCGAATTATGTTAATTCTATTTTCCATGCGCGTCGAGTCGAATTTTTATCAGACATCCCCCCCGGTCAGAAATCCGTGTTTCACGCGTGACAAAAATCGCAGACGAGGGCACAGAGTAGACGGCGGATCTCGCGAGCTCGTGCGTCCCCTGTACTGGCCCTCCACGCTCTGGAGTGGTGGAGAATAATCGAGGGATCTTTCAGCTTATTAATTTATAGAGCTTTAATAAATAGAGCTTCGTATTAAGCTCGAACGACTGAATTCATTATTGTGCAACAGTCACTCCTCGCCAATTCGCGTCACTGTTCCGTCCGTATATCCGGTACAGTTTGATATAATCGAGTCATCTAAAAGTATATTAACCGAACGCGCAACAATCGGCTCAGAGACGAGACAAAAGGCAACGGGATATAAATCGATTCGGGCCAGAATTCTGAGCGAATGATAAAGCCGTGCTACGGTTTCCTTTGTATCCGGGAACTTAAAACAACTGCTAACTCCTACCGGATCGGCTCACTGTAATTCGTTTATTTCCTTATATCACGCCCAACAATACAGCCAAGTAACTTTGTGCAAGACGTTCTCCCAATAATTGTGCTCTATGACGTGTGCTTTGATTCCGAATTACTATCGTATTATACACGTGATTGTTCAATTTACGTTACGCTACTAATTACTGTACGTACCGACGTTTTGTTGGATAATCGGATAACGAATAAAAATTGAATGCCCGACGCAAGGAGAATGAGTACAGCCTTTTCAGAAAACGATAGTAATTCGTGGACCAAAAGTTTCACCACCAGTTGAAATTGGGTAGTTGCGCAACATAATTCTCCCGCGTAGAATTCAAGGTGATAAATTGTACATTCTCGGAATTCAGGCAAGTGAAACGCGCGTCTGCATTTAAATGGAATTAATCAGTACTGCGTTCCGCGAATTTTTCCATAAAAACGGAATGCTTCCACCGCGTGCACGTATCCAATTAACGTGTTAGATTTGATCGCGTTTGCCGGATGTTCTTGTCTGAATAAGATTTTCTATTCAATTGAAGGACATTCACTGCAAAATATTGTAGAAGGCGGTTTAATAAGCCGAAGGAGGATGTACGCCAGTATCTTTACGTTCGTTATCATCAAAAATTCAGTTATAGAAATTTTTGTAAACTTATATTACGAAATTTCCTGTACGTAAAACAATAATTCAATTTAGATACTATTACTGCTACTACTACTTGCAGAAACAATTTATAGAATACTCTACTGCAACAAAAACTGTGCAATATTTAAGAAAGTAAAAAATCTGTTTGAAACATTGCAGTAACTGCAAAAATATTTATATTCTGTTAACAACTGTTAAGCATTGATACTCGCGGATATTTATTTGCAATTGTTTCCCTGAAGTAGAGAAAGCTCCTCCTTAACTTATTAATACAGTATCCGTATTGTTGCATTATTCCCATTGGCATGGCCAGGATTATTACAGAGTTTTTATCCCTTTACTTTCAGCCATTCATGATATTGGATTTCTACGCGAAACGACTGCAACGTTAAAGCCGCTAAATAGAACTGACATTAAATAAATTGCGAAGATCATAATTGGAAATGTATAACGATGAATATTAGCCTTAACGCTGCAAGTATTTAATTGGTGAAAAATACCTCCGACACACGTTTACCTTTTCCATGGTATTCCTGAACTTTCTTCACGAGAAAGTATAGAATACAAATAGAATTGTCGGCTTGAAATTGAATAAAGTACGCATGAATATATTTGTAACTCGGACATGTTTATTAACTGTGCGATACAAACTGTCGATTATTATCTATAACAAGCAAAACCTTATAATCAAACGAGATTTATTACGTTAGTTATATAACAAAGGAAATGACTCGGAGAATAAATCGAACAATATTAATGAAATAGAAGATTTTATACGTTTCTAGTAGATAAACGTAGATAAAATGTCTTATCCGTTCGAGATTGATTTTTCACTGGATAACAGATCAAATACGGGCTAATTGTAAAAAGATTGTACAAAATTAATGAAAAAAGGTCTACATATATTTTCGGTATAGCACTCATTTTAAAACAACAACCCTCTGCGATAACACGAGATAAAAAGTATACCGTGCTTTCCAACGACACCACCCTTGTCACTTTCTACAAGAACAATATATTCCCGGATCTTCGAGCTACGTAAGTTCGGGCGGAAGTCGAAGTCAAAGTGAAAATGGGGTGGCGACTGTCCCGCGAAAATGTAGTCGAACTCTGCTAACTCGTTTCGATGAACAGCATCGTTAAGGTGTTCAACGGGAAAACAAGGCGAGAGGAACAGCAGCTCCGGGAAAGAAGCTATCCAACTCGAATAATTGTTAGTTGAACAGCCTTTTTCCCTCGTAGCGGGGATGCAACTTCGTCATTACGTCGCCGACGAGTTACCGGCCGTTCCGCGAGCTACCAAGAAAATACAGAAAGTTTCCCGCACGCGTACGTTTCCGCCGCGCCAAGTGCTTCGAGCTAAAGTAATTATTACAACCCCCTCCTCGCCCCCCCGGCCCCGCTTTAAAACGTACTTAATATTGCTCGCAGAAAAGGTTTCGCGTTGCACCCGGAATCACGTAATCCAATCTCGCGGGGAGATGCAAAACTTGCATACGCTGTGGCGAAAGGGAAGCGAGGGCACGAGCGAAGAAAACGAAGGAAACGAGACAATCGTGGGCGACGATCCTTCGGCTTTCGGTGAGTTCTCCTCCTTCGTACGTACGATAACTATTCGTTGGGAATTAACGAGGCAATTCAAAGTCTCGCGTTTCCTGGCGAAAGAGACAACGGCCTGATATCGGGGCTGATAAAAGAAATCCTGCTATTATCAAGGTATAACATCATCGAACGGCGAACACTTTGCCTGCACGAGATCGCATCTCGGGCGTGAGGGACAAGCTTGAGCCCGTTGTTATCATCGCGCGTTTCGCTTCGCCGGCGCGCTTTCACGGAAAAAGGGCCCGCGATCGTTGTCGTTACTAACGGCACGCGCTAATGGGTGATTTCCCGAGGTGCCGCAGCTTTTCTCGTCGAGGATTGTATCTCGGAGCATCCCGGCCGTGCGAGCGCGAGCCGGGGAAATCGCCATCGAACTCACAACGAATTTTCGGGTTACTTCGGTATCGTCAGATCGCGGAAGCTTGGCGCTGTAACGAGCAAATTAGTAGGAGTAATTTGCTCTTGCGAACAAGTATAATGTATTATTTAATCAACAAGCACCGACTTTTCGTTCGCCGGAATTATCTTAAATTATTGGTTTCATCCATGCGCCGCGAATGTTTAGAGGAAACGTCAGGGAGGCTTATGCAAACGCGTATCGAATAAAAACTGCACGCTGAATATTAATTGCACGTAATACGACGGATTTGTTGCAGAAATTTACGAACTACCCCCGGAATTGTGTCTAACACTTTCATTGATTCCATTGTCTGTTTATCAGACGTATTAAAAATATTACATATACGTAGAAACAAATCGCAAATCTAAGTAGATCTATGGACATTCCTTGTATCTACGTCAAATTCGTACTTTAAATTAAACAGCCAGATCTGCGGGGAAGTATTCGCAATAATTACTTTCCTCCAGTCAAGATTCATATTTATCCAAAGAATAATAGGAAAAATCCCGCTTATCATCCTATATATCATCCAGTATGATTCAGACACGCGTGTACATATTATCTGTCATACAGCTTAATCACAGAAAGTTAATTGTATCAGACCATTGATTCTCTCCAATACAAGATAAACTTCGATCGACCATCGATACGGACGCGTGTCAAACGCATCGAATAGCAAAAATACAGAAACGTAGGCTTACTTTCTTTTGTCACGCGGACCAAAAAATTTCGCCGATACCATCTGTTCTACCCTGGATGCGATGCAAAACGACCATCCGTGAAGTATCTAGGTGAGACGAATGCCCGAAGTGTATCTCACCTTCGAGTGGCGGGGATTAAAACGTATCGATCGCGGATTTACCCACAGCGTGCTCGTTCCGCTTCCCACGGAGACATGTACCGCTGCTTTTCTCCAACGCCAGCGAGCATAATGTACCCGTCGCGGGCCACCCTTTTCCCAAAGTGACAGCGAAACGGGGGAAAAAGTGGCACCGTGCACGGCAAACCGCAGCCACGACTCCGGCTGTTCCTCGAAATTCATTTCCAGCTATGCGCAGCGTCGTCCAGTGGCGAGGCGCGAGCAGAAAGAAAGGACCCACGCCGCTTCCTTTGATCTTATTCACGAGTTTTTCCGCGTGCACCTACCTAATTGGCGTTTCCCTCGCTCCACCGCGTCCGCAGATTTTCTCCACGGATCCGTGGACTCTTCGCGCGTGGACCAAGAAGACACCGCGGACACGTTCGCTCGCCAAAGGGGTTGGCTTAATCTTATAAATCCTTTATCAGAGACGGACCTCTTTCGGCGACTGAGGGCTCGAGTTCGTTGATTGCGTTCGCTGTCACCGCGGTTTCGCTGATCCTGATTAACGGAACCTGATGATCACACAGACGTAATTCCGCATCAGCGATTTCTATGATTTTGTTTCATATGTTACCAGAACCATGATTCTGAGCAATTTTGTCTATACGTGTAACCCCCGTTCGGCTTTAGTTTTGGAGATATTCACGAAAAGCTGGCCGAACTTTCTGCGGTGATCGAATTGAGAAAGAGTAACCCGAACCTAAGTCAATACAATACGAAGTAGAAGTGCCGAAAGTTTTTCCATGAATATTTCGAAAAGTAAATCCGAACAGGAGTTATATGCATAGGAAAAGATTGCTTGGAATCTCGATCCTGACAGCATATTAAAGGATCATTGAAATCGATCAGGTGGAGCTTCATCTGTACAGTTTCCCAGATCTTGATTAATCTTCAATGGACCTATGCTGCATACTATTCGCTTATTAACCAATTATCACCGTCTTCGATTTCACCCGCTAGTCCAATTTATCGGTTACATTGTTCGCTTGTTAGGCCCGTTTAATTTCACGTCCGTCGATCCCCCGTTTCCGATGCCACATTCACGCATCCCGATTTCAGCGAAAATGCAATTGGAAATTTTACTGTCACGCACTTTCACAAGCGTATACACGTCAATCGCGTGCGACGTCAAGCGAGCGTAATTTCGGAAGCACCGACTTGTCGATATTTCGGATTCAGCCACGGGTTACATCGACACGTTCGATCATCGGAGAACAGTTTTCAACCCCCCCGATTGGAGCCGGAGCGGATCCGCCGTAGCCGTGTTTTCGGCACGGCGATCGTGCGCGTACTGGAAATCCCAGTAACCACCCCCATTCGACCCTCTACCCCGAACCGCCCTTGTTCCGTTGCAGACACCGGGATGACCGTGTGCTCGCGTGGATGTGCAAGTTACACGCGTGCAATATGCACCCGGTGCACGATTCGCAGTTCGAACGAATCCGAGTTCTGCGAAATCGTCGTCTTATTCTCTGGACAGCGATACAGCGAGCCGCGCGCGTGATTTTACATCGACAGGATGAATCTCAACCGCGGCACCGTTAGATCAAGAAAGGGAGAAACAGATTCGGTTAGTGGATGGTCCGCGGTTGCTGCACAGCGGCGCGGTGGATCGTACGCATGTTTCCGTAAATTAAATCGCGCTGACGCAACGGACAGCAATTGTCGCCGGGATGTTCCAACGGAGATAAAAATGCCCTTTCGATCCAGTTGCGACCGCATGATAGCAACGCTTTCGACTCTGGTTGCGCCGCTTCCAACTCCGAACGCGGTGGTTCGATTTACAAGGGATCTGCATTTTTCTTTTCTTTTCTAGTGATCTGAACTTCTCATTTTGCTTCCGCGCTTGTAAGCTTCTTTTCCGTAAGGGAGCATAGTAGAGGCTAGAATCTAGTGCTTGGAACGTTGAGAAGGGACGGTGTATCCTTACTGTACATGTACGAACACTGCTGCCTCGGTCCTTTTTCCCACTTTGTCGTATTAAGTTCTAGATAATGATATTGCGAACGAAAAGATCCAGATGCGCGTATTTTTATTATAAAGCGCAGAGCGAAGCGTGTTTCGACGTTGCAATAAATTTGCGATAAACTCAACGAACGCAGTTATACACAACGTTGTCACCGGAATCGGAAAACAGACAGTTCTGAAAATTCGTAGCTCTAAAAACAGTGAAGCAGTGAACTAAAGTTTGGGAGGGTGTTTTCGGTTGCCTGCGAAACTTTCAAACGTCTTGCAATTGGCTGAAACGCAAGCGGAACTTTCTGGTCGCATTAATGGATCTAGAAAACACTCCACGGATCCCTTTCTCTTCGCCTCGCCGGTGATTACGCTTTCTATGAAACTGGTCCTTGGGAATCGAAGGATCTTTGTTTATTTCAATTTAATAAGAAAAGTATCGTCCGCTTTAACGCTTGTCGATTAAATCGCTCGATGAAATTACATTATATTAAATCAATCACGCTATGGAATTCGACATGTCTTTAAACTTGCAAGTCTTCGGAACTTGTTCGGTCTTCAACAATAAGAGGCTCGCATCCTGCGTCCTCTGGCCAGTCGCAAACACGTTTCTCAGCATTGAAATGAAGTCCCTCGCTGCACTTCATCAAATACGGGATACCATGGGCGCAGGAGTAGTAGGTTGTACAGTCTTCAGGATTCGGAAGTAACACGACGTCCACTCCGTTCTCCTCTGGACATTGGTTCGGCAGATCGGCAGCAATGAGAGCTACCGTCATGGTGACGAATGTTACCATAAGTACGGCTGAAACATTGCAAATCGATGTTCGTCAATACGTCCACTGATCTTTGTATATATTCACGATGTATCGCATTAAAAATATATTTAAAAAAGCTCATTGCAAGCTCACATAGTACCTGACATACGTATTTCTATTTACAATATGAAACATATGTATATTATATTAAATCGTTAGCTTTAGCTTCACGTCAAAAGTGGACTTACCTTTCATGTTTTCTCGAATCTACTCAGATTCCGCAGTCGTCGAGTCACACCGCTGCAATCGTGCGAACATGTTTATCGCTCTCTTTATATATTCTATACGCATTTTTTTTTCACGACGTATCAATGCGCGTCGCGATCAGTTTATCGACGTTAACGTGTTATCGCAAGTACAGTGATGACGAATTCGATATTCAACAATTTTTAATCGTTCCTCCCTCTTTCTCTCGATAACATGAATTTACTACAGAAATTTTACATTAATACCATTCTGCTGCGATGCCAACAAGAGACGCAAAAGACAACACGCTGGCGAACGAAATACAGCACATCGAATGCACACTGAACTCAAAGGCATTCCGCGTATCGTTACAGTGAAAGCATTTTACTTTCCTGATACTATTTAGATGTTATTCTTTACTGCGGCATTCTTCTGATACGAACACACGTAGCGTGATAAGGACAATAAATGAACTTCCTAGAAGTTAACGTCACAGAACTCGGTATTCACCTACACTAATTAGTAACACATTTATGTTATCGATACTAATTTCATACTAGTGATCATGATGTTGTTTAATTAATTTCCCTTTTAATAAAACGTTGTTTCGCCAGAAACGAATCGTTGCGTATATTTGCATAACGTTAGGCCGCGCTTCAATATTCTCCTGGAAAATGGGAAACGCTTTAAACTCCACGGGGAACATATTCATAATGAAAATCGTAGGGTCATGCACAGCCTCTCGTTGCAAGTTGCGTCACAGCTGAATTAAATTTTTGAGCAGCAGACATTTCACGATTTATAAGTGATGCGACTGGCGAAAATGCATCTGTGGAAAGTTGTTTTGAAACTGAGCAACGGAACAGTATTATCGTGCTTATGAAAGAAGGGATAGTTGAAGAGTAATTAACTTGTGTACACTTACAAAGTTGAATGACTAACAGTTAATTAAAATTGATAAACAGGGCTTTTATTTTTGATTGCTTTTTTTTGGAACTCATCCCTCGCTCTTTGAGGGACGACAAAATCGTCGATCGTAGTGGACACTATTAATAAACGAAGCCGAATACGACAGGTTGCTTTTATTTCGAACCGGCACCGAAAAATAACTAATCAATTTTCCTTTGTGCCTTTGTTGCTCGTTTCAGCTGCGTTGTTTAAAGGGAAGGGGATATGCGGAGATAATTAACGCTTGCCGTTCACTAACCGCTGCCTCTGCGTACAGGCAAATAAGTTACACGGAAACTTTGAATTCAGGAATTAGAAAATCCAAGAAAATATGATATTTGTTATCCTGGCAAAGTGTGTCGCGATTTGCAAAAGTGCCCAAATTGTCGTGGACACCCTTCAGTTTTTATACGCACTGTTACATGTCCCTCGTGCACATGGCATATAAAAACGTCACGATATTCAATATAACAGTGCAACGCGCTCACGAATGCAGACTACTGTAGTAGTCTTCTTACAGTGTCTTTTGAAAAGTGACCTAAGTAAATTCAGCTTCCTTTTTGTTCGTGAAACGCTCTTTGCTTTTATACAACTGCGAGATTGCAAAGTTTTCCATGTTAACGCGATGCCGGGACAGAAAGGCAAAGGGGAATGGAAATTTAGTCGATAAATTTTCAGGTAAACAAGATTTTAATTCCACTTATCCACTTTCCTCCTTTTAACAGCATCAGCAGAAGCTTTGTCAGTTCTATAGGCACGCAACGATTCATTCGCTTAGCATATATCAACGAAACCAGCATTCTGTTATCGCTACGTTGTAAAATGAAACGTTCTTAGAAATATTCCGTACAAAGCGAAGTTTATCGATCCATTGTGAAAGATTTTTGTTTCGGAAAATATGGAATTTTGCATTGGTGTGGAAAACAGTTAAGATGGTGATAAGGATAAGCGAATTATTTGTAAGGACTGTAAATAAATATTTAAGTGAATGTTTCAATTGAATTTAAGGGAATGAATCCGAATATTCGTATAAGTAATTGCACAATTTAAGTCATCCAAAAATTGGTATTTCAAATTATGCTGCAATTAAATAGAAGCTTCCTTAATCGAAAATAGTAACATATACGTTATAGCTTTTTTCGAAACTCGCCGGAACTGCAGCACAATTATAGATTTGCTTACTCGGGCAAAGAAGCCGATTCCGCGAAACCTAGTTTGTACTCGTGCTCTTTCAACACGACTAAACTTGAAGCCAGTCTTTGAAGGGGTAGTGCATATTCTACGACTGATTATCCCCGCAAGTCTCTTTCAACTTTCCCCAGTGGTACTTTTTTTTGCAGCTTGGAAACTTCCAATTTCAACAGAAAGCTGAGATGTACCGTATGTGTACATGCAACCAATCCTTCTACCCTTCTTCCCTATTCCTTTCAATCAAATTATCTTCATGCTTTGTCTATTATGTTAAATCGATGAAAATCACAAAATTCTCCTTCTTTCACTTTATTTTAATAATGCACTGTTACACAGAATATAATCGTATACAATTTACGCACCGTTTAAATTGTGCTTCATAAATTAATTCATGTTACTTTATTTACAAATAATATGTATGCGTGTATACGTAAATGCCATTTACAAAATTTCTTCGTTTAAATTTGTTTGTTTCATGCTACGTGCTAAGTGACAAATCTGCTTTCCGGATCTGTATCGTTCATGAGGGCATCGAATCCAAGACTGAATTTATCATTTCTTCCCGCAGCCATTTTTTGAAGTCCTAACTTCTCCTTGCCAGGTAATATCCTTTGATTAAGTGGGACATAAGATTCATTTATATCAGCAAATTCATCGACGGTTTCCTCGGAAACTGCGTTATTGGGTTGACACTGTGTAAATTCCATTTGACTAGAAATGATATCATCAAACGGTTTCGCGTCCGCAACGGGATTCTCGTGCACATTATTTTCATTTTCGTTCATGCGCGCATCTATCTTCACATTAAACCTAAAAACCCTTTCGCTGCATATGTTATCAATTATATCGGACATGTTTAGATCTTGATCATTATCGCTAATAAAATCATCCGGTGAAAGTTCATTAAACATTCTGTCCACCGTGTTATTCAACCTCGCGTGGATATTTTCAGATTCTAACAGTTTGTCAATCTGGGGGCCGCGTTTCAACTTACTGCTCCTCCTTTGATTCTGGTCACCTGATTTCTTAGACCTCTTCGGCGTGATAGCCATCATTTCGAAAGACTCTTCCAACGACGTGGGTGGTTCCTTTACAATGAACTCGTCAATCTTCCTATTATTTGCTATATTTAAAGGTTCTTTATCTCGTTTTTTCTGACGCCTCTTCACCGCCTGGCGCTTCTCGGCATTTTCAGCGCTTTGCGCTTTAGTTTTCGCTGGCCGCTTTTTCGTCTTTGCATTTCTTGCGTTTTCAAACGCTTCGACCAACTCTGGATAACATTTGCATACAGCATCTTGCGGTTCGATGCTTGTTAATTCGGATAGAGCCCCTTCGTCGTTATCAGCATTTTCTTTGTCCAGTTCTGCATACTCTTTCAACCTTTCGACTACATCGTGTTCCGTTTTCCAAATAATTTCGTAACTCGCGACGGATCGAATATTTCGAACTTTCTTTATTATATCCGGTATGAACAAGTCCGGCATGGTCAAACGGTTTTCAATAGAAATATTTGGAAGATGTACGAGTTGCCAACGCGTTGCGATTGGAAATATCTTTTCGAACGAGTACTGTGGCTCCCAATTTAAATTCCGCTCCATGAAATCCTAATGCGAACCAATTTGTATGATTAACGAGGATGAATTACTACAAAGTCTCATACGGAAACTTACTATCAGTTTATTCACTTGTGGCTGCCTCCACTGAATATCTATCTTTCTAGGTATTGCATCTTTTCGAACGAGAAATTCATCGATCAATTCCTGATTCGGAAAATCCTCAACAAGAAGTGCTTTCTTTCGTAAAGCAATTTCATTCAGCATCAATGCTCTCTTTTCTCTAAAAAGGAAAAGGGTATAGATACTACAGACGCACGTCCGATTGATAGCAAATGCAATAATAAGTTGATATATACTTGTAAGAAGTATTGCACTTAATAACAGTACCGCAATCAACGCAACCCGATTTCGAATGCTTTTGCACTTTGCCACTGTGGCCACAAGATGAACATAAATTGGAACACGATAATTCTTTCTCTTTTCGATCCAATGTATCATCAGTCCTCCAACCTTTTAAACTACAAGAAATAACAGTATTTACATCGTACTTTATTGCGAAAAATACGAACTTATAGCATAATTTGTACACTGTATTTCTATACCGTTCGAGAATATCTTCGTTTTCAACAATTTTAAAAAGCTTCATGGCAGCTTCTTTGCCAACACCATTTATTCCTTCGTTATAATCGCACCCGCATAATAAAGCTAACGCTATCATTTTATTTCTTCCCAATTCCAATAGTTTCTCTATTTTCTCCAAATTATATTCGTCTACTGCACCGCCTGTACCTCCACGATTTCCTTGCGCACTTGTACAAAAATTTCTGTAAACTATTTTGGCTCCGTATAAAAAACAGTCACTATCCTGACTTATGCATCCATCAACGAGCTACAGCAAAATGTATTAAAAAGAAGATTAATTGAAATTTATATTATTCTGCATAAATTTACTAAATACTTAACAGGGATCGAGGCCTTCATAGCCAATTGTACATAATAATGTAATGTTACCCCATCTTCGTTTAAATAAGCGCACATGGCTTCTGCTTCCCCGTGACCCTGTACGCAGGCTAAACCCATATATTCGAGCATCTCTTTACATTCTTTGAGAACCCTATTAAACTGTGATCTATTTGCCGGACGTTTGGTTTTTCTTTCTCTAAAGCCACTTCGCACATCATTTCTCTTTGTAATTGTGTTATGTTTCAAGGTGGGTGCCTTTCCTTCTAGCACAAATACCGGTGATATTCCTTGCATAAGAAGATATACGGTACGAAAGTATAAATTTCTGTAATAATAATTGTCAAATAAATTTCTTTGAAAGAGAAAAGAGGGGTGAATAGAAACGTACATACCTAAGATACATTTTTGGTTGTGCGGAATGGTCAACGATTGTTTGACTGTCTACGACCCAGCAACTCATGTCTATTGCTATCGTTTTGCCTTGTAGCTCGTATAGTGGCCTCCTTTCGCACAAAGGCGACAAAATATTCCAAAGATCTTTCACTCCCATTTTCTGACACTTTGAACCAAAGTTTGTAAACACTAACGTAACGGAGTCTGTGCGCCGCGCCACAGTTGGGCGATACTACTCGATTATTTTAGAATCGGTCGATTCCTGTTTTGCAGAATCGATTATGTTACCGATTATTTCAAAATTCGGTTCTCAACAGTCCCCAGTTATTTTCTAGCGAAGAATCAAGAAAAAAAATCGACGTTCTTTTCTATGATGCCTAACGCGCTCAAAATAGAAGACATTTTTCAATATTTCTCCACCACTACTCTCGATAGTATCGAAGCGCCAATCAGTTTGACAAACTGTAAATCTTGCCGAATACAATTTCTAACCTAATAGTAGTCGTTTTGAGCTTAATAATTAAATGAACTAAATTAATAATGTATTTCATAATGCATAAATTCATGCCGATGCAAAAGAACCATGATGATATCTGAATGCTATAAGCATGCTTCATGCCCAGAATTGCGAGAGAGTGTGACCGTTAGTGCGACAGAGAGAGCTTACGCCTTCCGTGGATATTTACTATTTACGTATATGTATAGAGTATTAATAGTTGCTGCTGGGATGTCACGGGCATTTATACGTAAGATTAACCTCTTCGTTTCTCGGGCAAGAAATGCTTATTTATTCTTGGGTAATTTCACGTTTCCTTACTCACCACTTCGTGTATAGCATTCGTTTGATGTCGTTGAAGAACATCAGGTACAACTAACAAAACATATGCTATGGGACAGTAACGGAAAGTGAAATTTACGAATAACACCTGGAATGTCGTAAAGTCATAAAGTGTCCAAGGGTGGAAGCACGAAATGTATTTTTGTATTTAGTAATCGTACAATGCAGTCGAACCAGAAGTGGAATGAATGCCTACGATTTCTATGTTATCGTTTCATTCCTATAGTGCAAGGAACATTCAGTTGAGAAACGGAAAAATCACAAATCAACGAGAAAGATCTGTATGTTATCCTTTTCACCCGCATTAGCAATCATGTCGAAGAATGATGTACCAAAGTATGTAATCGCCTTGTTCTCCTTTAAAGGAAAGAACAATGACGAGGTATGTGCCATTTATTATTATACAACATTGTATGTCATTTATGTGCATATGTAATAGCATTTATTGTTGATTGTAAGCATTGATATGCATTTGCCGCAGCTCTGCTTCAAAAAAGGAGATGTGATAACAATAACGCAGATGGACGATGAAGGTTGGTGGGAAGGTACATTGCAAGACAAAACAGGCTGGTTTCCATCTAATTATGTGAAAGAATGTAGACCACCAGGTATGACAAGTGTGATAATATTGACTTCTTTAAAAATCTTTATTGCCATGATTAGTAATCTTGGAAAGTATAATTTGTTGTCATATTTTCATTTTTTTCTCTGTTCAAAGAAAGCAATGTTGTACCCGCTAAAGCTTCACCAGAGAAAGGTATGCCAGAATCACCTGTGCATCAGAAACTCAATCGTGATATCGTGCTGAAGGATATAGTGGACTCTGAGAGAATGAATGTAGCGGAACTGCAGGGTTTGATAAACAGTTTCTTGCATCCTCTCGAATCGGCTGATATGTAAGTACGTACGCGATGCATGATATTTCCAATATAAAATATGAAATTCCATCCAAACGTTGAGTTCAGATTGAGCAAGGAGGAGTACAAGCAACTTCTAGGGAATATACAGGAAATACTGGAGGTACACCAACGTTTATTAACCAGCCTGGAAGCGGCGATGACGCAAGGTTCTAGCCCTAGGGTCGGGAATCTTTTCCTGACGCTCGCGGCAAAGTTAAAAACCATGCACACGACTTACTGTGGAAATCATCCTCGGGCTGTGTGCATTTTAGATCGGTACAGGTACGATTTAACGACGAAGCTGGCGCACATTGTAATCAGAACTCGCACCTCAAGTTGGAGCTCTCTCGTTCTAGAGACGAATTAAACGACTTCATGGAACGTAGCGGGGCAATATCCCCTGGTATATTGGTGCTAACAACTGGCCTGAGCAAACCTTTTCGAAGACTGGATAAATATTCGGCGATGCTTCAAGAATTGGAAAGATATACGGAAAAGAATCACCCTGACAGAGGTGATACGCAACGCGCTATAGCTGTGTACAGAGAAATAGCGGTGAGCCGTTTCATTTGATTGATTCCATTCAAAGCCAGATATGCCTTGCGATTTCTATGTCCTTTTATTTGTTTTCTCTTGATATCACTCTGCTGCATTTTCCCGACACCATATAGGATCGTTGCGCCTCCATTCGAAAACAACGCGAGTTGGCGCTTCAAGTTTTGACTAGCGGTATTAAAGGTTGGGAGGGCGAGGAATTAAATTCTCTTGGGGAAATTCTTTATGTCGGACCTGTCACTTTGGCAAGCGGAATAACCGGACAGGATCGCCGAGACAGATACTTTGTACTTTTTCCTACAACCCTTTTGGTTCTCAGTACCAGCCCAAGGATGAGCTCTTTCGTCTACGAAGTATAATTGAAATTCGAATTTTCTATATTATACGCTGTCGTGAATCTCTGTTCATTCTGATAAAACGTGACACTTTTGCAGGGAAAGCTTCCTTTGACGGGCGTTAATATTATTCCGACTCAGGACACCGACGAAATAAGACACGCCTTCGAAATTACAGGCAAGAGACCCCTTATCCGTTGTCGAATAGACAAATGAAATAGCTTGGAAGAGTGTTGGAACTAGATTTTCTTCTCCTTTCTTTCTGTTTAACCTTAGGGCCAATGATCGAGAGAATACTCGTACTCTGTGCCACTAAAGAAGAACAACAACGCTGGATCGAACTTCTGATTCAGGAACAGACAAGTAGCAGCGGTCTCGTAAAATCACCGACGTCACGCGTGAGTTACAATCTACCGCCATATACTCGTCTTTCGAGATATTTTGCGAGATTGGTAAAAAAAAAGATTATACGTCCAGACCTGTTGAAGAAACTGCTTTATATACAATACGTTCTGAAGCCGGACATGAGTAATGTGAAAATGCGACGGGGCAATGTAACGACTTATGCCCTTTATCCGATTGAAACTAATAGTCAGACTCGTAGTTCGAGTCAGCTAGAACTGGCGAGCGTTGTTGGGACAAGTAATACAAAGGAAGAGCAACCGGTCGTTGGGTTGACGACGACGACTAGACGTACATCTACATTAACTCTCGAAGTAAAGTACGCATTAGGAGAAATCGACCTTAGCACTGTAGGATTAGCGAACGATTCGTCTCTATCAGAGAGTGTGTCCACGGAAAATAGTATACGCGAGACCAGCAAAAGTTTACCAGTCGCCGCATATGTAAATAATATCGCCACCTTCATCAATAATAGTAACGTAAATGATGATGGTACGGTTGCAATCGGACCAAACGTTTGTCGATCGCGCTCTACCGATCTTTCTGTTTCACATGGTATTAGCCTCGGTAAATTCTGTCAGAAACAAAAGCACGTTGGTACAACGGCTTCGTTCAATTGTAGCAAAAACATTTTATTACCTCGCGCGCAACAAACTGTCACAGATTCTACGGAAAGCTTGAACGCCGATGCGTGCAACTCGAACGTTATTGGTGTTCAGTTTGAAACGCGTATACGGGAAGAAATAGACATTGATTTTCAACCGAACGCAGCTAGCATTGGTTCATCAGATTCGGGAATGGCTGAAAGCTATCGGTTCAATTCTTCGGAAATTAATTCTTCCTGCAAGTCGTATACGTGCTTGGATAATCGGTATTACATTGAGAACGCTGTGAAACGTTCTTCCGATGAAAGTGAGAACGACGAGAACAGGTTCGAGCATCAATGCGTTTGTACCTCACCATTCGGTTCTACACCAAGGGATAGTACTCACTCGTCTGACTTATCGAGAAACACTGATAACATTTTGGACTCCCCTAACCGGGATGCGGGTACTAGTCGAAATACAAATGAAACGGAAGCGCAAGAAGATGCGATGCAGAGAAGGTTTACACAGCCTGTACCGTATGCGCATCAAACCATAATACGAAAAGTTGGAAGAAAAGCGCTTCAACGAAATAGTCCTGACGCGGAAAACCTTTACGATGGAACGAAAAAAATTTATACTTCAGGACTATACGCCCATTGGTGGTTGAAGAAATCTATACCATTTTCTGGATGTCCCGACCAAGGCAAGCTTCCATGGCATGGCTGTTTCTTTCCTTTCTTATTCAGATAACGCTTTCATCCTTTTGCGTTACTAATTGCTCCTAACTATGCACACACGATTAAATATCATACGTATACGTGTGTTTTGTGTGCCTGTACATGTACATGTACGTAATTACAAGCAATAACAAGTGCAGCTTTCAGTTTACAGCCATGTTGTGTGAAGTAAGCTTTTGCTTTGTTAACGTCGACATGTAATTTGAGAGTCGGAATAGGGAGAGTTCAATTCTGTATATCATTTGTTAGAATGTTGATACAACATGTTTCAAAGATGGCTCCATTTTTATGTTAATTCGTGTGCCGTTTGACCGTTTGACCAATGTTTTCACGACTCTGAATTCGCTTCTTCTCTTCTGTTTAACAGATTTGCAGTCAACAAAACGGGAAGCAGCAGCAGCAGCAACAACTGCAAAGGTCGCTTATGGAACATTATCCATATCTAGGAATTAGAACGCCTTGGAGCGTTGCTTCATTACGACCAGCACCGCCTTCTTATACTTTTAGAGCATTTGGTAAAGCTGATGGCAGTTTGGATTTATCGCGATCACCACGACCTTGCAGTACGAATTTATACACTTAAAATTAAACTTTTTCGGAACTTCGCATCTATGAGCATTGAAGAATAATATATTTTACTGCTTACAGACGAAAGACAATTCGAAGAGGATGCGATCATATTGAAGGTGATCGAAGCGTACTGTCTGTCTGTCAATGCTAGATTTACAGTACATTCTGGAGAATCGACTTGTAGGTCGTTGATTACGTAGCCGATCTCTTTTGCTGTACTAATCTATCGCGTGATAAAGCTTACTCTACCGTGTATTGTTTTTGCGTTTCAGCTATGCTAGAATGCGATTCCCATAAAATACGGGACAGAACGTCTTTGACGTGTACCCGCGGAAATTGGGATTTTTGTAGTAATAGGTAAAGAATTGCTGTCCAATTCTTATTGTAATTTTACAAAATACGATTTTCATTTTCACTGTTCGCTCTACACAGGGTACTCTCAGAAACGGTAAAAACATTAAAATGTCAAATGACAGATTTACAATCGCAAATGTCACTACTGACGAAGCAACTGGACGAAGAGAGAAGATCGAGGCTCTCTTTAGCTGCTACTGTAAAACGTACTATGGGTGTTGCGGATGGTTCAGTGCCTTGAAACTTTTCCTTGATAAGGAACATGAAAGTTTAATTAACTGTTTCCCGGTATTCAATGGTATTCTTTAGCACGATTCAGTTTGTGTTTTATAACAAGGATATTTGTTCACGAGTATGCGATTGTGCCATGATAATAAAAACATTAGGACAAGTAAATTGGCAGAAAGTATATGAATTGTTTGAATTTCCTATACATTTTTTAAATGTCTCAGTCTGGCAATATTGGCAGTTGCGCGAGCTGCATAGTAATGTTGAGAGAGGCACGGCATTCAACGTAACGTGGATGTTGTATTTATCAAAATTGCTCACCAATGCACCAGCATATAATTTTCAAAACGTTTGACTCAACGTAGAACCATTCTCGATGGTGAAAAGCGGATATGATGCATGTTCATCTTGGCTTGTTTTTAATACGTTCCAATTCGTTCACTCTGCTCCGTGCGTGTTCTAGCCTGTGCCATGCCATTTGAAGCACCTTTTGACTGGCGTATCCGGAGCCTTCGTGCGGTTGCCCTAAGAAAAGAGGTTACGTACATTTGGTACTTCAAAGGATACTGACCATGATATACGCGTTTATATCGCGAATCCGTTTACCTGTAGAAACTTGGGTGAGGTAATTAATTTGTTCGCTCAGCTTGGATTCTACGTGGGCGAGGGTTTTCAGAAATTGCTGGGTTTGTGCTTCGGCTTGTTTTAAACTCGATTTCTCTTTGCTTAACTCAACAAAGGCCTGGCCTGCAGAAGAAATGAAAAATTGCCTTTTGGTAATGCAAAAATCATCGCGGAACATTAGACAACGTTTCAAATCAATGGGGGATGATTTATCACCTGCGCTTTGTAGACAAACAATAATATCCTTTTCGATCGTTTCTAAGATCTGTATTCTTTCCATGGGAGGCGTCATTGCTGATTATTTTTAACCGTCCGATGTCGAGTAACCGATCAATTTTACTAATAAAAAGGAGGATACAGCAGAATAGAAAGAAAAGAAGCCAATTCTTCACAGGACGCAACGTAACGCGTTACACAAACAGCCCACTAAATTGCCGGGATCGGTCCAGATGGGGTTGACCGACAACGAAACCGAACACGGCCGAAAGTTGCCGAAGCTTGTCACATTTTCCCCCCTTCGCGAACATTGCATAAACGTGATATAAACAGCAATAAAATTGTAAAAGGACCGAACTAAATAAAAACTGAGACGTGTACAGACGCAAATGAGTGCTAGTGGCAGAAAAGTTAAACAGGAGTAACAAATATTAATCGGCAGAATACAGGTAGACTGTTCAACCAAGAAGGATGGTTTCGTCGTTGAGGAATTTGTGTAGAGGTATTTCTAAATTGGTAGGAGCTGGACCTCTACGTATGCGTCCAGATCCATCGAAATGAGATGCATGACACGGGCAATAGAAACCGCCAGGTATGATACCGGCATTAGGTATCGGCACGCAACCTAAATGCGTGCAAATCCCGATCACGACCAGCCATTCTGGTCGCTTGGCTCTTTCAGCGTCGGTCTCGGGATCTCTTAGTTCCGCAACGTTGACCGCTTTTTCTTGTTGTATAATGGATTCAGGACTGAAAGGCATGGTAAAATTAGAGTGCCAGGCAGCTAAGATTATTGGCTGATTCGCCTATCTCACCGATGATAAACAAATATTGGCTTCCCGCGCCACCTGATTACGGATACCTTTCCTACCCCTATGCCTTCCAACTTAACTTCGACCTGGGCGTCTGCCACGACATCCCGTGACACACTAAGAAATTCTATGTAATGCAACGTGTGAGACTTCAAACCGTACAGCGCCCCAACACCAGCCACTGGTAATAAACAATTTCAGTCATTATTTCGGTTATTCTTGCAAATCTGTTTAGGACCGGCGAACCGATCTTTGGCTCCAACTCCGAGCATATTTTGCACTTAACACACAAGCGAAACGTACCGAAACACATTACGGAACTTGCTGCTCTTCGTTCATCGGCGCTACGCGCGGAAGACACATTCGGATTCTGTAATGAGTCTCGGCGATGTTCTTTGAAGCTTGTCTTTGGTAAATCGGAGTGAGCGTATCGATATTTCATGCAAACGCTCAACAGATTTGTCGCCCAGCAATTTTTCAACGGTTGTACGGATAAGAACGCGCGCGACATTTCTCTTTGATCCTCCGCCTCTCGCTCCGCTTCTATCTCTTCCCTCCCCGTCCTCTTTCAGTCGCGATTCGCCTATAGGTTCTTTCGCCTTGGTTATGATTTGCGATTGTTTTACGGAACAATCGAACGTGATTACATTGGCAGCAGCAAAGATGAATCTCTGTGTGTAGCTGATCGTCGAACCAGCCATGCTCATCATTGCGAAGCAACGATACACATATGTGATACGAAGATATAGGTATACAAAGTATACATCAAAGTATTCATGAAGTTGTATATTTAATTGATTCAACCGTGTAGGCGAGTGGGAACTTCAGGGAGTAGAAGGACTTGGTAATGGAATAGTACCTAGTACATCTAATTAGATTGGACGGTTCCATTTGTCTCTGCCAAAGTCTCTGGAATATATACCAAAAGTGACGAGATCTTTTGTTGGTTGATCCAAAGCGAGAGTTAAGCTAGTTTGCTTCCCGTTTCGATGTTCAGTGTAGGACCAATGTTTGAAGGGAAGCAGCGTGAGGTCGAGCACGCTAGGCATTACCAGAATCTCGGAGTAATCGTCGAATCTTGCCGTGATGCTTAACTTGGTGAATATAGTGTCGGTCTCGGCAGCGGAGCCGCAAGAGCGAACAGAGTCGTCGGAGCATTGTATTACACCGCAAAGGCGAACTCCAGCTTCTACCTCGGTACCGTAGATACGTGTGCCGTTGTAAATCACCGCCCGATAATTGATCGAAGACGGAACGGCGTCGTTGTTGGCCGCAAGAACGTCGAAATCGCAGCAGAAGTCATTGTGACAAAGGGTATCGGTGATCGATGCCTTCAGCGGTACGGAATGGAACGTCGCGACATTGTCGTGCAATAAACGTATCCAATCGACCTGCGTCTGCTTACGATCAACGTCGTTCACCAGCGAATTCTGCCGCTCTTCCTGCCCTTGGCCCTGCGACCTGCTTCCGGCCTCCTGTTCCGCCACCCTACTGCTCGCGGACGACGTTCTTTTTGGGACGCGAGAGATCAGCAGCCGATATTCAGGATCGCGAGTCATCGTCGCGTTGGCTATTCCTTTACGGCCTGAAATTTACAATGATAATAGTTCGGTTACAGAGGCGGACAGGGAACAGATAGGACACGACGCGGCGGTGGTCAAGTTACCCAAATATATGCCGCTTCCTGCGCTTCCGATTTCCGGCTGGTGATATCCAGCCGCGAGCAGATTCACATCCTGGCCGTAGGACCATCCGAATTGTGTTTGAACGGCTGGAAGGAAGTGTCACCGTTTAAGGACTCGATTCATCGCACTTCTTGACGCGACGGTACGCGACGTTTAGGAATTGTATTCTCGCTTGCCTGTCAAGAAAGGTAGTTCCGAGAACCAGGCGGTCGTGAACACTACATTCGAGATGCCTTCCTTCCTCGTCAAGGTTAAGCCCGGCACCGAGAACAGTATATCGAAGCAGGTGAAAGTGCCGAACTTGACGCCGAAATCGGTGTCGAAGGTCACGATGTCCGGTGTGTCGGTTTTATCGAACCGGGCCTCCATGTAGAGATTGACCTTGCGATATCTGTTCACAAGGGGCGGTCAGACGGTGGAAAAGATTACGCGAGCATCGAAGAGTGCACGATTACCTGGCGATTACTTTGCCCGTTCGATCGAACACAACATTGGTATTGTAGTAGCGAACACCGTCCCGTCGGCATCTGTCCTCGTAAACGTAGCTCTTCTCGGCGATGTTTACCACCACGTAGATGCGATTTTGCCTCGCTGCGCACGACAATCGTTTCAATGTCTACGAACGATAAACGAACGAAGGTGATTCCCTTGGGAGGACGGCAGTATCTGTGCTATGGTCCAGGGAAGGACTATCTTACTTCGCTGACGTTGATACCGTTTCCGGTGCACGGGACGTATTCGTCGCGAGCGGAGGGAACCACCGTTGCCCAGGCATCCATGCGTGATCTATCGGGCATGTGTAGCGACGTCAGTCCGTCCTCCGGAAACACGATGATGTCCGCATTCTGGGGAATTCGAAATTCCAATCAGGACAGGGCGAAACGTTCGACCGACGCAGACGTCCGATGTTAAAAACGTCGGCCGAGTCGAGCGTGGACGTGTCCTTTACCTTTTCACTCGCCTGCTCGATGTACTTGACATACGCGTCGGTGTTCCCTCTCAAAGTTAGGGTACCGTCGCCCAATTTATAAGTCGGCGAAAATTCGACTACTGCCGCGGTGTAGTAATCCGAAGATGAATCTTCCACGGTCACCTGCATGCCCCATAAAGACGATGCGGGTAACAAACGTGCTTCTGATTTATCCGAACATCAACTTTACCTGATGGGAGATGTCCGAGAAGGACAGTAGGAGGAGGCCGAGGGCCAAACACCATTCTTCACGCATGATGGACCCTACTGCTCCGATTTTAGTGTGATTTCAGGCGAACCACGTGCAAATCGGGACTCTGTACAGGAGTGAAATGTACTGTACGTATTCCACGTATGATAATGTACAGTATTAGAAGCAGAATTAATTTCCGTCACGCCCCATGTCGTCCGCAAGTTAAACGCGTGCAAAATCCGCAATATCAGTGGAATGATGTGCGAGAAGCACCCGCGCATCCGACGCGACGTTTCCGCACGTAACGTGTTGCATACGAAAGTCGGGAAGCAAAGCGCGGACACGGGAAAAGAGAAAGGTACCGACGCGATGGTATACAACAAGGAGGTACCTACCTTTCTGAGCATCCGAGTCAAATGACAATTCGCAACGATTTCACTCCGCTGCGAGCGTGGCAGATATGAACGAAACTTGTTCGGCCTTTCCTACGTATTCCCCCCTCTTATGTATATTCACAACGCAACGGCGAAGCGTTGTGTGGCAATCGCACACAGGGAAACTTACTGCACGCGTCGTCATCGCTATATCGGGCAAGTGGATTTCCAGTGGAATCGAGATTATTTTATCTTTCATTTGTCTGACATTCTTCGATCGTATTCCGCGATTTCGAACGGCTGGGATCGTATAGAACCGTGCGTTTCAATTCCGAGGCGCGTTTTAGTTATTCGGAATTTAATTATTGAAGATCGAGGCGCGTCGCGCGTGTATCGCGTATCGCACTTTTGTATCGAAGAAATGGACTTGCACTGATAATAAAGGCGGATCACCTGATCAGTCGGAGCCACTCGAGTACCGACGTGTACACGTAAATAGCCGCAAAAATACTATCGACCGCGAAGATCGTTACTACGACGCGTCGTTGTGCGCGATGTCTGGACTTCGTTTCGTTAATCTTGGCAACTGTAAACTATACATTCCCCTGTCTCCCCTTCTACTCTTGTTTAGCGCATGATTAAGAACCTGATGAAGTAGGAGATAAAACGAAACGCGCGTGTGTTCGTCGACGAGACAGTCGATAAAGATAAAATGTAGAAAAAGTTTGATCGGCGAGTAGCCGCAACGAGATTCGCCTTCCCCGAGATGTTCTGCGGTTCACGTACTAGCGACGGGGTGGGTTTGGTATTATGAATTACGGTCGGCGCGCTGATTGAATAATCTTCATACACAACTGCTTCTAAGTACCGTTTAAAAGGTACAAAGGGACCGCGGTGTTCAAAGGGGCGGACGGTAGCGAGAGGAAGCCACCGGATAAACGGTTGGAGTTTAATTAGAAGAAATGCGCGTTTCGCGTAATAATCGTTGAGCAGTACCTGTGTATGCATGTGCAATATAGTAAGACCGGTTAGGGTTTGCAAGGTGTGCCGTAGTCGAAAAGGTGGGGGTCGCATGCGAGGGTGCGAGGGCGCGGGGGCGGAAAACTGACGTGGGGTCGTGGCGGTGGGGGTTAGCAGCCGCGAAGCAGCAGTGCGTCGCGACGCTGCCCGTTACGCGGTTGCTGTTTCTCCTTCTATTTCAATCTTTTTCTCGTTCTTATGCATCTGTCCTAACTAATTTGGCTTGCATTCCGTCCAACGCACGATCGCTCCCACGATAATCATCCGGGACCCACGGCCTCCGCGCAACGCACCCGTCTCCTTCCGCTCCCTGTAACGCAACCCTTTCCAACTCCCCGGCACCGCTCCTTACCGTTCATTTCCTCGCGTTATTCTGCCCGTTCTCACCTCGTCACCTTACGACCCTCCATCCGATCGTTCCACTTATCCGTTCTTTCGTTTAATGCGGCGCATTATCGTCTTCTTCCGTTCCTTCCATCAGAATATCTTTCGCTCTTAATCACTGCCCCTATGTTTTCGTTCGTTTTCTCGTTCGTTGAGTCTGCGCTCCGTGTCGTATTCGACCGATTCGCATCGAGGAAGTATTTGATCGAGACTCGTCGTTCGACGGGTTTTCGCGTTCCTTCGTGAGTTTCGCAAACGCGTATGTACAGTATAACGCTTGCACGCAGAGGAATTCCTTCCAAATCGTCGAAGGCGAATCGACCGTTGACGAAGATAAGATCACTAGCGAATAGGGAACCCTCGAGATGCACGGTGTCCAGTGAACACAAGTATCATATCGAACAAATGTCGTTTATGGGTCGAATAGATTTCTAGCGTGCGTTGTTAAATACAAGGCTACAGGGGACAATTTCACCCTCCGTTTCGTTCCGGTGAGTATTTTACGATCCCGTTCCAAACCTCTCACATTACTTTCGATTTACCGTTTTCATTCACTTTCCTGTCCCGCTCGCCCTGTGCTTGTTCCAATGCACTGTCACGCTTTTTTCTCGCAAGATCACGTTTATGGTCGACAGGGTCTCACCGCACAGTAGGGAGCGCATCTAAATACGTAGGAAGGAAGAGATATTGCTTGCATGTTCGTATATAGCGGTGATCGAAATGCCGTATAATTTCCGAGAGACGTCGACAATTTGGAAAATACGTAAGATGCCGAGGCTCGGCGATGGAGAATATCTTAAAGGGGCGGCCAACCGCATAGCGTGGTGACGTTGCTTGCGTTCCTAGGGGGACGGAATCACCCTTTACGATCGAAGTCGTAAACGAACGGAGCTTTCGAGTATTTCCCATCAAAATCAGCTACAGAAACGTGGCCGTGACGTGTGTATATCGGCGCGGCGGAAAAATTCCGATTGGAAAGGTTTTTCGAACGGTACGTGCTGTAGCCGGCAACGTCTTGCTTATATGCACGTATATCGGGCATCGGTCAAGGTTACCATTCACTGTCGGCAATGGGGTCGGGACGAGCTGGGTCATCGCTATGAATAACATCCTCTCCTCTTTCTTTGCTTCTATGACAGGCCTTGAACAAATTTCTCCAATGTCACTTTTCGCGAGAAAAATCGACCCGCTTTTTCTCAGCGCAACCTAGGCCTATCGAAATGAACGCGCGAATCACCGTCGATATAAGCATGCAAAAGTAGGCGTTTCTAGGTAGAATTTCTTCGTTCCTCGATTGCCGTAGCTAAAATTTGAACGAGGCGCCGAGCGAACCGAGAGAAAGATAAAGAAAACGCGTTTATTTGCATCGCCATAGAACGATGACTGTGGATCGCGTGTTTGTTAAAACTTAAGCTCTACTTGCACGCGACTTATCAGGGTTGTTGGTGGGCGTGCTCCTTTTTCCTTTTTTCCCCCCCGTTTTTCATTCAGTCAAGCATACGGGTGAAGGGAAAAGATCAGGTGAACCGTGCTCGACCTTATTCTAAGGCTTTTCAGAGTTCGGTAAGCGATCAATTATAAATGCTACCTCGCCGAGTAGCGGCAGCCTATTTTGTTCCGCTCGGCTTCCTGTTTCGACGACGAAAATCTCGGTGCCATGCGTACAACGATCAAAGCTACGCGATGATCATCGCGTAACATTTAATTGGATGGGACTTATACATCGCGTATCGTAATACGCCCATCAATTCGTTCTTCGCGGCTGCCGTTACTCTCGCGATTAATCAATTCTCCTGTTCTCCCTCGCGTCGAAAGTCTTCAAATAAGCTATTACACAGTTGGCGCGAGAGAATTCTCGAGCGAATTGCCATTGTTACGATACGGCAATCGATTATTCGAGAGAGACGAAACGGGGAACGCTGGACAGGGAACCGAGATCCGTGGAAGCGATAGAACAGGAAGCGCGTTTCCCGATAATGAACTTTAATTAGGTGGTTAATATTAACGATGCGCCCGGAAGTACAGCGCGAGTGGATAATAAAAGGAGGGTGAGAAACGCAACGAGCTATGCATCATTTGCTCCGGTCGTATGCGCGTGCGACCGCGGAGAGTTACCTTTCACGCACAGTTTCTCATTTACATAATTCGATTTTCGTGCATTCGGAGAAAACAAATTGTCAAAAGCGGCGCGTATTTAGGTCGGTGCGTGAACGCGCGCGTACTTGAATAGATCCCATTTGCCGAGGGGGTGTAGCGTGACCGTGTAATTTTCTGCCCCAGGGAAAAATGTTTTGGGTGTATTAATACACGGAAGGAGCACGCACGCATTCGTACGCATTTTTTATTGCGATGATAGATGTGTAAACGAGATACGAGCAGAGGGGCAATTGGAGAGAGTGTAGAATGTGGTGGCCGCGGGGAGAGCCGAGGGCGGAGCGCATTCGAGAGAATCGCGAGGGTGAAGAAGGGCGATCGTAAAGATAATCGTTGGAAAGGATGAAATTTTGTTTGCGATACGTAAACGGGTCGTTTCGCAGTGTGTTCCCAAGTCCGAATCAACAGCGATCGCGAAGGAATCGATCCTCGCGTTATTTATTCCCGCTTTGTCCTCAGGAACTAACACTGATTATCACCCTCGTGTGTAGAAAGTAGAAAATGCGTGAAAAGGAAGGACGCGGAGACAAAGACGTTATATTTTTAACTTCGATGCAGCCTGCTATACTTTTTCCTTCTTTTTTTTCACTATCGTTGACATTTATTATACACGATTGACAAAACTGGTGGATGGGGCGGGTTGCAAAAGTGTAAAAAGCTGAGAGAAAGCATTCCTTTACCTATCGCTTTATTTGAACGACGCTTTCTGTGTTCAAGGTGGTTTGCCATGGAGCGAAGGGACATCATTTTAATGACAATTTTCGGAACGATCGGAGGTCTGGCAGTGCTGGTGGTTCTTGGCCTGGCTGCTTGGCTGTACCTACGGGCGAAGAAATCTAAAGAACGGACCGGCCACGGGGATAGCTTTAGCGACGAACCTCAGGGGCAATCAACGAGGAAGTACGGTCTTCTGAGTCTGAAGACTCCTCTCATTAGTACGAAATCTTTTGGGTAAGCATGAATTACAATCGAGCGAGGCGATCTCGCGCTCTGCTGATAACTGGAGAGATAACTTTGCAACGAGGGGAAAGGGAAATGCGATAAGCTCGTCAAAGGCTAGGAGAGGTGACCTCTCATCGAATATCCGCGGCCGATGCAACGCGACTGGGCCACCAGTTGAACTGCCCTAAAAATTACTGGCTTCTTCTTTTCTCGTGACATCGAGCATCGTTTGACCCCGCGATAGCGGGTTACGTTTCCAGGCACGAATGTCGATGTCCTATTAAATCCCCTGGTTCGCGTAGGTGCATGTGCAAGCGTGGGTCGTAGTTCCTAACAGCAATAACAGTAAACGAAAGCAGCGAGCTCGATTGTTCGGCATAACGGGGGTGAAAAAAAATTAGAAGCGACGAGAAGCTGAAGAGGTCGGCCGCTGTAAATTTCGTAAGGACCGAGAAGGCGCCAGTTGGATGGCTGCCAAGTAGTTTGGTGTTTCGATGTGGCCGAATCGACGAAACGCAACAGATATGCCACTTGTTACGTTGCATGCTACGCTTTTGTTTTCCTTCATCATAACTCGTCGCTGCCGCGATTCCGTTCGGTCTTTGCCCATTTTGCTTCGATGCGTATGGGAGGATAATCGGGTTACGAGTTTCCTCGATCGTTCCGCTCTGACTAACGGACGTTTGCGATCTAGCGTGCAACGTCTGTAACAGATGTATCAAGGTAACTCGCGTACAAGTGATTTATATCGTAACATTACGAAGCATTCACCGACCGTAGCTCGTCTGCTTTTCACTGTACGCAAACGCGAATCGGCGTGTCATCTCCACGTGTCCATACTTCACGCGGAGTAATCGATTTTCTCGTTGCCAATGAATCCAGCGAGATAAAGGAGAAGGCCACGGGTTGGCACGAGCGCGGAGGTGATCATCGATCACCGATATCGCGCTAAGATGTGACGGACAGCGGCGCGGATACGCGCGAAAGCGATAGGGGAGAAAGAAGAGCTCGAGCGGTTGACAGGATAGCCGGACGGGGTTGCGGGAAAATGAGGGGCGAAGCAAGGGTGAAGGTATACGCGGCGGCTGATGTAGGATCGGTCGGTAAAGAGCGGGTGGCGGCTACATAGTAGGTAAAACGAGCGGCAGGATAAAAGGCTCGCGGCGCGGCGGTGGCGGTAGTCAGGGGTAGAGGGCGAAAGAAGGGGTAGAGTAGAGAGATAACGAATACATACCTGATCCTGGCAAGGGTTGGAGGGGTAGCAAAGGTATAGGGAGTTGGATGAGAAGCGGGGCAGATCGGAGCGAAACACGACGAGTTAGAAGCGGGTGGAACGAAGCTGGAAGCAGGAGGACGATTGGTGGGGGGTTGGAACGGGGGTAGCGGTAGGATTCCGGGGGTTGAAAGCAGCTGAGAGCAGTGTACGGCTAGGTCATACCACAGTGGAGAGAGGCAGTTCGCGCGTAGCAAACGACACGTACGTTCGGTTGGCCGAAACGTACGATTGCACCCGTGCTTATCCTTTATTTGTAATTTCTCTCAAGAATAATCTCGCGTTTTACCTTGGCTTGGTTCGATTCTTTTTTTTTTTTTTACTGGTGACGTTTACCAGCGTTGGCGGTGGTGTGGTCGCCATCGATATCATCGTCGTCGTCGTCGTCGTCGTCGTCGTTGTCCTTGTTCCTTGGGAAAAGCAGTCGTGGACGCAAGAAAATGGATGTTCGTATCGAAGAGCAATGGCTGAACATCTTGACCGTATAGAGATCGATTGACGTTCACCTATGAGTTACGGCTCGTCGGTGTCCGAAGACGCCTCGAAGAAACCGCCAGTCGCCTCGGGAAAGGGATTCCGCGTCTTCGGTATAGAATTCGCCAGAATTGTATTCTAGCGGCGCCCGAAGGCACGAAGAGGTTTTTCCCTTTTACTGGCTCTCGGAACCGCTTCTTCGTCCATTCGTTGGATTCTCCAGGAACCAGAACAGCGGGCGGCTAACTTTTACCAATTCGATCGGCGAATCTTTGGATTTTTTTACAGCCCGCCGAACATCCGTCGATCGAGTTGATCGAATTTGCGACGTGACGAGATCGGAATATCGTTGTTGGTCAGGGATCGAATAGCGGAGCAGAGGACGAACGAAGGGGAGGTTGATGATCTTTTGTCCTCGTGGTCAGCTTTACTTTTTTAAAAGCGAGCTGAACACGCGCATCTGCTTTTACCGCGATACCAGAAGTTAAAAGCTGAACGAGGCGACGAAGAATCGCAGGAAGAGGCGCACTGGTGAAGAAGGCAGGAAGGAAGAAAGTGTGGGAGAAAAGGAAGCGAGGAAACTCCTAAAATTAAGTTCGCGGCAATAAAGAGTTGTCCGCTATTATTTGTATCGCGAGCAAACGAAACGACCGTATCGGCGCGATCCTTGAGACGTTGTTGAATCGCCGCGAATAAATTGTCGGCATTAATAATCGTCCGTTGTTGCGCGTTTATACGTAAGTCTTGTTATCGTTTTGCCTTCATTCGGTTCAATCCCGTGTTGCACGGTCTCCTATTGATCGAGTCGATTCGAATCGACGAACGATTCAGCCCGAGACGATGGTACGTTGACGGTACATCGGCGGAATTCAGTAGGATCACAGAGGGGGCGATAATTTACGGGGCAAACGGTTCGAAGTAATTCTAATCCGTCATACTTTGGGTCACTCTCGAGGGCGCGTAGCGGCGTGTCTCGATCGCGTTGTCGTCCTTTTCCGTAACCCGCGGCCGCTCGGTGAATCGTCGCGAAATCGATTTTCCGTTCGCCGTTCTCCCTCTTCGTTCTCGGGAAGAGTGTGAACTACGTTAGGGACGGTAAGAGAGAAATACGTGTCCGTGGAGCGTAACATGAACGACGAAGTATAAATTATATCTACGGGACGGATGAATGGTCACGCACACGTTCAGATGATGGAGACATCAATTTTTTAGAGAGAGCGTGGTAAAGCGGTAAGCAGAAAAGCGAAGGCGGAAACGGGCAAGGAGAAAGGGAGAAGGTGAACTCGAAGCATCGCGGGCAGAGTAGAATCTGGGAAAAGGATTGATGGAAAAGATGCCACGAGGCACGGTCGAATCGTGCGATACGATTCGCCGAAAAGGCCGTTCAAGGTCCGACGAATCGATGTAACGAAGAGGGGAAAAGTAAATTGGACGGTCAGAAGGGCTGGTAACGCTCTTCGATCGGAAATCTGTACGCTTCCCGGAGCTTTCTCGGCGAATTTCTGTCGGATAGTGATCGAGTATCGGCGGGGAGAGCCTTTAACAAGCACCATCGACCACGATCGATAGACGATACTACAGGGGTACGTGACGGCACAGCACGGCACGGCAGGACACGACGAGAAGCGATAAAATTATACCGTGGGTCCCTGCCGTAATCGGTGTGTTCAACGGCACGCATTGGCAGTCGAAGGCTAGGACAGGCTCGTCCGAGGAACAAGGAGCCAGAGGTTGCTATCGACTGGAATCAGCCAAGGGCGAGCACGGCAAATTCTTCCCTCGTTATTAGCTTGGCTCGGTCAACGATCGAATATGGAAATCGCAGCCTCTGCAATGTTGGACGGCCTGAAAAATAATCGAATCGGCAAGTTGGCACTGTCGCGGTTCTTGTCGCAGAGTCTGTGAGTAAATTAACTCGGTCGTTCGTGGAGCACGTAATCGATTCAACGTGGTGCGAGTAATCAGGATGTTAAAAAGCATCGGCACGTAGCGCGCGCACTAATTGATTGCCTGGCTTCTTCAAGCTTCTGTCCCCCGTCTCATTGGCATTTTAGGCAATTACATAGTTTTCATACCATACGCCTCCTCGACGCGTCGTCTCTTGTCAGCATTTGCCTGTCACTGTATATCTAGAACACGAATTTCCACGCGACCAAATTGCCCGCGCTTACGCCGGTCACGGCCACGCGTTTACAGCCCTCTTATCGTTGGTCCCGCTTCGCCCTTTTCCGCACCTATGCTTTCGCAAACACGCATAACCGTTCCGCTATTTACCGAGAATCCGGAAGGGATCCAAAGAAATATCCTCGATCTTGATTTTCCGTTGACCTAGCTATCGCCCTTCTCTCTCTTTCTCTCTCTTCATCTCCTAATGATGGAGCAAGGAAGGGGATGAGGGAGAGGGAGAGAGAGAGAGAGAGAGAGAAGGAGGGAGCGATATCGTTACTCTATAAACTACACACATTGTCAAAGAACAGTCAGCTGGCGGAACGATTCTGCGCACGTTTCGCGTATTTTGGGTTTCGATTATGTGCAAGGGCGAGAGACGTCTGACCGCGATATTAATGATTAGGAAAAATGAGGAGAAGAAAGAGATGGTCGGCGATGAAGGGAGACGGTGAATTATGGAAAATAGAGGGAAGGAAGAAAAAATGATTCGGTCAGAGACAAATAATCGGATGGAATAGGGGAACGGGGAAGGGGACTCGAGCGGTGGGGTTGAAAGTAGCGGGAGCGAGAGGAACGGGGTTGGGGAGGTCGGGGGAGAGATAGGGAGAGATGAATAGGGATAGAGAAAGACGAGGGTGAGAGAAGGAAGGATGAAGAAAAGGTGGTGATAAGAGAAGATGAAAAAGGGGAAGCGTGCTTTCCCAACTTCGGGTAGCAATTTCGCTTGATGAATTGTCTGTAACAATATAATTCACCGTTCACGAAATAATAGACGCATATGGTTTCAGTTTGGAGGGAGGGGCCCCAAAGCATAGGATGATTTGCTTATCAGGAAATTAGTATTTCTCTACTCTAAAGGATAAGCTCTAACCAAAGCGTCCACGCCAATCATCGGACTGCCGTTCGGTCAGCTAAACGTCACGAGGCGAGGACGCGCTTGCGCCCGCGGCGTGCAACCCATTTTCATTATTTCCTATCTGAATTTTTTGCTCGCCGAAAGATACGAGTAATTGAAAAGACACCGGAGCTCTGGCCCACTTTGTTTCGCGACGCCTCGGGCTTCTTCTAAATAAAGGGAGAGCCACGTGAACAATCCTCGATCGAAGTCGCCGTGCCGCGTTTCGACGAATCGCGCGTCCTTCTCGCGCTTTTCCACCACCTACGAATCTTTCCTAGCGAAGATTCATTAGTAGACCCGTCTTTTCGTGTTTGCCTCGCGACTCGTCCCACGTTGAATATAGAGGACAGAACGGCCGCGGATATGAATCTCGAGAGTCGGAGAATGGTTCATAGATATCCGTCGATTTCCGATATCGCGACCGACTATACGTTGCATAAATATCGGGGCACAAGTACGATTCGTTAGCTTTGATTCCGAATCGGAGCAAACACTATGGAAAGCGCGGTTCACGACGAGGAAAGAACTTTATGGAAAGTGGTTACTCGATCGAAGATGAACGTGTAAAGGGGTTTGGTTTGTGCAAGGGTAGTAGTGCCGACAGCGGCGATGCTGGAGGGGCTGGAGAAGAGGGGCTGGGGTAGGGATAGCGATGGCTATGGCGGCCAGTAAGGACACGGGCCAGGGGGGGTGTATAAAGGGTGGCTACGGCCGCGGCGCGACGGGTAAATTGGGAAAAGAGAGGGTAAGTCTGGGTTAAAAGAGATGGAAGGGTTGAGCGAACAGCTCGTACTGAAGACCAGGGGGGCGGCGAGCGTTTGATCCCTGATGCGTAGGAGAGGCTCTCTCTCTCTCTATGGGGTGTCCCGAGTCCGGAATTCTCCTTTAGCGAGCATCGAGGTGGCGCCAATGTATCGAAAGCTTGAAAACATCGACGCGTACACATATATGCAGCTGGAGCTTCTATATTCACAGATAGGTACTTACATGGTGAAGAACGCGCGCGCGCACGCGGGGGAGGCAAAGTTCAGTCGGTTATGCGACGCGGTTGCGGTTAGTCGAAGTCTCAGGCGAAAGGCCGTGTTCCTTTCGCGATTAGGCATCCCGGTTTTGGCGTTTCTTAGAGTTTCCATCAGGCGTCCGGAGGGGCGGCAAGTTACTCGAGAGCAAGACGGAGAAGCGACTAAAAGTCCGGCGTGGAATCTGCACGTTTCTCCCCCTCCGAATAACGGGAAACGGAAAGGTGATTGTGAAACAGCCGCGTCACAGTTGGAACGGCGATAACGGTGCGGCGTGACAGGGTATCCAGCCCTCGTTAACGTTCTCCGTCTTTTGTCACTGGCTTGACACGTTTCCCGGATGCGTGCAGAGTAACAGGTGGTTAACGAATTACGTGATCATTGACTAACAGAAAGGCTTTCAATTAGAACTTCAACACAGCCTCCCTTCCATCCTTCACGTTCCATTGGATCTCGCCGCGATCGACCATTTTTTCATTTTACATTTCCTTCGAAATTACTCGTTCCCGTCGAACGGAGTAGGGCGAAATTGGCAGTGAGGCTTATTATTCTTGGATACGCTTCTCTAGATTGCCGCTACCGATTACACCTTATCGGGCCAGGGTCTTTACAAGTGGTACGGCAAGAAAGTGTCTCTTCTTCGTAGTACGGCCTCCGACGATTACGATGGTAACGATGCATAGTTGCTGAGAAAATGTCGTTACCCCATCGTAATTCGTCTTCGCGTATTCACCTGCACAGGTATTGTTCGGAGAGGTTTGGTGTTTTCGCCTGATCTCGTATACGAACTTGGAACCTGTTGCTTGAACGTTCTTCGGCATTGACCGAGCCGCATCACGGCCAGCTCTTACCTCTATTGCGCGCGTGCGTTTCGATCGATCGTGGTGCTCGTAATTTTGTGCTATCGGAACGAACGAGGGGGTGGAGGGTCGACTCGCTTGGGCTATTTCGTTCGTTTTATAGAGAGCGAGGATGCTTTTTAAAGCTTTCTCGATAGCCGCCCAATGCGAGATTCGAGCATCCGAAGAGGATTAAATGCAAAAAAGGCGTGGGGGGGGGGGTGGTTTCCCGAAAAAGAGAGGGTGGCCAATGGCAACCGGGGATCAGCTTGATTAATAGAATGTTACCCAGCTGAGGGGCGTGCTCGGCGCTTTTACTCGTTATCAAAGTATTCCGTATATGTAGGTTCGCTTGTTCGAATAATGCTTAAACGGAAGCGTATGCGATGAGGGTGTCCGACTGGCGGGATGCGCGCGTCGAATCTATCGACCTTCGCGAACGTCGTTGCCACGTGCGCGACCTAATATGTACACTACTCGTTGGAGTGCTTTCGGAATTTAGACATTCGTTTCTGAAATATCCACGATGCCGTATGCAAATACAGTCGAATGGCCCGCGAATCGATAGCGCGCCGTGTAACGTCGTTCGGGTGTCGCGCAGCGATCAATGGTCATCGACGCTACTGCTGTCAGTAACGCTGTGGCGGTAACAATTATGACAGATGCCGATATACTATCGTTGAATGACGACCGGCGATGCGTGTGGTCCGGCTGTAGAATGGGTCGCTATCGGTTGCTATGAATGCGGCGATTGAGGCTGCCGCGATGACGTAGGCAATGCCGCGGAGGGTGGCGGTGGTACCGACAAGTGTAGTCAGAATCGATCCAACCCCCTACTTTCGACCGGCCGGTCAAACGGCCGGCCAGTCCGGAAAATATACATATACGTGCACTTTCGTTTTAGAGGTACGCATAAAGTATGCACGCGTCCGGTTGCGCGAGTTCCACCCGCCGTTTTCCTTGCGTTCGCCGGCATCGTTGGCTCCGAATCGCGGGGCGCACGGGCTACGCTCGAGAGACTACGTTAGCATAGGGACCAGAGACCCCTCTCGACATGGCGTTACGACGTAACACTATCATTGTACGATATACGATGCACAGCTTCGACGTGCAAACGTTGTTATTCCCGCCGCGTTCCACTTACCTCGTCCCTCTTTGGTTGAAAGGTAGCCACACAAACTGTCGGCAATAGGATTGACTCGAGTTTTATCGTCGAGACGCTCGTAGACAGAGCGACAGAGCTTCACCTTTAAACAGAAGACGGAACAGGGGAAATTGCAAGTACTCGGTGAGAGGAAATTCTTTTCGTTCGGATAGCCCGTGAACCCGGTAATGAGAATGTGAATACAATTCCGAACTAATCCGTAGCCAAAGACTTTTTTCGGAAAACGATAAAATCATGTGGGCTGCAGTGACGAGGTCTTTGGAAATACTGGTTGCTTTCTTCGAGTATTACACTACCAGGTAAGGAATTTGTGTCTGCTCGGAGGTATAATTGCGGTTAAAGTTAGCGCGCTACCGTGTCCCCCCGAAAACGGTTTGCCAGCGTAAAGCGTGATTTGGTGAAATTGTCTGAACGATGACTCGCCATTTGGGTAAACTCTCTCCCTCACTTTCTCTCTCTCTCTTGTTCTCTCTCTCTCTCTTTATCTCTCTCTCTCTCATCTCTTCTCTCTTAATCGCTTTACAAGTGTCCTTACATCTGGATACTTTAATCGTGGCTTCTTTCTACTTTCAAAGTTGCTGCTACCACTACTGTGCGCACCGCGGTTTTAAAACGAGTTTTCGAGACCGCTGTTGTCCGAGGAAACATTTTTTCTTTCTCCCGGTGTAGCCCTGGTGATAAGGAAGACGTCGCAGCGCGGCAAAAGAGCCCGGAATCCATCGAACGGAAACGAGATAGCCATTATCGTTCGTTCTACCGTTTTCATGTTGAACTCGAGGTTCCGGATCCAAGACTCATCGACTTCTCTTCTGATTTCTTTTGTTTCATGCCATCTCTTCGACGTCACGAATTGGGAAGCAGAGCGCAGTTGGAGTAAGTATCCTACGAGTTGGCCGACAGCAAATACTTTTTACTTTCTCTCTCTCGTACTGCTTCACTTGACTTTTCTATCTTCTCTTTCAATTTTCCTTCCTAATGGATATGTTCCATTACGCGGGTGGACGCTGCTTTATTTGCGTAAGTAGTTCTATCCAATTGAACCCCGTGTGTAGAATTTCGTCTTTCTCCGTTGAAAGCTGCATCAGAGAACAGTAGTATATTGCCCCTCCATATAACACGCGGCCGTTCATGCACGAAGCTTGACAATTCACAGAAATCTCATTAACACCTTTGTAGTTGTATTCACGCTTCAAGGCTTAAGACTCGAGACTTCTCCTGCTACAAATCTTTCCAATCTGAATTTCCGTTCAGCTATCATCGATTCGATGTTGATTAGGGAGAAGGCGAGAGGGAGGGAGAGGTTTGGAAAGATCGCGAATCGAGGCTTGCAAAGAGAGCGGGACTAGCAGAGCCAAACGAATCGAAGTGACGCGTCCGTGTAAAGAAGCGATGCGAAATCACGACACAGCCGTTTCAGGAAGATCGCGAACGCTAGCGCTTTCACGTCATCGAACTTGAATGCCTAGATTCTAGATAGTAGATTGCTGGGATACTCAGGCGAGTGTAGACCACCATAGAGAAGCCTATTGCACTGTAGTCGCGTGCTTTATAGATAGTATGTAGTACCCCGAGTCGTCGTTCATCGTGAACAGTAGTGGCGATCGGTTAGCCGACTTCGCTTTCAACGGTACGAGCCCGTCGCGGTTGTGTTCCGGTGAAGAAATGCGCGCGAAATCGGGGATCGGGGTGACGCGAGGTCGCGTAACGAACGAAATAAGGAAAAAGAACGGCGGAGACTCTGTACACGAATGACGGGAGGACGCGGTCCGTCGATGACCGTGACGGCGACCAACGCGAGCACGACCAAAATCTGGAGCAGGATAAAGAGCGACGCGATGCCGCGACAACGGCCATGGCCATTTCGGCGTTTGAAACACGATCGCTTTTGCTATATAGGACAACCGGCAGCCCTGCGAACAAGGCAGCGACGTCCGCGTCGGCTGGAGGCAGTGGCGCGGCTGGAGCGAGCGGCACAGGCATCGGTGCGAGCGGTTCGACGACGGGTGCTGGTATCGCGAGTGGTAGCGGTTCCGGGTCGGGCGTCGGTTCCGCGTCCGTTATCGGGAACGCGAATGCAGGCACGAGCGGCCTCGGTCCCGGGTCGTCCGCAGGGTCGGGCAGCGGTGCAGCCGGGATGACCGCTGGAACCGGGGAGCCTCGCACCCCGACAGCCGGAGCGCAAAACAAGCAACTGCAGAACGTGAAGGGGGATCATCCGTCGGTACGTGAAACCATTGAACGCGAGTCGCGCCCTTCGATCCAAAGGGCGGACAGAGAAGGCGAGAAGGGTTTGACGAGTTCAGACGAACTACATTCTCCATGATATTCGTTTCCAGAAAGCGTTCCTGCAAAACAGATCGATGTCGCTGGTCGACATGTACATCGACAATTCGGAACCTAGCGAGAACGTTGGACAGATTCATTTCAGCTTGGAATACGACTTCCAAAACACTACGCTTATCCTTCGTATTATACAGGTCGGCTTCAGTATTCGCACCGTTACAAACGGGACGCGGTGCTAGAGACGCGGTCGAGGGACGGAGATTGAAACGCTGACGATTCGTTGCAGGGTAAAGATTTGCCGGCAAAGGACCTGTCTGGAACGTCCGATCCTTACGTTCGCGTAACCCTTCTCCCGGATAAGAAACACCGACTCGAGACGAAGATAAAGAGGCGCACGTTGAATCCACGTTGGAACGAAACGTTTTACTTCGAAGGTGAGCTCGAACATTAAAACTTCGTGCGCGAAGATCTACAAAGTTTCTCATGTCGTGCAGGATTCCCCATTCAAAAGCTTCAGAGCAGGGTGTTACATTTGCACGTGTTCGATTACGATCGCTTTTCGAGGGACGATTCCATCGGCGAAATGTTTCTTCCGCTTTGTCAGGTAATGTTCCCTATTAAATGATGCGTGTTTCGTTTTTTTTTTTATATGTCGCGTTTCGCGATACACTAGCTACGCTGCTTATACGTAGGTCGACTTCTCTGAGAAACCATCGTTCTGGAAAGCACTGAAACCACCTGCCAAGGACAAGTGCGGGGAACTCTTGTGCTCTTTGTGTTATCACCCGAGCAATTCCGTACTGACTTTGACGTTGCTTAAGGCAAGAAATTTGAAAGCAAAGGATATCAACGGGAAATCAGGTAGGAGACAAAAGAGCGATTCCTCTTAGGGAATCAAGGAAGTAAGATCCGGATAGAAGCGTATTGTAACAACGACACCCCATCGCTTTTCACTTTCCTCCCTTACTACATTCTCCCTTCGAACATATTTAGATCCCTATGTAAAAGTGTGGCTGCAGTTCGGCGATAAGAGGATCGAGAAACGGAAGACCCCTATATTCAAATGTACTTTAAATCCGGTGTTCAACGAGGCGTTCTCTTTCAACGTGCCATGGGAGAAGATACGAGAATGTTCGTTGGACGTAATGGTTATGGATTTCGACAACATCGGCCGAAACGAGCTGATCGGACGGATACAACTAGCAGGTGAAGCATCCTATCGCCGATAGAGGCTCGATGGTTAAAGCCCGACGACGTTCTGACGACTCGTTGTGATTTCAGGCAAAAATGGTAGCGGAGCGAGCGAAACGAAGCATTGGCAAGACATGATCACGAAACCGCGGCAAACGATCGTACAGTGGCACCGATTAAAGCCGGAGTAGAGATACTCGTACGCGGCACCCTGCGTGGTGGAAATTCGTCGATTCAACCTGAACCTCCAATATCCAGAGTATCTCTCATCTTGTCGGAAACACATCAACGTTCGTACTTTTTCTTTCACGTTTCTTCTCGTTTTACTCGGCGTTCTGCTTGCATAGATTGCGCTTAGTGGTGGCCGAATGTCTTTCTCGATTGCGTGCGGCGCGGCGTGGGATCGGGGCGAAGAAACGAACGAGGCCCGGCATCGAGGGAGGCATTTTGCCGTTCCATCCTCTGGGATACTTGAATTCCGAAAGCGACAAGGTCGCGACACGATATCTTCTATTCCGTTTCAGCGCTGTTGTTGTTCTTCGAGCGAGTTACCGCAGCAATCTCTCCGCTATCGGAGGTTCTTGGTCCTTCCTGTTCTATCCTTCTTTTCCTTAACGCACAACAACGACTTTCGTCGACCGTGAGATTCGTGTTTGGCCGAACGATAAAACGAGGTGGTGTTTTCACGCGGCTCGCGTGCCGCGACACCGACACATTTACAAGTCCCGGCGGGCGACCAAGCTCACGGAAGCTCGACCGACCGATATTATCCCGACTCCATTGACATTTGACATCGAACGTTATTTTTTACGACTGTTTTGCGCGCATGAATACGTACCGAGTGCGTGGTAGCGTTGCTTCGGTACCCGTTCCACGCGAATCCAAGCGTCTTTGTCCCTGTTTCCCGTGCATCCGGTGTCCCTGGTTCTCCGCGGCGCGGTTCCGGGTTGGAGGGCGAGTTCCCGCGAACGATCGGCTAAAGACTGTGTCCCACTCGTTTCTTCTTTCCGGCCTTGCGCGTATCCTCCGTTTCCTCGTTTCGATCCAGCCGTTTCTTCTTTGACACCCGTCACCGTTGACGCTCTCCGAACTGGCCGGAACAGGACACCGGATCGTCGTGTTGAATTCTTATAAGTAGAGATCAGCGTTAAAAGGCAGCGATATTTTTGACCGAGTTTTTCTATCGACCTAGTCGGAGATCTTTTGAAAACGATGAAAAAATTGTGATCGGTGTTACACCTTAAATTAATCTTAAGCGTTATATCCCATAGTTTGCTGTTGTTGACGATAACAGGTAGACAGATCCCCCGAGGTTTGAACTCAGACGACGATTTTGCAGATTTTTGCATACATACACACGTACGTGTGAATTCTCCGTGCTCGTAATATTGCGTGCGTACGTTTCGATTGCACGCGCAAGAATCGCGCGTGCATAGACATGCCTCAGTGTGTGTGTGCGTGCGTGAGTGGCGTGTGTGTGTGTGTGTGTGCGCGCGTGCGACGCACGTTTCACGCGTCGCGTAAAGTTGAACCCACGATACGTGGACGTATACGCATCGCACATGTGTATGCACGCGATTAATCGGAATAGCACAGAAGAAACCAGTTAGACTAACGTTTGTATATCGTAGCCTGTGTATTATATTGTTACACGTGGAACGTAAAATGCAACTCGAAACGAATACGACTTGGGAGTGGCAACGTGTTATAGAAGGGACGACAAAAAAAAAACCAAAAGCAATTAAAAGAGCGCAATAGCAGGAAAGAGAAACGATGAGAGGATCGCGTTGAAACGAAAGACGGTCGATTCGAGGCCGGACTAGCGTTTCGCGCGAGAGCTGACCGAACGTTACACGTTACATCCGTAAATATGTAAAACGAATGCAAGAGTCCCGGGCGTCGACGCGTCGAAGCGTCGCGTCGCTCGACCGCGTTTCGCTTGGTCGTTGGTGAAACAAGTTTTCGCGCGATTACGTGACGATTCCCTCTAGGAAGTTAGTCGAAAATTGTCTGTAAAGTGCCAAACAGTCCTCCGTATTCATTTTCTTCTTCTTCTTAACCCACTTCTTTTTTTTTTCGGCAAGTGTACGGAGCGCGGCGAGACGGAAGACCTTTTGCGAATCTCGTGTTACGATCGGCCCCACGAATACCGGCGAGTAACGCCGGGCCGAAGGGACAACGACCACCGCCGTACCGGGTACGGTTTAACCAAGGGGTCGTACCGTGTCTATCCGGTATCAGTGCACGTGGATTCGATTCGGTTCGGTGTGTAACGCGTTCCGTCGCGCGGACGGGACGCGCGGCAATTCTGAAATCTATTCTAGAGTCAAACCAATCGGCAAGGTACACGTGTATGTACGTAGTGTGTATACAGCTAGGTGCGCGTTAGTTCGAACTGGATGCAAATTGGGCCTTATACCATGGATTACCTCAATCGTAAGCAGCTTGCGAGTCAAGTACGAGTTTGCGATAACGATTTCGAGCGTCAATAGGATACTTAATTGATCGTGCGAGAGCGGCTCTCGACTTTTACGTGTACAGCGGACGTATCTGCGTACTCCTTTACCGAGTCCGAAATTCAGATTCAGCTGATCGGTGTTATATCGCCTATTATCACCCGGCACTGAGCAGAACTCGACGACGACGGCGACGACGAGTCGGTGAGTCGGATTTGGCAGTGAAACGGGTTGTCGAACAGTCGATCACGGATTACCGTTCCTCCTTTGTGTCCCATTTGTTCAACCGAAAGATCGGTATATCAGTCGGAGCGGAAAGATTTTGCCGTTCTCACGGAATACTCGAAACGATATTAGTCTCTCAACTGGTGTCGTCGCTCGGTTCGTCGACTTCGGCTTCGTTCACTTTTTAGTAATCTAGGCCATGCAAAAGTATCGTGTAGCAGTGTGTACTATAGTGCTCGATTGATTTCGAGGGTGAGAAGGTACCAACGAAGGCACGTAATGGTTAATCGTTGACGAGCGAGGGGTGGGCTGCGAGTGGATGGAGAGATCTCGCGTGACTCGACTCGGACGGTAGAAACGGAACGGCGACGAAGAACGGCAGAGATCGGTAGGAAAATACGTAAATAGAAACAGAGCGTAGCGAATATAAGTGAAACGATGTTTACTTATCGAATACGCGGTAGAGCTACTAAAAAGTGGATTAGCGTTATATAGAAACAATGGAAAAAGTTTATCACGGCGTGGCGCCGCGAAATTTGTCTCGTGCACGATCGACATCCATGACGAGAGTGGATGCTTTCGTTCGTTAAAGTAACGAGAGCTGAAGGGGTGGGAAGACGAACACAAGTGGAAGAGGATGAGGGGGGGATGGTGGAGGATCGATCTTCCGGCGTTTCTATCAAACACGAAACTGCTCTTAACGCTTGTCCAGACCCCGTAGTGTACGAAACAACTTACATACCTTTTAGTTTCGTTTTAATAAGGGAGGGGAGGGAGAAACACGGAGACATGAAGCATCGCACGTCGGAAAGGGTGGCCGGAAGAAAAGGGAAGAGAATCAACTTGGAGGCTGGGCGCCTCCCTTCGGGAAAGTAGTCACCTTTCGTCCCGTATCGTTTCCGCATCGCTATACACATTTCCAATCCCATCTTAGAGATCCAGCTCGCTCGGCTGCTCGTGCGGCCTCCGCTTTCCACCCACCCTACGCTATTTTATCCTGGCTAGCCGCGATGCCCGCCCCATCCTGGAATACCGACCGCCTCAACCCCTCGGCCATCCCTCGAACCGATGACGAGACGAATCGATTAACTCTCTTCGCCGCTTAGCCGTAAGCTCCTCGATATCGCTGGGCGTTCTCCTTCGAAATATTGTTTTGCAATGACAAACGGATCGAACAGGGGCGTTTATTGTTTCCCGAATACCGCTTGATGCTCGACATACATTGTATATCCGAATAAAGAGTGTTTCGTTTGGGAAATGCGTTTGTCGTTCGAGTTCCCATCTCCCCAACGGCCACGACGCGGCTCGGACGTCGAATCAGCTGGACATGCTGATAACGTTGGTCCGCTCAAGAAGGCGAGTAACCGTCGCTACCAATTTGTACGACACTTGCTTCATGAGCAGCCGGCTTTTGATTCCGGCGGTGTGCAACGCCAGTTGGTACAAGTCGGCGTAGAACTGTCAATTAAAGGAAGGGAAAGAATGTAAAGCGTGGGGCGCGGAGCGTGAAGACTCCTTTACCTCGGTGTCCTCGTCTTCGAGCGGCGAATCGGAAAACTCGGGGCTAATCTCGGTACAGCGTACTCGCATAGTTCGCAATGGTGTAACCAGAAGCGTGACGTTCGTGCGCTGAACCAAAAGCGAAGCACGCCGAAGCGATTAAACCGATCGTGGCTGAACGGGGTAAACGTTTAGTAAAGTCGACGTATCACGTTAGGTAGTCGTTACCTGCTTCGCGACGCAGCCATGGACCTCTTTAAATTGCAACACTATTTCTCTAAATTCACGCGTCACGTTCCATCGCGACCAAGAGAAAGCGTACGAAGTGGCCAACAGGGCCATGCATTGCCTTAAATGTTTCTCCGCGATCGGATGCTTCACCGGGAGCCCCTTTAAATAGCTGGCAGCGTCTCGATCCGGAAAGAGGTCGCATCCGACCTGTTGCAGTTTCTGCGGAACAATCGAACGGTTACTTCGCAAGCGCTTCGGCCGACGCGGACAAGCGGTAATCGAGTAAACGGAGCTCGGAACGAATTACCTCGATCAGGGTTTCTAATTCGTAATATTCGCCGATGATTCCTTTCAGCGGCGCGGCCGCGGCACCGGTAAACGAATGCAGGCATACACGATCGTCCTGCAAGAATAAGAAGGCTGGTTGCGGCGGTGATTCGACTGCGCTCAGTCCGAGAACAGTTTATCGGATCACCCTTCCAGTGATTTCAAGGGCTCGCGCTTTTGAAGGTGGCGGACCGTTTTGATTCCATCGAAATCGAAGAATATTACAATACTAATGCACGGTGTGCTTGAATTTCGGAACCGGAAAGACTGCGTGGCATGCATATACGCGATGCGTACCCTGGCAACGAATTCTGCTTGAACGATCGCCGCTGTAACGGTAAGAATCACACCGGGCGCGGCGCGATCGACGTCGCCGGCCTTTACCGCTTGTGGCTTCAGCTCCCAGCTCTGAAAGGGAAGATTAGCGTACTTGTAAGCAGCTAATCCGTGAACGCCGAAACGGCCGCTTCTAAACGAGACGGTCTGCTTCTCCTCGTTGAATTTAACGTCGTGAACGTGTTCGGTGGACCACACACGTCTCTCTGGTATCCAGTGTGCGATCAACGGTGGCTCGTACCAGATAATCGACTCGGGCAATCTGCGGGGACAGCGAGGGAAGCAAGTATCACGTGAAAGAAGCGAAAGATCGATCGGGTCGTTTACGGACTTGAGAGTAACTAGAACGAGGGCCTCCATCGCCGTTTCGAGCGCCTTCATCTCGGCTTCGATAACTTCGGGTGTTCTTTCGGAGTCCGGGGCTGGTTGGGGTGGTTCGTACGTTCGGAAGAACGGCACGAATCTGGGCTCCTTCGGCAGCTGAACTGCAACGGCAACCGCGAATCTGTTTCATTGACGGGAAATGTAAGAAGCTCAGTTTGATCGGTACGCGCTCACGAGTGGTAAGAAAAGTGTCATTCCCGAGATCCTTGGGCTGCGGCGGTTCATGGAGAAGATCTACGCGAAACACTCCACCCAGTATGCGATACTTTCGCAAGTTCACCGCTGTCGTTTCGCAACGAGTGAACAGGAACTTTCTAGCTTCCAGCCTAGCCTCTTCTGTGAACAGAAATTTCTTCCAACGTAAGTGGCCGTCGACGCTGATGAGTCGGAGGTTCTGGAGAGATCGAGACCCTTACCTTCCTTTTGATAAATGATCTCGGCCGGCGTGGTCAAATGGGGTAGCAAGTCCGTTTTTGGAGGCAATATCAAGTCCGTCATAGTTTCGTATTCCGACTTACCCTCGCCCAACTGTTTCTTCTTCTGCTTCTTACCCTGCTTCTTCCTCCTGTCGGTTCTCGGTGAAACCGGCGGGTTCTCCATCCTCTCGAGTATCGCTTTCTTTTCTTCCAGTCGCAGCCGCCGTTCCTCGGCTTGTTCCGCGCGTATTCGAACCTCTTCCTCGTGTTCTCGTCTCGTAAACTGCAAAAGGTCTGGAGGAAGATGTCGGCGTATTACGAACGGAACACGCGCGCAGGAGGAACGCACCGAGAGAAGGGTCCCACAGGTGGAGCAAACGCTCCGGGAGTACCGGCATCCGGTAGGAATCCGCGTCAATCGAGTAGTGGTCGTACGCCAGCCAAAGACCTCTGATCCCTATACGATGACAGTCCATATCGGACGGCATTTTCACCGTCAGTCGTATGTCCTCGAATGCTATTTCGATCGACTTCCTGTCGAAGCGTAAGTGTTTTGTATTCGTTGCTCCGAGGCTAAACGTTGGCGATCATTTTTTATCGAGTAGTGCGGACGGTTTAGCGTACCGTTGCGCCATAAGGGACGATCGTTCCCTGTCCGTCCCGAATCGCTTCAGTCCCACGGGCAGAGCGATCAGTGCCCAAACGCAGCACACCGCTTTCTCCGTAACGCAAACGTATCTGGCTGTTTTCACATCCTCTCGAACCATGTTCGCCTCTATATTGCGCAGCAATCGGTAGCACGCGAGATCTATCCACCGTTGCAGCACGCCTCGAAGCTGTGCGCCGATCTGTGCAACGCGAACGCGCCCAATGTAACGCGAGTCGAACCACCCTCTCTCCTCGATCGAATGGATCGTGCCGAGATCTACTCACCAGCTCGCACTCCGCCGCGTACTCTTTCGACACGACGATGGAGAATCGTACGATCCGATCGATCTTGCCCAACAGCTGAAACGCGGCAGAAGTTTCTTAGTAGCGCGGTCGTAGCCGCGACGCGACGCGTTCCGTTTGCCTACTCACGTTCGTGATCACGCGGCACATTTCGTCCACGGTGTCCATGCTCGCCTGTTCTTCCCTCATCGACCAGAGGAACAGGAACGTGTTCATGTTGGACAGGGATCCGGGATCCGGTTGACCATCGCAGGTCATGTATCGTGCCCACTGAAATTTCCCGAAGATAATGGAACGATACCGCGGGAATAGTTGAAGAGATAAGAAGATGTGGACCAACGTTCTCCTCCAGCTCGTTGTTCAACGCGTTCTCCGCGCTGGCGGACCAATGTTGCGAGAGGACGGTCTGCGTTTTCCCTAGCTGCTTCTGTCGGATCTCGGCCTCTTGGGCTTCCGATTCCGCTCTTCGTTTTTCGTAATACTGCTCCAACCGAAGCTCCTCTTGCATGTCCTTTATCATTCGTTCCCTGCGTTGATAAATGCACCTCAGTCGATGCAACGGTTCGCTCGTGCACGACTCGTGTACCATGCGTTACCTCAATTCAGCAACCCCTATTACGCTGGCTTCAGCATCGGAAACACCCTCGTCGGCAGTCGACTCCTTCGATTTCACTTTTGCTGAAACTTTCTTCTCCTTCTGTTCCCTTTTACCTTTCCGTGGCATGCCGGCGGATGCGGCGGCGGCAGCCGCAGCCGTCGCCGCTCTCTAGATCGATAGAAGGACCGAAAATGATTCGCAACGAGCAGGCTCGTTTCCGTGAACGGCCACGGTCGCGCGAAATTTTCAAAGGTCGAATGCGAGCACCGGACGATGGTCCGCGCCACCGTGGACGTCAAAATGAATCACGCGCGAAGAGGAGGAAGAGCAAAATAACCTGCCACTCTTGCCATTTCTCCAGCTGCAACAAATGGGAAAGCAAGGAATTGTAGGAATAACGAGTCGATCGGTCGGAAAACAAGAAATCAGCCGCCCTTACCAAGGACAGTGCGCGACTCGGCGCGTCAGCGAATCTCTCTCGTCGCCCTCTGGTCACGCGATTCTTCTCTACTTCTTCCTCGTATTCGACGTACGAGTGTTTCGACATCCGGTCGGTACGAGCGACATCGTACTCCGATGGTTCTCCGCCGATCGATTCTCTGTAAAACCGAAATTACTACCGTGTCTCCGATTTCGCTCCGCCCTCGAGTAGAACTATTCTCTACGATTCCGTTGCCCGTTCCTGCTCAACCCTCTCCCGTTTATATATTTCCCTATCACTCAATATATGTTGTATCTATCGCATGGGTTATTCCCGTAACCATTCGAGCGAAACCTGAACGTAACGTCCGCTTCCGGGAGGTTTACGTTCAAGCGAGGCAGCGAGGTATCGTCGTCCTGCTCCGTTCGCAAAGACAACGTAGACGAAGTCGGCGACGGCTTGGAATCAATCCGAATCGAAGAATCATTCATCGTGCCGCGTAGTCACGGGTCAGCGAGTTTCGTCACAAGCCGGGCGCACGCTGGACTGGAAGACATACGACGTTTGATGAAACAAATGTGGAACGTCAACGACGTACGCACGCACACACGTACGCTATGCGTATAGCACACGCCATGTATCAAGCGTCTAAGGAAGCCGAGCTATGCTAAGAAGAAGGAAGAACTGAAAGATATTCCGTCACGGATTCAAAAGCTTGATAGGACGCGACAGACAATGAATAGATGCATATGCAAGGTTTTGCCCTTTGACCCGCTCAAACTCCATATAACGACGATTTCATAAGGTCACCTACGGTGTCACTTCCGGTTGTATGTGCAAGTAGCCGACCAGATTCACCGATCTCATTCTCGTTCCACCGTTCAACCGGTGTAAAGGACTTAAACGAGTAGCAGAGGAGAAGAGGCATCGGATAGAAGAGAAAAGTGGAAAGGACCCAGCGTTGCACGATGCCTGTAAGCTTGTTCGAAATATTCGTCGGAGCGACAACCCCGTAGACAAGAATAACGGATCATTTTCTGCTCGATTCCAGATCCTCCTTGAGAAGAAGAAAGAATCGGACACGTATTCTCCGGTTGCTGCGTTCTACGCGGGACGCAGCATTCTTGTGACCGGGGCTACGGGGTTTCTAGGCAAAGTTCTGCTGGAGAAGCTACTGCGATCGTGCCCGGACGTCGGCGAAATATTCCTACTGATGCGACCAAAGAGGGGACTGTCCATCGACGATAGGTTGAGAAAAATGCTCCAATTACCGGTAAGTGCGCTGATCGTGGTGCTTGCACCCGTAGCGCATGCACCAGCGTCGATTCCTTTGTTTTCAGTTGTTCGACAAACTGCGGGAGACGAGTCCGTCGAGTTTCGACAAACTGATACCCATCCTCGGCGATACCAGCATCGATGGCCTGGGTATACCTCCGATCGAGAGAAGAACGATCGCCGAAAGAGTATCGGTAATCTTCCACGTGGCAGCGACCGTGCGCTTCACCGAAAACCTCAAGGAAGATGTATGTACGAACACTCGTTCCACCAGGGACGTTTGCATCCTCGCCGGTGGCATGAAAAATTTGGTGGTAAGTACAACTTGTTGAGAGCAAAGATGACAGAAAGGAAAGATTGTTTCCGCGCGCAGGCATTGGTGCACGTTAGCACCGCGTACGCGCATGCTGACAAGCCGGAGGTCGAAGAGATCATGTACCCACCGTTAACCGACTGGAAGAGTGTTATTAAAATGGTAGAATCCTTGGACGAGCGAACGCTGCAAGCGTTTACACCCAAGTAAGTCTCTCTCTTTCTTTCTCCTGTCGTCTCTCCTTCTCTCTCTCTCTCTCTCTCTCTCTTGTACCTTGCATGAAATTGGAATAATTTAAACCATAGGATTCTGGGTACCATACCTAACACATACATCTTCAGCAAGCGATTGGCGGAACAGGTGATAAACGATTATTCGAAAGATTTGCCCTGCGTCATACTTCGGCCATCAATAGGTATCGTAGTGTCTAAACATTTAATGCAAGAACGGTGTAGAATCACGAGGGAATCTCAATGAAAACGAAGGCTGTTGTATCTGGTCCAGTGATATCGACGGTGGAAGATCCGATACCCGGATGGCTGGACAACTTCAACGGCCCAGTAGGACTGATGGTCGGCGGCGGGAAAGGAATATTGAGAGTGGCATACTTCAAGCACGATATATGCGGCGATTTCGTTCCCGTCGACATAATCATTAAAGCTATGCTGACGGTCGCACGGAGAAGAGGATTAGAAACGTACAATCAAACGATTACAAACGACGGTTCGATGGTAATTCGATCGTACGACGGTAAAAATTCTCCGGCTTTCGCATACTTTCAGGGTAACGAAGGATCCGAGCGTTCACGTGTACAACGGAAGCTCTCACGATGTCCACCGCATTACCCACAAAGAGTTGGTCGTAATGGGGCTGAAACTGAACGAAGACATACCCATCGGAGACTGCATCTGGCATCCCCGAGTGTTTTTACCCACTAATCGTCACTTCTATTATATACTGACGTTACTGCTTCACGTGATACCAGCTCTGATCATTGACTCCGCCTTAAAACTGACGGGACGTCAACCGATGTGAGTCTCTGGATCCTCGACCGCGCCACTGCCGTCCCCCTTTTTGCTTGTTCTCTTAATTCTCGTTTCCTTGGTTCGCACAGGCTTTTGAAAGTTCAGAAGAAGATTTACAGCAGCAACGTGCTGTTGCATCATTTTCTTTTCAACGAATGGTCCTTCGTAAACGCCAAATTTTTGGACATTTTGGAGACGGGGATTTCACCGGCGGACCGACAAACGTTCGGCTACGAGTTTTTTAATTTCAGCCTCGAACCGTACTTTCGGTATGTATCCGAGCACGATGACGAGGAACGGGTAGAGTAGTCGCTTCTACTTCGCTTTCCGCCCGACAAAGATTGAGAAGGTCTGATTTTCTTTTCGAACAGCTGGTGTGCGCTCGGGGCGAAACGTTACCTTTTTAAGGAGGACCTGTCGCGAATAGAAGACAGCAAACGCCACAACAGAAGGTAGCGTTCAAAATCTCTTCTATGGTAATGTCCTCGCGACCGCAGTGCCATATCTCGGTATAACGATCCGCGAGCTGTTCAATCGCAACGAAATAATACGGACTATGATTAGCTGTTTGATCGGCGGCGTTTCACCTTACCTGGAAATAGCCGAGCCGCGATCTTCGATCGACCATGAACCGTGTTTCACGACGGAGAACGTGGTCCATCCGAATAACACAGGGGGGCACGCCGCGACGCCCCCGGTTACCATAGCGCCGAAACGATCGATCACGCGAAACCCTTCCCGACTCGCTATCCCAATGGCCTACAGCCTACGCATTAACCTTTGTCCTTCTTCCTGTTTTTGTCGTGCGCCAATCTAGACTCCCGGTCGGTTCTCGGAAGCAAGGTTCAAAATATTTCAATTCTTTTTAGGATGAAACGGATCGATCAAGTGTGCAACGTCTGTCTGATTGCGCTGGTATTGTGGATCCTTTTCAAATCGTTTCATAATCTCGTCGATGGATCGTTTCTTTCTCTCTAACTGGTAACAGCTGGGCAACACAACTTCGACGATCGTCCCGACGCGCGCTGGCGTCTTTTAGTCGCAGAATGTAACGAAGCACCGTGACAATTCTAAGTTCATGAGATTTCTTCTAAGATCGGAGAGCATCGATCTGATCGTTCTCGTCAATAAACCGGAATAAAAATGATGTACGGGAGTGTCTTTCTAATTTCGATCCCAATTCTCTTAAAAAATGTTGCCTCGGGTACAAACGATTATAGCTCAATAAATGATAAGGGACAATTATAAAAAGTTCGTATCCTTCGAGTACCGTCGAGCTGCGCGCTCTTCGCTTAGCCACGATAGAAAGAAAGGAGGCGCTCGTAGGGGAGCAAACGGACGCGCTAATCCGCGCTGTCGCGAAGCGAGCGTTCGCCGCGTCCGATTTGAATTGCAGTGCGCGCGGCGCCGCGGCGATTCGACGCTGCGTATCGATCGCCTACGGGAAACAGCTGCATACATATGCAGAGAATCTACAAGCGCGTTTCCTGAGCCGTTCTCTTTCGTTGCCAATAATTTCGTGGCGAGCGTTGCGACTTCGCACAGCCGGGCTAAGCCTGACGCATAATATCGACGCGCGTACTGCATACTAGCGCATACGCATATGCACATACGGGGCAGCGGAGGTGGAGCGACGTCATCCGCATCTGCGCATGCCTGGCCGCTATCGCGATTCAGCCAGAAGCGTAATCAGTCGGCGGGTCGGCCAACTGGTTTGCCGCGTCCCGATTTCTGGTGTGATCAACTGCTGTACCGTTTTTGCGCGGAGAAGCCGCCTCGCGAGGAGACCAACCGCTTCCACGATCCGGAACGATACGAACGGAAATAGACGACGGCCGCATGGACTGGTGCGCGCGGAATCGTCTCCAAATACATAGGTGGGTAAAACTGCGACTGCTGCCGAAACGATGCATCGAGGAACGGTATGGAATCTCTTCGAAACGATTAAAATTCTATCCCCGCCCCCTCCCTCCCCCTCCCTGGCCCGCTGTTTCCGTAAAACACGCTCGTTCTTCTTACCGAAGAAAGAACGATCGACAACAGCTGGACCCATCGAAGCTTTCTCCCGATCGCTTTTCTCGCTTTCCAATTACCCCACCGCTGGAACAATCGTGACGCGAACGCGACACGACGACCATGATTAAGCTTACGCTGGATGGCTGGACCGGTTGTGCGGAACGATCGATCGCTAATGCGTAAATGCATAAGTGCGCGCGCACTCGCGACAACTCGTCTTCCGATTTGCAGCCAGTGATTTTCCTAAACGATCGGCTACAGTGCAACGAGAATCGATCGAACGCTTTGCGCTTCGTCGTCGCGTTTATTCGTTAACCATCCAAAACGGTCGAATGCTCGCTGAACAGGCGCTATTACACGACTCTGCGTTATCCATTTTCGTATCCTCGCTTTCCCGCCTTTCGACCATGCGGATCGCATAATTCTTTTGCTTGCAGGTAAGAGTCGGTATTCGGAGCACGGTGATTTTCCCTTGTAAAAAAGAAGGGCTCGAAGAGAAGTTGATGCAGCATGACGAATATTAACACGGTGTCCACGTCGGAAGATCAAAGTATCGGGCCGCACACCGTTGACATCCTGTCGAACGACATCGAAGATGTGATTGGAAAAATCGGACGTCTTCGCCTGGTGCGCGGCCATGGGACGAACAAAGGATGCTTGGACGTTAACCAGATCGACCAAAAAACGACGCGTGGTCCCGGCGACCTTAGGCGAGTCACGGAATGCCCAATAGAGTTCGGCAATTACGCCGTTTCCAGTCGCATCATACCAAAGGACGCGATCGACCAAATCCACCATGAAGAGGATGAGGATGAAGATGAAGATGATAATGAGAATGAGGATGAGAGCGAAAGTGAAGATAAAGATGAGAAGCACGGTATTTTAATCGAGCGAGGACCAATAAAATCGCAACTTTTTTCTTCGACGCGCAACCAGCCGTACTGGACAACCACCGAGCGGTCACGCAATTCGGATGCTAATGAAACATTTCTGATCGATTACGAGAAAACCGTCGAGCAAATTCTACGGGACAAGGAATACGGTGAAAAGCTGAACGCTTGCCTCGATCTACTGCCAGATCTGGAGAAGGCGAGTTGGTGCTGTTACAGCGGCGTTAGAGCGCAAAACGCGTGTCCAGTGAACAGCTTAACGAGAGACGTAAGTGGGCCCCGTCCCGTTTCATCGCTTCGAGATCTAAAGAAACTGCTCGTTTCAGACACCTTTGACGATCGTCGAGGGCGACACCGCGTTCGTCGAGGGCCATCCGAGCGACGACATGCTGCTGTTGGAAAATGTACTGTGCGGCGCCTATCAGGCGGCGCAATACGCGACGGACAGCAGCCTTCTGCCTTCGCCCGAGGGAACGACGGAACCGTGCTCCGACTCTTACCTCGGCTGCCGTAATTCGGTTGCATCCGGGTCCGAGAGCCGCGAGTCGAGCCGCACACAGTCGCCCGCGGTGGCTGTCCCTACGGAATCGCCGCGACCGAGCCAGCCGAGCCTCAGCTACAGTCCGGTTGGTTCACCGCGGGTAAGATGACCGAATGCGCGTCGAGCTTCCACGATTCCTCGACATTGAAATCTTTTAGGTCGCCGCCACTTCGACGTACAGGCCGTCGCAAATGTCGCACAGCTTCTCCACCAGCTCGTCGTCCTCCTCGTCCTCCAATCAATCGTTCGGCGATACGCCGAGTCCGCGGAGCACGAATCAGGCGCCCTTCGGCCCGCGAACGGCGGAATGTTTCGACAAGGATTACGAGAACTCGCAATTCTGGAGGCAGGTACGGGAGGTTACAGCTGCGGACGACAGCATAGAAAATCACATCGATGATCACAGCTTGTGGTCGAAGGTGGTCGAAGAGTTGGTCAACGAATTAGAGAACGGCAGGGTCAAGGTGGGAGGGACGTGTCAAGACAGCGATACGCAGGTGGACAATATCGCGAGCACGCTTGCCAATGAACCTTACGGCTATTCGAACGAATTGCAAGGAGCCGTTTCGACGAACTTGGTCCTCGAGGAGTACGGCGCGTCCCCGTTGAACGAGCCGAGTAATGTTTGCCCGAATACCAACGACGCCGGTGCAGAGAACGGCGGGATCGCGGGACCTCTCTTATCCTGGCCGATAGAGCCGTATCCGACGCGGAAAGATGTCGATGGGATCGACGGTAAAAGCGTTGATTCGAATCTGTCTTCCTTGTTCGACTCGCTGCCCGGTAACGCTTCGTCAGACCAGACCGTTCCAGCGATCAACGGCCAGGAATTGGAGCAACTCAAAGCGAGAAGACCGACAACACGCGCACGAAACGACTTTGAAATACCAAAGATGGTTGTTTATTTCGAGTCTCGTCCTCGGCGACGTTGGTAAGTGTCCTGCCCGTTACTAATTCGGTCCACGAGGCGTATGTGCGCCACTTATCTGTGCATGTACGTGTATGCAAATGTATGTAGACGGCTTGCGCTAATAAGATTCATATTCAGTAACTCCGATCGGACTATAATACCCTGGCCATCGTTGAATCTGCCGTCGGCGAAGGCGAGCGAGAGATTGAAGGAGAAACTGGACCCGAAGGAAGTGGAGAAGGCTATGATCAGTTTGCTGAAGCAACCGGTCGAAGATCTCGCGAAGCAAGACAAGGATGGGGATACGTAAGGATTCACGTTTATAACACACCTACTTGCTGTCTCTTGATTAAACGCGCCTCTCTTTCGGTTAGGATACTGATGTGTCTGGTTGGTAATCCGAATGAACTCGAGCAGAAGATGGCCTATTTGGCACCGCTGGTCGAACGTTTGAACGCGATCCCCGGTGCACTGACGGTTACGAACGAACGCGGAGAGGACGCGATATACCTGGCTGCCATGAATTGTCCACAGTTTCCTTACGTTGCCGGATACTTGGCCGCGACGATGGTGGAGAAAGGAATAGACGTTAGTCAACGGTTGTATCATACCAGGGTAAAGTTCTTTTGCTCTTTTTACCGCATCCTCCGTTCCGTTTGGCAAAAGTCTGATCGAATTCCTTCCACAGGGCGACACCCTGATACACTCGATTGCGGCACAAGGCGACTCCCACGGAGAAACCCTGGCCGAACTGCTGGCTCTGACGACGAATCAAGGGAACGCGGTGTTCGATCTGACGAAACGCAATTACGATGGTAAGCTTCATCCGATTGAACGGAATCTATCTCGATGCTTGTGTTCTGAACAATCTTCACGCAGGGAGAACGGCGCTTCACGTCGCGATTGAATCGCACAAGCCGTTTGCAGCAGGAGGAACCTCTTCGGTAGCAACGGTGAAGCTGCTTCTAAGGTACGGGGCGGATCCAAAAGTTACGGAAACAAAATGCGGCGATACCGCGTTACACGTGGCGGTCTCGTTGGGATGCGACCCCGCCCTGGTGAAGGTACGCTTTTGCCCGTTTTCCGGCCATTTCTTCTGCTCTTAACGATCCTATCACGTACCCTTTCCGTTCGCGCATTCTTCAATTGGTCAACAGGTATTGCTGAACGCTTCCGCCCCCGAATTGGTGAACGCGACCAACTACAATCACGACACGCCGTTGCACGTGGCGGCGGCTGCGTCGAAAAACGTCCCCCTGGAAAGGCTAAGGGAGGTCTTCTGGCTTCTGATTAACGCCGGAGGCCAAACGAACTTGCTGAATCGTCAGGGGAAGACACCGTTGGCCCTTGTCTCGCCCGAGAGGAAAGACGTTGTCAGAAAGATTTTCTACAAGAGATCGTGATAACGAAAGAAGCGCTTGGATATTTTGATGATCGGTCAACGTGTATACATTGCCGTACGGTTTCTTTTTCTTTTCAGAATAACAACCGCAGCGCTCGTCGAGAGTTAACGAAAAGCTAATACCTCTTACCGTCCCGAAATAGTTTTTCGTGATTCTCCGGCGTTCCCGCACACCACCCCAGCGATCCGTATCTCTACCAAGTCGAAATTCGAGTCGGCTACCACGCGTCTTGTAACGCGATTCGACGCGAGAAGTTGAAACCGTGACGAGCAACTGAATTCAATGTAATCGTAAGTCGTATGATAAAGAATTCTTTATTCGCGCAAATGGAAGAAATACACGCTTAAGGTGCAAAAAGAAAACGCTGCATTCCTTTCAAACCGTTCTTAATCGAATTACTCCTGTAGGTACGGATAAAGTGGTACGGGAGTTCGTTGAATCCGCGGGGATCCCTTTCCGGTGCACGAAAGCCGAAATTAAAGTTCCTAGCTGGACCCGCATGTGCGTCGTGCGTGTCAAAAGGGACGCGGTATGTTAATACGGGAGGCAAACGATACGTGTCACAGCGTTCGATTCGTTGGCGTTGACGCGCGTTAACCCTCTCGTACAGTGGACATCGCGGACAGGGTATACAAGCGCATGCATGTCACTCAACGTAAAGGCGGCACGTAACAAGTGTCTATCTTAATTTCGACGACCGAGCGACCAATCGACCGATCTTTATTCGCTGCTCCGTCCAATCTCGCCGCATACCGTTTTCTTCCACGCTACATTGAGCGCGCTTTTCCGCGAGCGCCTTTGTCGTTTCTATCTCGCGGCGAGCATCGGTGTTGACGAACGGATAAGCCGTTCCGTCGATCAGTGAAAAGGATCCGTCCCGACCCGATCCATAATACGCTTTGTTCGCCGGATACCGGTGGTCCGTTTTGTGACGCGCGCAAACTTCGAACGGAAGCAGAGACATGAGAACGATAGTGATAGCGATCAGTTGCGCGCTGTTACTTCTAACAGGTGCCAGCAACATTAGTGAACAATGCAAAATTCACGAGGGGACGACGATTAGCTGTCGGTGCATCGGAAACGAGGTAAATCTTCTGCAGCACGTATTCAGTCCCGTCGCGATCGTACGCGTTGCAATTCATCTGTCTTTTGCAGGAGTTCTCCATGCCGGAAGGGTACAACTACGAAAACGTGACGAGCCTTCGTGTCGCAAACTGCGCCCTCGCGAACCTTCATTTTTCCAGTTTCACCGAGGCAAATCGGATAACGGAGATAATCGTTCAAAATATAAGCGAACGTTTAATCTTCGAGCCGTTTTTAACGTCGAGGAGAATGACGCGATTGAAGTTGTCGAAAATTGGACGCGTACCGTTCATCAGCCACGCCACGTTCGTCAACTTGAAGAGCATCGAGACGCTTCGTATAGAAGACACGCGTATCGGCGAATTCCGGGAGAGGTTCACCGACGTAACGATCAGCGATCTCTCGATGATCAACGTAACGATCGAGCGAATAGACGAATTGAATCTTTCGACGAACGGCGGATCTCTGCGTATTCTGAACAGCGAATTTCGGAACGTCACCGGCTCTCTAAATTTCGCCTACTTCTCGAACGTAGAGATCCTCCGGTCCAAGTTTCGATCGCAGAGGCCGGGCTACGTGTTGGTCGAAGGTGATTTCGTTCTCGTGGAAAACTGCGTTTTCACGAACGTCAGCGCGAACGTAGTCGCGGCGGATAGCGTCAGACTAAACGGTATCTGCGCGGACGGGAAGAGCTCTGTGAGACTCTCGTCGAGCGATATTAAAAGCGTGAACAATCGATCGCCCACCGAAATAATATACACGAAGAACAGACGCGAGTCGAAACGTTATCACAGTCGGAATAATACGGTTTGCATCGCCGGAAATTGCAAATGCGCAAAGAGTACCGGCCGTAGCGTGCTCAACTTTCCGGCCGAGCTTGCTTTCCGATTAGTGTTGCCGATAATTGTTCCGCGAGTAACACGTTTTCGCTTCTCCTTCGTGCTTTGAGAGAGCTAAAAAGGCCATCGTCGCGCCTTGTCTGCGTTTCCGGCAAACACGAACGCACGATAAGGTATATCACGACGAGTTTTCAGCAAATGTTATTCGAGATACAGTGGACGCTGTTAAATGGCTGATATTTATTTTAATATATGCGTACAAAACGAAAAACAACTCGGCTCGAAGCGTCGCGAGTTTCGACGGGTCAGTAACTTGAAAACCGTGGCGGAAAACTACCGACGGTACCAAGCGGGCGGACCTTGCGCAATGGTTCCGTTAATATAACTATAAATGAAACGGAAGAAAAGTTCGGGCTGGTTTAATGAGGACAGATGCGCGGTGCCTCTCGGGAATTGGGGAAATGCGTTTACAGGATGTTTTGAATACGTGCTGATATTACATCGGACGAACCCGAAAAACTTTACAAGCTCTCTAATGTACCGGCTTAAGAGAAGCTCCCTGGTTTCCGGTCTCAGTTGCTTTGGTCGTGCCGAGGTAGTAACATTTTTGAAGGCACGTCCATAAATCGCGCGGCCCTCCAGCTGTCCCCGCGGGTGACGTACCGTCGTTAGTCGGAAGACGGAAGGGAAATGCGTGCGCGGCGTGCATGTTCGTCCAGGCCTAGGCCCGATAGGCATTAGTGAATAGAATCCAGCGTCCGGTGCATCTGCCCTTTCGACCGAACACCTCGAGCCTTGATCGTGTCAAAAACGATTCCGCTCTCCGGTTACCATGTCCCTGCTACGTCTGCTGTTTTCACGCTGAAAATGGGAGAAATACAACGACGTGAAGAATGTTCAAACATACCGCTATTATTTATTGCCCTGTATACTGTGCGTACAATGAATCGTACAAACACCCGATCGACACCGCGGATCGTTGCCAAGCCGAATATCGTCGCGTACATCGCGCAGACAAATACTTCTTCTATTATCTTTTCTAACATTGTTCTCTTAACATATACGTATACGTGCAACCGGCCGGTGTGCATATCGCTCGACGAATTTGCTCGTACGGCGACTCTGGCGAAGCAGACGCGCGTCGATGCGTCTCGCAATTAGGAACTTGCTGTCCACACGGTGATGCGTTCAACGGTGGCTTTTTTCTTTCAGGAACAGTCGAGAGAGTCGTATCCATCGTGATCTTATTGCTGCGAAGTACATCGAAGAGCGTCGGTGGTCGCACGGGTTGGTTCGTCGATGCTCTGAACGATCATGTTAAGACGATCCAAGCTGCTCCCACTGATCTGACAATGCGGCGACTGCGTCTCCATCGTTGCCTCGAATCCTGCCGTCAGAAAAAGCAAAAAAAGAACACCAACGATTCGCGTGAAATTCGAAATCTTCTTTTGGCATCAAACGGAGAACGACTCGGTTGCATTTATTTGATGGACGAAGAAGCGCACCGACTCGGCGCGACGCGCACAAGGAACTCTTCACTCGATCTCATTAGGGAGACACGCAACGACGACGCTGAAAGCGACATTGCGCGCTTCTCTCGATATAACAGCTCCTTGTTTCCAGTCGCGACGATTCAGATCTCATCTCGCGTCGATTCGAATTCCTTCCTTTCCCACAGCGCGGCGAACGGGATCGAACGTTTCGATCAGGGGACACGGTACGGACGGGTGGATAGGTCGGATTTCAGGAAAATCGGCGAAACGATGGTCACGCTCGAAAGGGCAGGTCGCTCGGAGGGCGTTGTCGGATGAAACGGGAAGAGGCGAACAGCGAAGGAAGGGAAGGCTGGGCGAGTCCCGTGGTCGTGAGACACTCGTGAATCGTGGATGGGGCAATGCATGTATTTTGGACTGTGTTTCCGCCGCGTTTAAACGACCGCTCTGTCGGCAAAAGGATGGTCCGGCCACGATGCGTCATACTAATGTGCCGTGGCAATATATGGCACTTTGGCCTGACTAGAGTTTTCTCATTCTTCGAGGACTCGGCGAAAGTCGTCGACGAACGAACGTCGGTACGGAGAGCGCGCGTACCAGCTGATCGGCAGGGAGTTTCCCGCGAGAGAAGGGTGCGAGCTGCGGTGACCCCGATAAACTTACATTTTTCTACGAATCCCTCGGCGTCGCCCGTGATTCTTGGCTATTCCCGCGCGAAACAACCCTAGTTAAATGCCCGACGCGAAAGATGCCCCCTCGCCTCTCGGACCCGTCTCCGCTTCGGCTCGGTGCATTCTCCTCCGCGCTGCGTTGAATTATGCTTCACGCTCGCCGAGAGCCAGGTATTCATTAACGCTAATTAATCCCGAGCTATTTTAACGATCGGAATGGCCGAAAACGCGCGTGCACGTGATCGTTCGCGCCCGTTTCGGCTTGTCGTGGCGTTTCCGCGATCGCTCGACGGGCCGCGGCGCCGTCACGCCGGCATTGTCGCGAGCGCGGCAATAATCATCCCCCCGAAATTTCCTATTCGCCAACGCTCACGGAGTCGCACGTTCGATCGAAGCGGATCCCAGCCAGCGCGGCCCGTCGTCTCGAACTCGTGGGAATTCGCGTAGCGCGGGATTGCGCGAAAACGGACACGGGCGCGACTCGTCTATTTTCAGAATGTAGGCCAATTAATTCCGCTGCGCGATCGGTAGGTCGGAAAAACGGCGAAAGCCCGTCGAATGTCGGTCGCGAAAATAGCTAGAAAACGGAGCGCGAAACGGGAGGAGCGTAGTTGAAACGAGCGCTACCCACGTAAGAACGGTAGACACCGCGCGGTTGCAAAGCGCAAAGGGAAGAATCGCGACGCGTCGTGACGCGTGGCGCGTGGCCTGTAGCCCCGTCGTGGGTCGCGCCGACTGTATCGGGAGCCGAGAGGACGTTGCATCGTCGGAAGCTCACGACTCACGGGTGGGCTATCTATAGCGACGAGTGTAACCGAATAGAAACCGAGTGTCACTCAAGGGTGACAAAACTCATTAATACCGATCTGCTTAATGCTCCGTCTCGTGTCAGGCATTAATCTACTTAAAAATATCAGTATCGCGAGCGATCTACCGTTTTGGAAGCGTCGAGCCGAGCGGCAGAAGAGCCGGTCGATGAATCGCGCGCACCTTAATAGACGCTTCCTGCCTTTCCACGCGTGTTTCAGCGTGGCAACGCAAACGAAAATTGCCGTTTCGCGGATAGAATCTCACTCACCGTTGATGGGTTGAAATGTTGCCAAAGGGTCCGAGAACTGCCTCAGCCGTTCCGTCACGTATCGCGGCGGAGCTGCGCCCTGCAAAATAGAAGAAGGGGTGCCCTTTCGATTATCGAGTTGGTACACGCACGCTATCGGTCGGCGGGCAGCCAACCCTTATCGTATAGAGATTCGCGGTCGTATCAGGACGAACGCCTAGATCGCGATCCATCGAGTTGGTCAGAATGTAGTTAGGGCAGTGCGGCCGATGGGCGTACGCGAAGACCGCCCTCCGAGCTCGACAATCGGCATCGCCGTGAACGTTTGCCCCATTCCGACAGAATAAGTTTCTTTCTTTCATTCATTCTTCTTCCACTCCATCGACCGCTAAACACCCAGCGCACACATTTTATTCGCCTCGGATTCCTTTATTTGTTTCGACGCATCTATATGCGGCGTCGCGGCCACCTATTCTTGGAGTAAAAGCAGTTTCTCGCCGTGCTGTCCACCGCCTGGTGTCGCGCGTGTGTGTATCCACGTGCATTCGCAACTTGTTACGAGGAGCTAACGATGTTTTGCAATTCTTTCGATCCGTCGCGAAACGGGGCCGGACGTCGATGCCGAGCAAAAGTTCATTCACTATCGGACGAGCAGTTTCAGGTTTCATCTGAATTCGATGGACGAGAAGAAAGGCACGAGCAACGGGGGCAAAGTTCGCGGCGGCTTTTTGCAAAATCAACGCGTCGCGACGGGGCAGGGGACGCGCGGTGGGATGAGATGCGCCATCAAGGCGGAATCAAGGAGCTTTTATCGTAAAGTAGGATACGTTAGCTGCTTGCGACTAAAACGGCTGCTTTAAATAAGCGGGATGTTTGCGCTGGAAGATAGGTTCGCGTCCTCGATACAAGTGTGTACTCTTCTTTTAGAGTAGAATCCGTCGGGCGTATAAAACGCCAAGTTTATCACTCTGTCGTTCGTCGATCGCCCGAGAGCGTCGAGGATCGTCGATTTTTCCCCCACTGCTGATCCTTTTTATCCGAAACAATTATCCTACGGATTTTCTCTCGCTCCACCCCGTTTGCTGTGTCTCTATCTATTCACCTGTCTGCTTACCCCTCGATCCGTCGAGGCATTCGTTGATGTTCCCGCATTATTTCCAAAGATTTTGTTTACAGATGGTAACTGCGCGCGAAGCTGAAAGCTCTTAATGGAGAACCGCAAGCGTCGCACACCCTTCAGAGGAACGACCGAGTTTCCTTTGGAAACGAAGAAAAGCGCGCGCTGATGTGACGCGAATCGATGTTCAGCATCGAGCTTATATTTAGCGAGAATACGGACTGGCTGCTTTGCGCGAAACACCAGGGAAATATATTTCATTGTATAATCCGGTCAAGAAGAGTCCCAAAGTAGCGGGCTCCCGTCGATTCTCTTCAACTCCGCGCGACAAGCTACGCCAGTTTGCGCGCATCACGCGCAACGTGCCGGATTCTTCGACAGTTTTTTAAGGTTCCGTTCCCCGATCTTGCTTCCTCCAAGCCTAGCCGACGGCCCTACAATTTCATGCTTTCGCCCCGCTTGTGGGAAACGGAGGAAAGTAACAATTGTTACGGGCGTGTTACAGGCTATTGCACAGTTACGAACGCTGGGGAAAAAAGGATTAAGCGGGGAACAGGCGTCTGTCCGTAACGCATGTACACAACGAAGGCACACGTGTCGAGCATGTGTCTAGTTGCGTTCCCTCGCGTGAGATGAGTCTGTCGGTTTCGCGAGCAAAGGATTCGATGGTTACGCGCGGCTCGACGCGTATTACGATTGATCGGGGATCAATGAGGACGCTCGTTCGATACGTACCGTGTTTTCGGTCGAAGCGTAATCCCGAGCCGCCGAAGTTCTATTACTTTGCAGAAGCGCTTCGAGACCCTCGATGTACTCGATGGCGTTGCGCAGAATCTCCACTTTCGGTAGCCGTTGATTAGGATTGTTGCTGGTCCTCCTTTTCAAAACCTCGAACGCTTCGTTCACCTGTTTCGAAGAGGGAAGAAGATCCGATTTTATCGCGGATCGATCGTAATCGGACTGCGGTTGGCGAGAAGGAGGGTACGGCTACCAGACTGACCTTTCTCAATCGCCTTCTTTCCCGCAAAGTCGCCGCTTTCCTACGATCGACCGTGACGGTTTTCTTTTTGCAAGCTTTGCAAGCCCAGAGCAGGCATCTGCGGGGTCCGTGCGCCGAGGTGGCAGCGTCCAGAGCCGCGTGAGGATGGGGCACGTGCTCGTTCGACTCGTTACTCCTTTCGTTCGGCTCGTTCGACTCGTTACTTTCCTCGGCCTCGACGGAACCCGACTCGGCCTCGGCCGAAGCGTCCACCGAAACGATCGACGACGCGTCGTCCGAATCCACAGCGTACCTAGACCTATCGACCAAAGGAGAACTCTTAATCTCTTCTTTCCTGAAAGAGAAAGAGAGAGAGAGAGAGAGAGAGAGAGAGAGAGAGTCTCGCGTCACCTCTCACGCGAAACGCTTTTCCCGATTGGAATCGTTCCAGATGGTTGACACGCGTACTTGATCGGCGCGACGAGAGATTGAAGGAGGTAAACGCGGTTAAACGGCGCGACGCGGCGCGGCGGCCGGAGAACGAGGTGAAAATGGTTTAACGCGTTATAAAGCTATCTGCACGTTTTCCGCTACAAAGTTATTCGGTGGTTAAACAGACAGACGATGTTGATTTCGATTTCGTTATGGATCTCTTGCCTATACGAGGAGGTCAATATACGGAAGATCGCGTGAGAAGTGTTGGCCTGGACACGGCGAATCGTACCGGTAGCATAGCGAACTCATCGATCCCAATGTTCCAATGCTCTCGGCACTGTCGTCCCTCGCGATTCCTGCTCCTTCGACCACGTTCCTATCCGAGTTGTATCCTTCCGAGCAACCGTCGACCGACGGATAATCGACGCTCGTGAACACGTCACGTCGCCGTCTATGATGATGATGATGATGATGATAGGAATGATAGTGGCGATGATGGTAACGGTGGTGATGATGGTAATAAGCGTGATGGGGATGATGCCGATAGCCGTCGTAGGACGGCCTAGTGGCGGATTGACACTCGTAAGACACAGTGTCCGTTACAAGGGTCATCGTTCCACGGAAGTCCCAACAGCGGAAAACTCTTCTTCTTCTTTTCCTCTTTCCTCTTCTCCTCCTGTTTTGGCCACACCGATGTCTCCTCTCTTCGCTTGTCGGACGGGGTACGTGTTTCGCGATACGATCGGCTTTCATGCCGAGCACCACGTGCCGAGACAGCGAATCGTCACAGGCATCGCGACAAGTTCCGGCTTTCCGGCCGTCCAACCGACCGGCCGATCGATCGATCGAACTATCACGGAAGTTGCGACACTGTAGGGCACGACGTAGGCGGTGAGGCGAGACGCATAATTGACCGGACGCGCGGCAAAGTGAAAGATTGGCGACCGGTAAACGGTAGCCCGACGAATCGAACGGCAGGCGACACGGCAGGGCCGAAATCGGGCCAGAGGTCAGAACGAAGTCCCGAGAAAGATTGAAGCGACGCGACGGCCTTTCCGGCAGCGGCAGCCGGCGCGTGGCCCTGAAACGTGCAGCCGCGGGTATACAAAGCCGCAACACTCTCGTATGCGCTCGACGGCTTCCGTAGCCGATCGTAGGCTGCTGCAGCTCTCGGCTTATTGCTCGCGTGTTCGCCCTCGCGCTTGCGAGCACGTTCCTCAGCCGCTCCGCGGCTAGCCAACACGCTCCGGAAACTTTACGAGATGCGTTTGGCCGCTGGTTACACCCAGATGGATTATTTTTGACGAGGAACCGACCAACTAGAATCCCGGGAAATTCTCTCGAACCCATCGGCCCGCCTCTTCTCGTTCCCACCTCGGATCTACCGGTGACTGTAATCTTGGCGCGGGGTGTGGTTTAATCGTCCGCAGTCGCTACGCTTTTCCATGCCTTTCCGTGGCGTTTTATCATAAGCGACATAGTCGGCGTAGGCCTACAAGACCCACCGTCGAATCGCTCGAGACCGCAATCTCGTTCGGAGATCGCGATCGCCCGTGTTCACCGTTCAAACTCGCGCTTACGATTACTTTGGTCCTCCTTCCCGCGGTCTGAACATCAATGCCGAGGTGAAAAAGCGAAGCCGCTGTGCTTCGCGATATACCCACCGGAATATTTTCCATCTCGATCGAGTTTTCCCTCTACTCTGACCTATCTTTCATCCCGTTTGATGAAACGCAGAGACGAGAGTAGGACGAGGATCAAATTGGAGTGCAGAAACGTGAAGCGGAGAGTGCGCCATGACGATGAATAAAAATTCTAGTGAAATTCGTGGAACGGTCCGGATCGACCTTGAACCGGTAACCCCTTTACCTACATAGAGGAATAATATCGATCAAAGGAAAGGCGAGGCGGTCGCGAAACTTTTGCGCGATGGATAAGAAGGGCGGTGTGGTGTAACGAGTAAGTGCGTGACGGCCGTATGGTTGCATGGAAGCCGGAAACGACGGGACGCGGATCCCCAATGAGTACACGATTCGCGGGGGCGAATATGCGCGAGAACGTTCAGGGTAGTGGAAGGGGATACACGTGTACAATCGCGGAGGGAAAGTTTGACGCGCGGCAGGGGTGTATCGCACCCCCGTAAGCCTCTGGATCCTCGTGAAATGTCGGAAAGACTCGGACGCGAATCGTGTCGAAAACGTTGGAGGAGAGAGTGTAACGGAAGGGACGGTCCCGATCGGAGAAGCAAGACGAAAAACGGGTCACTCTCTCCTCCTTTCAGGATTCGATTGGCTGGGATACCTCATCCGCCAAAGCTGAAAGTTCACGAAAGGGCAATGCCTCGACCATTTTTGTGGAAAAATTCGGCCTGATCGCCACCGCGGTTCCACTGATCTTCTCGAAGCGGAACCTTCTTTTCCGAAAACTCGCTGTTGCTGTGCCGCTCGTACAGCGCATACTTTCTCGGTCGACATATTCCGGCTGACAAGCGGGGGTCGCCTTTAGGACCAGTGGCACGGTCGCGGCGCGCTGACATCTGAAACGCGATCGGGCCGGAGAGAATCAAGAGGCGACAAAGGTAGGCCAGTGGAGGAACGCAGGAATGGGTCGTCGCCGGATTCCGGATGCGGAAGAGATTCGCTGGCGCACGCGTTCGCACTCCCGTTGCGCGAGCGCGCGCGCGCGCGCATTGTAAGTACGTGTAGTCGTATATCGTGGCAAAAACAGGGCATAATGGAGAAGGGGTTGGGGAGAATGGCAATGATCGGATGAAAGGCGAAAGGAGAGGCAGTCGAGGTAAAGCGCAGCGGAATGACGCGACGCGGCAGGGGACAAGAGAAAAGGAGGGTGGTGGTTCCAAGAACGGCGACGGGGTTGGCGGCAGCGAAGGGTGGTGCAGGAGAACGTGGAAGAGCCGAGAGGAGCAGCGACGAGGAGAACGGCGAGGGATGAGGGGGCTTGGAGCAGCAAGGGGGTGGTAGGGCGGGAGGACCGGGGGCGGTGGCGGACGACAAGGGGTTTGCACAGGAAGGAGAAGAGAGAGTCGGTCGGGTCGTGTGTTGCGGGCTGCTGCGGCTCGGGGCTCGGGCGCGACAGTTCTATCCCGACTCCCGACCATAGCCGGCTGATTCTCGCGAGGCGCAGAGAGGAAGAGTGACCATTCGAACTCTTGAACCGCGGGTCGTCCGATCGCGAGCCCTTTGCTCGTTTCCGTATCATCAGCCTTTCCTGCGACGATCGATCCTCGAAGGAAAAATCTCAGTTTCGCGATTCGGTCTGACCCGGAGAGGGAATACTCGAATGAAGAAAGTGGCACAAGGAGGAGGGGGAAGGGAAGGGGAGAAGCGGAGAAGTTTCCCGTAGGGCGAACGGATCGTTTACCACGATCCCCTCGGCTCGTCGAACCACGACATGCGGAAATATCCCAAACGGAACGAGATCGTTCGAACTGCTTTGTTCGGGAGCGCGAACCGTCGTAACGCGCACTTCGCACGGACACGTCCCCGATTCATCGCGATCGGCTCCAAGTGGCCGACAATTTCGCAAGCCGATTCCCTCGTCTTTCGTCGAAGCTGGTCCGAACGTTATCGGCATTTACGTTTACGTTGCCGACATTAGTTATCGACACGAACTCCTTTTTCGTGATTCTTGTCGGCCCGGGGGCTGGTCATAGTCGGCAGGGCGCGATCGATCTTCGTAAGCGACGAAAATGCAACACCGCTCGCGTATTTCGCGTGGCGCTTTCCCATTCCATCGAACCACATCGGGATGACGAGTACGCGGATCGGTAAACGAAAGGAAAGGGATCGAACGAATCGATCGTTTCAAATGCACGATAAAGTGTAGGGAAAGGTAACGACTGCGGTACGAGCAGCTGATCGCTGCGTCGTCAATCGAGATCGCGGACGGACACCGCAGCATCCCAGAACGATGAAACGGACGAATTAACAACGAATCGCCAGACGACCACGACCGAACGATCTCGGCCATTCCAACATATACCTTTCGTACCATTGTGTTCGATATGAGATAGTTGTTGCAAACATAGATACGTGTATAAATAGATAAACACATACCTATATATTTACAAGACACGCGCACACGCACTTTTCGTGCATCTGCACAACTGTTATGGTTAGTGGAAACGCAACAGCCAAATGTCTATATGAATCGTTACTGCATTCCAGATTATAAGATGTTATATACTTAAAGCTGTAACAAAGTTTATAAAGCGCTGGGCGCTAAAAGCGAAGAGGAGGTATAGCGGTGCCGGATATCGGAAAATTGAAGAACCGCGGCCACCGGGGATAGCGCTTGGACGGAAGAGGATATGCTACGCAAACACAACCGAGTCGAAGATAAGTTGCCGCGCTTTTGATTGCACAGTTCTGCTTCCGGTGTACCCGTCGTCCTTGTTCCGTCCCATTCTCAGCATTCTCCTCCGACATCCTTGCCAACTTCTTCCATTTGTCCAGTCACTTCTCCCAATCCCCCTTCTTGTCCTCTTTGCGAGGATCTCGCGGCGCCAGTACGTTTCACGCTATATTCTGGAAAAGTAAATCCACGTGTTCTCTCGGTGCTCAATACAAACGCAGGTACAAAGATTTGCGGAAGCAGAAGCTATTTTTCTCCGAGTTTCACGGCTACCGCTTAAAGCGTCAACGCGAAAGGTAGTTCCGTTTAAGCGCAAGCTTTAATCAACGCGTTCCGTCTACGGACGGCCGTTCAAACAAGCTACCTCAAACCTTTCGCTATTTTCCATTTACAGTCAATCACCCCTCATCAGCCACGACTCTCTCCGCTCTTCGTGGCGATAATCTCCCTTTAACGACGGTTCTCGGTACCTCGGAACGCGTTCGCGAAAAAGACACTCGCTGCTGACCAATATCGTTTCCGCGCGCGGCAAGATAATCTACAACTCCCGAGAGGTGGAAAGAGTCGACGCCAATTCGGGACGAGGTGATGCTACACCGTTCTCCGTTCATAAAGAGCAAAGGGGATATGTGTAGTTTTATGACGATGAACTACGAGCCCTGCAGAGGTAACACCGCTGCCTACGAGGGAAGTTGAGATCGAGACGGGGCGAATATCGGTATGCCCTCACCGAAGCACCTGATCGTGCATTCCCGTGGGTTATGGTAACAAAGATAAGCGGACACAATCATGTCGTGGGAATCCATCTCTTCGAGAGATTATCTTGGGTAAGTACCGACTCAGAAATGCAGAATCATACGTACCCAGTTGGTACGGCTGTTCGCAAGGGCTCGCGGAGAACCGAAATGCGGAAGGGAACGCGGAACGGGGGAAGGGTAATCTCCGTGGTATCACGCTGCTCGCCAGCTTGGTATATAGGTCAGGCAAAGAGGTCACAGGTGCCTCGCCCACGGTGCCCAGGACATAGATCGTTTGATCTCTAGCTGTCAAATGAAATTCAATGATAGAATTTTCTCTTATCGCCCCCGTTGCTGTCCCTGCTGCTACTAGAAAGAGAAGCACGCGTTGCGTTTACGTATATCTCTGCGCGGCCTGCATCCGCGGCAATTTCGACGACGAATTTCTTATCGGCAAATAACAGTCTCGCGGTGGGGGATAAGAAGGGGGTGCAGAGTCGCACTGCGGTACGGAAAAGAAGACGCTGCGCTGCGACCGAAAGGGTGCGGAGTGGTATCCCGCCATCGCGATCGCACGGTTCTCCGATTTGCAACACCGATAGCCGTAATCTCCCGCGTCGTCCAACTAATCGTTACCGAACATTTCTAGCGGACCCGCCAGTCATCAGCTGTCCGCGACTGCTCTTTTGGGTAGCCCGGATGGATCACGACATCCGTTGGACGTGTGCGAATTCAGCGAGGAGGATTATCGGCATCAAAATGGTAATGGGAACGGTCATTACCAGAACGGTAGGTCTGGTACTGGCCTGTGGGACTGCCTGGTAGGCTGCAGACGTCGTTTGGACCAGCATATGGCTCGAAGACGGGTACGATTTTTCACCACCCTTTGCACCCTTTCCCTCCTTCGAAATTTCTCTGTCTCTTCCCTGTTTTTTTTTCTCGCGGTCATTGTCGACAGAGCGGGATCGCCAAGCATGGGAGATGCATGCCACCACGATCATGTTAAACGTAAAAGATCGATCCGCACTCGTCCTTTATCGCGTGGATACGAAGGGGCGGCCTCGCGCGAGCAGTGGCCGTGCAACGTTCACAATGGAAGTAGGAGAACGGTTTCCGGTTGATCGGTAGAGTGCCGCTGAAACGGAGATGATGTTCGACAGGTGTTGACGCGCTACCGCGTACCTCCGCCGTATCGTCGAGGTCGAATCGCTCTATTTGCGTTGCACGAGGCGTCGGACCTTGAAGCCTCGATGGACGGAAGTTCAAGGTCGAATCGATACGACCTTCTCCGTTGCCGCTTTAGTTTCGCGATAACGCGGCCGCCACGATAGCCGGCAAAGAGCTCGTGACGCGAACGATCCGGGTACGCGCGCGCGCCCGCTTCGCGAACCACGCGACGGTTCAATTTCTTTTGCCTCAGGTGGAGCAGGGCTTGAAGCTGTATCGCGCCCACAAACAACAAGCTGCCGTTCGCAAATGGAAAGGTGCGTTGAAAAACATCAGGCAACGGGAGGACAAATTCGTCCTGCTTGGCTATCTCTACCAAGCCTACATGGATTGGGGAAAGTACAGGTAAATCGTAGATCGAACGAATCTGCTCTGCCCCAGTTTTCGACCATTCGTCGAAACTACGTAGAGGAGCTATATCAGCGATTCGTTTTCAGGGATAGCATCGACTTTGGTCACAAACAGTTGTGCATTTCCGAGGAGCTAGATTCGCCGAACATGAGAGCGGAGGCCTACTTGAATTTGGCAAGGGCTCACGAAAGATTGGGGGCCCTCGATAGAGCGCTGGACTACGCGAGGCACAGGTATCATCTATCTGTTCACCAACCTCGACGTACTGTTTAACCGTCCGCGTGCGAATCAATATACGATACTTTGGATTTCTCTGTAGCTTGTACAATGAATGCGATCAATGCGCTACCGCTGGATTGGTTCACCTGACCGTAGGAAGGGTTCACTTGGAACTGGCGGGATTCTGTAAAGCTTTAGAAGCGTTTCAGCGGGCCCACAAAATTGCTCACTCGATTCAAGACCCGTCGTTGGAACTGCAGGTGGGAGCGACGGGATTCGATTATGCTTGATCGTCGTTCGCCCAACATTCGTTCATACGTGTGTACACTTGCGGTACCATTTCTCGATCCACAGGTATACGTGGGCTTGTCGGAGTTGTTCTGCAGATTACACGACGCCGATAAGAGCGCGAGATACGCGGCAAGGGCGTACGACCTTTCGAGAAGTTTGCAGCTTGGTGACTTGAACTCACGCCACCACAGGGCGGCTCTCCTTCAGATGGCCGCGGCGCTCCGGAAAAAGGGAGAATTGGGCGACGCCCACGATTATTGCTCGGTGGGCATAGATATTTCCATTCCGTAGTTACTGAGAAAAAGCCATTGCGCGTGTTCGTGTAACAATGTTATTTGTCCATTCGCTGACCGTTGCAGGAGGCCACGCGATTGTCGCTCGTTTCAGGAGACCAGGCTAGCTACGCCAGGAGTATACGAATAATGGGAGACATTTACAGGAAAAAGTCCGATATAAATGTAAGTACGCGATACGCGTAAACGACGGCAGGTATTAGGAAAAATGTACACGGAACCATGAATCGCATATCGGATCGACCGTAGAAAGCGTTTCGGCAGTACGAGAGCGCACTGGGATCCGCGGCAGCGACCGGAGATCGTCTCTGTCAGATGGAAGCGATGGACGGAGCCGCGAGGTGTCTCGAGGCACTTCGGCTGCAGCACAAAATATGCAACTGTCGGCCCCTCGAGTTCAACACCAGGCTGCTCGAAGTGGCTGGGTCTGTTGGTGCTAAGGTAAGAGACAGAAAAGTCGTTTTCCTCGGCTCTTCTTTAGACTGGACTCTTCTCTCTTCACCCTCGGTACGTCCTCTTACCATTCCAACCCCTTCATCTCTTTCTCTCTCTCTCTCTCTCTCCCCGTCGTTCTCTCATTCTCTGCAACCTAGTTCCTGGTACGAACCGTGAGATCAAGGCTCTCGCGAATCTACGGATCTCTCGGTGACGAGGAACAAAAGGCTCATCACGAGAGACTGGCCGCTGCGATGGAAGAAGATTTGGAGTTACGGTGTGGCGGCTGTAACGAGCCCTTCGGCCTGGAAGCTGATTCCTTGGAAGCGCTGCCCTGCTCCCACATACTGCATGCCAGGTGAAGCAACAATCTAAGCCGTCGTTGCTTCGGCTCACCGTTCGAAACGCTCAACTTATTAGTACATGCATGATTTTACAGGTGCGCATACGATATACTGAACAGACGCGATAAAAAGAAGAAACGTCTGTGCCCTGACTGTCACAAGTCTGTTAGCTCACGATTGTACCTGCACTGCGAAGATCCTCACGGTATGAATACTCTGAATCACAGTTCCTTGAGTCTGGCTTCGTTGAAAGCCAGCAGTCTAGCCGCGCTGGACGACTGTCACATTACGAGTAGCGTTTAAACAGGCCGCGGCGATAAATTCGCTTACCGTACCGACTTCGTTGTCGAGCTCGTTTTCGCGAACCCTTTGATACCACGGATACCTCTGATACCAGCCAATGACGACTGTTGCGGGCTACATTTCGTCTGCGCTATACATGTGTTCCGGGGAATTCGCGGCACCGAGCTCGCGTTACCTGCCAATTAAATGATTAGAATTTAACGTTCTATAACGCGTGGATTATTGATCGTCTATCGACTAAATTAGGACGAACAAATTTAAACAATACTAGCACCATTCGAAGAGATTTAATGGCAATAAAAATGCACATTCAAATTACTTGTCTCCTTTAATGATTTCTCCCCCTTTCTTAAGCGATCTAAATATTATAAAACGCATTGCATTTTATTCGATCTGCAACTGAAATTTGGAAAATATTTGTATTCAAGTTTCAACTTTTTCATATTTCAATTTAAATTGCATATATAATTTTATTCACGTATGCAAAATGTCATTCTCAAAATTGCTCTGTCATCATTCGGAAAACCTATTTTAAGGCAAAAGTTCTAGCGATAGTATTTTCCCCATAGCGACTCAAGGGTGATTGCGCATTCTCTCAGCTTCGATACGAGCGTACATACAAGGTATGTATTACATTTCTCCCAGTAGCCTCGACATCGCAATTGAAATGGGTAATAATAATACAGACCAGAGTGTAGGATAAAACTGTGCAGATAATGCTTTCCTTTGTCACCCGAGAATGGGGTCCTGGAGCCCCAGTACCATGCTGGGTGTCACTCTCAAAACGTTACCGAGTCAGTAGAAAATAGGACCAAGGCACCAGTAGTGACGGGAACTTTGACTAAATACATATACGTATGTATGTACAATATGTATATTGCCAAGCACGAAGTGGTTACCGGGGAAATGAAGAAGAAGAAGGAGAATTTTGCATCCCATTCATATTACTTTTATTGTTACTACATTTTATAATATGTCAATGTTCGAATAAGTTTTAGCTATAAAATGTACTATAAATTTGAATTATGACTTGTACATTATTAAAACTACTTTAATCAACTTCCAATAATAAGAAATTCACTTGCATGCTTTATTTGAGAAGCCGTCCATTCGTAAAAAAACGCCTATTCCAGATCCTTAAACAAGAAGTATCGTGAAGGAACTTTAAATGCCTAGTCCCTAAGCGACAAACTTATAAAAATGATCCTTCTCCCGCATAATTCAAGTTGGAAATTACGTCAAATTTTAAGAATTAGTGAAATAAAATACCTCCTCGCATATCGTGTTCTCCTAACACATTTTCGCATTTTCGAGTAACGGGGATTCTGTAAAAGGCTCAGACCATTAAATAGTTATTGCGAAGCACAAGAAAAAGACATGTAGAAACGCAGAATTAATTTTTGGAGGGAATACTTGAGGAAGTACTTGCATCTCTTAGTCTAAAACGTTGAGATTTGCTTTCCTATCAGTAAAACTGCATGTACCAAAATTCACTGTAGTTTTAAAATGAATGTTGCATCGGTGTAACGCTGAGAATCAACGGGTTGATTAGAATCTACTGTAATTACAATTCAGAATCGTGCTACTGCGAAACAATCGATTTAAAATAAACCACAATACGTTCCTATAATATTTGAAATTTGCCTAACAATGGTTATTTAGAATACACGCGATAGCGGTGCAGGGAAAAGTTGTCAAGTTTAAAAATAAGCTCTGCGTTTCCTGAGAGAATCAGAAGTTGGGTTATACTTTTTGCACGGATAATAGAAAACCGTGGTCGTTAACGTGTGTAAGTAATTGATATTGGGCAAAGCTAACACCTGTACAGATTCACAATCGTAAACAAGGGCAAGGGGAACGATCGCTGCGCACGTTATTGACACTTCGGCCGTCGCACCGTGCGAACGTGTCGTAACACGCTCGCATTCTTCCGACGGGACGCTAAGTATCCATTCATCGGCTTCGCTCTATCGCAGTGTACGTTCGTTTATTTGTTTTATTTTAATTAACTAATACGCGATTAATTAGCAATCGTTTTAGCATCGTGCGAGTTGATTAAATAACTTTGCGAGATTATTGAAATCGAGGGTGATCGCGCCACTTCTTTCGGTAGCACCGATTAGGTTAGATTCGATCGGAGCTAATCAAATCAACGCGAGGGTAATTAACGAATTTTCTCAGTTTTATTGTATTCTATTAAACAAGCATTTCGGTTTGGCAACAATTAAAGAACGCGTACGTTCTATTAGAAGCATTCGATTAGCCGACGGCCGTCGCTAAATGGTTTCGCCAACGGCCGTCGCTAAATGGTTTCGACAACAGCCGTCGCTAAATCTCTTTATTAAAATCAAACAGTCGTATCTATTAATCCAAGAAATCGATAGAAGGTGTAGAGGAGATGGAGGGCGCTTTTCCGAAATCCGAATCGCGATCAGTGCAATTTCCAATTGGATTGTCGTAGCGTGCGAACGTGTCTTGACAAATGGCGCATAACGGACTCTTCCGACGGGACGCTACCTAAATATCAATTCTCCGGCTTTACTTTATCACCGTGTACGTACGTTTACTTGTTTCAATTAAGTAGTACGCGATTAATTAGCAATTGTTTTAACATCTTGGGAATAGATTAAATAGTTTTGCGACAATTAAAGAATACGTGCATTCTGTCGGAAGGTCCTTCGACGAACGATCCGACGGCCGTCGCTAAATGGATTTGCCCGCGGCCGTCGCTAAAATTTTTACGCGATCGGCCGTCGCTAAATATCTTTATTAACAAAATAGTTGTAACTATTAATACAAGACATCGATAGTCGGCGCTGAGGAGAGGGAGGGGGCGCTTTTCCGAAATCCGAATCGCGATCAGTGCCATTTCCAATTTGGTGGTCGTAGCGTGCGAACGTGTCTTGACAAATGGTGCATAAAGAACTCTTCCGACGGGACGCTACCTATTTAAGTACCCATTCTTCGGCCTCGCTCTATCACCGTGTACGTTCGTTTACTTGTTTTGTTTTAATTAACCAATACGCGATTAATTAGCAATCGTTTTAGCATCGCGCGAGTTGATTAAATAGCTTTGCGAGATTACTTTAATCGAGGGTGATCGCGCGCCATTTCTTTCGATAGCACCGATTAGGTTAGATTCGATCGGAGCTAATCAAATCAACGCGAGAGCAATTAACACAATTCTCTCAGTTTTATTGTATTCTATTAGTCAAGCATTACGGTTTAGCAACAATTAAAGAACACGTATGTTCTATTAGAAGCATTCGGTTAGCCGACGGCCGTCGCTAAAAATTTTACGCGCTCGGCCGTCGCTAAATGCAATTATTAACAAAACAGTTTTAACTATTAATCCAAGACATGGATAGAGGCCTAGAGGGGGGGGGGCGCTTTTCCGAAATCTGAATTGCGATCACTGTCATTTCCAATTGGGTTGTCGTATCTTGCGAATGTGTCTTGAAGAATGGGTGCATAATGGCCCCTTCCGACGGGACGCTACATAAGCACGAATTCTCCGGCTTCACTTTGTCACCGTGTACGTACGTTTACTTGTTTCAATTGAATAGTACGCGATTAATTAGCAATTGCTTTAACATCGTGGGAATAGATTGAATACTTTTGCGACAATTAAAGAGTTCGTGCATTCTATTGGAAGATCATTCGGTTAACAATCGGACGGCCGTCGCTAAATGGTTTCGTTCGCGGCCGTCGCTAAAATTTTTACGCGATCGGCCGTCGCTAAATCTCTTTATTAACAAAACAGTTGCAATTATTCTATTGGAAGTTACTAGTAGTCCAGAACATCGGTATGGGGCGCGAGGGAAGCTTTTTCGAAGTTGAATTACGTACACCGCCAAGGCCAAGGTGAGCGAGCGGGGAGCGGTGTCATTAACACTTGGGTCGTTGTAGCGTACGGACGTGTCAACAAGCGGTGCGTACCGACGCCACGGCACGTATCCATTCTTCGGCTTCATTTTATCACCACGTACGCTCGTTTACTTGTTTTAATCAACTAATACGGGATTAATTAGCATTCGTTTTAGCATTTTGGCAGTAGATTGAATAGTTATTCGAGATTCTTTTGTCGATGGCTTGTACGTATCGAGGGCGGACGCGTCTTTTGTAGCGACGGCCAGGTTAGGTTTTAATACGAAGTTAATTAAGAAATCATCGTAACTTTTGGAATTAATTGAACAGTTCTCCTAGTTCTTTTGTATTTTGTTTGGCTCAGCATTCGGTTTTGTCGAAAATCAAAAAAACATGCATTCTGTTACAAGCTTGTTGAAAGAATTTATCCGGCATTCCCTTCGGTTTTTCGTCCAACATAACTACTGTGACGCAATTCCTTGAAATTGTTTTTCTTTTGTTACAGGTCTGGTACAGGATGATTGATGTCAAGCGACCTACATATAATAATACAGCAGCATGTAACTGCGCATCATAATAATGGAGAAAATACTCTGATGGACAATTGGTAACGTGCAATGTATTACAAGAAAGGTTAACGTATTCACTTATGTTTATAATTTTGTTGTTCAGAAATGTATTGTTTCTTTTTAATTGGACTTTGGCAATGAATGATACATTACTGATACATATTTTACGGATAACAATGTACAAATTGAACAGTACAATCGAGTGAATGAATATTTCAAAGTTTTTAACGAAAAAAAAGTTGAAATATTCATGTACCACTGTATTTCCGTTGGTTTTTGCTTCGTAACTTCGTTACTGTTTTCCTCGGTACTGTTATTATCTCCATGGCTGGTTGCAAGTACGGTCAAGTCGTATTTTCGCCGCGTGCCGCGTAGTGTGACCTTGCCCTTGAAGCATGATAGTTTTCAGAGTCTTTTATTACTGCACAAGCAGTATTACGAGAATTTGTACTAACGCGACATAGTTCATTGATAGGCACACGAATGTGTTTGAAACTTTGACAACAAACATTCACGGTACAGTTTTCATAAATGTATCGCATTACCTCCAGCCTTGAATATAGGAATATGAAATTACAGGGTTTTAAAAGATTCATAAATATTTAGAAGTATTTGAATCTAAATAATAATATTATTTCTGCATTGATAGAAAACATATCAGTCTTTCCTCAACAGACGATGAGAAGGAGAAATAAGATGCAAATTTCTGTCGATTTATCTGTTCCCCCCCAGCCCCCCTTTTTAGCATCACCTACTCCAGTGATCAGGACGATCATCGGGCGATGCTGCATCAGTCAACGATGTAAGTATCTTTATAGTTTATTAATCCTTTCTTTTTTTTAAATAATCTTTCATTTTCATCATCTAGAATTAATTGTAAGAACAAATGAGTAACCAAATTCGTTCCTTCTATGTTTCAGCGGGTTCGGTTCGTCGGTATTTGGACAATTTTGGCGATCGCCCGTGATGCGATCGGTAGAGTCAGTGTTTGATCCGTTCAAGTTTTTTCTTGTATCGAGTCAGTGAGTTCGCCGATGTTAAATATTAAGCGGTCGCGAAAGTACTATGTGTTTCGGTATTAGAGTCATGTGTCCTGCTCCTGTGATCGGGCGATCATCGGGCATGCTGCGTCAGACAGCAACGTAAGTATCATCATAGTTTCTTCGCCTTTTTTTTTTAATAATCTTGCATTTTCATTATCCAGAACTAATTGTACGAACAAATCAGTAACCAATTTCGCTCTTTTTGTTTTCCAGTGGCTTCCAGTTCCTCCATGGTCCTGGTGGTTGGCAACTTTTGGTGATCGCGCGCAATGCGATCGGTAGAGTCAGTGTTTTATCCGTTCATGTTCTTTTGCATTGCTTTAAGAGCGCAGCCGCTCTGAGTGAAGTTAGATTTAGTAATGATACGCGATATTAGAGTCAGTGAGTGCATCGATTACAAGTGTTAGATTTGGTAATGATACGCGATATTAGAGTCAGTGAGTGCGTCGACTACAAGCTGTGATCAGGACGATCATCGGGCAATGCGGCACCATCCTACAACGTAAGTATCTTCATAGTTTATTAATACTTTTTTTTTTAATGGTCTTGAATTTTTATCATCAGGCTTAAATTGCGATAACGAATTATAAATCAGGTTCCTTTTAATATGTTACAGCAGCGTCTCTGATGACTTCCCACAGCATCCCTGGTGGCTTCCCGGAGCATCCCCGATGACTTCCCACGGCATCCCTGGTGGCTTCCCGGAGCATCCCTGATGACATCCTGCAGTATCATCGCATGGGTAGAGTGAGTACCCCAAGATTGGGCATTTTAAGTTCCTCCGGTCACTCAATCATGCCGTAGGACGAAAGGTCCGAAACGGCACGGGTGACTGGTTGTATTACGTAGAATTTTTGCCAAGCACAGTGACCGTGGGTATATGCAAATATACTCACGAGTAGTAACGTTTCATTGTTTTATATTAGATGAGGCTAGGTCTTCTTGTACTTCGCGATTTTTAATACCTTGCTAATATTAAATTCGGGATTTAGTATAAAAGAGTATTTATTCCTGATAATTAACAGGAATTTCTTCCAAATGAAAAATATCTTCACCAAATATATTTTCACTATTTGAGTATTTGATTGATGAAGTATGAAATAATTATTTAAATGCATAGTAATGTTAAATATTAAATGAAATAAAGTGATATGAATATTAAAGTTAGCTTTTAGCCCTGAAGTCGGATACCCTCCGACTTCGTTCATATTGTAACTATTTCGCAATGATAGCATTTATGCATATTATTATTGCTGTGGTAGTGACAATGAGTATTGGTTGTCTTCGATTTTCGCCGCGTATCAATTTGTTCTCTGCGTATCGGAATTATCGAATAACTGAGTTTATTCGATATCTATACCAGAATCTTTAGCGTATAAAGACATCGGTATCTCGTTTTCTCTTGCGACGCATAAATCGAACAAAATGTACAAGAAGACAATTCGCGACGGGTAGTTTTCGAAGTCAAGGCAGCAATCTTAACAGCAAACTGGCGTTTTAGACGAAATGCCTTGATGACGGGAACGCCCGAGGATGTTTTAATTAACTCGTTCATTTTTTTCAAGTCTTTCTCTTATTCAGAATTCTTGCATAATAAATTAACGTAGATTTACTTGAATATCCTTTTGCAATAGAGTCATTGATTTGCTTTTTCAATAAATTAGAGTCATTCAGTTAACTTTCTGATAAAGTAGAATCATTAATTTTCATTTCAAATAAAGTAAAGTCATACTGATCAAATGTTTAGCCCGTTAGAAAATGTATACGTATTGATCACTTTTTTAGATGAGGATTTTCAGGTTTAACCCCTTCCGTGTTCACTGCCTCGATCCCATTCACGTGCCCAGGTGCTACTTGATTGGGAAAAAGGCGGTGGGCATGATGACCCTAATTTTTAAGCTAATCATGTGTTTTTGGCGGCTGGCAATGCATTGGTGTATCGTGCACGACGTACATTCCGCATTGTGTGTGTGGTTAGGCTGTGGATTTGCGTCGTTTCGTTTGAAATAGTAATTAGTAGCTTCACTGTTCAATTCAATCACGAATGTACCGCATTCGTATTCTTTAAGCATCCAATTGTTGCACAAATTGTGCCATTCCTTACAAATATTTGCCCTTTCCTTAGGAATAAATTGCTGTTCATTATAAATATACTGTCAATATCTCGAGTAGTTTATTAACTTTTTAAAACGTCGATCTGCCTTTTATCGCGAGAACGCAAAGATCCCAGGCATTGTCAGTCGATTTCAGTAAAATGGTACGTACCTTAGAGTGTGTTTGATGTATGCTCGCGCTCGGGTGTCGGAGGCGTCCCGGGACGTCCTCCCTAGTGTAGGCCCTTGCACCCGGGCGTTTGTGTGAGAACCGTGGAGCGTATGTTTTTTTTGGTGTGTGTGCTTTGCCATTTTTAAATATAGGGTGAGGTAGGATAGGTAACTTACCGTCTGGTGTGTGTGTTAAATATAAGTAGGTAGGGCCGGGCAGGTTGACACATTCTCTGATCGGGTAGGCCCACTTTTTCGCGTGTTCAACCTGTTTCAGGAAATCTGAGATTGAAAAGTCATGTCTTAGCTGGGCGCGAGCGAAGAATGCGTTCGCCTCTGGCTTTGCTCGTTGACTTTTCGAACTCCACCCGCGGTCGCGGTCGCGTATTAGGCCCCGAAACGAACTCGCATTCAGGCTCGAGACTGCTCGTGCGCACGAAGAACGATTCTTGAATTTAATCGTTAATTTTGCTATTTTCTGCAATGGCATCTTTTACGATTATACTCGGTCGTGATTCGTCCACGGGTGTTCCATCTAGATCCGCGTTTTCACATTTTTATTTCACCTTTGTATGTTTTTCCTTGGTTCCCGAATAGAGTCTCGAGCTTAGACTAAGTTACAGCGGGCATCGCGCCCGAAGAAAAGAAGAGGCCAAAGGCCGAAGAGGCCCGGCAAACTGCCACTCAAGAGGGCAACTACTAATGGCTCTGCATTCTCAAAAAGAATGGAGAGTCATTCTCTGTTACTACTTTGTCACTGTGCTTGATTTAGCTGCATGTAGTAGTATTTTCAGCTTGGCCCGTTGCAGCCCCACGACCCCTGGGCAAAAATCGCGTTTTTATTAGAGTCGCGCAAAATTTGAGAACGGGTTGAATTAGAGTTGCGAGAGATGAAACTCGGATTTTTAATTAGTGTCGCGAGATATTTGATTTTCGCGTATTCTTAGAGTTGCGACCAAGTTCGCGGATTTTTAGGTAGAGTTGCGATTGCTTCAAGTCTTCGGTTTTGCAGTAGAGTTGCGAAACATATGAATATCGCGTTTTCGTTAGGTAGAGTTGCGCATATATCTCTTCACAGTTTTTCTTAGAGTTGCGATGAAATAGAAATCGCGTTTGATTTAGCGTTGCGACTAAAATATCGCGTTTGTCTTTGCAACTTTGTTCTTCTTAGATTTTAGCTTTGTATTAGATTCTAATTCTTGCGGCAACTGCATTTGCCCATTTTTTATCATATCTCATTTTCTCAGATAACAGTATAGTAGCTTCCAGTTAAATTCTCAGAGAATTTGCAGCTTAACTTTATTGAATTACTTTGTTAGGGTCACTCTTAAATGTTAGTGTTGCGAAACAATTGCATCGCGAGTTCCAGTTAGCGTTGCGTTTCATAAAGTTCGCGTTTTTAATTAGAGTTGCGAACACAAATGCCCAATTGCTCCTATTTGGGAGCACGTACCTGGGCCACATGGACAGTGGCACATCATCGGCAGCCAAGGACCACGGCTGCAACCCCTCCCCCACCCCCATAGAGTTGCGTTTTACTAAATAATTGGTGCATAGAGTATAGAGTCAGTATTTTATTAGCGTTGCGTCCAATCGCGAATTTGCTAATATTTCATTTGTTTCTTTGTATTAGAGTTTAATCTGTTGTATTAGAGCTTCCTTTTGCTATTGATATTTGAAGCACCACTCGCGTTTAATTAGTGTTGCGAAAGATATATAATTTCCCAATCACGGTTTGAACGAGTGGACTTGCCGGTAGCCCTTCTGGCTACCTGTTCTTAATCTTTGTTCTTTTTTTCAGCATCTTTCTCTGTCTCGATCGTCTGTTGTTGGAAATACTGATATAAACTTTAATATCTGATTAGTTATTCTAGTATAATTACTTCAAGTTTCATCTGCAAAATTTCATTTAAAAAGTGAAATATTACATTACGGTCTTTGAATTTCTCTTTAATTTATTTTTACAAACCAGAATAGATGACAGAGTTATAATTAAAGTTTGTAGAACTGGCAATCTTTTGATTGTATAATATGTATATCTAATTTGTAGATTCAATTCATAGACACAGTACTAGTGACTGTTCGTTTATAGAGTTTTGTTCTTAGATTTTTGCTTTAATCGTTGTACTATTACTTTCACTTTTTTTTAGTAGAGTAAATTGTTACAATTTTTCGGATCTGCTTGTGCAGAAATCAAAATTTATTTCCGATATCCGTTCATGTTCATGAGAATCCTTGCAAGAAAAATGCTCTTGACTGTAGTTGGAACTGGCCATGGTGATAGTAGGAGTATTGTATTTTGCTTTTGCGTAATCGTCTGCTGCTGCTTTTTCGTAGAAGCAAAACAGAATAAATGCAGTGAAACGTGATTACTTTCAATTCTGAGTTTTTGATTAAACAGAGTTTACATTAAATTATTATAGCTTGTACAATGTTATCCGATTACTAAGAAATAAACTATGAGAACCAAATTGCTTCTCGTTTTTTTCCTGGTATCGCTATGGTTACATTGATGCCAGATTCATTTTATAATTAAAATATCTACTGAATACAGTCGTAGCTTCGAATGGTGATAAAATATTGATAATGCTGATGCTAATAAAGGTAGTGAAAGAAAGTATCACCTTGGCCAAAATCCAATTATTGATTTGTCACATTGTTATTCATAGACTGTGGATTTTTGTGCAAATTCGAATTTTTGTTAACATAGTAAAAAAAAATTAGAGCTTTGGTAGGGAATTATTTCACCTACCACGTATTATAAAACGCTATAAAATTTGAATAATTTGTATATTTATTCATATTAAGTGCATCCTGTGGAATTTAGCACCTTTTAATTTTCTATAAATGCATTAAAGTCCACAGTATAGTTATTCTAGTGTCGACATAAAATGATTGTTCTGTTTTAAATACGATCTTCTTTCAGCTGCAATTTTTTTCTTTTTTTCTGAGGGTGGGTTGGAGAGACTACTAATCTATTGTATGAGATTGTTACAGATCCACAGGTGATTGCAATTATTCTAAATAAAATCCCAAGTATTTTAAAGAAATATGAGTACGTCCGAGGCTCCAAACTATGATATACCATGGTAATCAAGGAGTATTACTAAAAGATGGATAGAAATTGTAAAACTTACTTTAAACTTACTTTTTATGAAATATTATTAACTATTTGGAGTTAGTATCTGTTTCAGAAACTTCAAGATAATCATTTGGTCGTCAAAGAAGAGGATTCAGGGTTATTTCGTACGCCCCCCCCCCCCCCAACCCCATTGTATTGGAAATACCATTTAGGTAGGCCCATTTATAAATTGGTCAAATGTTTAGCTCATTATATAAGTAGGATGTATTTGGATTTACAAAATTCTTAGATTTTTACGTAGGTAGGGTTTAACAATTTTTGTCGCGTGAGTTTCAGTCTGTCTCAAGGTTTGAAAACTTATTTTTAGTGAAGTGTTATTAACCATTTCGAGTTAGTATCTGTTTCAGAAACTTCAAGATAATCAACTGGTGTGCACTCAAGGAAGAGGATTCATGGTAATTACGTACATATAGTACACCCCATTCTCACCCCGCCCCAGCCCCTGTTTTCCATTTTATTAAAAATATCATTTAGGCAGGCCCAACTATAAATCGAACAAATGTTTAGCTCATTATGTAGGTAGGATTTATTTGAACGAAAACAATCGATTGTTACATGGGCAGGCTTTACACGAAACGAAACCATTAGATCTTTAGTTAGGCAGGACTTGAAACATTTTTAGATATTGTACATAGGTAGGATTTAACAATTCTTTTTTTTTGCGTGAGTTTCAGTTTGTTTCAAGAAACGATCGAACAACGCTGGGCCATCAGGAGGATAATCAGGTACACATATGTGTGTGAGAAAGTATTTATTAGATTTTTATATAGGTAGGATATTTGGATCTAAGTCTTAAATCGAGTACCTTAGGTAGGACGATTTTAATATTAAGTTAGATTTCTAATTAGGGAGGATATTATTAATAGCTATAAATTAACTTTAAGATAAGGATGCGTAGCTTTTAAGTTTTAATTAAGTAGAACACGCGCGTTTAGTGTAAGATATTAGTTTGTAAGACAACGGCACTGCAGTGGCAAAATAGGTATGTTAGTGTTAAGATTAGTTAAGCGTATAGTAATTAAGCGCATGTTTGTTCAGCTATTAAGTAGATTTACGCTACGGGACACTCGTGCTTTAAAGTACAGCAAGGCATAGTTGTCCGCTTTTTCTGTATGCAAATACAGTGGGTGCAGAAAGTATTCGTACTTTTTTACAATTGATCCAAACGACTCGAGTTTTTACAAGGAAATGGAAGAAGAATTGAAACAAGAATCGGCATATTCATAGTTATAAAATAGAGAAAATGAAATCTCACTGTTTTCTTTGTAGCTTTTTTCAAAACAGCGAAAACAAGATATACGTTTAGTTAAAGTAGTCCTTCTAACTCCCTGTAAAAACACAAGTCGTTTGGATTGATTATGAAAACTATATTTCGTTTTAAATAATGTACGAATACTTTCTACACCCATTGTCTGTTAGAATAATGGTGCAGGCGTACTGTAGCTCGATTGTGTCCCAAGTAAAATTAAGTTAATTTTTAAGTTAAGGGATTTTAATTCCTCCATCCCTCTTGCAATCTTTCGATTTTGCTTTGACTTGAGAATTTTCTAAGGCCTCCTCTTGCTGTCTGGCTTGCAGGGCGTTTAATTAACGAACGCTCTGCAAACTTACAACAAAAGGAGCAGGGTTTCTTTGTTGTAAATTATAGTAGAGTTTAGTTCTTTTGAAAACGAAGGGTGGGACGTGGATTGAACGTGGGCAGGGTGAGTCTCCATCGCAGCAACCTCTACGTGGTGAGACCTGGGCAATCAATTATTATTCGGGTCTTTATAATATTTGATAAAGTGGACAAGATGAGTTTAATTATTATAAAGTGAATAATTGAGCTAATTGGCTGCGCTTCACATGTATCCGACATGTGATGAATGAATCGGAACATTTTTTAGTTTATAATAGAATTTTGTAGCAGTACTGCCAGTTTTACAAGTCGTTAATTAGCCAGCGTTCGGAGTCTCTTTTATTAATGATAGAATGTAATAAGGAAAATTGTAGGGTAAATTATTTTAGTTTACTCGTTACACCGACAAGGTATTTTCCTTAATTCAGTTTCTCGTATCTTATTTTAACCGCAATATATTCTAGAGGGCGTAAGAAAACAGCGAATAAAAGGGGAGCATCTTGCTGATTTCAGAGGCGGTCGCGACATCTAAGATACCATTCCGAATTTACAGGGTATAACCGCCATGACAGCTAATGCTTTCCGTATCACTTGACGTTTGGTCGGAACATGTCATTTTGCACAATTAATTTCAACAAATGGCAGACTTCTTTTTCGGTTTTGATACATCGCTTGCAGTAAGTAAGATTTGTCCGATCGCGAATGGTAGATTCGATTATAAACCCCGCTTCAAGAAAAGTGAAAAACAGCATAACGAAAGTAGTGCGAGGTCGTCCGCGATTCAGACCAACAGCCGCGTCGTGGCTTTACCCGAGTACATACAAGGAATTAAAAAGCCGTTCACGCGATCCCCCGATTTCGTACAACTATTCCCGCCATACGAATCAGTGTGGCTTATCAGGAAATTCCTGATACCGCGGATTTACTCGACCTTTACTAATATGTTTTGTTTTTAAAATGCGCAATACATACCGTTACCTCCACTGTTCGTTATGGAGGTATGTCGCATAACCTCTTTGATTCTTGATCCCTTCAAAGGTCATTAACACGGCAACCTTCATGGTTGTTATTATTACTACCATTATTATTGTGGTTGTCATTGTCGTTATTGTTGTTGTTACTATCATTATTATTATAATTATCTTCATTTTCATAATTTCTCCACTTCTACTTTCTTCCGTTCTAGTTCTTTGCTGGCAGATTCACGTGCGTGTTTCATCAAAATTAGCCGATTGAACCATCGCTGAGTAGTTTGCTGCTATTCGCGTTCCCCTATCGTTTCGATATTTTTCCGCTTTTTGCCCCAAAGACACATTTTTCATCTGCAACGGCTTAGTAATAGTAAGTGCATTGCTCACATTCCTTCTTTATTTACTGTACCTTTAATTATTTGTACAGAATAGCAATTTAGAAGATGGTCTGGATTGTCCCTTTGAGGACGACGATATTGGAGAGGAGGAAGAATACGATGCGTTGAACGACGAAACTTTTGGCTCCGAAGCCACTATCGGCGATTGGGAAAAGGATCATGAAAAGCTTGCAGAGATCGCAGAATCCAGCCGTCCTCATCATCAAAATAGTTCAGGCCAAAAAGTATGCAACGTTCTTAGTGTTGTGTGCCTTTGACATCAAACAATTATGCTAAATGATAAATAGTTGTCATTACTTAATAATGACACCGCTATTGCAGAATGGAATTAATGCAGACATCGAGAATAATCTCTCCCATTTGGTGTTGGACGAAAAAGAGGGCATCGTTCCACGACCCGGAGTATGGGACAGCCCTTCCAACTTGTCTCCTTCTAAACCTCGACCACCTTTGAATCTATCATCTGCATTATCAAATGTGCGTACCGTCGAGGAATTAGAAAAAGGTTTGATCGCGAATAGACCACCGCCAGGATTGACCAGACCTGTACAGCCGCAACAGCAGAAGCCCGATGGATCACTTCTGTTCGAGTCTCTTCCCGGTCCGCCGCGGTTTCCGCCTGGATTGGCCATACCACCACCACATCCCCTTGTCTTACCACCAAACATGAGATTTCCACATCCTCAATTTCTACAGCACCCTAGACTGTTACATAGTAAGTATATCATACGACGATTAAATCGTCGTATTAATTAATGTGAAACAATCGCGAAGGAACACACGCAGCCAGTTTTCTTGTAAAAATAAACCAATTATTCTTATAGATCAAACAGGGAACGTATTACGATATCCGGTAGCTGCACACCTCATGTTACCGCATACCGCGCAAAGACAGCCAATTCACGGTTCATTTTGCAATAACTTTCCCGTAAGTTACATAATGTGCTCTTTTACGAAAGCAGCTTGTCGACGCGTTTCAAGCGAAATATACAATCTATTAAAATAAACCATACTTTTTGCAGCAACCACCGCATTCGAATTTATGTCCTCCTCCGTTTTTACGAGCAGACCACAGCATGATGCCTCCTTTCGCTAGCAATCAAGCCGGTCATCAACAGCAGCATTCTTTCTCGCATTCCGGAAATCAGAGGACCCAAAATAGGCCTTTCCATCATGGGGAGCCACAAGGAAATCATCAACCATTTTTCAAAAACAATCAACACCATCGTAACCATGATCGCAATATTCAGCGACCCTACAATTATCATCACCATCATCACTCCCAGGGAATAAATGGTGTAACCAGTTCGGGAGAGCACGACGAGTACGCCGGTCTTATGAGTAGTCGAGAGAAGCAATGGCTAATTAACATCCAGTTGCTACAACTTAATACGAACGAGCCATACGTTGACGATTACTATTACATCGTTTTCTCTGACAGAAAAAGTAAACAGAGTATAAATCAAGAACAAAAAGATACGAAGCAACAAAATAACAACAATAACAGCTACCACAGAGATTCTAGGTGAATATCCTACTCGATTCATCTCTTTATCGCTTCTGTTTTCTTGTAACATTTTCTTATTTTCATCCACGTAATATCTCCGTTTCAGAGACCGAGACCAACCACATCATGTTCTTTCGAGGCCGGCATATACACCGACACAGTTTGAAAATTCTTTAGGAAAGTTGCAATTCGCCAGTGTGATTGCACCTCGCAAGGTGATCGATATGGATGTTGTACCAAATAGCGACCCTCAATTAGCTACGCAAATACAGCAGAAAGACACAAAACGAACGAGGCAATTGTTGCTTGAAATTGAGCGGGTACTACATTCTTCTATCTGTTCGTTTTAGTTGATATAATGATAAATATAAGTACCATGCTTTGTTACTCCAAAACTTTTATTTCCAGTTGTATACAATGCAATTGAAACTCGAAGACTTACACAATCCCTTGGCTTTGCTCAGCGAGCAGCAACAAAGTCAGAATGAAGAAGAACAGAACGAGGCAAATAGCGTCAAGAAGACTAGCCCGGAGTTAATAAATACGATGTTAACGGCTATTCTTCATTTAATACAGGACGACAAATTAGCAAGTATGCTAAGCATCCGAAAAGGAAAGGTAAGTGAATCGATTTGCTAAAAGTGTTTTGTTGCTGCAAATACAAAAACTTGTTATAAATATGAAATATATATGAAATGAAAGAATATTAGTTAAAAAAGAAAGTGAAGGAGAATGGAAAAAACTGGGTTTCCAACATTCGACTATTATTCTGTATCGCAGACGCTGTTGTTAAGGTTCTTGCCATACTCGAGCGTAACTGATCATCGTAGTCAGTTAGAAGAGTTATGGAACGCGGTATTTCGAGGATTAGCTATAATAGGTCGTAGAGATTCACATCTGTTGATAAGCCTGCATGCAGAATTTCTACGTTGGTTGAATGTGGTGCAAGATTTTGGTACGGTACTTCGACTAGCCCGATCACTGACCGACTCCGCTAGTCAACCAGTCAAGAACAACAGTTTAGCTTTCGCTCTCGTAAACAAGGTTCGTGTAAAATGTTATTATCATCATCATCATCATCTGTCGAACCATTTGATTTGTTGCTTTATCTTTTACACCATTTGAACCCTTTTCTGTTTAGTTTGGTGTATCTGTAATTGCATCGATGTTTGAACAAGCAGAGAAATTATATCCTGTGGACGATTCTTTGTCTTCGGAATGGTCGACTTTCGTAGCAAACATCGTGGAAACAATTGGTGAAAGTCCAGCTTGCGTTGCACCTTGCCAACCGATTGCTGCGAATACGCTCAAACAGCATTTAAATCGACTATCTCCATTGAAGTGCGGGAGGTATACAACTCTGGAACTTCTGCTAACAGATGCCAACCCATTCCGATAGTCGAACGCTATTAAACATTTTCTACGATTTCATTGAAAGTTGCTTTCTACTATGACTAAAGGACGACAAACTATGCTGAAGGAGAATTGCAAATATTTTAATACTGTTACATCGTTAAGGATGGTCGACGATTTCCTGCATGCAATTATCGTATTTTCGTGCGATCGATACCCCTGTTTGGCGTAGTGAACGTACGTCTTTTATCCTTAGTTTTAACATGAATATGTCGATTATGAATACTATTATGCGCCCGACTTATCGTGGTAAAATGTCACATTATACTCGACGTTGTATACAGTTTTTACCACAAGCGTTTCATATTTTTCATTCTTATTATTATTATCATTATCATTATTATAGTAAGTACGTTTGACTACGTAAAGCAGATATCGGTCATATTTAATGAATACACCGTTCTCCTTATGCTCTTTGTTCGTAGCTTTTTCCCTCCTCTTTCTTTGTTCTTGTACAATACATTTTTAGTTGCATTCGAACGACATTACATTGCTATTTCACCTATGTCGTTAATCGCAAACCAACTTGAATCAATTCTTTTCTTCTTACGATATATCATAAAGTCTTGCGATCTCGGAAATATTTCACATCCGGACTGAACTCAGCTTGAACTTTATGTCCCTTGACATTGATCGTTAGCCGAATCTATTAAACTCTTGTTGAGATAGACATGAAAACAAATATTTGCGAATGTACGCCCGTTCTTTTGTATTCAGACCGCTTTTCTTTCTTTCCGTTTCTTCCTTTGTGTGTACATTCTGTTTCTTTTTTTTTTCATTCCCGGGCAGAGAGAAGAGGGAGGGAGGGAGAACAAATATTCTCCTTATAGTTTTATACTTGCGATATTCTACTCGGTAAACAGCAGTGTGTATCTGCAAATACGCTGCGAAGTTACATTGTGACGAAGAAGAAATTTAAACTGTTAACCTCGTTTAAAACTCGGAACGATGCAAAGTATTCTTTATAGAGTCAGCTGATCGATAGATAATATTAATCGCATGATACGATACTTGCTCTAAAATTGCACAAACAATACATACGAAAATAATATTTTGAGGAGAAACCAGGAATATCGCAACGTTTTTATGTAGCAATTAGCATACTGCAAAATCTCGCCTGTATAATCGTAACGTCAGAGAAATTCCTTATATGCAGAATATTCATGAATGTTTGGCGCGCAATTTTCGATATAATCTGTAAAGTGTACCATACCTATCTTGCTAGCGTCGTAACAGTAAATGGCAAGGAGGATAATTGACACGATTAGCAACAGAAGCGTGAAAAACAATTAACAGTATATATGATTATATGGCTTTTAGTACACAATATAAACGGTTGCGTTTTATCGTGAAGTGCATTCATCAATTCCTATGTACAATTAGCTTGTACATAGTGATCCTACGAACGAATAACTACGTATTTTCTGATTGAATGCGAATGAAAAGGCGTCATTTCTGCAGAAACAGAAAGGAAGTAAAAAAAAAAAGGAAGCGGAAGAGAAAAACGAGGGAAAATATAAGATTGTAAAAGCGATAAAAGAGATGAATCGCATTATTTTTTAATGATCCTTGCGATTGTAAAAGCGACAAATTCATTCGGCATCTCTAAATTAAAGTTAGCATGTATGTCGAATATAATATTCACACAGCTATACATCGCGTTGTACCGTTAGCCAGCATTAACATTCTCTCCTTTTAGTAACGTAAGAACCGCAATGTTCACGTTCTTCGAGATTCATTTTTATAAAACATGTTTCATAGTATCTAACGCCCTTCAGTTTTACAACGTCCCAAATATTCAAAAATAATTTTAGGAAATCTGTCGTTTGAACATTCGTTACTGTACTACGGTTCGACACAAAAGTGTGTAGCGTTCAATATAAAAATTGGCGTTTTCGCGCGAACCTAAGCTAGCTGAAATTTCATAAAAGTCTAAGTATACTTGTAAAATGACGATCGAACAATAGGTAACCGAGCTAAAGTAAGCACGTTCCGACTCCTTACACTCGGACAAAAGATGTTTGTTGAGACTGTACAAATTTTTTAATCTTTGAAAGTAAACTGTATCATAAAGTTTACAAAGTGCCTTTGATTTGGTGTAAACCTGCGAGAAAAGTTTATATACCTATGAAGCTAACAGAGCACCGATAATATACATATATATATATATGAACGTGAAAGACATTATCCAAGTCAGTAGGGACGATGATCATTGCAAAATATAGAAACATTTTATAAATTCAATGCTAAATAGTTAAGTAGTATTGTAAAAAATTCTGCAATACCGACGCAGTCATTAGTGAGAAAAATGTGACATACATACAAGAGGTTCGTCCTCATTGGCGCTGTTGTTCGCGCAACGTTCCTCGCGTGCTATCCGTTGTGTTACTTGTTAACTGTTACGGCTACTTATACGTTTAACAAATATTATTCGATTCGACGGTGTCCTACCTCTAGTCGTTATCGTTCCGGTATTAGCGTTTTCCTAGCCAATTATTTTGCGGTGTTTAAATGTAAGAAATCGTACTCGACTCAATTTGATAATTCCTGTTCTTAGGAGGATCTTTCGTTCTGGCAGGTGTTTCATTGTCATAACGGATGAAATGAATATTTTCCTCTGGAAAGGTCATATCACATTGCTCGAGGAATTGCAAGTACCTTTCGCTTGGTTTGTGACAAACTGTTGAGCTTACGTGGGTCCGATCGGCTTTAATATAGAAGCTACGAATGAATGTGGACAACGTTAGTATCGCGGTTATCGGAAGGACGTCTCGGTAAATAATATTTCAATCGAAATCAAGTAAGTAAGATACTGGTCAAACGTGGGAATCATTAAATTCGCGTTAAAAAATGGATTATCCGGTGCCATCCACCCTCATACCCATCTATTTAGTATCAAACAACAGTATGTTTTGGTTGGACTCTAACAGTTTGATACATTTTATTCTATATCCTCTTTTGCCAAAACCATAGATTGCTTCTTCTTTTTCTCTCATAACTTTCTCCACAAGTTACAAAAGAATGAAAATGTTGAAAAGCACAAGTATTATATATTCTCGTTGCATATATTTGTAAGCTCATTGAAACGAAATATTGAAGGTTGGTTTAATCATATTAGAATCAACATATGATCAGCTTCGAAACTCCCGTTGCATACTATATTAGTTTAAAATCAGAGATATTCTATTAATCCGAATGAAAAGAAACATTTAATCATAAAAGGTATGTCCTGTTGCTGAAACACAGGTATCATACCGATAGAACAACTATTGTTGGGACCTTAAAAAAGCCAGACTTTGCATTTGCGAATGGTTGTACAATGTATTATGTTTCTTACAGGGAAGAAACATGCATAGCAGAAGGTAACGATCGGAGAAGATTAAGCTATGGCCAATAGAAAAGACAAATCGTCCGCAGGTTTTGTAAGTATTTAGAAGTATTTGATTGTAAAATAAGTAGGCCAATGGCTGGTTGTTTTCTATTTATTTGATCAATGCATTTGAACACATTACTGAGCACAGTAGATATCTGCTGTAAGTAGGTAGATTAAAGAGGCTTAATATCTCGGAGTAGCAGATTCGAAAAATTCGAATCCGTGACGATTACTTTCACCCCGTTTATCGGAAATAGTTGCCCCGAGTATATATTCGAAATTCATAGAGTAGAACGATTGCGCGTTAAACAGCAGCGTTACTTGCGCGCGATACGCTGTACATAAACGTATGTTACATTTCCTGTCGTATAGTTATCGGTTTCTTTCACGGCGTAACGCGATAACGGAAAAACGTCGAACCAAGTGTATTTAGTGGCTGGTGAGAATAAAAGTAGCCGGTTTCTCTTCACCAGACTCTGCATACCATATCGGCGAAATAGATCGATCTCGCTCGTTTCGCGACGCGGGGAAAAGACGGTCAGATTTTCCGTGCGTTTTAATCGAAAATAAAATGCTGTCCCGCGTGAGTCACGATGAATCGGTCAAGGTAGATTCTTTACGTATAAATGGAGATGATTGTATTCTCGAAAACGTAATGCCCGCCGTATTAAAATATTAGGACAAGGTGACAAGCAATCCAAGCACACGCGACCAACATAGCTCGTGATACCTTGACATTTTTTTCCTCTTCTCATTGCCGCTACCCCGCTTTCCGTGTCTATCTTTCTTCGTATTTCCCGAGCAAAAATAAGGGGCCTTCGAATCGTTTCCATTTTTCAAATATTCGCGCAAAGATTTTCTTTGGATTTTCGACGGGCGATCGCGGGAAATGAGCAATGCGATGAGATAAAAACGGAACGAAAGCACGCGGCTATTGGCCGACGTGGATTGCATCATCGACCGTTCGCCTATCTGATCTCATCCCCGCGACGCAACTCTTTCCGCGCTCTTGGCGGGCGCAGCGATATCGTTCGTCCGATTATTTTAAACGGTGGCCGAGTCGTTGTATCTACAAGGCGTAAAATTAAAAAAGAAAGTCGCAATTCGCGTGGTATGCGTAACTACTCTTAGGCAAACAGATTGAGAAACGATAGACGATAGGTGTGCGGCAAGTGTTCCGCGTGACACCACGCAGTGCCGGCGATGCTTCGGTCATCTCGCAATGATGTTTTCGTGAGAATTAGTCAAAAACCTTGAGCTATTCACGTCCGTGACGTGCACGTTCGGTTGGACTGTGACGTAGAAAACGCGGAACGTGAATCAGCGTGACTTCGGCGTGTCAGTAAGACTCGCCGATCGTTGACGGACGACCGATTACTCCAGTTTGCGCTGCAATTGATCGCCTCGTTCCTGGCTACGGAATCGCTCTGTTCCAGCGTGGCTCGCGATCAGAGAACGTGCTCGGGAGCTTAGAACAGAAATCGGCGACACAAAGAAAAAAAAGGGTCGCGAGAAAATCTAATTAGTGAGAAAGTCTCGATAAGAGCCGTCGCGGAAAAGTCGTACGTAGGATCGCGTGAGGCGCGGTTCGCGGTCGGCCGTGTGGGGCATAGCTCGTCGTAAAGCGGCCCGATCTTTCCTTCTATCGAGTCCTGCACGATACTGACGATAATGCCGTTACTTCGATCGCGCTCCTCCGATTCGCGTGTACAGCCGTTAGTCCGTTAGCCGAGAAACGTTTCGCTGTGCGATTCAGTCTCTTCAACTGGAAGTTCGCGCGAATCGCAGTAGCGACGCGGAGGTGAAGCGAACCGCGGCTCGTTCGGGTACCGTTCAAAAGAGGGGAGACAATCGCGTGTCCGAAGGTGCAAAAGTCCGAACGCACTGCACCGCGGAGATTCGCCACTGCAACCTGTGGTAAAAGGCATCGATAAGTTTTTGCATGGAACGCAGCTCCGATGAGTAGCGCGGTCGGAGCGTGTCGTTACCGTTACGATCCAGAAGTCACCTCGTCGTCCATTGCCTCGAGTTTCTCTACCGATGATCACGGACTGGGTAAGATCCCGTTCAGACACGGTATACATGTATGGAATAAAATTGGGGTGAAGTCGGAACCGCGTGTGGCGGAGGCCCATCCGATGTTCGGTCTGCTGCTAGTTCGCTCGAACGCGCTTTCCGCTCAAATTTTTATTTCTTCTCGCTCTGTTCGCAGCTGGACACATGGTTCGGTCGACCAAAAAAATCCGGGCGTGGGGCTGGGGTCAGAAGTGGTTCGGGAAACAACACGATGCCCCGGCCCAACTCCGGCGATGATTTCAACGAAATCGAACAGCAGCGTTGTATCATCGAGAGGATGGACAAGGAGACGGTGAACGACAAGTTCGAGGAGATGCTGGTGAGTAAACGGAATATCGGTTCCATCGATCGGTCGCGTATCCGGGAGGAACGATGACCAGATGCTAATCGTTGCCCGATCGTTGCAGGCCAACATGAATTTGACCGAGGAGAAGAAGGAGCCGCTACGGCAGCAGTCGGAGACGAAGAAGAGGGAAATGTTGGTGTTGCATTACAAAGGCAGCATACAGGAGAACAGGTCAAAGTTCGATAAACCAGCTGATTACATACAGTATTTGGCCCAACCGGACCTGAGCGTGAACAAGATCTACAACTGCATCGAATCGTTGAGAATAGCGTTGACCAACAATCCCCTGAGTTGGGTCCAAGAATTCGGTACGAAGGGGTTGAAACAGGTTTTAGCCACCCTCAACGAGTGCTATCGGAAGTAAGTATTCCCGACAACGAACATCGTTTCGTCGTGCGATGGCATTCTGGTCCTCTGTATTGCCTCGACTAAGAATTTCTAATGTTCGTGTTATTCTATTCCAGTGCCTTCATATATTACGATAGGTAATTCACGTAAACGTACTATTTCCTTTAATTTTATTAGCGAATTAGAATTTTCTGCACCGTCTTTCTTTCGCTGTCAGCGTTCGGTATCGATATGGCTGCGCACGATGCCCACGCGCGTTCGGGCGGATGCGAAGCATGCATATACGTTGAGTAGAGATACGCGTGGGGCAATTACCTTGTTGGCCGATAATCCCGATGCAACGCGACTCGAAAATGACTATGCTGCTGAGATCGATTCGTCTCGCTGTACATCGCTCTCATCTGTCGCGATATTATTTGGTACGCTTCCCAGTAACTGGCATCGAACCGCAGAGCGCGTAGTATGCACTTGTCCGTAAACTGCATGACGATTTCCGAAATCTCAGACTAGTCGATAAGCAACAGCCGCTGTAGAATGGGACACGTGGAGTACGGCTTCGCGCGTTTCTTTTCGTATAGTTTACAGCTTGACCGAGGTGCTGCGTATCTTATCCTTTTTTAATTAATTACTTATTTATTGTATCGATTTCATTAGCCACACCGCTCGAGTGTTCCACGATTAAACAGACTCTTTTATATCCCGTAACAGTGACAACCGGTACGAACGTATACAGTACGAGTGCATCAGATGCTTGAAGGCAATCATGAACAACACCGTCGGCATAAAGGAGATGTTGGCTCATCACGAGGCGCTCACGATCGTGGCAAGATCGCTGGAGCCGACCAAACCGTCCGTCATGTCCGAGGCTGTGAAGCTTCTTGGCGCCGTTTGTCTCATTTCGAGCGACAGTCACAAGAAAGTTTTGGACGCGATCACCATGAACGGAGAATTCAAGGGGCGGGAGAGATTCTTACCGATAGTGCAAGGCTTGATGAACAAGAAGAATGAAAACCTAAGGGTACGTTTATGTCCCTGTCCTCTCCTGCTCGCCCACGTTCCCGTCCTCGTCCCGCGCTCTCGTATTAAAATGCACGCGATTACGCGCTACTGCGACAGGTGGAGTGCCTTCAATTGATCAACTCCATCATCTCGTCGGCGGAGGAATTGGACTTTCGGTTGCATCTTCGGAACGAAATCATGCGAGTAGGCCTGGCCGATATTTTGGAGATGCTGGAGAAGGACGAATCCGAGGATTTGGCTAGGCATCTCAAGATCTTCAGCGATCACAAGGAAGAGGATTACGAGGAGTTCGTACAAAGGTTCGACCACGTCCGATTAGAGTTGGACGATGTGAACGATTGCTTCGAGGTGATTAAGAATATGGTGATGGAGACGTCCGCGGAGCCGTACTTTCTATCGATACTTCAGCATCTTCTATTCGTGAGGGACGACGCTTTAGTGAGGTAGGACCAAACGCATCAGCGTTCGAACAGATCGAGTGGAAGAGAGGGGCAGGGAGAGAGACCGCTTTTCGCGCCCTGTTTATCCATTATTTTTTTTTTCTTTTTTTGTTTTCCGGCAGACCGGCCTACTATAAACTTATCGAGGAATGCGTGTCGCAAATAGTGCTGCACCGTTCAGGCTGTGATCCGGACTTTAGCGCGACCAAGCGCTTTCAAATCGACGTGCAACCGCTGATAGACACGTTAGTCGAGAAGTCGAGGGCGGAGGAGGAAAGGCGATTGGTCGAGGTGTCGCAAAAGTTAGAGGAGGCGATAGCCAGCAAGCAGGAAACCGAAGCGAAGCTTCAGCACGCGGAAAATAAAATCAGAGAGTTGGAACAAGGAGGAGTCAGATCGGTCGGTGGCAGTAATGCGGTAGGTTTCTCTCTCTCTCTCTCTCTCTCCCCCATCTCCTCTCCCTCACGCAATATTCTCTTTACCTCCCGTTTATTCTTTGGTTTCGCGAGGTCTATAGTTGTGCCGGTTTGCGCGTAGAAAGCCGGAACGTGTCCAGTACCTCCGCCAATGCCTGGAATGGCTGGCCCTCCACCACCTCCGATGCCAAATTGGGGCGGATCCGGAGCAGGGGTGCCACCGCCGCCGCCTCCACCGCCGATGGCTTTCGGGGGGCCGCGACCACCCGCGCCGCCGCCTCTACCGGGAGCGGGACCGCAGCGGGGTCCGTTTCCGCCGCCGATGCCCGGCTCGGCTCCGGCGCCTCCACCGATGATGCCTTTTGGGATGATTCCGACGGCGAACGCAGCACCCGTGCAAGCGCTCCCTTACGGACTGAAGCCGAAGAAAAAGTGGGAAGTCGACGCGCCGTTGAAGAGGGCAAACTGGAAAGCTGTGAGTACGCGCGGTTACTTTTCACCATCCCCCCCCAGCTGTTCGCCCTCGGGGAAAGAGTTCACGTATACACGCGCTGATACTTGTGTCGCAGATAATGCCGCACAAGCTTACCGAAAAATCGTTTTGGACGAAAGTGCAAGAGGACAAATTGGCGAGTCCCGAGATCCTGGACGGCTTGGCGCAGAAGTTCGCTTCGAAGCCGACTGGAAAGAAGATCGACGATGTCGTTGACAAGTAATAGCCGAGCTGGTTTTTCTTTTCGATTTTCCCTGCACGCGTAGCGATGAACGCGTTAGAGTACGGCACTTGGCGAGCATCCGCTAACGCGATTAAACCGTGTTCCATTCGCACCAGGTCTGCCCCTTCGAAGAAAGTGAAGGACTTGAAGGTTCTGGACGGTAAAGCTGCGCAAAACATCTTGATCCTCCTGAACGGCACTCTGAAGCACATGTCGTACGAAGAAGTGAAAACTTGTCTGCTCAAATGCGATGGCCCGGTCGTGTCGGACAATATACTTCAAGGGCTGATACAGTACTTGCCGCCACCCGATCAGCTGTCGAAGCTACAACTGTACAAGGACCAATACGACGATCTAACAGAGGCCGAGCAGTTCTGCATTACCGTGAGCAGCATCGATTTTCAGCCGCCCCCTTCTCCAATCTATCGCTCGAACGATCATTTTCAACTTAACGTCGCATTCGATAGGTATCTACGATCAAGAGGTTGCTACCGAGACTGAGGTCGTTGAGCTTCATGCTGCGATACGAGGAACTGGTGCAGGACGTGAAGCCGGACATAGTGGCAGGCACGGCAGCTTGCGAGGAGGTGAAAGGCAGCAAGAAGTTTGCAAGAATACTCGAATTGATCCTGCTGCTTGGCAATTATATGAATTCCGGCTCGAAGAACGGCCAGGCCTTCGGATTCGAGATCAGTTTCCTCACCAAGGTTCGTTTGCCCGTTTGCAACATAGTTACGAATAACCGTGTAACGCGATTTGTCAACGCGGGACCTTCTTCCATTCCAGTTGACTAGCACGAAAGACATTGACAACAAGCAGACGCTGATGCACTATTTGGTAGACACGATAGAACGAAAGTTTCCGGACTGTTTGAACTTTTCCGAGGAATTGGCGCACGTCGACAGAGCGAGCCGCGTTTCCTTGGAAAATGTTCAAAGAACGTTACGACAAATGGACACGAACATTCGAAATCTGGAACAAGATTTGTCGAACGCGAAGACTCCACAGTCCGAGGAGGATTTGTTCATCGACGTCATGGGTGTATCCTTTTCTCTTGTTTCCCTCTTCCGTTGTCACGGTTGGCCAACGTTTTCCTTAACTGTCGCGCATATCGTTTCTCACAGCCGTTCGCGAAGAAAGCCCGAGAATCGTACGAAGTACTGCAGAATATGTTCAAGAACATGGACAGCTTGTACACGGAAATCTCGGAATTCTTCTCGTTCGACAAGCAAAAGTACACGATAGAAGAATTCTTTGGCGATATAAAAACGTTCAAGGACGATTTCGTGGTAAGCGAAACGATCCGTGGGTGGTAGGAGGACGATTCAGTCGGGGCTCATTCTTCTTTCATCTCCGTTTCTATTCGCAGCAAGCGCAGAGGGAAATCGTGAAGCTGAAAGAGGGTGAGGAGAAGCAGAGGAGGGCGAGAGAGGCGCGGGAAAAAGCCGAGGCGGAGAAAGCGGCACGAGCAGCGCGCAAGCGTGCCCTCGTCGACATGAACGCGCACGAAACCCAGGAAGGCGTTATGGATAGCTTAATGGAGGCTCTTCAAACTGGTTCCGCGTTCAGTCGGCCGGATCAACGACGCAAACGTCAAACACGCGCCGCTGGTGGTAAGTTCTATAGGACTGCGTATTTTTCGACGAAATCCACGAAGAAGGAGAAATTGTTGCTCGCTAAGCTGTACGAATGGGGAGAAAGGGAGAGACGCGCGGTTGCACGAACCGCAGGAAAAGCCGCGTGCGCCGCCTCCGTTCCGTATGTTCCACCGGTCGCGTTGCCAAGTAATTCCGATCTCGCGCGGTACACGACACCGGAGGACAATCAGGAACTGCTGAAACGTTTCTTGCTCGATCACGCCACGAAGGCGCCCAGGCAGGACAAATATCTGTCTAGAGTCAGCTCGTTTAAGAGAAAGGTACAGAACGATGTCGCGTCCAAGAAGATCCGTTTCGATCGGCCGATGATCGGCGAAACCCCCCGGAGGAACGCCATGTCCGTGAGGATGCGGCGAAACTTCGACGAGAGCTTGAACATGACCAACGGTTCCGTTCGATGCGTCGCGTCTACCTCGTCGTCGGCGTCGCTCGCGTCTTACGGATCCGTTGTGGACGAGTTGAAACGGCGCGCGCAAACTGTCGCTCATCCTCGCTCGACGAACGTTCGCTCTCCCTCTATCCACAAGACGGTCTTGATCGGCGAAGCGCTGAAGCTTAGCCCGGCGGAGCGGAGACGCGTTATAGTTAGTAAGAGGTACAAGAGGAACAGCATCGTTCGGCGCGCCATTCGAAATCGTAGATCGAGGCATTCGAGGTGTAGACACGGGAAGAGAGGATGGAAAGCGTTCGGTTATTTGGGCAGTCCGCCGAGCGCAAGCGTTTCGTTGCCCGCCTCGTCGCTGGCCAACCGTCGTCCCGTTTCGCGCGTCATCGACGATACCGCGCTGCCCACGGATTCGAGGTCCGTGGACAATATCGCAACGATAATCGGCAAAAAGATTTCCACCCCGTTGAGATTTCTTCGTACGAGAATTAATTTCGACGATACGGCCAACTGGACGGACGAGAACGAAAACGATCTGTCGTTCGTACGGCATTCGAAGAACCGGCTTCCCACGCCGAAGCGTTCCGTTCGATCGTCTCTAGGCATATGTACGATCGGGTCGAAAGCGATCGCGACGAGCAGCCACGAGTTGAACGTTTCCCATCGATCTAGACTCGCGGACAAGGCGTTGAAGCTTCGCGCGACGTTCGCGCACGCGAAGGACGCGACATCGTCGACGTCGACGCCGGCGAAACGAGAATGCAGCGGTACACTGTTGCTCGACGTTGAAAACGGACGGCCCGTTTCGAGGAGAAAGCATCGAAGAAAGATTTGGAAATTTTGGTAGGCAGCTTGAAAGGAATCTTCTACATTCTCGTTATCGTGCCTTCGAACACGACGAAACTGCCGCGGGCTGTGATAATTCCATTTTCTCTCCATGTAAGATATATAGCTTAATAATTTATTTATACAAAGACAAGACTGTTATTTATACAATGACAAGACTGAATCTCGCTTTACGACGAAGTCGCTGTTTTTTTTTTCTTATCAATCAGCGCGAATCTCCATGTTGCGGACGGCATCCTACTCGATGCACGCACTTTTTCTACGAGCACCTACGATTCGCGCCAACTTTGCTCGTTACATTTCTCACGGGGTCCTCCTTCGGTATTTTTTCTTTTTTTTTTCCCCACAAGAAGGAGAAGCAAACTGTTTTGCGGCAGATTTTAGAATTCTCGATGGGCTGTGTCACAGTCCAATGAACGTGATACGTAAAAGAACGTGGAAACGTGTGCGCGAAACCACTGTATCGATCGTTTTGTAATCGTACTCGTTGTAAAATACCGTCATTTTCAAATGAATAAAGAGAGTTTTGTGCACTATCGCATCAGTATGTAAAATAATTTCGCTCGTAATGTGACTCGTCCGTCTCTGCATGCAGTGGATGTTCTTAATCGAAGTCGGGCCCGACGATTATTTTCGCCGGTTTTACGCGTAACGGCGAAGCGATCGAATGAAAATATCGTGTAAAAAGTGAGAGATTATGTGTATGTGTGTGTGTGTGTGTGCTGCGGCTGAAAGACGAATACAAACGACGTTAATGTTTCTCTTTTCCAGCTGAGAGAAGAGCTCAACTTAATAGGAGTCGATCTCGTACAGGATTAGTCGGGACCGGTTTACTGGGGAGAGAACTTTCGACGTAAGTATTACGACGTAAGCGTATCGTGTCCGACGCGGAGACGGCGCGGACGTCCGGATCTTCTCGCGACCATTTGGCACCCGCGTATCGCGTCGCGATGCACCGGAACGGGTGTCGCGTCCGATGCAATCTCGTGGCTTGCGAGAAGAGTCCACGAACGAGAGCAAAATCCGCGACGGCAGATGAAAGCGGCGGAGGACGAGCGTGCTGTTGAAATAATACCTTGCTTAACGATCACTGTTCCAGAGAACTTTTAAGCTCCGCATAATCCAAGGAACATAGTCTGTTTCCGTCCTGAACTCGAAACTGTGATGGGTCGAATACATTGTTCTCTTCGCTCGGAGATAAATCGCTCTAACGCTGGCAACGGTTTATCGGGAATGTTAGGATTAATTTAGAAGAGTCTTCCTTCTGCTGGCTTTCGCGGCGTTCGCACGCTGAACGCTTCAACGTACGGCCAGCCGAAAACTAGAGACATTGGTTCGATTGCGTCTCCGAAAGTTTTTAACCCTTCGTACTCGCTCCGTCGTCAACGGCGACGCGACGCGGCGTAACGACGACTCGAAACGCACATTTTGCAATTGTGAAATACACTGTAAATATATGTATGTATTAGTATCTATTATACAGTAGATAGGTATTGGGTATAAATGCGCGCGAAGCGAGTGACGCGCGTATTTACCATGTAAGTAGTTGCATTAATTGCAACACGCCCGACTGCGAAAACAATTCTACGGCTTCTTTCCCTCGGCGTTCGTCCATGGACGGAACGAGGCAAGAACGGCGATGATGAACCGCGTTCGTCGCGAGTCGCTTTTACCTTGTTCGAGAAACCCTTTAAAACCGTGCCAAATGGATGGACGGACACGAAAGTCGAGCGCGCAACACGGCGTTTGTAAATTTGATTCTTTTTTCTCTTCCTTCAACGAGAGATGTCAAACGGAGCCAAGAGGAATTCGCTAGAAATAATAGACCGCATCAACGCGTACGAGAGACCAATTTATTTTTCAGATCTTGAACTCGCCGGTTGTTTATACTGTATGCACCAACGTCGGATCCTAAAACAAATTTGTATCTATATTGTGAATATATGAATTTAGATAGCATCAATACATTGCGAGTACACGATTCAGATTGGCCTGCTTTATTTCACGAAACGCAATGCATCCCGAGGCAAAGGCGTGGATCGCGGGAGTGGAATTCGCTTTCGCATTCGACTAGTAATTAGGTGTGTAGAAGTGTGTCCCATACGCGGGGACCGAGACAGGCGTAGACCCGATCGTTTCGGAGCGAAACGGCGAAAGACTACGATCCGATCGAGTCCCGGAAAACGACGCGGGGTTTACTCCGGGTCGTTCGCTATGGATTATCCGTCCAGGGTTTCCTCGATCTTTCGGCCGGCACGAGATCGAGGGAAGCCCCGCAACTACTGCAGGCGAACGTTGCTAGCGCGAGCGCACGTACACACCTCTGCGGTACACGCACAGACGCCCGTCTCTGTACCTGCACACCTGCGGGAGAACGGTGAACACGATCGCAGGTGAGCTCGTGCTGCGTATTCGTGCGGCGACAGTCACCCTATATACCTCCGACGGTACACGCGTCTGCCGAGTGAACGAGTGCGTGGCCAACTGGCAAGGTATAGAAACGCAACGGCGACGACGCGTTTCCGAGTCCGTAGGTTTTCACAGGGCGTATCTGTTGTGTGTGTTGCGCTGTTATCCGCAGCCATTCCTCCTCGGCTAGCCGACGTCGCGCGTGTTCCCTTCGAAGCATCGGGGCGGTCCGTTTTTCCGTTGCGCGGATCGAGAGTGCTGGTGGTGTGACCGCTACGATTACTCGTCCGTACGCGACGTTTCGCGAACAACAAGATATCTTGAATCGATGGATCGTGCTGCAATTCATGTCCCGTGTAATTGCCGAGGAGGAAACCACTTCCAGTAAGCTGGGACACGTATATCGCTTGGACAGCCACACGACGCTGCAGCTTGGATTCGCGTCTCCCGATCGATACGTGTATTCGTTCGATCGCGCGAGCTAATCCATACGCTCGATCGTAGGCATCGGGCGAACGCTTCGAAACAGCCAAAGGAGAACGTGTTCAAAGTATACCTCTCTGAACTGGCAAGCTGTTCGTACCTTGTCACGTTTCTACGGTGGAGCGTGTGTCGCGCGGTAGATAGAATGAAAAGAGGATACAATGAACGTTCCTATCGTATCGGGAGATATCGTCGAAGACGATGCCCATAAACCACGCTTCGTCAGGGTAAGTATCCGCGCGTAGCTTTGTAAGCACCTCCTTTCGTTTCACGGCCGTACTGCGACGTGCTGGGGTACACGCGTTCCTGTTGTCATACGGACGAACCGAACCGTGGCGAGGCGCGGCGAAGCATAGGGCGGAACCCGCTTCAATGGAGCGTCCTTTCCTTTCATACGTGTGCGTGGTTCGCCCGCGCGATAACACCGACAACGTGATCTCGACTCTGCCCGCTACTCCGAGATAACGATAGTCCAAAAGAGATAAAGAAGAGGCATCGTTCGGATCGTTTTGCCACGAAAACGGTGCGCGGCTCGAGGCGCGACTCGAGCCGCATTTGAAATTGGACGTGCCGCGCGCGATCGAACGTTCATCGAAGGACGACAAAGTCGACGGAGCGTTGCATTGGTGGTTACGCGGTCGTTGATCGTTCGCGACGATCGTCGCGGCGCTTTCTCCTTGATGACCGTTCGAATCGAGAATAGACAGGGGGGACGTTCAATGCCCCGCGCATAAACTCCAAAGAACGGTACAGAAATCGAAAGGAAGCGCGCGATGAGAATTTCATACAGAAGAGGGTCTAAGTTATTTCTACCGTTTCTTTCGCGTGTTCGATGATTCGCATTCGGATCGGTGACTCGTGAGAACGGCGCGGCCGAAAGCAAAATCTCGCGCCGCTGAGTAGGCTACCCGCCGGATCGCGCAGCCGTAGATCTCGATGCTGGATCAAGAAAGGATCCAGCCGGTGCTGTCCGAACAGAAACGGAGCCGAACGAATCGGAGCGGGAAGCGACGATGGGTTCTAATTGTAAGCGTTCCACGGAGGTAGGGAAGGTGGGCCGCGGTGCGCGCTACCCCGCGCGTTGAGCTTCCTTCGACACGAGTCACCGACGGTGATCCATAGATCATCGCGCCGATCGTCTCCTATCTCTGTCCGTCCCTAGCCGCATAGCGCCGTTGTTCTATGTACGCACTCCGATCCCTCACCGGATGCCTTCTGCCGGTGGCGATCCCACCTCCCGTTCTCCCTCCATTTCGCGAGCGCAACACCGTTCGTCGGCCCTGGGAATTCCGCTTTCCCGTAGAAAAGAAACGCACCGCGGAAACATCGAACGCGTACGCTTTTGCCTCGTCCGACAGTTTTCACGGTTTCCACCGTTTTCTAACGTACGCTGCCACAAAGTGTTCGTAAAACGGTTCGCGCGGTGGTTCGATCGTTGAAATGGAGCTGGAAAAGATGGTTCTATCGTTGTTCGACGTGTGCGCGATCGAGAGAGGCCGAACTCTCTGAGCCGGTATCTCTTCGACGACCAAAATCTCGTGGAACGCGCTCGCCCCCCCAAAGGGGTGGAAAACAGAAGGCATCCGAATCCAACTGGAAGAACGCGAACGATCGGGACGGAGCGTGCCGACTATATTTGAGCAACATCCGAGAACGATGCTGATCCTTCCAGACTTAAGGTTACAGGTAAATCGAACTCGTTCGCCGATCAACGACGAGAAACGAGCCTGAATAAAACGCGCGAGACCCGCTTTTCCTTTGCACTCTGCGAGCGAACGGTCCTGCATTTCCTGTCTGAACGCGAGCATAAACGGCATGCCTGGGATCCGGTAGAGCGTGCCTGGTCCGCTGAACTCTCGACGCGATAGAACGCGTAACGCGCAAGCAAGCCGTAACGACGCGAGCAAAGCCACGGGACGGGAACGTTGCGAGAACGTTCGCCTTGACTCGACACCCCCTTCCTCCCGTCGCGCGTCCCTCCCCCGGTCACGGCGATCAGAATCCCTGGGAAGCATCATCGAGATCACGCTGGGCCTAGATCGGTTCGGGAAGATGAAGTTCGAGGATGGATCCCGTTAGTGCCCCGCATCTTCGCATCGCCGCTCGTCAAACTCGTTCTCTCCACGAATAGCGCCGGCAAGGTCTTCGACCGCGTTCCCCGCAGGCTCGATTCCGGCTTCCGTTCCCGATTTCTCGCGCTATCGATGAACGCGTAACAGCTCTCCGGCGGCCGGTGAAGCGCGAGAGGAGATTCAGAGGAGTTGGACACAGGCATCCGATCGGTCGATCAACCGACGGCGACGGCATTGGAGGATCGACCTTAATATCGTGCCACTACGTAGCGGCCGCACCCGACGAGAAGGAGCGATCGTTATCCCCCTCCCCGCGTAAATCGTACAGTTTCGCTCCTTTCACCGGGAATCGGTTGGACCGCGCGCGGAGTCTCGTAGCTGCGGTACCACCGGCCGACCATGTGCCCCGCGTGGCAATCGACAAACTCTTTCACGGAGGAACGCGTTTCTCCTTATCGCTCCGGTTATCGTTGCGCGAGCATCGGAATCCGTTAACGATGCTTCGGTAGCGATCGTAGTGATCCACTCGCGTCGTCAAGAGCAAGGGGGCATAGTTCTCCGGGCATCACGCACAGGGCGAGCAATGTGACCGCGGGCACGAATACTATGTTGAAGTGGACTTGCTACGCGGCTCTGTCGAAAAATCGAGTCCCTCGACCGGCGTCGTTGGACGAGCGAGAGCCAAGGGCGGACAGAGAGAACGCGTTGTCGGTGTACGCGAGAGTGCAAAGACCTCTCCTCTCTCGTCGATCGGCGGATATAGAATTCGAGCGAGAGCCGTGGACAAGAAAGTGTCCCGGGGTGAGAAGAGTTTTGTTTTCCCTCCGTCGAGCGTGCATCCCGTTACGATTTTAAACATACCACACCCCCGCGGTGCCTCTATTCCCGCGACTTGGCGTTAGATTCGCGCGGCGGATGCTAACCGAATATCGCGTTCGTCTGCCGCAGGGCTCCGACCCTCGAGTGGCCACCTGCCGAGGAAAGCTGCAGAACAAACGGAGCAAATTGAACCAGGAGATCAACAAGGAGCTTCGATTACGAGCTGGCGCGGAGAATCTCTTCAAGTAAGTCCGCGCGCGACTCTATCCCCTGGCCTGTGTTCAGCCTCGCATTCGCCACGTTCGTCTCCGTTTCAGGGCGACCACGAACAGAAAGCTGCGGGAAACCGTCGCGCTGGAGCTGAGCTTCGTCAACTCGAATCTGCAGTTGCTGAAGGAACAGCTCGCCGAGCTGAACAGCTCGGTGGAGCTGTACCAGAACGTCGACAGGTTTGTCAGGGAATCGTTCGCCCTCCGAATGACGCGTCGTAGCAGTCCTCGGCAATCTGAAAGCGCGCGCATATGTTTCAGCGACGAGCCGGCGATGCCGATGATACCGTTGGGGCTGAAGGAAACCAAAGACATCGACTTCCGGGACCCGTTCAAGGTGAGCCTCTTACCTCGAGGGAACAGGGGACAGTTCATTCGAGCGGCGGTACCTCGGACGAATCTCCGTCGTGGGAGACAGCTTCGGGTCTCGTGTCCACTTTCGTTTCGCCGCCCTCGGTCGATCGACGAACGATCCTCGAGAAATCCAGCTCGCTCGTCGCGGGGCCAATCTCTAAATACTCCCGCACGCTCGTCGCCGATCGTCGTTCCGTCGTCGACCGAACGTCCTTCCTCTCGCACGATTTTCTGTTCCCGGGAGCGATCGTAGCCAGTGGATTCAACCGCGGCATCGTCACCACGAGCGTACCGTTCGTCGTGTTTCTGCGGGCCGTGCTGTCGTTCACCGATACTTCGCACGGAAGGGTCAACTGCAACGCCTTTCCCTTGATAGTTACGCGCACGTAGTCGGGCTGCACGTCCACGTCGACGTAGCAAGTGTCCAAGTGTCTAAGAAAAACAAAAAAAGACAGTAGCCGATCATTTCCAACGACGTCGAGTAGCTTTGATCCTCGGCGGAATCGTACTTGTACACGGCCACCTCCAAGACGATGCGATCGCTGTACCCTTCGTCGTCCAACTTGAACGACACCTTCGGCTGGTTTACGTTGTACGGTTTGCCATCCGGGCTGAATAGTTTCGGCCTGTAAACGACCCGCGGCTCCGAAGCCCGATTCCTCTCGCGATCCTTTTGCTCCTGCTTTCGCAGAAACCGTTTCGCGATTGCGACGCGTTCTTCCGGCGTGTGACGGCTGGTCCTTTTCCAAAACTTCTCGTCATCCTCTTCCGTGTCCCGTCGACACCGTTGCTCGTGGTCGGTTTCCTGGAAGGGAACGCAACGCGATTAAGCGAATCGATCGCGCGACGCGTCCGGAGACGAAGGCAAACGCTCGCTCACAGGATTCGCCGAAGGAGGCGAGCCTGTCTTCTCGCGATAGTCGAGCACTTCTGCATCCCGGGATTTCCTGTAGCCCGCGTAGCTCCTCGCAATTTCTCCCTCGATACTAGCATAGACTTGCAACGCCCTTATGCGTTCGGATCGTTCGATCGGCCTTCCGTCCAGTTCTTTCAGCTGCGTGAGCGTCGCGATCGTGTATTCCCTGTACCCTTCGTAGTCCGCGCACGGATTTCCCATGAGGAACAACTGCTCCAAGTGCTCGTTACACCTGCACCGGCAACGATCGAACAACGATCGACAAAATTACTCCGATTAGCGCGTGCTTACCTTAACCTTCTAACCCCTCGGAGATCGCCGATAAAGTTGACCGTCAGGTCCAGCTTTTTCAAACTTTCGAGCCCCTCCAAATTTTCGATCACTTCTATGTTGTTCAAGGCCAGATTCAAGTACTCCAAGCACTTGAGTCTGCTCAGATTCTCGATCCTCGACACAAGATTGTGCTGCAGCAGCAGAATTTTCAGCTGCCTGCACGTTTTGTCGATCAGCTCGATCCTCCCGATGTTCTCTTGATGCAGCGCGATCTCCTCGAGCGTCGCGATCTCGCCCTCGTTGTGCTCCGAACGCTTCCGCAGCAGATCGAGCGTGATCCTCGACATTTTCCACCTAATCCTGTCAGCTCTCGCGCCTCGTGTATCGGGATCGTTGCTAAGCGGCGTGAATCGATTCAACTTTCCTTTACCCGCCTTACTCTCCGTGTAACTCGTGTCGGCTTGCACGTTGCTTCTAGGACTTTATCTTGGAACACTACAGCGAGGATGGCGGTAATTACGAAGAGGCGATCGCGGACCTGATGGAAACGAGACAGGTAAGCCACAGACGGCGACGGAACGGGAACGAGCGGACGGGAGTGAACGACCGTTGTCTCTTCACAGGCGACGCGGACACCGACGAGAGACGCGGCGGGCATCGCGCTGCTGATGCGCTACTACAATCAGCTGTACTTTGTCGAGCGTCGATTCTTCCCGCCGGACCGGAGCCTCGGCATTTACTTCGAGTGGTTCGACTCGTTGACCGGGGTTCCGAGTTGCCAGCGGACAGTCGCGTTCGAGAAAGCCTCGGTCCTGTTCAACGCGGCCGCTCTCTACACTCAGCTGGCGGCCAAGCAGGATCGTCTCTCCGCCCGGGGCCTGGACCAGGCGATCGACGCGTTCCTCCGTGCCGCTGGTACCTTTCGTTACATACACGAAAACTTTACCAACGCGCCGAGCATGGATCTCGGGCCGGACATGCTCGAGATGCTCGTTCAACTGATGCTGGTAACGACGCGTTCGTAGATCTCCAGCTACACGCTTCGCGTCGGCCGCGGCTCGGCTGAGAATCATAAAACGCGTCCCCTCGTTTCAGGCCCAGGCGAGGGAGTGCTTGTTCGAGAAGTTGGAGCTCCAGTCGAAGGACGGGAGGAGCGTCGACGTGTCGCTGGACCTCGCGCAGGAAGCGTCACAGGTAGCGGCCGTCAAGATTTTACGTACGCGTAGGCAAGATTGAACGTATCGGCTGGATGCGGCGAATATTTTGATCGAACGCTCGCCGATTGCCTAGGTTGCGGCTGTCTACAACGACGTCCACGGTCTGATCTCCCGCGAACCAGTCCGCGACTACGTCCCGGAGACATGGATCTCGTTGATACTGGTGAAACGCGAGCATCACTTGGCTCTGGCGCACAAGCATCTCGCGCTCGGATTGTTCGATCGGCCGATCGCGGAGTGGCGCGCCGAGACGAAGCTCGCGCTCGAGCAGGTGCAGAAGAGCGACGGTAAGACGCAGCTGGAGGTGATCGTTCCGCGGGACGAGAACGAGAGGAAGTTGTTAGGTGTGTAGGGCACACCGCCTAAGCGATCGCGGGGCTATCGAAGGAATCGGACGACGATCTACCGAACGTTCGTTTCAGGTAAAGCGCATCTCAGAGAAGCGTTGGTTTTGCACGAGGAGAGCCAGAGGCTGCAACGGATGTGCAGGGACTTGAAGGCGAAGCAGGCGCTTGCCAAAGTTTTGAAACGGTTGCAGGAGTCGACTATCGAGAGTTACAACGGAATCGGCGACGAGGATGACTTTCGAGGTTTGCTGGACCCTCCGGATATCGTTGGTAAGACGGCGGACGACGCTAGTGTTTCCGGCGTCGGAGAGCAAAAAAAAACAAAGATATACCCTTTTGTCTTTAATACGCAGCATCCACGAAATTTCAATTGAACATCACTCATCCGGACTTTGGACAGCACGTGGTGGACGATCTTTTCAGAGCACTGGGCCCGATCGCGATATTCTCCGCGAAGAGGCACTGGACCGCCCCGCGATTGATACAGCTCCAACGAGGTCCGGACGGCGAAGGGTTCGGCTTCAGCGTTCGCGGCGACGCTCCCGTGATAATAGCTGCCGTCGATCATAACTCGCTGGCAGACGTAAGTACAGTTTGCTTAAGCGTAGCAGCGATTCGTTAAAACGTTGCCGAGCAAACGTGCCCGTTCAACCTCTTTCCCATTTTTTTTTTTTTTTTTTAATCCTCAGTTAGGCGGCATGAAGGAAGGCGATTTTATAGTGGGAATCGGCGACAAAGACGTAAAGTGGGCATCGCACGCGCAAGTAGTCCGGCTGATCAAGCAGTCCGGAGATTTTATCAATTTAAAATTGGTCACTCCGATGGACAGGAATTACTTGAAGGTAAACACGAACGGCGATCGTCAGTGATCCATAGAAAAGGCCTCTAACCGCAACGATCTGCTGCCGATTCTAGAGGCCGGGCAAAACGAACCAGCAGGACAAGGGAAGCGTTTCGGCGAGCAGCTCTTCCGGAATCTCTTCCGGGCAGCCGAGCCCCGCCGGTTCCGTTACTACCGCTCACGTAGCTAAGAAGCTACCGTGGAACCCGTTCAAAAAGTCAGGCTCGCAACGCGACAGTAGGGATCTGACGTTCGACAACGTTATTCTGAGATGACTCGCCGGACGGTCTCGGCCGCGCCGTTGTCCGGTTCTTGGACGGAACGGACAGAATCCCGGAAGCGAACGCGAACGTCGGGATCGATGTTCGATTCGTTCCCGCTCCTATCTGAGCAACGTGTATCTTGTTCGTCGATATACAAGTGCATAGAATAATAGTGCGAGCAGAGAGAGTTATCATGGGCTGTACCAAAATACTTTCGATTAAGTAACGATAATGTAAAGATCATCGACGATAGATATGTACGCATACGATATACGTCAATAATATTTTTCTCGAGATAAACAATCATTTATCTCCCCCACCGTCCCCTACTCCTTCCTCGCGTCGTTTTTCTTTTCCCGCAGATCGTAAGCTTTCGAACTGCGGAAGTACCGCAGCGCGCGTGTCCGTTGAAGGAAAGGGAAGAAATGCAAAATAAACATTGGTCGTAATAATTGTATTTCGATATTTTACATATTGTACAGAGACAGTTTCGACTTTTGTTTAACAAATTACGGCCCGGCGATAGCCGTGACTTTTGACGTTAAGTCCAAACCGGTGATGTCGAGTCCCCCGGTGCCTGGGACCATTCGAGAAAGCTTCGATAAAAAGACGCCCGATAACGCGAGGTAGGGAAGAGTAGAAAGGCGCGACTCCGAATGCAGGCTGAGGCGCGACTTTCACCGAGCCGAGGAACGCCGTGGTACGGCGATGGGTTACGCAAGCGAACGGGAAGAAACGTCAGTCACGTGTAACGGACAATCGTAAACCATCCAGGAGGTTCCGTCCGAAACGGCCAAAAAGTTTGTCTGTTGCGAGGAGATACAACGGTTCGCATAGATGACGAAAGGAACCGCGGGTAAAAAGGTTGAACGTTGAGCAAAGCGCGAGACTATGATGCGGATCGTGTCGGATCAACGTACTAGTAACGCACAAATTCAAAGCTCTTCCTGCAACATGACCTCGATGTCCAATGGACCGGCCGAAACTCGAACCGCGGTGAAAGTAAATTATACAGTTACGAGATGACAAGTGAATCCTCGAGTAGAGTCGCCGCTAGATACTTGAGATACGCTTTTCGAGCGAGTGGCACGTTTAGCGTCGCGCGAGCTTCCTCAGAAATTTCTACGATCAAAGGAGCAGATGTGTAGAGAAGAAGTTTTGGGAAAAGAGCCGGACATCCGGAAAGTAAGCCAGAGGAACTGAAACTCCCAGCGGAAAGAGACGAAGAAGAAGAAGAAGAAACGGAAGAAGCGCAACGCGGCATCGAAGAAAGCACGAACGGCGATAAAAGCGGGAAGAGAAAAAGGAGCGGTAAGAGCGGTGCGCGTACAGCGTACCACGATCTGGCCTTAAATCGATCGAGCGAGCAAGCAAGCGGGTCACTTGGGTCCAAGTCGGTCGAGAAGCAACGTTTCTCGACCGACACGCGCCACGATACATGGTTCCACCGAGCAATTGATTCGCGCCGCGCTGTCGAGGAATTCAAAAGACGTTGAAACGAATGGTGTGCGTCACATTCAGCATCGGGCAAAGGGCACCGAATCTCCAACACGTGTCTTCTAACCGCGACACCAAGGTGACGGGCATGATTGGACCGAGCCACCTGTTCGTTTAACGAGGAGGACTAAATCGGTGCAGGACTGAACTTCCGCCGCTAGAAAGCGCGAAGGACCACATGGACAGTCGTTTGTTCTCTCTCGCAAGTAGACCGACGTTAGACTTTCTCCGGAACGCAACGGCTGTCCACCGAATGGCGTAAGAATTCGCAGTCTCGTAATAGCTGGTGACTTGTCTGAAATTCGAACGAGCGAAACGAGGTCGCAGGAACAAGGCAGAGTGCGAGGAGGGGAGAAGGAAAGAAAGAACGAACAGAAGGAGTAGGAACGAAGAAGAAAACGGGAGGGGAGCGAAAGCACCAGCCAAGGTGCAAGAAAAACGGTACACGTCTAATTCCTTCGAACGTTGACGATGGCCAAGTCGAGAGAAGAGGATTACGGGTGCGCGCTAAGCGAATCTACCAAGGCGATCGCCCGCGCCGAACTCCGAGAAGACGATGCAGCTAGAGTGGAAGCCCTGAACCAGTTCAGACACTGGATTCAAAAGCATCCTAACATCAAGCGGTGCCGAACGGACGCGGCTTTCCTCCTCAGGTTTCTGAGAACCAAAAAGTTCAGTGTACCGATGGCGGAGGACATGCTCGAACGGTATTTGACTATCAGGCAACTGTATCCAAATTGGTTTCAAAATCTCGACATCGAAGACCCGGATATCGAAGCTATCATCGATGCTGGCTACTTGGTACCACTGGTAGAGCGCGATCGTCACGGTCGTCGAGTGATACTTTCCTGTGCAGGTGAGTAGGAGTACCGCGAATCCCCGACACGTAATTCGCTTCACCGTTTATTCGATGCAACGAATCCTTCCTCTTCGCTTTCCTTCTGACTTTCACTGCCTTGCTCCAGGACGTTTCGATCCGTACAAGTTCACGTCCGCGCAAATGGCCCGTGCGCACAGCCTAGTGGTGGAGGCCCTGATGGACGACGAAGAGAATCAGGTTCGCGGCTACACGCACATCAACGACGAATCTGGATTGACAATGGGACACCTTAGCGCCTGGTCTTTGACGGACATACGTAACATGTTACGATGCATCCAAAATAGTACACCAATGAGACACAAGGAAACGCACTTTGTGAACATACCGAGTTGCGCCGTCAAAGTCATCGAGTTTGGTATCTCCCTGCTGAATGACAAATTGAAAAGTCGAATCTCGGTACGTATGCCCACATACTTTCGAACCGATCGTCGAATCGAATATCAAGCCTTACTTATCAACGTAGGTTCACAAGAGTTTGGAAGAGCTGAGGGCCGCGGTCGATCCAAAAATCTTACCGAAAGAATACGGCGGTGAAGTTCCACTGGTCGAGATGATCGGTACGTACTTATTGAGAGTCTCCGCGCGTTCAAAAGCATCCAATCTTGAGCTTCTCTTCCGTTTCAGTCGCGTTCAAGAAATCCTTGAGAGAGCAAAGGAATCGGATAAAAGATCTCGACGATATGTACATAGAGATTTCGTCGGCGGACTGTCAGCATACTTCGAACGATAATTTAAGCGGTATATCTGGCTCTTTCCGCAAACTGGAAGTCGACTGACCGACTGTTATCCTATTCCTACGCCGATCGGACTCAGATTCTCTTTAGAGAAAAGTCAGTTACTCGATTTATTTTTACCTCGTATATCAGAATTTTCACGCCGGTGGTATTAGTTACCTACGATCTTCAATTTACATAGAACATAGGATAAGATGAAGCGCGTGCTGCGCGACTTCAGCCGAATATTTCAATTTTTCACATAGACACGTAAATGAATTAGTTAATACCCGAGTTGAATACGAAGCATAGAATCCGCGATCGTTCGTGAACGGAATGCGATACGTATTGCGACGCGTAGCGTGATAGAGGAGCATTTGACGCTCGTTTCTTTCATACATAGGTCTTTTTTTAGTACTCTATGATACAGCGTTAGCCCAAACTTTGTACTACAGATGTCTGTGGTCGAAACTGTATAATTAACTACGAAGAAAAATAGCCCAACGTAACACGCGTTAAACTGTTACACACTGTCGTGATATTCTTTTGCATTTTCGTACTTCGCTCTTTTTCCTCTCGGTTTCTTTCTTTTTACTATTTTTTATTATCTAGCTTCGTTAGCATATTTATAAGTTCACAATCGCGTAGAATGTCTTTTAAAAACTCTGTACTCGCAGGCGCCGTGGTATAGAGACTTCCTGCAATGTGCACAAGTATATATGTGACGATGTCGTCAACCGAAACGCACATACGTACGTCTACACGAAACTGACGGACGTTCGATAGACCATCGAGCGATCCAACAAATATAAAGCATGCTCTCAAGTTTACTTACCAAGAAAATTTTTCTGGCTGTTATCGTACGAAATAACTTTACAACTGCTCCTATGTAGTATTTTAAATCCTAAGCATCGAAATCGCTTATCCGTTTTATAAAGGGCACTGTTCTTTTGCATATTCAAGTGGGGTTGTCCACTGAACGGATTAATGAAGTCGGCCCAGTATCCCATCCTCCTTAATTTTCCACAAATATCCGAGGCTGCTAGTACAAACTGCGAGTACGAAAAAAGAAAGAATTCACCACTGATGATTGGTCCAATATCGTACAAATATGCACGACACTGAATCAAACAGAGTTTTAGCATTGTTGTAACACTTACATATTTAGCCAGTTTCTCTGTCTCCATTTCTTTGTTCCATCTCATGACCTTAGAGTTAACTGCCTGGCTGATGGTAATTATGGTAAGCTGTGGAGAACCAACGTCTAGACATCCTGGAAAAAGCTCTTCTATACCTTTCCTCAACAATAAAGGACATTCTTGTGCGACACAACGGAGCGTTGATTGTTGCTTGATGCTTCTCAAGCGATTTGATCGCCGAGCTGACTTTTCTTTTGAACCATCTATTGAAACTTGAGCATCATTGCCATATAATTCAACTAATTGCGTCCTAACTTGAACGGTGGTGGTTACATCCGACCAGCCAGGGCCGATGCTTCCTGGCAAGTAAAATCTAAATCCTCTTGGCGTTAAAAGTTCCCAATTGGAATTTATTCCAAGCATCGCACCATCCACGTCTAAAAACGAGTCCATGAATATCAGACAAAAGTTAAGGTAATAAGGAGAGACGGTAGGCCCGCTAGATTGTACATTTACCATCCAAGTTTTCGCTATTTGTTTGGACAATTTTATATGTGCTACTGCTTTTGTCGCTACGTCGAGAGTAATGACATCTCGAAAGGATATTAAGTAGTGTCGTGGCATTGGTTTTCCTCGCATGTTTTAGGCAAAACATCTGGAAGAAGAAATTGACATCGCGAATAGGTTATGTTTTGTCGACCGATTGCAGTCGGCCCATCCAGAACTGCTTCACTTTTTGTCGAAACACTGCCGGATTAACGCGAACCTTATGAAAGGGACAAATTGTTACCATTGCTTCACGATTCACATGCTGAAAGGAAAATCTTTTTGTAGAAAATACGTTCTTCCGTGCTACGATTATCTAACCCCGTCGTACGTTAAGTCACCTGTATTGCAACTTGGATTGGATCGATCTAAGTAAATACGAGTATAAACTCGATAATTTTGTTTCGATACCGCATATGCATCGATACTTTCGTATTGTCGATTCATCCCTATCGCTACCAATAATGCAATAGTTTCGTCGTCAGATGGCGCGACACGGTTCTCTTTTTAGCATCGACTACCCGCGACTTATCAGTTTAGATTCCTTATCAGCGGCAGCTACATACTTTTTACCACAGCTGTTTTTACCAATTGCGAGTTGTCGACGCTATCGAAACCGCGTGCCAAACAAATGTACGCGTGCATTGCTCTTTGCGTGCCGACAACAGCGTCGTTGATATCCGTCGGCTGTGCTCTACAAAAAGTCTGACAAAGTCCTCAGTAAACAAACGGAGCACGCGGCACGCGCGTGCCTATAGTGTGTCGCGCGTATGTGGGTGCGAGCGTGCGTGTGCTAAGGGTGAAAGATCTTGGAGGGATTTCCAGCTCGAACACTGTTTTGTTCTTTCGCGTCGGTTCTAACCTAAAAATTCGATATGGCAGAATCGGAGCAAGATAGCGCGGATCGCGGTGACAATGAAAATTTGAAAGCGGACAAGCTGTTTATCGTGAAGAAATGGAACGCCGTAGCCATGTGGAGTTGGGACGTGGAGTGTGATACTTGCGCGATTTGTCGGGTACAAGTAATGGGTAAGTCACGTTGGTGTAATTACATTACTTGAGTTATCATCATTTCTCGACAATTTATTCGGTAGTTATAAAAACAATGTATGACATTTAATTTGCATGCCTCTGCGGGAACATGTACACTTACGTACGTGAGTACGTAGGAATGTATGTACTTATGTCATATGTACGCATGAACATACACAATAAGATGCGGTATGTGTGCGTTTACGCGCGCGTAATAAATTAAAAAGGATGCGTCGCGGATCTGTGGAACAATCAAGTTTCGCTCGATAGTAAAAAGGGGATGACCGCGAGGGCGGTGGAACGCCCAAACGGAATAACGTATCGGATAATGTACAGTGTCAAGAACATTATATTTCAATAACTTACAGATATCTTAATCGATTTTGTCTCTTTCTCTTTTTTTCTTGCACAAATTTGGCAAACGCCTTTACGCCCAAGTGGCACGCGGTACAAATGTGTCCTCGGACAAATACAAGGAACGATACAACGGTAAAAATATAACGATAATTGCCGGTCGAAGAACCGACCGAAGGATGGCAAATTCCTGCGCAAACGAGAGATTTCTCGGTACAGCGTATATCTACATATATTCCATATCACCGATTCGTTCATCCCGTCTGGTTTTAGTTCTGAGATTCGGAATGACGTTACGACCGTTCAGGCAGTTTTACCGCTAGGACACCGAGAACGATGTGCACACACACTCGCGCAATGGCAAAGTAAGAAACGAGGGGGGTTTATGCTTGAATAATTGGGATTGGGGAAGATGAGACAAAAAGTGTAACACGCGATGAGCAACTACCCTACCGAGATTCAGTTGATTGGATAGGAGATGGATCCAGTGGAGACAATCGGAAATTACACAAAAGTCAAAGGAAAAAGTACGGCAGCCTAATATCGTACATGAGACGCGCAAAGATCGCGTACTCATGACGCTTTCCAAATACGCAAGGACGAGTGATGACCGAGTCAACACGTTTGTTCCGTTTGCTCGTTGCGCTCCTTTTGCTGGCTAGTTGCACTAGCTTCGACAATGGAAAAATAAACGCGCGTTATTTTTATCTCTGTTGCTTAACTACATGTTACGATTTCATTCGTTGGTGGGTGATGCAATTGTCCGTTGACGCAAATCGGTAACTATGTACAAACTCGACGTCCGACGTCGATAGAGATACAAAAGAACTGTCCGCTCGTCGCGTCGCGTCGCGTCGCGTAGCATTCGAATTTATTGTCACGTTAGTAAAAAACAATGATACGCTCGTTCTTTCCGTCCGCGATGTCGTTCATTTTTGTTTGTTTTTCGTCCGACTCGTTTTGTTCGTGCGCTGATTGCGATATGCGATCTTTGTACGAATATACATATCCGTAGGCACCCCGACTCGCTTTACATGTATATCCGAATTCACGCACACGTCTAATAATTAAATTACTCATACTTCTCGTTTAGCCTACTAGTATACCCTTAGGAATAGTACTTATTTGAGGTAGACCCTGTACAAAACTACCGAATAACAAATTTACCTAATCAACGTTTCTAAGGATCGTCCTCCTCGTCGCGCTTGCATTTCGCGATTCCATCGTTAACCGCGCAGCCAGCCGCGAGGATTTCATCTAACGATAAGTACAGCCAAGTCAGACTGTTTACCTCGTCCCTGTCTCGCCTTCGATGCTCCGATTCACGGAAGACGATCGCTCTTTGGTCTATACAACACCCCGCCTTTGGGTGGCGATCCAACCGCGGAATGAATGGGCAAACGTTAAAAAATAGAGCGGTCGAGGAGAGAGAGAGAGAGAGGTCCGCCGACTGCTTCGCTCGTCCTTAACGACGACAAGAAGGAACTATGCATATACATCGTTGATTTTCTAACGAAGCGAAACGACACACGTTTAACGCGTCGACGCAATCGGATAGATCGCAAACTGCAGGCTAGCTATCGTGAGGACAGTAGAGAAACTGTTAACAGGCCATCGGCATAGGCTTCATGTTCGCCACCGCGCTCATTCTTCTCACCGGTCCGGCGAATCTTTTCTCGATCTCCTCGAGGGACCTGCCCCGCGTTTCCGGCACGCAGAAGATCACAAAAACGAACCCGGCCAGGACGATCAGGCCGAACATCCAGAAGGTGCCGTACGGGCCGATCACCGATACGATGTCCTCGTAAGTTTTCGTCACGACGAACGTGCACGTCCAGTTGAAGGCGGTCGCTACGCTGGCGGCCGAGCCGCGTATCTTCACGGGCAAAATCTCGCCCATCATCAGCCACGGGATCGGACCGAATCCCAAGGAGAAACCGATCACGTACACGATCAAGCTAACCAGTGGGATCCAACCGACTGCCGTTACGTCCGTTCCGGCCGCTTTCACGTAGAAGAACGTGCCGAATGTGAACAGAGTTATGCACATCGATATCCCGCTTATGTAGAGCAACATCTTTCTGCCCAATTTGTCTATAACGGCAGCCGCGACGAACGTCGAGATGAAGTTCACGATTCCCACTATGATGGTGGACAGGTTCTCGTCGATGCTGCTCCCCGCGTCCTGGAACACACGATTGCGTCACGATTACGTTTCGCGTCTACGTAGAAAAATGTGGATCGAATTCGGATGAGATCTCCGCATGGAGGGGGACAAACGGAGTTCGGGTTTACCTTGAAGATTTGGACCGTGTAAAAGATGACCGCGTTGATTCCTGACAATTGTTGGAAGAACATTAGGCCGAGCGAAATGAGCAGCGGTTTCAGATTGTTCTTCTTGAAAAGCTCCATGAACGCGCCCTGCGAAACGTTACGCTCGCTCTCGACGTGCAACTTTTCGACGGCGGTCAATTCGTCCGTGATGTCGGTGCCTTTGCCGCGCAGCCACTGCAAGGATTTTCGCGCTCTCTTCGTTTTCCCCTTGGAGATGTACCATCTCGGTGTTTCGGGAATGGTGAACATCAATATCATGAACGGTATCGGCAAACTCGCGCCGAGCAGTGCGAGATTTCTCCAATCGAGGTACATGCCGGCTACGAAGCAGACTAAAATACCTGGAACCCGAAAGAACGATGAAAAGTGTGAGTCGGATGGTGTGATACGCATGGCGGCTATCGGAGCGTATCTCGAAAGTACGCGAGACGTTACCTGTGTTGCCGAACGCCGTTGGCAGAAGTCCGAGGGTGCCTCGCACCTCCGCTTGTATCGTCTCGCCCAGATAGACTGGCAGCGAGAGCGACGCGATGCCCACGCAGAAACCGCAGAGGGCACGTCCGACTAACACCATCGCGACGTTCGTTGCCAGAGCGATCAAAAGCCAGGCTGGAATGAAAAGTGGGAAACGGGTGTTGAGAATGTTGTGTGGATCCTCGTCGGGCCACAACGTGGCCGACCGTGTACTCGAATCGCCCGCAACCTTCGAACGCGAACGCGATCGTACCTGCGATGAATGGTAAAGCGGTAGCCAGAATTGTGTTCCTTCTACCAAGGTACTCGATGCACGGACCGCCGGCGATGCCTCCGAAAAGTGCGCTCAGCGGCATGATCGATCCTATCCACATACCCTGAAACAAGAGCTTGCCGTTAAATTCGATCCTTCGAATCGTCGAATTCTAATGGAGATTCCCCAGCGATCGGCCGCTGTCCTTCGAAGAAAAAAAAGAATGGAAGAATGGAAACACCGCGCCGAGGAAGGAAGGAGATCGCGAAGGCGCGTTAACGCGGTCGGGGTCTCGAAGCCGCAAAACGTGCTACTCGTTCCAGAGCTACAAGACAGGAGGGGGTGAAAGCCTCGAAACGGCGAACGGGGAACGCGGAAGCATCCGCGTACAGTCGCCTCGATCTATTCGCTCGCAAATTGAATCTTAGCACGATCATCGCCGGTTATCGAAGATCGTAGCAAAGTCGCCGAGCGGGTCGGTCCGGAGCGAACCGATTCAGCTGGTCCGGCAACGGACGCTAGAGACAGCCGACACGATTCGCGCTCGACGACTCGGCGTTGCATTGACGTACTCGGGGGGTTAAAGTTTCAATCATTCGTTGACCCCTCGTCGATGTACCCTTCCACGCGTCGCGTAACGTCACGTCGCGTCGCGTCGCATCGAGCAAGTCCGCGTCTTTCATCAGAGCGTCGCGCGACAACCGAGGGAATACGCGTTCGCGTTAGCGAATAAAGCGCGAGGCGTACGCGTAATCGAAGTATTCGAAAACAAACGTGTCTTGTTGCGAATCGTCTGGCCTCGACTCGTTTTCCGGATAAGAAGAATAACGTTGTTTCCCGTTGCGTTGCAATATTTAAGATTACGCGATCCGCTCGCCAAGCACGTTTTCTTCAAAATATTTCTCTCTATAGAACACCCGATGGATTCGGGTGAACCGACAAGCATCATCGATCTATCCCGATGATTATTTGTCATCAGGTCTTTCGTACTTACAATTTCCTTCGTAACTTCGAACGTGCTCGTGGAGTTGTCCCGCATAGAGACCAACCCCGGTGAGGTGTAGGAACTCGAGTAACCGACCACCATGGAGCCCAGCGATACCGATAGGGCAGCCAGTACCTGCGAACCATTGGAAGCAAATCGTACATTAGCGGGTACAAAGGTGGTAAGCATTTTTCACCCACTCTCTCTCCCTCGTTCTCCTCCTTAAACAATATCGAGCAGCTCGAACTGAAAGACTCGTGGCTCGTTGCGGTCATAACGAGGTAGGAAACGCGAAACTCGTGACGACGTTTATGGATCGCGAGTACTAGGAGTACCGATACTCGACACGAAAGGTTGAACGGCGGTTAGACGTGCTCTCGGTCTAAACCGAGCGAAATCAGGGACGCGCGGAGAAAACGGATGCCCAGCGTTGATATCACGAGCGAAGTCGCCGAGAAATTTCTATATAAAGTATACAATGTCGTTTGTCGATACCTGAGTGAAGGTGCATTTAGCAACTGGCGCGTTGCCCGGCAATTCGATGTTCACATGGGTATCAGCTCGCATAAGAATCTTCATGATTGCGAGGGATAGATGGAAGCGAGCCGAGGATAAAGCTTCTCCCGGAAAGAATACACGTCGGATCGGGCGTCTTCCGTGAAAATGGCACGCTGCGATTTCCGCCAAAGACGTTTAACCGTTCGGTTCACCTCCGTCGGTGTCACACGGTGTCGAACGGAGACGAGCGTTCGACGGCACACCCGCCGATCGATATCGATGGAACTTCAGGCCAACGAGGTGGATCGTCCACTAGCCTGAGTGGAAGTATTCGGTTTGTTTGTAGCGCGCTTTAATTAAACCGTTCGCGGTTGCCGCATTCGCGATCGCAACTTGTCCGTGTCGTCCTTCTGCTCGGAATCGCGGCCCGTCTTTATTGGCCCCTCGTCGGTGTCGCGGTTCTTACGATCGTCGCTGCTGGTATCGCTGCCCTTACGCTACCGATCCTACTCTCGTCGCCGACGTTAAGCGTTGTTCCCTTATAACATTGACACGCTATTGGCACTCGTGGACCGACCGCGACGGGTGGTTCCCTGTTTATATAGGGATACGATGCTGGGGGGCCGCGGCTATCCCTTCCCTTGTCAGCGCGTGAATCCATCGTCCGCGAATCGAACGATTATACGCACATGTTCGTATGTATGCGCGCGGACGTTTCGCGTACGCCGGTTATTACTCGTGAGCGTAACTCGTGCCATTTCGTTGTGCCCTACCCGACACGTCGCGTCACGCCGCCCCGCGGGACCAATTTCGTGGGACCGACGTACAAAGAAAGGGAAAGAACGAAACAGTGGTGGAGGGTCTGAACGCGGCTCAGAAGCAACGGGCGGGAACGAAACGAGGTTGATCGCGATGCGATCTGGAGGAAACTCGGTCGATCCACCTTCCATCATCGAAGGAACAGCGTGTATCAACGCGAGATTCTTACCTCGAGCTCGAGATCTCACGGAAGAGTCGCGCTCGACCGATCTTGCTATCCGCGACCTTCTTTCGCATTGCGTAACCGCATTTGTAAAACGCGTGTTGCTCTTCTTTTCTTTTTCCGCAACTACTAGATCTCGCAAGTATCCCCCGGTATCCCTCCCCTCCTTCCATTTCATTCTCCCCCGTTTCGGTGATCGCGACAAAATTTAAAGGCAAACGCGCATGGATCTTGATTAGGGGATGCGATCGCTACAAGAATCGAGCTCGCTCTCCTCTCGGACATGCCTCTGCCGTCTCTTCCGCTATTTTACGCTTCTAATTGTTTAATGTGGCCAGCGAGCGTCCCGAGAGTAACGTCAGCGATACACGTTGAAAGAAATTAAGTCGTTAGTTATTATCAGAAGCGTGCAAGGTCGCTGTATGTTGGCTACAAATATACATGCACGCATACGAAGCATGCATTCATCTTTTGTTTTCCGTAATTGCTTCTTTCGATGGAGCAAGCACGAAACACTCGCGAGCTCACCGCGTTCTCCTCCCCATTTTCTCGCGCATCTGTTCGTTTCGCCGTTTTCGCCTACGATCCATCCATCTCCGCATCCGTCCGCCCCTTCCTTTCCTCCTTCGCTCCTCGGGCACCGATATTTCCTTGGTATTTATTATTTACCGAAATCGCCTTCCGGCGAACTCCAACGTTTTCTTTCATAATCATAGACACGCGTAATCCCCGCGAAGGGACTTACGATTAGCAAACCACAACAAAAGGGTTTCAAACGAGCTTTCGTAACGACGAACATTGCCGGACAGTATCACTGTCCGGGATGCTTATTCGCGCGCGCGGTTGTTTACGCAATACAAAATACAAGTAAACATATAGACATACACGCGACGTGGATGTCGTAAAGCGAAGATCACGATGCTCGTGAGCTTAGCTGACGAACGACAGGACGGAAATGGCACGCGTGGCATTCGAATCGCACCGAGTATTCGCGAGCGCGAGAAAGAAAAGCGTCTCGAGGGCGAAGAAGCGGTACGGATCCACGTAGCTGTAACAATCCCCGCGCAGCATTTCAACGGAATCGGGGAAAAAGTACGGACCGTGGCGCGCATCGCATTCCTTGCAGCCTGTTGTACGCTGCGGAGACTTCGTCGCCAGGAGATAAATAGCGCCCCGAAGAAAAAAAAAGTCGATCGCACAAGCATCCGCTGTGGAAAGAAGTGTCCGCTCCTACGAGTCGGACCGACTCGGAAAATGGTTCAAGGATTCTTCGCCGGACTATCCTTGAGGCTTGGACGCGAGTAGAAACAAGCGAGGTCTCTGTCGTTTCCTCGCGACGCGTCGGCATTCGTCAAAAGCGACGCACATCTTACATGCGAAAGCCAAGCTATGACTACCGGTTCCCCGATAATTATCTTTGCGAGAGCGGGTCAGCCGGTTCGGACCGATTTTGCGAACAGGAGTGTGCCCTACTAAGAGTGATGTCTCGCTGCCGTCCAGCGAAGAGCCAAAACTTGGATCAACGATCCATTCGATCGTTCTCTCTGTGCGATCCGATCGCGTGCGCGTGAAGCAAAAGGCCAAGTCCGCGCGCTTGCTCCTTGAAAACTCCCTGGCAACGTTACCGTCGATCGTTTTACTCGCGTTTCGAGTACTCGCACTGCCAGCAAGGCAATCGTAGAAAGAGAGAGAGAGAGAGGGAGGGAGGGAGAAAGAGAGAGACGCTTATACTAATTACCTGACTGGCGTATCGCATAGCCGATGGTTTCGCTTCCTTCTGGAACTGGTATGTCCCGCGATGCCTGCTGGCAGCGAGGGAATCTTTGGACGCTTTGACATCCTGGATGCTCATGCTTGGCTTGATGCTTACGACCCCCGTGTACGGGGGTTCGCCGGCCAACAACGGGTCGAGTTGTTTGTAGTTGTGATCGAGATCCTTGTCCAGCGGATCGTATATGCGAGACCCGTTCAGGGCCGCTTGATGATTGTTCCTTAAATTCTGTGCATAGTAATGGTTGGTGGATGCAGCGCCGATACTGCCGGATGGGATCGCCCTTTTCTCCGCGATCAGTGCTGTTTGGCTGTTGAACGGGCTCGCGTTCGTCGCGAGCGTCGTGTTGGAGGAACAGTCTAGGTTGATGCCCGAACTGGTCGTGGAGGATCTCGCGACGGTGGGCACCCTCGTGTAATATTTCGGTAGGACGCTTCGCTCCTGTAAACAGACAAACACCGTTTAAGAACGATTCTTGCTCGCTCTTGTCTTTCTTCGACGTTCGTCGAACGCGCGCGGCTTTTGATTCGCGGACGACGGACGTTTTGGCGTTGATCGGCACCGACCGCGACGGACAAGCAAAACTTACAGGCTACGACTCGCGTCCACCGTAGAAACAATTCTTTTTCCGAACCGATTGTTGGGAGATCGGCCCGAGAAATGTTACGATCCTCCGCGGAGCACTGGACAACACGAATCTGGTGTTCGTCGCGCGATGGCCGACCACGTCGAGGGGATGAAACTTTAAAGTTCGAGTATTTATACTAGATTCGTTTATCGAGAATCGCAGTAAGAAAAACAGCTGCTATGGAAAGAGAAGGATGAAGGTTGCGATTATCGTAGCGAACCAATGACGAAAAGCGCCGGCCGAGTTAGCCGGCGTGATTCTTCCTCGCCGATTAGATGACTTTTACCCCTGCTTTACCGATAACCCCTGCTGAACTTTATGACCAAACCATGTATTCTTTGCTTTTGCAACTGCTAGCCTCGTGGTTCCGAACACGACGCGTTCTTCGCGCGTATACGAGGCCCGGCCCCGATGTCTTCACCGATTCACCGAATTTCGCGGCTATCACGCTCGGAACTAGTGCTCCCGATCACGCGCATATTGCCTAGCCGTTGCAACGTTAATGACCCCCTATCTGTTTTCATTAATTAAAATCGATCGTATGACGCTATGCGTCTCGTTTCCAACAATCGTGCAGTCGTAAATAATCGTTTCCTCGCATTTCGGTTCGAACAAACAGAATCTTTCCTATACGAGCATTCTTCCAAAGCTTCGCCCGACGACAGGGATCGTATCGTACTTTATATTTCTTAAAGGGTAGCCTTCTATGCAACTCACTATAGCCCTCCTTCGCCCTCCAGATTTTCGCCCCTCTCGCCGGATGAATCTTTCTCGGCTATTCGTCTAACGCGCTTCCCCACGAAGTCGCTACTTTCTCCGATTCTACTTGCTGATCGATAATCCCGATCTGAGGATATCGGCCGAAACCGAACGTGCTTGAACGAACGTGTTCGCGGTGTTACTCGGTGAACCCCGCCTATTGTTTTAGGCCGATCGTTGTGTGGATACCAGAAAGTCGGTTGTTGGCTCATGGGTTCATGGTTCATGGTTCGATACCGTGTCATTACTGTTTACATCTTAGGATTTGACCGTCTTCTTGGTTGTTTGCGCGCGCTATCTACTCTCCTTTGGACCCGATAACCGATCGTCCTCGATACTGCCCCGTCCGTTCGCCGATGTAATTCGTCATCCTTCTCCGCTATCGTGGAAACAATGGGGTATTCATGTTGCGTAGCTGCGAGCAGAACCTAGTCGATTCAAAAATACCGCATGGCGCGTGCCCGCGAGTCGCAGCTGGCTATCGAACTGGTCTTGGCTACCCTTGACTTCTTGCCCGCGGATACGATACCCGACTGCTGATATCGTAACGCTACCCAGCGTGAACGTTTGCACCGACAACCGGCAAAGATGTGCCGCGGAGGTTGCTCGTACCCGTAGCTGCGTGTCTAATCAGAACGTAGCACACCTTTATCAGTCGAGCTTCGATTCATACTCTGTGCTCGTCTCTGCCTTGATCGGTGTATTCTGCTCGGATCTGCCTCCCAAGGGACATCGACTTTCTATTTCAATTTATATTTATCGTCATTAATTCGTTTTTCATAAGCTGTCGTATAGATAAGGCGTCTTCGATATCTTGAACTCTTCGATGCGTTAGATTCAACGCCTGTACCCAATATCGGAATCGCGTTCTCAGTTTCGAGCTTACATATGTATGTAAACGTAACCAAGCGTACAAAACAAAATATCTGATTTATAAGGGAACAAATTTTTGAACCGTGAAATGCGAACGCGCCGCTACATGGAAATTATATAAGCTTTTAAGTCATGTACATTTGAAATTAGAATTGTCATTCCATTTCCAGAACGCACGTTCCGCTTGCGTAGTCTGGATCGTTCGACGGTACTATTTTCGGTCTTGCCGAACGTCGTCGAAAAGAGCTACATACGTAACTCTCTTTCTATTTAAACGCGATATCATACGTCGCTCTTCCCACATGTCCGAGCGGTTGAATCATTTTGAGTGAAAGGAAATCGGCGATCTCCGATTAGGTGTCAATAACGCCAACGTAGATTGTGTGAAAGCGATTCACGGAAGTTGAAAAAGCAGCGCAAGGAAGATACGGATATGTATCTACGGATTCCATAGAATCGAGCGATACGACAGGTTCGTATGAGATTATCTTCGGTGAGAAGTGATCAATTAGCTTTTCCGATTTCTCGCGAGCGTGGCAATGGAAACGTACGAGGCATATCCATGACCCTAACTACGATCGATTAGATTAAACGTGTATGCATGGCGGACAGTGAAATATTGGCGTGTGGGAATCGAATTTTCGGGACACTACAGTCTAGCGGCAAAGTTAGCACCGGTATTTCTGCTCGCGTATCTTTCACTATTTCTTTCTTTTTTTTTTTTGTTCTTGCAACGCTGTCCTTCGAGTGAAAATTTAATCTTGTATATTCGTAGCTCGTGGCAATCGAACGCGCGCGATAGTCGGCATTAGCTTAACGCCTGTGAGATAGAAACGACCGGGCATAGATAAGGATGCACCTCGCGAGGTGCAGAGTTTAAGTGTCCATTGACTGTCGAAATGTTCCCCTTGCGTTCAACTCGTATCGATGACATTCAAAAGAAAACGCGAACACTGACTGAATCTGTCCCGAAATAACTACGATTCAACGAAGGTCGTGGAACGGTAACGCGTTTGCACTTGCTGCAACACAAGAAGTAGAGACGACGGAAGCGAAGGAAGCAGCGATCGAGAGTATTAAAAAATCCAAAAATTGCTCGATGCGTGTGTGCATGAGTGGGGTGCAAACAGGGAGAGAGGGAAAGACAGCGAGAGAGAGAGAGTGAAGAGCATTGCACGACGAAGATCCTGCCGGACGCAGGTTTTCGCTACAGTCGTGTATCGATGCACCGGGTGATCTGGCGATCGGTCGGTCGTTCGGATCATCACCGATCGCGACGAACCAGGTATCACGCCTTGGCAGATCATCCCCGTCCGAACAATTGCAAAAATCACATACACGATTTTTCTGTGCATTTTAGCAGGAAATTTCGGTAGATTTAGATAGCAATGGTGTGTGACGTACCAGCGGCGTAGACACTCGTAGTTGACGAAGCATTTTAGCGCTGCGTCCGTGACAATTAACGAAGAGATAAGTCGACTGCAATACCCGCATCTTGCTAGCAGAAATATATTTATGCTACGAAATGCGCTATAGCGGGGAATACTAAGATAATAGTTTGTAATCTTTGGTATCTAGCTTGTCAGCGTTCGCGATATACGACTCTTTCTCGTCGTTATCAAGCGAATTAAGCCCCATTTGGCGTCTTACCTATTCTCCCCTATTCGTTTCCGATTCGTGCTAATTCGTGACAGTGCAACGTTTCCGTTCAAAGCGATCGTACGCGCGCCGTACGATGTCTCCTTCTTTCATTTCAAATCTAATGGCCAACACGGATCCATGCAGTTGGTTCTTCTCATTGACCGGCGAGCGATTCGCGTGCTATCCTTGATCCATAGATGCTGCATTAAAAATGATATCGCTCTCCCGTCCCCTGGACGGTTCGTCTCGAATCGAGTCGCCGCTTTCACGGTCGTGCTTTGTAGCTCGCATACACTCGCGAATAAAGATACGCGTTATCCGGAAATGAAATAAAACGATGAGCATGTTGAGTAAACACGACGGCGGACTTTCTTGATAAATACCGCACGCGAATGTAAAGAACGATTCGTACGGAACGCGTGATCGCATTGTGAATTTAGTGCCCTTATTGACAATGCAAAAATATCGGAATGGCGAACGCGCGTTCTTCCAAAATGATTCGTCACTCTTCCCGGCTTTTTACGCGTTCCATTACACGCTGATGCATCGATTACGACAACGATTCTGCGTGGGAAGCCGTTTCTCGAGGACGATTCGCAAAACTGTACGAAAAGCATACGCGACACAAATAAAAAAAAAAAGAAGAAGAGGAACAGCGGCAAACAAATATAATGTATTCGGTAATTAATCGTTCCAATGTAAATGGTATGGAAGAAGCAGGTCCGAAAACACTTAGAAACTAATGATAACGATTAAAACACATTTATTGATCAACTTTCTTTGCTGCATTACAAAATTTGTGTCATCTTTAGATTCGGTACACGCCGATCGACGAGTCTGGTGGACGACAAGTCCTAGAAGACAATCCAAACTTCGAAATTATATATCATATGCATATATGTATGGACATGTGCAATAACGGAGGCTAATACAGTTCGTAGATCCACCGTTGTGGTCGCCGTTAACTTTCAGGTTGAAACAGCCGAGTGAAGAAAGGAAAAGAAAAACACACCCAGAATAAATCGAACTGCAAAATGAATTAAACAATGAAGCTTTGCGCGTACACGTTCACCAAATGCTACCGTGAATCCGCAAAGTTTATCTCGACTATCGGCTCGATGATTTCCGCGCCGAAGAGATGGTAACGCGGCGCGCGTCGTACGACGCAGCGACTTGGAAGCTCCTATAAATCGGAAATAACGTCAAAGCGAAATGGAAAGGTTTGTTCGTTCCGCGCGTGTAGCAAAGAGCGCCTAAAGTAAATGCACATTTCATCACGGATGTTCGACTATCGCAGACAACTACCGACTCACGAGAGACACACGATAATCTCCGCCGGCATCGATGCTGCGTGGGCTGTTCTTAAATATACATAAAACGAGTAAAATTCAGTACGCATGAAAGATGCACATTGGCGAATAGAAGCCCAGAGGAGAATATACATGACAGACTTATCATGATAAATACCGAGGTGAAAAGCAGAGGACGAAAGAGGGCTGGCAAACCCTTAATCCCTTCAAGTTTAATCTAAATCTCCCTAATCCGTGGAAAGAAAGAGGAAGCATTGTGGATAATCGTTCGGTGTATCATCTTTTGATAAGCAGAAAACCAATCGAACGTTAATGCTTGCACGCTATTTTATCCACTTAAAAATTTATTAATCTCTTTCTAACAGTAAAAAAGAATCGACATGATAAAGATCGGGAGCAAAGAATAGCGTGACAGAGAATATAGAAGATAAAATGCATTCGTAGATGCGGCTGAGGATGGGGTTGGTGATGAGGCTGAAGACGAGAATAAGGATGGAGTTTGACGTCGACGTCGACGCCGGCGTCGGTACCGGCGTCTGTGCCGGCGTCGACGCTACCATGATAACTCGTACAGTGGAACTTTCCAGAAGCACGGGAGGGGCAGTACGGAGCAAGCGGTGAGAGTGCGGAATCGTAGAAAGACACGGGCGAGGAAGAGAGAGATAGATAGAGAGAAAGAGAGAGGCAACGGGAAAAGGCGAACGGCTGGCATGGGTAAAGCGAAGACGAGCCGGCGGAGAATGGGTCGGTTCGTCGATAGCGAACGGTTAAATTGCGTGTTACGTGAGAGATAAGTATATCTTACCTTTGTTCTTGAAAAGGGTACCAGGCACAGGGGCCATGGCTGCATCATCTGTCTCCTCTGGGAAGTGGACATTTCGGAGTAGCGGCCCAACAAGCTCGCGTTCTGTCAGCGTCGTGTGCGTCCTCGCCGTGTAGGGAAGGATCGCGGGCTGCGTTCAACCTACAGCCAAATTCTCCAAACCGTTATCGAATTTCTTCCCTTCGCCTTTACTACTTTCTACCTCGCAATTGTTCACGCAAGGTCGCCGGCTTTTCGGGTCCGCAGACGGCTTTTTGCACCGCCGACAATGCCACGAAACGCGTGGGCTCCGTTCTGGGTAACAGATAATCAATTGCCGCTACCCCCCGATGCGACCTTGAACTTGGAACACGTTACTTTGTTTCTGTTCTTGATATCGGCCGTGGCCTGTCCGTTTTACGAAAGGAACGCGCGCGCAAGATCTCTCTTTTTTCCACCTTGTTTCCCGATACGTACACAACTACCCTCGCGAGACTGCGCAGAGAATGGTTAAAGTCCAAGCGAAGCCGCGTGCGCGAGCCGGTATAATATGTCCCTTTAGTTAATCCGAATCCACCACCACTGTCGAGTAATGGAGCGACACCACTGCTACCCTCCTTCTGTTGCTACTGTCGTGTTCTTGCACTACAGACGGATTGTTTATTATCGTGCCCCGCGTTCTCCGTCCCGTCTTTCGTCTTCCGTAGTTGTTCCTGACCGCGCTAATCCTGCCGCATCCGCCACACTTGCATCGCACGGCGTTCCGCGAGTAATCGGCCCCTCGAAATTGTCAATCACCGAACGTTATCGATCGACTCGCGCCCACACGATTAAGTTTGATTTCGACACAGTTATCTATGAACGGCTGGTGCGCTGTTTTATCGTCTGTCTAATTACCGACACGGCTATCTTTCCCTTTGATCAAGCGAGATCGCCGTATGTCTGTAATCGGTTTACATATGCTTCGTATGGTCGTTTTGCGTCCGCAGTTGGTTGTACGCAATTTTCTACCGCGTAACATATGAGTGAAATGCACTTTTACGTGTGTTTGGAACTTTGCTAATCAGTTCGGGGGGTTTGTCTCTTTTATATAGAGACCTGTGCGGCCGTAAGCGCCGCCTCCTCTCTGGGGGCGCGAGTCGTTGGTGGGGACACGAGCACTGGCCCCTCGCCCCTGCTGCCGTCAGCGCTCCGGCATTCTCTCCGCTGCCCCTTCGTCCACCGGTGGTTTCGTCTCGGTTCGTCTCTCACCCCCACATACCTCGCTTCCTCTCGCCTTACCTCACGTCCCACGACGCGTCCCGTCGCCCCTGTACTTCTTCGTGCCTTTCCTCGCAATCGTACGACCGGCTAAGGCTCTCTTCTTCTATCCAGCTGTGTCTACTTTGTGCAGTCGCGTCGTTTCGTGCCTCCTCACGCGAATTTATCTGTGAACCGAAAACGTGACGCACCCAGATCAACGGCTCCTTCCTTGTATTTCCACGTCGGACCGCACCGATTTTTCGACAAGTACCGCCTGGCCCATTTCATCGAAAAGTGGCCAAATTCACACATGCCCTTCCGCCTTTAACATTCCCGTTTCCTTAGTCGAATCGCCTTTATGAATGGCCATACAGATTTTTAATGATCGATACGAGAAACAATGATAGGCGCAACGGGTACAAGCGACTGATGAGAAATGAAATCGGAACGGCGGGTTTCTCTGACGATCCAACTGCGACGCCGATATCCTCCGGACTCTTCACGGAAGGTTCCAGTCGTTCGACCTCGTTCGATCGCGACGTATACAGAGCCGCCCTGGATCCTGCTCACGCGGGACGCGGCACGTACAACTCTTCTCACCTGCTAGCTTCTCCGATCATTCGCAATGCTTTCGACGGCTATAATTTTCCCGCCGTCTGTATTCTTCGTAGAAATGATCTTGTTGCCGAACTCGATACGTGGGCTTACGTACAACAGTCGGTGGAACGTAAGGTAACGTACCCCGAGATTGAGACACCACGGGGCTTGCTTAATTCTTCGCTTCCTAGTTTCGTCGACGCGCCGCAGATAAGCAGAGCTCGCGCTTTCCATAAATTAATATTTCAATTGTATGTACAAAGTGCTAATGGTAAAGACGAATACATCGAATAACCGGTTTGGTTTGCGTCTCTGTTTTTCTACTTGGAGATCGTTCCTCGCGATGCGTATACAGAGCAACATTGCAAATATTATGCATGCCTGTTCGACTTAACGCCGGCCGCTTAAATTAAGCGGAATAAACGTTCTCGGTGGTCCAAAGATCATATTGAACGTTTCGAATTGGTTGTTAAACGACACCGCGCTCGGCGAGAGTTATCAAAATCCGGTACAACGATTATATCGCTCGACGAAAGATATGCTTGCATCGATCCGTCGTGATGCAATTTCGAACTTTGCAGTTGCATGCAAAATACCTTTTGGCGTGACGTCCGGAACGAATATAAATTGTGTCCAGAGCCACGTCAAAAGCATCGTTACACGTGATGCTTTCGCATCGTTTCTTCAGCGACTCGAAGTTACTTCTTTACGAATACACATGCATATGTATAACTCGTAATGCATCGCATAATGTGTAATGCATAATACATGCGCGCATATGTATCATATTAACAAATGCGCAAATTCTCAGTACAGCAATATGCAGTTAGGACTGTGATTTGTCGCGAGCCATGCAAGCTATCGAACAAAAAAATATATATATCGTGGTTGGTCCATAAGGTTTAACGAAAGGTTTCAGTATAGCGGATAAACGAATCTAACGGGGAAAAGTAACGCGTCCACTGGGAGTTTCGAATTTTCAGTTCGAATATAACTACGTGATTAGGCTGCAAAGCATTGGAGCCAAGATCTATCCTTTCTCTTCTTTTCCATTTTGTTCTCCTCTCCTTTTCGTCCCTTCCCTTCTCTCCACTCCCCCTTCAATTCCTTCCTCCCCTCTTCCCTTCTCGACCCCTGTCTTCGTTTACTTTCTTTTCTTTCCACTCCGCTCCTTTCTGATCTTCCCTACGTTTCCCTGATGATTAAAGATCCCCCGCAATTGTTTCGCATCGTTACGTCACGAGGCACGGTCAAGTTGTTGATCGATAGGGGTTAATCGATGGAGCGAATCGTTAGTATTGAGTCAAAGGAAAAATACCTGGTAGCTCCGGGTGACCGATACAAAATCATCGTGCCTGCGACGAGCAAACGATGCGAAACAAAACAAATTAATGATGCTTATAAATTAAGAAAGGTCCTTCGATCGATACGCGTTCAGTTATCATTCGTTTTCTCGTGTTTTGACCTGATCGGTCGTTCCGTTAACGACAAAACCGATGCGACACGAAAAGGCGCGCCGTGGGCCAATCGGCCGCAATTTATTAGCGTGAGCGCGACATCATCACGGACATTACTGCCCATACATGCCACTCAACCGTGGGACCGTTCTCAGCCGTGATCCGTGGTAAAAGAAAAAAAAAAAAGAAACGCGGTGTGGTCGGTTCCTTGATCTTATGTTTCCTGCATATGCCAAATTCCATCGCTGATCAAGCGGCTTCTGCACGCGTATGCATTTATCGCGCCGCGCCGGTTTCATGTGGCCGCTCACCAAAGAATTAACCGATCGCATGCTCGCGCAGCACCGTTTCAACTACGTATATACCGAGGCTGTCCAGTCCCGCAGAGAAATATCGATAGGAGGGTGCGTTCCTCGAACGTTCGCGAAACTCGTTACTGAATCAAAATGATTGATGCGCACAGACTAGAGGCGTAGCTGATAAGTATCGCACGCTCATCAAGGTTTACGTGCATGGCGCTTCGCGGCTTTAAAAACGGACCGCGTCGTCGTGAATCACTCGAGTTCGTTTCGTTCGATGAATTATTTTCTCGAGCGGCAATTACACGCGATTACTCGTCCGAGTGTATCGCGCGAATCTATCTCCAATACTCTTGCAACGATAAATTAGGATCCGAGGAAAGTTCCGTAGCTTATGGAAGATTGCAGATTACGTGTGCGGGTTAAACGAGACGCGGGTACATCGAGCTTGATGTCCTCCTGCTCGCATCAGACCCCCCGTCCGCTTTGACCAGCCCACGTTTCTTCGACTTCGTTGAACGTTGAATCTGACGAAGCTTGCCCGTGTGTTTCTTTGCCTACCGCCTTGCTACATTTCGTTTCCCATCGGTAGGAGAACATTACGTAGCTTGCCCACGTTTCTTTAATGATTTCCTTCCAAAGCCTCTTCGCGTCGGTGCTTTAATCCGCGATGTTAACCAAAGCGACACTCGTTTCGTCGCGATAAGGTACTGGAATTTCACTGGAGCTGTACGTGTTTCCGGAATGCCAAGGAGCACGTGCATCACGCGATGTCGAACAAGTGGCTTCGGGCAGGAAACCAGTATAATAGTATACGACTCGTCGAGTTACATATAAGTATGCAATTCTCTCTTTCGATACTCCGAACTTGTACGATCGGTCAGTCGCGTTCTTGGCAAATTCTCTGGAATAGAAACGCTTAGCCCGGAATCGAATCGCAGGGATAGGCGTACAAGATGCTGCTATTTGCGTATTCATTTCTTTTATCTTATCGGTTGCCCGTCTGTTAATTTTCAGATGCGTGCCTTCGATGCCAAGCGGAAAGCAAAAAGGACGATGGTCGACAGGACTGCGTCGTCGTGTGGGGAGAATGCAATCATTCGTTTCACTACTGCTGCATGTCCCTTTGGGTGCAACAAAATAATCGGTGCCCGCTCTGTCAGCAAGAATGGTCCATACAACGAATGGGAAAATAATGAAGGCGAACGATGGAAACGTTGAACGTCGTTCCTTCCTCCCCTACGTCGCTTCTTCTTTACCATTCCTATTTTCCTAACAGTTCGTTCGCTCTTTTCATACCCTCAACTCGATCCGTTGTCTTCGGATCTCTTCCTTTCGTTTCGACTACATGCTACACCTACCGTTTTATAGCGTAGCGAACCGATCATTCCGTTCGCAACGATCGATCAGCGATGGAAGCTGCTCGAACATCGAACAGTCCTGCGATCAGATTTCAACTAGGCCGAAGTACGTGTTACGTTGCTTTTTATTGAGAGAGCGTCAGAGGGAACTTTTTTCGCCGCACCATTATACTCGTCTAATCCGTAGTTGACATACGCCGCAGTTCATCGGCGCGCGTCATCCGAAATACTGGGATTAAATGAGAAGAGCGATTGACCACCGTCACAAATTGCACATTGACCCGTTACAAAGTCAAAATGCAAAATGCCTTTCATCCGCGCCCGTTTTTCTGCACTCCGGTCTCTAATCTCCGAGTTTCGCAATTATTCCGATCGATAGCAGTCCGTTGCGTCATGTGTTGCATATGATGGTCAATGTTCACGTGTCTTGTGACTCAGGCACATGATCGGCCAAAATATTTCCCCGCGATACACCTGAACAGTTTCTATTCAACGCTACCTTGCAAATGCTAGAGATAGTCGTCAGGCATTCGCCGGAATTCTTACCAGGCGAAGAAACCGCCCGGCTTATTCGGGAATGCTCTGTCTCGTTTACACAAGCGAGATAGACTGGGCGACGTTTTGTCGACGATCTGGAAAGATTTGGAATTCGGCGTTCCGCGATCTGTACGATGCGATATAAAGTATGCGCGTGGTGCGGTGCGGCGAGGAGCGGTATGCGCCGCGATACGAGCAGCACGCAATCGCGATCCAAGACACGAAGGTCGCCCCTTTTCTTCTCTTCTTCGTTCTTTGCTCGTTCGCGTCGTTTCGATTATCCCCGTCTCGTTCTCTTCGTTCCTCCTTTTTTTTTCCCCGTCCTTCCTTTCCCCTCGCCGACGCGTCGCGACGGCAGCGATCGCTCGTTTTTATCGTTGCCCCGGCGTTACGTGTCGTCACGAACACGGAGGCTCGACCGGAGGCTCGACCAATCGGACGGTAGAAGGGTATATCGGCGTTTAATTTTAATACCCTCGCAGTTGCTGCCGCTACCACCTCTTCGGCTTCCTTTTTTTTTTTCTTCCTTTTGGGTAGCTTACCCCTCTTCGCGCCGCTTCATCGAAACCCCTTCCACCAAATTTCCGCTCCTAACCATTCCCCGCAACACCGTTGCATGCCACGTTGTACCCATTTCCGTCGAATCCGTGTTAATCTCTTCGTCCACCTTTGCTATTTCGTCATTCCTCCTCCTTCCTCCTCTCAGGACTTTTCTACGCCTCTGCTACGCGTACGCAGAAGAATGGTCGGTGGGCACGATCGAGAAAATCCACGTATGATGTAACTGTACGTGTTGTAACGATAGATTCTTGTTCGTAGAAATGGAAGCAGATGTTGATGCGGAATGACGCAAATTCGCAAATTTATTCGTCACGCTCCTCTTGATGGGCAGCCGAGCGACGTCGGCTCGAGGTCAATTTGGGTCGAGCCTCCACGAAGCTTGAATTCTCATTGGTTCTGCTCGTATAGCGATAATCGGAGTGTAGATCCTGGATCCGCGTACATATATGTATATGTCGCTAATTGATTGTCGTGGCTGTCGAATTTGATCTGTCGATTAGATTGCCGCTTCGTTGCGACGTTAGATACAATAAGAGAATGTATAGTATTATTTAGCCACGTCTTTTATTCATTACATCTTTACCCGCTTTTGTGTTAAGAATGGACATACCCGAAACTGCATCACATAACGATGCAGAAATATACGCACACCTTAAACATGAAGATATTCTTTCTCAATCCTTTTATCTTACGAATTCGCAAGAAGCACGTTTTTTTTTTTTTTTTTTTTTTTTTTTTGACAAAATGAGATGAGCTATAAAGTGGACAACGATTACCATCGTATCTTCGTTAAATATTCCATCGTTTTATCGAACAAGTGATTAGGTCAGGAATCGTACTACGTGACTTCTACACGCGCGATTAACGGAAAAATCGTCGATTAAATCGATGGAGAGGCACGTGAGCGGCGCCAATGATTAAGCACAAGGCGCGAAGGTCGCATCAGTCAAATAGGAGGCTCGCCACGTTCCACCAATCGGCTACTAATGACGTTTCGAAATGTCTGTCAATTCGAACTTGGATACATGAGTAATAGGAAATACATAAATGTCTGTCAATTCGAACTTGAATACATGAGTAATAGAGAATATATGGTACTAGCGCCATCGGCGATTAAGAGGCAAGACGAATGGACTTCGTGTTCAAAGTTCCACATTATTCGGCATCGTATATCGGTTCGATCTTGTACGGGACGTGCGCCAATATTCCTCGCTAGTGAAAGACACAACTGATTGATTTTTTGGGACAAGTTTATTTTCTCATTTGACACGTATATACAAATTTCATTCATCTAGAGTCTAGATCGTACTGCATTAACTACTAGTTGATTACTCCAAACGATTTGCCTTCCTGTTAGTATCAACAATCAAGGTTTCATCATATTTATTTCAATCCGATCAAGAAGAGCAGGTCATTACGAGCTAAACTACATGATCGCGTTTTTAAATGGTATCTCCTGATGAATGGCAGGTATACGTAGCGAAACAATTCACACATACAAAGATTCTTCTCGAGAGCATACGTCATTTATCTATGCAATGATGATCGCTAGTATCTACAATTTGTCAATATTTTCGCTATATTATTCGCCTTAAATTATATCGTAATCGTGGACCATCCATCCGTTTGACGATGAGTTTTATCCGTACAACACTTTGATCATTTATTTGATCGAAATAAATGACATTTGAGAACAATTACGATTTATGTTAGGTGAAACAAATGATTCTCCGAGCATTGCTACAACTTCAATTAATATTGACCGTTGGTTATTATATGAAAAATACATGCAATAATTTAAACATTCCCGTTGTGAAAATTACATAGGTATAGCGGCGCGTACAGTTTTAGTTCTAGTCTCTCAGTTGCATATGTTTGTAACGATATTACTAACATCGAATAAATTATTCGCAATAACTGGGTTCATTTCTGGTACAAAAAGTAAGGCGAGTGGTCATCGAGCTTTTCTCTCCTTTCGTGTTCAGATTCAGATCCGCTGTGGATGTTTTCGAGTTTATTAAGTACGAATATTTCATTGTTGCCTTAAGTACTCGCGTAATAACAGTGTCTAGAAAAATACTTTCTTACTGTGGTTGTTTAAAAGAAGGCGTATAAACAGAAGCGTAAGAGCACAAGCCGATGCTACTCACGAAGGCACATAAGCGTGTATAATACTCTGTTAAATAATTCGATAAAACTAAGAAAAGATATAGCTTTTACAACAAATGCCTATCACAGGCGGCATAGAGTCATGTCATTTGTGATATGACACGTCTGCGTTAAGGCCACATCGGAATGTAGGTTCGTTTAACCATCAAAGGTCACTTAAATGTTCCTAATATACTTTACACATCATAAAGTAAAAAAAAAACGATCGTAGACATGATTACTTTCGTAATTTATGTCTGTGTTAATACGAATTATCACGCTCGCTTGTTTTTTATATCGATTTGTCAGCAATTCGTATGCCTCGAGCCTCTCATTAGTGGTATCAAAATACTTGGACTTTGCGCCTGCCTAAGGAACGGGTGCTGCAACAGTTCAGTTGCCGTCGCTCTTTGCGCTGGATCTCGAACAAGCATTCTTTCCAAAAAACCTTGAAGGCGCGGGCTGACCTTTATAACAAAAAATGAAAATGACGGAAAACGTAATTGGAGACCGATGTACTGTCACTTACCTTATGAGAATTTTTCAATTTTGGAGGCGGCATATCCCTAATACGCCTCATAGCTTGCAGGGGAGGTTCGTTAAAGAAAGGAGGCTCTCCGTCAACCATTTCGATAATCATTATACCTAATGACCAAATGTCCACTTCCGGCCCATATGGTAATCTGAAATGACGATCGTACACGTGTTATTGATTGCGATGGCATTCGACTGAAGCAAAGAAGAATTACAATTCACCTGGAAATAACTTCCGGGCTCATCCAATACGGAGTTCCAACGAGAGATTTTCTCCTTGGCAACTCTTGCGATACTTGAGCGCAAAATCCAAAATCGGATAATTTCACCCTACCGTCAACGGTAAGCAATATGGAATCAGACTTAATGTCTCTATGAATGACACCTTGGGAATGTAAGTACGCGAGCGGCTTCAGGCATTGAGAGCATACTGTAGCTATCTGACTTTCATCCATGCGGGAATGCGTAACGATATCCGTGAGCGCTCCACCTTCCAAGTACTCCATCACTACCCACAATTCATCGTCAACCAAGAAACTATCGTACATCTCAACGATGTTCGGATGATGATAATCTCGCATAATAACTACTTCGTTGAAAAGAAGTTCACGTCTCTGCTGCTTCCTTAGATCCATCTTTTTCACTGCCACTTGCCGATTTGTATTCTTTTCAGTAGCTATACATACTGTTCCCGTGCTGCCTTCACCGATTTTCAGAAAATTCTCCAAACTTTCTCTTGGATCCCCTCGACTTACCTAAAGTTTTTTTTAACAATTAAAACATCAGGAAATCTATACGTCCCGCTTCCTCTACAATCGAAAAAGATAATTCTGATGTATCTTTTCTTACCACCATCTGCAAAGCGGCGCGAAATTGCTCGTGCGTAAGCCTTTGCTCTGCCGTTTGTTTGTTAGCTGCAGCTGAGCCTGAAGTGACCGCTAGATTGCCCGAAGACATAGCACTTTTCATGTTCTGATTTTGGTCCGGAGTAGAACTACTTCCGGAGGACGGTAGGTTGGACTTTGACAAATTATGCATGGACTGAGATGTCTCCATAGGTTTCTTTAAATGGGATTGCATAATGGACGAATTTTCTGGCGTGCCGTACGCTTGGGAATATTTGTTAACATTATGCGTGCTCAATTGACTTAACGGTCGCTGGGACGCGATAGAGCCGACGGGTGAAATTTTAGGCTGCAACTTATGCAGAAGAGCATTTTGAGCCATTTGCTGTTCTCTCACGGGTGGTTCGATGTTTGATACCTATGTGCAAAATACGGCATTTATTGCAGAAATTAATAAATTGTATTGTTCAAGCATTGCTCACCTGAATGTTTCCATTGTATTGACCAGGTACAGGTGTAAGCATCTGTGGGTTTAGCCTATGAAAGTCAGAGTCTGTGAGGTGCGTAGTACTTGGGTTTTGTGTGATGCACTGTGGAGTTGCGATGGGACTCAAATTTTGGAAATTTAGAGATAAGTTCGCGGCATTTGAAGATGCATGCGCTAAATTCGGAGACGACTGCATGTTTGGATTAAGGTTCTGCAGATTCGGAATCATATTTTGCACATTTTGATTCAGTCCCCCAGCAACATTGGATGAATTCTGCCTCAATTTGTCAAGGTAATTGTGTTGCTTTCCGAAATTTGAATATCCCTGTACTTGATTAGTAGACAATACTATCTCCTGTCCCTCTGGCACTGATGGCGGCAAATTAGCATTATGTCTACAATAACAAAGAAGCACACGATGAGACGCACGTACCCTTAGAATGGCATGTTCCATTTCATCGATAGAAAAAAATTACCTGTAATCCCTTCTGAGCCTTGGAGGACTCGAAGAACGGAGGGAATTAGACCTAGCCACTGTACCCGTCTTGGGTAATCCATTTTCGGGAGACTTTTCGCTGGTAGGAATCCTTACTTTAGGATCGTTGTGTCCTCGTACGATAGTTTTCAAGTCCAATATTTCTGTAGGAGTAATTTCACTGGGATCTACCAAAGGTAATGGTCTATTTGTAGATTTCAGAATTTGGTTGTTTCCAACGATGGAAGCCCATTGTAACGGAAGTCCAATGAACTTTCCTTCGCGTTTATCGAACCCGGTGTGTACACGATGTTCAAAATTGGTTGGAGTAGATATTTGCGGTTTCTTTTTCTTCTTAGCAAACATTGCACTTTCTGTAACAAGAATAGGATTAACATCTTATAGACGTGCCATGTATTGAACAATATTTATTGTTTCTGAGAGCTGTGCATATGAACATTCTCATACAGCATATGGATTAGGGAACATGCGTATATATTTCAACTGGACACAATTTTTTGAGGAGCAACATGATTGAATCTGTCAACTGCATATTTCGCCAGCATGGCTTTGAAAGAATAATTCTCATGCGTCGTCGAACGTGTAGTTTACGAAAGTTAGTTAAAAATATTCGTAGCTCAGGATAGAATGGGCCGAGAACGTATACTATTGCTCAAAATTACAAGGAAATAGTAGCAACAATGGGAAGCCAAATGACAGCAACGCCTACCAGTACTTGATGCGACCGCCTTACAGTGCTTTCTTTCAACTGCTGCTTAGACCCTCTGGGAATTATTATTTTCTGTTAACTTCACGACGTGCCGAAGAGCGGGCCAAACTTGGTGGGATAGCGCCGACATAAATTCACATAAAGGAATTCTGTAATTAAAATCGGTAAATACGACATTTAGCCTCCCGACAGGTTGTTCACACACCGGCGCTCCACGCGGAGGGCTTACGAATCTTACCTGGCATTTGGCTCGTACTCGTGACAATTTACTTAAATGAGCGTCAGGTAGCACCTGCAATGAGATTACTTCAAAGAATTTAACGCACGGGAAACTGTGTCGGGAGAAAGCGAGAACGAATCGTGATTCGTGAAAGAGAGACTCATCGTTTTACGATCATTGTAGATCTAGTTTGTATTATTATACATATACATATGTATGAGTAATCTGTAAAGTCTGGATCTAATCGAGAACCTTAGGAACTTTGCAGAAGCAACTCTTTCATGAAGATTTTGATCGCTAAAGACTGCTCTTTAACGGCAACTCGTGTTTAAACTGTAGGGATGAAAGGGCGCATAAAAATGATTATGCTTGGAATTTTAATATAACGTATATAACATGCAGAGGGAAAAAGAATGTTCTTTGAGTACAGCGATACAGCTATGTCTACTTTCTACTGACCGAGGTATAATAAAGTGCCGCAATTTCGATGATTTCGATCTACATAATTTGTTACTTGGTAGAAAGTATACCAATGCTATTGTATAGTATTACGCTTCGCTAATTCAATTGTATTTGAACAAAACCCGTTCATAGTGACAGGGAAACGGGAATTAAGGAGGATCAACTAGGATAAAAGATATTAGGCATTATCAATTGATGTTGCATACGTAGATGTAGATATCGAATACGATCACGCATCCTACAAAACATCATTTGTAAGCGCGATCATTAAACATTCGATCCAATGAAAAACTTGCTATACAGTAGTGCATGTGGTTAAGCACAGATTTATGTATACTTGATCGTATATACATATTACCGCGTAGCAGTGCATGGTATTTATGTAACGTATATGCTTGCTGCGTGTGGTGGAACGCGCAGTATAGTTTTGTGATACAGAAGCATAAATCGATCGATGGAACAGATTTCACTCCCGCAGACAAATATCGAGACATGTATTTGTCTAATCTTAAAGCGTAAAAGAATTTCTGTGATTTTAGGAGAAAAAATAGGAGCGTAAATAGAAATTAACAGCTTTTGATTTGCATGTTGTCCGCTTTATGGCAGAAATGTGTAATCTTCGTTGTAAGTATAGATTTAGAGCGATCATCATTTACACCTTAGCTTATAGAAACGAAACAAAACTATTAACTATATAATTTCACGTGTCAAAATCTTAGACGCGATTTCGTTGTGTTTGTCGTCTATTTAAGGTTACATACTTCGTAAGGTATTGGTTGCATCCAGTCGTGTGCAACACGATTAATGCCTCTTAGCACGAGTGAATGGATCATCTAACGAGACCGAATAAACGGATTAATCTTGCTTTCAGGACAGAGTGTAGCAAATGGGTGATTTGAAAGTGAAAGATGAACCAATGGATGCTTTAAACATAGACAGTCAGGTTATGGTAAAGGTTTTCTATGAAACAGCAGCACCGTACGATACAATGCTCCTACAAGGACTCTAACTTAAACCTTACTTTAAGGATGAAAACATTGTAAGCGTTGTACTTAAAGAAGAACCAGGCGATAGATTCGATCCAGACTACATGGAGGACATCTGCTCCGGGACGTTCGACAAGGTATTCTTACCTATCGAAAATAACGAAGTCGACTTTTCTAATGAAATGGTAAATTTCGTACAAAATTGTCTGCGACCGAGTTTCGTTTGTAGAAGAGTCAATCGATCCACCAAATCGATTCTAGGTAAAACTGGAATTGGATGGGGAATCCAATAGTCATCAAAATTGGACTACGCATATCACGGGAACGAATCTGTGTGACAAAGAAGATGGTGCTATGCAAAGGTGCATGACAGCTGGAAACTTTGTGCCAGTGCACGATATAGAAAAACATTCTGGATTCTGTCCGAACGGGCAGCAACCGAAATTTTACAAAATACAATGCTCCATCTGTAAGAAATGGTTCTTAAACAATGATTCCATGGTTACTCATCTCAGGACGCACTGCAGCGGGAATCAGTGCGAGGTCTGTCAACAAAATTTTCAGGATAGCTCCAGTCTACACGCGCATATGTTGACTCATGTCGGGATGAGCCCTCTGGAGTGCAATGTTTGTCAAAAGCGGTTCGCTTACAAATGGTGTTTACGTAGCCATATGCAGATGCATGTGCTAGAAAAGCCTTACGACAATGATGCGTTGCAACAAGCATTCGTGAAGAGACCAGATTCCGAGCATGACCAATCAATGAGCACGGGGCAGGGGCTACTCGAATGCGATGCTTGTCAAGCGACGTTTAAAGAGAAAACTAGTCTAAATCGGCACGTGCTTACACATACAGAAGAAAGCCTGTACAAATGCGATACATGTTTTGCAGCGTTTAGGGAAAAGGCGAAATTGAATACGCATATGACGCTGCACGGGGGAAGTAAACAGTTCAAATGTCCAATGTGCCATAGATCGTTCACCCAAAAAACAGCACTGAACAATCATATGTTGGCGCATAGCGGTGAGAAACCGCACGCGTGTAATATCTGTGAAAAAACGTACAAACGGAAATCAGAGTTAATAAGGCATACAATGGTTCATACCGGTGAAAGACCATACGAATGCAAAGAATGCTTGATGACTTTCAGAGAGAAAGCGAAATTAAACTCTCATATGCTCGTACATACTGGCGAGAAGCCGCACGAGTGTCACATATGTCACAAGGCGTGCGCCCGAAAATCTGATCTTAATAGCCATATGTTATTGCACACCGGCGGTCAATACGATTGCAAAGTTTGTGATAAAATATTTACTCGTAAGTCTGATTTGAATCGACATACTCTGATACATACCGGCGAGAAGCCGTTTGCTTGCGACCTATGCGACATGGCTTTCAGAGAAAAGACCAGATTAAATTCTCATATGCTCGTACATACGGGCGATAAACGACACGCCTGTCATATTTGTCAGAAGACGTTCAAAGAAAAGTCCTCTTTACGGAAACATATGTTGAGCCATACCGGTGACAGACCGTACGAATGCTACGTATGCCATAAAGCGTTCACTCAGAAAACGACTTTAAACAGTCACATATTGGTCCACGCAGGGGAAAGGCCGTACGAGTGTAGTGCGTGCCAGAAAATATTTAAGGATAAGGCAACATTGAAGAAACATTTGTCTGTACACATAAACGAGAAGACTCACGAATGCCTGATTTGTTTAAAAAAATTTGCGCATAAAGCTGCATTAAATAGTCATCTATCGACGTGTCATACGTCCTAATCTGGGATGCGGGGCAAAGGGGGGGATCTAGTCTGTTATATTTCGGCTTTTAGTTTCTCTTTATCAAACACTGTCCGTCTATAGATGCGTGAAGATTATTACGACTGTGTACACATCTATTTTATATGCCCCACCAATCCAATCATCATATTCCTTTCTGTATATCTCTTTACGTGTAATAAATTAATTTGTAATTAATTCCCAGCGATTTGCTCTTTCTTTTTCTTTCATACCTTACACGGTCAGCATCGAAGTGTTTGTTGTATAAAGTTAATGTTATATGTTGTTATTAATATGACTGTTAAATGATGAATGTTTACTACCAGTGATAATACAGACGAGGGTATAGGTATACTCATTAAAAAAAAAAAAGCATCGATAAGTCATTTATCTGCTCACCTACGAAAAAATTATGCTCCCCTTGAATCCGTTCGACTTGTGTCCGAAACATTTTTTAATGTTATCAAAAACGAGCAAGATATTTCCGTTGATAAAGTTAGGTGAACCACACCGTACACGCGTGAACATTGCATAATTCTTTGTCGTAGATAAATCGGGTCAATGTTGGAAAATGTTGCAATGAACCTTGCGTTTCGAGTACAGCTACCTTATCACATAAGTAATGAGGCTTTTCACGATGTGTGCAGAAGGTCGTAATTAATCTGTATAACAATGTTAGACACCGCAATATATTATATGGTGAACTATCAGAGATGTTGTAGGAGCCCCGCATGTGAGTATACTCTGCGGAAAGAAAATTATTTCGCAATAAAAACGATGCGATTTAGGTAACATTTTCCGAAAAGGAAGATAGAAACAGCAAAGAGCATTGATAGAAATGTTTTCTTCTTTTAACAAATGCTTATGCTACAATGTATTATACATTGACTAAATAATCGTTTCACGGTACTTTCATTTTTATTAATTCCTTAATTAACGTTTATCGTTCAGCAATGTTCTAAATTCAAGTCAAACAAACCGATGGAACGGTGTTGCAATAAAATTGCAAAATAGTTGACGAGCGTTTGTGAGGGTACAAAGTCATCGGTAGCCCTCAGCATCTCCATAGTACAGAGATATCCTTAATCAGAGGCATGAATCGAGGTGGGAAAATCCTTTCCCGCCTGAATACTCTCTCGTACGAACGAACAATTCATCTGTTCCCTATACATATACCACGTCCTTTCCATTTCCACGGCAATAGTATAACACGCGCGTTAAAGGTCGGGAAGAACGCGGTACAACGCGAAACATACATTATGAGCAAGTTATCAAGCATCCCGAAGCAACGGCATACTATAAAACGCACAGACTTTTAATTTCTGTGATCTGTTTCGTTCATAGCATCATGTCGTCGTTCCACGTACCCGTACTGGCGCGACTATTCACTTTGAATTTTCTCGCGGCAATCGTGTTTCATAGTTCCGATCATAAGCTAAACGTTGCGCTTAAAACCGTAAGTCTTTACCCTCTTAAAATTTAATGATGCAAATTCTACCGCCAGTTCGGACGAACGTTACGATCGTGCAGTTTCATTACTTAACTTACTAATTTTATTATTATTCTATTACATTTGCATTTGTTTTCTTTTTGATAATAGTGCTCTTTCTGCTCTATCTTTGTTAAACAGCCGGAATTGATACAGAAACACGGATATCCGGTGGAAGTTCATAATGTCGTCACAGAGGATGGTTACATTTTGGAAATTCATAGGCTCAGATGTGGGCGACTGGACTGCGAAAAATATTTTGCAAACGCGAAGAAGCCTGTTTTAATCCAGCATGGTTTATCGGGCAGTTCGGCGGACTGGGTACTTATGGGACCGGAAAGATCGCTAGGTATAATTGGATTTTATTCTAATTGTTGGACCATACTTTGATTCTGATTTTTGTTACAACAAATAGGTATCTGTGCTGAGCTGAAATGAATATAATAAACCGTAACAAAAGCGGAAAACTTTGTGGATCTAATTATCAATCTGCGTAATGGACTTTCGTTTTCTAAATTTTAAATGCACATTCAAGTTAACTGTTAATTTGGAATGTTGGCTTCTGGAAGGGAATCGCATGAATATCTCCCTTATCGCTTATAATGGCACTATCGCGAATCTAATACTTTTCCCCTGCGTTCGTTTAATTCGAAACTAGTTCTTGTTTGTGCGCAATTACACAAGACCGCTGCACTTTTATATCATCCTTATGCAACTTTTAATTGTGTCAAGGCCGCGGGTCGTGAAAGTTCGAATATTTTTAGGCAAAACTACGGTGCAACTGGGGTATCACGTACCGAGAAGTTTACTTACATTGTTTCAACAATTCACTAAGAGTAATTCAATTGTCCTCGAACACGAATTTCAAATTAGAAAGTTAGTGAAACTCCTAGTAGCATCATCATGGAAGGGATGCAATAAGTTAATGCGCATATAAAAATTTAACTTAAAAATATTCTAGACGAATCTTTCCTTCTTTTTTTCCCCTCGAAAATATGACATCGATCGTTTGTAATATTATTACTTTTAGCATGCTTGCTGGCTGATACCGGATACGATGTATGGCTCGGAAATAACAGAGGAAACGTTTATTCGAGGAACCACACCTCGATCACATCGTCGGATCGACGTTTTTGGAATTTTAGGTACAACATGGATTGAATCATTTTTCTCAACTGTCCTCCTGTTCTTTTTCTTTTCCTTTTAGCTACCACGAGCTCGGCGTTTACGATCTTCCGGCGATGATCGATTACATACTGGATAAAACGAATTCTGATCAATTGCACTATATCGGCCATTCCCAAGGAACTACGCAGTTTTGGGTAGCGATGTCGCGCAAGCCTAGCTATAACGCGAAAATTAAGCTAATGATCGGCCTTGCACCTGTAGCTTTTACCGGCAATATACGCGGGCCGATTACAAAACTCGCTAGATTAACATACATGGGCGTGGTGAGTTGCATGGGAACCATATTTCTTTTGCGCAAAATAGAAAGGAATTGGAAGTAGTTTCATTTTCCATCAGCATACCCTATTTCTTAACTGTTAACGTTGCTAATTACAAGTTTCCTAAAAGGTGAATGTTTTATTTGAATAAAAGAAACATCAATTTTTACAGTGGATCGGCGAAGCATTCGGCTATCCCGAACTACGATCGCGTTCTGCTTGGGGAAAATTTGTGTCCAACATACTTTGTCAAGATGCGACCCAATTCTTTTGCAATAACATTCTGTTTCTGGTCACTGGATTTACGCAGTCGAACTTAAGCGCGGTAGTAACTCGATTCATTTAAAGAAAGTTATTCAGTAAGATTCCGACAGCATTCTGTAAACCCTTGCTTTCATAGATGAACTTATCAACGATTATTAATCATGTTCCTGCTGGTGCATCTTGGAAACAGCTAGTTCACTTTGGACAAGGGTACATACATCCAGGTGAAAGCATGTGCATGCTTCTGTTAAAAAAACAAATCACTTCGAGTGAACAGATTAAACTATATGTATATATTCTCAACACTCTTAGACCGCTTCCGGCAATTCGACTATGATAATCCAGAAAAGAATTACCAATTTTACAACTCCCACGAGCCTCCGGAGTACGAATTGAACAAAGTAACAGCACCGATTGCGCTCTTCACCAGCGATGACGACATACTCTCAACCAAAACGGTAGCGTTTCAATATTTAATGACAGATAATAATGAAAAAACTTTATACGAAAGCAAATTATCGCGGTAACTTCAATTCTATTATTACGACAGCATTTCGATAAATAATATGTTACTTGTAATTCTCTTTCAGGATGTCGAACGATTGAAAAGGAAGCTGAACAACGTCGTCTTCCATGGCAAAGTGTCTGTCGAATCGTTCAGTCATTATGATTTTTTATGGGGAACAGCATCGGTATCGAGCATATACGACCCTATATTAGAATTACTGGTTCTTTATGAATAAGTGTAATTTTACAATGTTTAAATAAGTTATTTCAACAACGAAAATTTGCATCTATTACTTTGTACGTTAAAACTAGTTAGAACGTTGTCTACATTACGTAGATCTTGTATTGAAAGTTTTATAAGATATTACTTTAATTGTAAACTAATTTATAAGCACAGATTATAAATAATAGCGTTTAAGTTATATCACTACTTCTGTAATTTGCACATATGAAAGTTATTAATAAACCTCCAGTAAAAGAAACTTTTCTCGTTATTTCTCTACACCTTTCTGCTCCTCGGAAACCCTACTCCAATTCCTTAAGCAATTAATTCTCGTAAAAAATGTCCTGATCACATATAACTTAAAGTCTAAGAAATTCCTGGAAATGACATCACATTCCAGGAATCGGTGAAATGAACGACCTCCTTGCATATCATGTTCTCTTAATACAAATTGGCGATTTCGAGCAAGAGGGATTCCGTAAAAGCAAGTTCTGGGAAATTCTTGAAAATGATGTCACGTTACAGGAATTGGTGAAATGAAAGACCTCCTCGCATATCATGTTCTCCTAATACAAATTGGCGATTTCGAGCACTTGGGATTCCGTCAAATCCTGTTTCGGGCAGTTCTTGGAAATGACGTCACATTCCAAGAATTGGTGAAATGAAAGACCTCCTCGCATATCATGTTCTCCTAATACAAATTGGCGATTTCGAGCAAGAGGGATTCCGTAAAAGCAAGTTCTGGGAAATTCTTGAAAATGATGTCACGTTACAGGAATTGGTGAAATGAAAGACCTCCTCGCATATCATGTTCTCCTAATACAAATTGGCGATTTCGAGCACTTCGGATTCCGTAAAATCATGTTTCGGGCAGTTCTTGGAAATGACGTCACGTTCCAGGAATTGGTGAAATGAAAGACCTCCTCGCATATCATGTTCTCCTAATACAAATTGGCGATTTCGAGCACTTCGGATTCCGTAAAATCATGTTTCGGGCAGTTCTTGGAAATGACGTCACGTTCCAGGAATTGGTGAAATGAAAGACCTCCTCGCGTATCATGTTCTCCTAATACAAAATCGTGAATTTCGAGCTGTCCCTTTGTTGAAAATCGCCAATTTGTATCAGGAGAACATGATATGCGAGGAGGTCTTTCATTTCACCGATTCCTGGAACGTGACGTCATTTCCAAGAACTGCCCGAAACATGATTTTACGGAATCCGAAGTGCTCGAAATCGCCAATTTGTATTAGGAGAACATGATATGCGAGGAGGTCTTTCATTTCACCGATTCCTGGAATGTGACGTCATTTCCAAGAATTTCTCAGAACATGCTTCTACGGAATCCCCTTTGCTCGAAATTCACGATTTTGTATTAGGAGAACATGATATGCGAGGAGGTCTTTCATTTCACCAATTCCTGGAATGTGACGTCATTTCCAAGAACTGCCCGAAACAGGATTTTACGGAATCCCAAGTGCTCGAAATCGCCAATTTGTATTAGGAGAACATGATATGCGAGGAGGTCTTTCATTTCACCAATTCCTGTAACGTGACATCATTTCCAAGAATTTCCCAGAACTTGCTTTTACGGAATCCCTCTTGCTCGAAAACGCCAAATATTCTGTTCCACCAATTCTTGGAATTTAACGTCATTTTCCAGGAAATCTCGGGAACTTCAATACTATCGGGGATTCCTTACTTTTGACGACGTCATATTCTAGTACTTATCTCTAACTTAAACTATTAGGAGTGGACAGTTGTTAAAAAATGAAGCCAGTTGCATTCCTTTTACGAAGATTTATTGAAAAATTGCAATAATGTACACATTACAAAAATGTTTTAGAAACTACAAACTACGACTTATAGACTATTCTTATAAATCAATTTACGTACAACTTACAATTAAATAATAATGAGAATTACAATTATGATAATAGCATAGATTTAAATATGCTACAAAAATATTTTAGAAACTACGAACTATGAATTATAGATTATTCTTATAAATTAATTTACAAGACATCTTATAATTGAATAAGAGTGAAAGTTGCAATAATAATAATAGCATAGGTTTATATATGCTACAAAAATGTTTGTTATCATATATAATTTAAGTAATATATGTCGATCATAAGTAGTGCAAGTAAAAGTTCGGACATCAAGCACAACGAAAGTGGTATGGGCCAAGGTATGGCTTAATACGGCTTTCCTAAATTGGTAATCGAGGGAAACAGAAACACTGCTCAGGGGAGCCAAAGATGCTGTTGGGGGAGCTGGAAACGTTGCTGCGCGAAGCTGGAAGCCTTGTTTAAAGAAGCAACTCCTCGTGCAGATCTGTAATTAATGATTAATAATTATGATTCACAAGTATACAATGTTAAATGAATAAAAGAAGTCTTACCGAAACAGCAGAGAACTGGTTGTAAATAGACACGGTATCCACTGGGCAAGAGTTAAAATTTGGAAGCTAAATTTATAAACTGACTTTCAATGCATTTCATAGTTTAAATTAATACAAACTTTAAACTTAATAATTAAAGAATTGTTAGAAGTAAAGCCAGAATTTGCACAGTCGTTGTAATGTGGAATGTTTGCGCGAATAATCTAAAATGCAGAACAGAAAACAACAGCAGTGGTCGAGTCAACAATTGGAATTATGTATATGTCAGGGATAGTTTTCTAAATATACCGCCCTCCCCTTTTAATATTACATCACTTCTCACATTTGGGAATTCATAAAGAACATGCTCATGTAGATATTTTTAAAGGACAAACACTAAATTATTACAAAAACGTTTTAATTGTTATGGATGCAAAAGATCTGCGTTAAATGGTCGACGCCATCTTGAACAGTGATAATTATCGATAATTATCGATAGTCCTCACCACCATTCCATCATTGTTGGGAGGTGACTATCGATAGGATACTCTGATAGAATACTTTATTTTTACTATCGATAGTTAGAGATATTGAAAGTTGTAAGTTATTAGCATGCAATAAATAATAAATACTTGCAATAAATGTAGTTTCATCAATATTGATAACTATCGATGGTCGATACTCCAACTAGGGGAATGGATCGATGGTGCTCACTATCGATATTTCTCCGCCACTATTATCAATAGTATTGAAGCGCCAATTAGACTGACAAACTGTAAAACTTGCCGTGCATAATAATAGACAATAAATAATAAATAATAATAGACAATAAATAAATAACAAGTTATAAATACTTGCATAAATGATGTTCATCACAATCGATAACTATCGATGGTCAATGCTCCAACTAGGGGAAAGGATCGATGGTGCTGACTATCGATATTTCTCCGCCACTATTATTGATAGTATTGAAGCGCCAATTAGACTGATAAACTGTAAAACTTGCCGTGTATAATAATAGCCAATAAATAAATAATATGTTATAAATACTTGCATAAATGATTTTCATCGCAATCGATAACTATCGATGCCGAATGGTATGAATAACAATGGTAACTATCGATCGTGCGTACTATCGATATTTCTTCACCACTATTATCGATAGCAAAACTTGCCGTTCTTCTCTGATGGCATTATTTATTCAAATGTTTAGGTTAGATTACAGTTGCAGTGGCAATTCTGTTCGTCCAAATCAGTGGAATAATGTTTTCACAAATAGTTTCTTTACGAGATAATGTATCGGGCTGTTCTAAATTCATGTGACGCTTAGCCTTTTTTGAAATGTAAAGCCAATTATAAAAGCTGCTTTTAAAATGGAATCATCACAAAATTCTCAAATTTCATCGGACTTAAGAACAAAAGGATTTGATTTATCAGCTGGTGAAACATGGATTTATCCAGAAAATTATCCTATCAGAGAATATCAGTTCAATATAGTGCAAACATGTTTATACAACAATACATTAGTTTGTTTACCCACTGGTAAGTTACATATTCCTAATACTATGCAAATAAATTACTGCCAGAATCAGTTGCAATATTTTATTCTGATTCATATTAGGATTGGGAAAAACATTTATTGCTGCAGTTGTAATGTATAATTTTTCAAGATGGTACCCGTGTGGTAAGGTTGTGTTTCTAGCGCCTACTAGACCCCTAGTTGCCCAACAAATTTCTGCGTGTCATAATATAATGGGCATACCTAGAACAGAGACTATCGAGCTGACAGGTATATCCAGCTTTAATGCTTTCAAAGTGTCATTATATCTAGATGTCTTATTCAGGTATAACATATTACATTTATTTATGAACGTATCGCTACTGTTGCAGGAGCCGTTAATCAGAAACAACGTGAAATAGCTTGGTCCACGAATAGAGTAATCTTTGCAACTCCGCAAGTGTTTCATAATGACCTAGAAAAGAATATTGTGCCCAATGATTTAATAAAGTGTGTAGTTATAGATGAAGCGCACAAAGCTTTAGGGAAGCACTCTTATTGCGAGGTAGATGCTCCGTATCAGCATATTTAGCATTGATAAAATGAGTATTAATACATATTTTATATTTTTAGTGTATTCGAATATTAAGCGAGAGGAATCAGATGTTTAGGATCTTAGCACTCTCCGCTACACCGGGAAATAAAATCGACAATGTTCACGATGTAAGTTTCTTTGATATTAATATGTATTGTGATCGTTTTGTTTGGAGTTGCCTATGAGATTTTTTAACAAACGTAGGCTTGTACGTGGAAACGTTTTCTCGTATTACCGATAGTTGCAGAGTCATTTAAAAATTGCCAGTACCTTTTATTATTAACAACATAATTTGCAGGAGTATACAAGTAATATTTTCTGTAGGTGCTACAAAATTTACTAATTGCTCGTGTAGAACTGAGAGATGAAACATCCTTAGATATTATACCATATATTAATGAGAGAAAAGTGGACATAATTTTGGTGCCCCTTAACAATGAGATAACAGAGTACAAAGAGAGGTATATCTTTATTATGGATCGACACGTTAAAGTTTTACTTCAACATAACATCCTCCATAGTAATGCAGCAAATATATCGAAAGGAAGGGTAAATTTTGTTTGTTGTGAAGCTTGTCCAGCTCATAAATATAATAAAAGATATTACACGATATTTTCCATTGCTTACAGATATTTCACTTATTAAAGGAGCATCAAAAGAAAACCAATAAGTCAGGAAGTTATGGGCAAGTTATGAAAGCGCTTAACATTCTTATGACAATGTATCATGCTTATGAACTTATGATCAGAGATGGACTTCGAGCGTTTCATAAGTTTTATCAAAGTATGTAAGCGTATGTTTGTCAGGTCTCCACCAAAGGCGACAGCTGATCATTTATAACTGATAGAGAATAATATGAAGTATGCGTTATCCCTGACAGATCATTCTGATAAGTTTTGGATGAACGAAGAACCGCAACTACAAATGCTGCTCGAAGATATCAACACCTATCTTGGCCCATTTCCGGATGTAAAAACATTGCGCGAGGATGCTGTAGTGAATGTTCGTTTACAAGATTGTCCATTAGACATGTGAGATTAAGCGTAATCCTTTATATAAAAGTTAAACATTAATTTCAGATTCCACAGAATCTTGTATTCGGACACACGAAGTTCCAGAAGTTGAAGGAATTACTTTTGCATCACTTTACAAATAATCAAGAAAACCAAAGCGATACAAGAGCTATAGTCTTTGTCGAGGTTCGAATTTCATAATTATTGATCATTGTTGCAAATAGTATATTATACGCGATGTAATTTCTATCTCGTACAGTATCGAGATATAGTGGATGAGATTTATATTTTGTTGCTACAATGCCAACCGTTAATAAAGCCGCAAATATTTGTTGGTCAAGCCGGACTAAAACAGAAGGAACAAATAAAAGCTTTACGGGACTTCAGAAACAATCACGTGAACGTCCTTATATCGACAAGTATAGGTAATGTACTAAAATACCTGTATATATTAAGGATTCAAAATAATAAGAATTCATTTACGAAATTTTTTATTTCGAAACGTTGATAGGAGAGGAAGGATTGGATGTTGGCGAAGTAGACCTAATAATATGCTTCGACGTGTCTCAACGTTCTCCGACGCGGCTTGTACAAAGAATGGGTAGAACGGGTCGGAAACGCGACGGTCATATAATTATTCTTGTTACAGACGGAAGGGAACACGAGGTAATGACGAATCTCTGTGTCCTGAAATAGTGTGAAGTATGGTCTGAATTTTTTCAAGCGGAAATTGAGAAATCTTGCAGATATTAAGATCCACCATGGCTAGAAGGGACTCTTTAAATCATAAGGTTTTAAACAAAAGTAACATATTTTCTTCGCTTTACCAAAACAACCCACGCATGGTTCCCGACGTTTTCACGCCGGAATGCCTCAAATTGCATATAAATATCCAATCAGATAGTGCAGTTACGAAACGCAAGAATTGCAAGGAAAAGATTAGTAAAAAAGAAACTAAGCGTCAGGATGGACAAAAGGGAATTTCTGCTATCGGTAAGAAAAAGAAAATAAAAAAAGATTTATATACCAGTGTTTCTGGTATCGTCTTCTAGCGCAAAATTAACTTTAGACATTTTTACAGAAACTAATTCAAAAACTCAAAGGGACGGATCGAAATTTTCAATGATGAAGTACTTAAAGGGCGAACACCGAAAAGAACATTCTAATAATACTTATGAAATACTCAGTTTGGGTGTAACACAAACCATGTGTAACGCTATCAAAGCATCTGACGTGAAGATTCTTTCTTGTGACAACGAAGCGGTCGATTTCCTTACCACATGCGCTATAAGGAATTCGGAGAAAGAAGGAAACGCAAGGAACAAGGGAAGGATTGATCAGTGTTATGTACCTGAGTTTTCTCCGATTGAAGATTTCTTCGATTTCTTAGTACCAGACATCACGATCCTCGACTGTCTGTGCACTCTACAAAATATCGTTCCCCAGAACAATGACAAGAATAATATAGGTGACGACGATGGGAGTAGTTCCCTCAACGTTCACGATTATGCGTTCGAGCATACAGTGCCAACAATTGATGATGACAACTTTAATATTGGCGAGTCGAAGTTTGAAGATTTGCTCGACGATAGCAGCATATCTGACAAGGATGACGTACCGCCAAAAGTCGATGACCAATTCGAAAGGGACAACGCACCTGAGGTGGTCGGAACAGAAAGTAAAACCAACGCGTTACAAGATTTAGAACTTGGCGCATTCGAGGATATACTGAACAATACGTCCGATGACTCTGAAATTAACGATACATGGGCCAGTGATTTTCCGTGTGAATGGTCAACAAGTAAGGCCAATCATAATGATTTACATGTCGAGAAATGCCAGCATATCGCAAAATTGAACGATAGTGTCGAAGAAGGTGAGACGCATTTGCGAAAATCTATCGAAGGGCGCGAAGATGTTTCAACGTATCAATGCAAAAGAAAGGACGCAACGATGAAGGATGATTCTTCTGTAATTAAGAATCAAAGTCTTCTCACTATAACGCAGGCAATTGAAGAAATAGCACGAATAAATGCGAAACCGAGCGCATCAAAAGCGGTCGAAGTCGAATCCGACGATGATATGTTCGAAGACGATAGCTGCCTGTTACAAATCGATGATCAGCTAAATCTTTGCGATGAAATAGATAAGTATTTTAACTGTAACGATCAGAGTAATTTGAGTAGCTCGAAGAACTTTAAAGATCGAAGGAGCGAGGCCGACACCGAGTTTAGGCAGGAAGAGTACGAATGGCATAGCGACTTTGAAATGTCGATGAGTCCTGTGCGTAATTGCGCGAAATTTGATGCACCTGAAGAAAAAGATAATAAATCGGTAAGATTTGAGAACAATGTCGAGGCGCATCAGTCGGATAGCGACGAGTGGTTTTCGGTAAAAAGATCCTCTGATACTCCGAAGGGGAATGATACGTCCTGCACGAGTATAGCGAAAAAATTGGGAAACATTCGAAATAGTTCGAGGTATTCCTTCAGTGATAAAGGTGATACCAAGCAGCATGATACGGTATCGAGTGAAAGGGAGAAACAGAGTCGTTATTTCCTCAACGATTCGAAAGATTCGGGCGGTACTTCCTTCGGAGGGGCAGCCGAAAATCAAGAGGGGACAATGGGACGCCCCCGTAAGTGCAATCGCAATCGTAAATCGAAACGGCGGAAGAACCAGTTCTTAGATGATGAAGCGGGAGTTTCTTCGAACGGCGATACGACGGACGGAAGTTCCGGCACCGACGATTCGGGGGATCTCGAGGATTTTGTCAGCTACACGCAGAACGTACACGATACGACCGCCATGCACGCCCATTACTTACAGACAATTAGGAGTCCTCTGAAAAGGCACAATGCTTTCCTTTTTAAGCAACCGCGAACGCCCAAACAAGACGACGAAATATATTCACAACCTGTGACCCAGGTGGACGACGCTTATCTATATGTACGATTATATTGTAACTACTGTATATTATATATTGTATACTTTCGCTTGTATAATGAATCTTCCTGCACTTCGGCTCTGTTTCAGGATTCGTTTTGCGTAGAAGCGGACGAAGACGAAGGTCAAGAAGCGACTCAAGCGGAAGAGTTGTCCGAACTGGAAAAGGCGGAACAGGAGCTCGAAAGGCAAAGGCGTAATAAACGTAAACGCGATCGTAATGAAGAGCATATGTCGAACGTGACTAAACGAACAAAAAAGAATAAGCGAAGAAATATAATTAATTATTCTAGTAGTAGCGAAGACGAGACTGAACGATTGCGCGAGCAGATAAAGGATGACTCGATGTTGTTAGCGCGAAATTGATCAAATCGATTTCACAATTTGTGCATACTTAGTTTCAATTGTAAAGAATCAATGATTCTATTAATTTGTATAAGTTCGAATGTTGAAATATATATATTTTTTCACCGATAATCGTCTCTTCTGGATCTTTCCCCCTTCTTTGAAACAGTATACATATAAATCTAGAGCTACTGGATCAAGAGTCCGTATTAATTGTTCGGAAAATGAAGGCAAACGGTACGGTGTTCGCGGATACTCGCAAAACGGAACAGGTTTGATTTTTCGTTGGAGAAGCTGACCAACCGGTTCCGCGTTTCGCGAATATCTAATGGATGCTGGATGAGATCAGTAGTAGAGATCCTACTACCGTGTCTCTCCCCCCGTTTGGATCGCCGACAACGCCGGCGAGTCGCGTCGATCCGCTTGTAGCTCAGATCGCGCGCTATCGCTCGCGCATCGCGCGAATAGCCTGTTCCTTTCGAGTGCAACGCATCACGGTGTTTCCCTTTTTCCATATATTCGTGATCTATACGTTTTCGTTTAGGACGTGCAAGCATGAAGTGCACCGTAGGAGTAATAGGTGAGACATTCGATCTTCTCTCAAAGCATTCTATCATTAGCGATAAAGGAGCGAGCTATACGATTGTCGGAGCGCACTGTCCCCGGGTAGAACGTAATACAAGGACGCGCGCACTTCGCCTTGACATTTTTCGAACGCTTAGGTTCATGGCTGAGGAATCGCTTTCTCGTGATTCCATGTCACAAAAAGAATGGTAACCCGTTCTCTGGTCGACGATCATCGGTTGCGTTAATATTAATTTACAGGCTGTTTAATAATCGCGTTCGTCGCGACGCTGATAACAAGCCCATGCAAGTCCCAGAGAACACGGCCATCCACTCTCGATAATCGTGAGATCCTAAACCACGACGAGGACGAGGATGATTTTGTACCTTACCAAGGAGAGCGCGTCAGCGTGTTCGATTGGTCGCTGTTCAAAGTAATGAACATGAGATTTTACAGTATAGCAATTTGTCTGTTCCCATGCGACGGTGTTCGATTCGTGTTCTCGTAGGCCACGAGTAAAAAGTATTCCGGGAACGTGCTGCTCTCGCCTATATCCCTAAAAATCGCGCTGACGCTGCTGTACGAGGGAGCCCAGGATGCTACCGCGCACGAGCTTGCCGGGGCCATGCAGTTGCCCGCTACACGCACCGCTGTCCGAGACAGATTTTCCACTATTTTACACTCGCTTCAGGTAAACGATTGACGGACCGCGGTGTACGCGCGCACGGCTTGCCCCTTTAAAAAGATAAATAATGCTTGCCTCTGCCCCTCTGACAGGAGACTTCACCGGCGTATACATTGAACATCGGAACGCGAATTTACATCGATTCGAACATACTGCTCAGGCAGCGATACAGGGCCGTTGTAAAAACCTTTTACAATACCGACGTGATCAGCGCGAATTTATCCGATGCGCGGCCAATCGTTCAGGCGATCAACGGTTGGGTCAGCAATGTCACCAATGCCAATATCGATCGAATGATAGAGGATGGTAAGGCTCGAGGAAAAGATTCGCCGTGCTACCAAGAATGAACGGCCGGAGGCAATGCGGCTTTTCCCTTTCCAGAAAGCAGCGTACAGAATTCCCTGATGCTGGTCATGAACGCGCTTTACTTCCAAGGATCGTGGCGCCGCAGATACTTTTCTTCGGATAATACACGGCTCGGCAAATTTTTTATAAGCGACGATCGAACCGTGGACGCACCATTCATGCATGCACACGGCCGATTCTACTATTCCGAATCTCCGGAGCTGGATGCCAAGATTCTACGACTTCCATATGACGTACGCCACGCAAGATGACTCAGAAACCTCTGTCGCTCTCATCTTTACTTTCCTTCTCCTCTCTGATTTTATCCTGTTTCAGGGACACAAATTCGCCATGTATTTGCTGTTGCCACGCACGTTAAACGGAATCGAGCAACTCGTCAATGAAATTAATCCCTTCGTGTTAGCGCGGCACGTTTGGCTAATGCAAGATTTGACAGTGAACGTCACTATCCCAAAGTTTAAATTCGATTTTTCCAGCCACCTGGAACCTGTACTACGAGAGGTAGATAGCTTATCATCGCGTTCCGTCTCTCTTTAATTCTTCACGTTCATTTAGCTTTCATTCTCTTTTCTTTCACCATGACCAGCTTGGCATTCGTGAAATATTTGACAATACTGCAACGTTGACTGGCATAGCTCGCACGAAACAGACATCCAGGCATCTCAAGGTTTCCGATATCATACAAAAGGCCGGAATCGAAGTGAACGAGAAAGGAACCACGGCTTATGCAGCCACCGGTAAATATTCTTTGCAGTCTCACGAATGATTGCCCATGCTCTCCCTCTATTAAATGAAAATAAATTGCACATACAATTTCTTCGTTTATGTCCTGTTTTCAGAAATTGACATCGGTAATAAAATCGAAGATCAGACGTTCCACGCGAATCGTCCGTTCTTATTTTACATCGAGGACGAGTCGATGGGGACGATCGTGTACGTGGGCAAAGTCATGAATCCTCTCGAATCCACTAACAATGCTGACAGTGTGAATCAACAGTTTCCGTCTAGATTTGGTCCAGCGGAACCAGATGCAGGTTAATCTTTATTATTCTACCGCCTGCATAAAACGATGGGTCTCGACTCTTACGGCCAGTAATCTCTTTGCTTCTTTGCGCCTACAGATATGGGTGTTCTTAATTTTCCTCTCAATCTTTACGTAAACGTAAAATTGCCATGTACCGAAGGTATTTAATAAAATATAAAAGCGCCGATCTATGCTGGAATTTTTAACTCCGCCTCTCTATCTTTCTGTCTCGCTCTCGCTGTGCATGTGGTAAATGAATTTTGCATATTTGCGAAACGTTTCTCGTTCTCTTCTCAAATAAGTTTGGAATAGCGCCTGCAATTGTTTCTTCTTCGCACTGTCCCATTTCTATATGATTGTGATTTCCATGATAATATTAACGTCCAAGTAATTTTAGATTCGATCTTACAAGCGGGATTGAACATCGAAGATCGAAATAATCTCTTCAATGTACACTTTTCACAGGTAAGACAAACAATGAAATGTATGTACCTGTGCCGGATTAGCCGAAAAATAGCGCCGCAGGAAACAAATATTGTTAGCAATATCAAAGGCTTTTTCCTGCTCGCTCTCATTGATTGCCGCAAATTCAGAAAGGGATTTAAAAGATTTAGCATTCGTCCTGTTTCTATTTTTTACGATTAGGCATTGAACAAAGAATACGGGGATAGAAATCTAGTGTCGTCGCCTGCGAGCGTTAAACTGGCTTTGACGATGCTGCTGGAAGGTGCGAATGGTGGCACGAAATCGGAAATCATTTCGGCATTAAGATTACCGGAAAACGAGTCGCGTAGGAAGGACATTACGATACGCGTTCTAGAATCTTTAAAGGTACGATATCGAGGACTCTGTCGTGTGTGCATAAATCACTTTGAATGCTCGTTTCAGAGGAATGAAAACGGTACCGAAATCGACACGTCTACTAGATTATGGATAAATCAAAGTCTACGCGTAGTGCATAAATATAACGATACTCTTCGGGCATATCAAGCAGACATAAAGAGCGTAAACTTTCTAGAAACGCAGAATACTGCGCGTGTTATCAACGATTGGGTCCGACAGGCAACTCGCAACTCTATTTCCAGTGCTTCAATGTTAGACGAATTTCAACCGGATACGATGCTTATTTTAACATCGGCTATCTACTTCAAAGGCCGTTGGTTGAAAGCATTCGATAAGGCGAATACGAGCTTGCAATGCTTCTATACGCCCGATGGGAAGTGCCGAAAAACTAATTTTATGAAACACGAATCCATCTATAAGTATGCCTACATATCCTCGATCGAAGCACACGTTTTAGAAATTCCATACTCCGTAAGATTCGAACATCATCATCGAAATAATTCTCTGTACATACTGCAATGTCACAGCTCGTTGGCAACTTTTTTTTAGGACGGTAAAACATCGATGTTGGCGTTGATGCCAAGCACCGCAGAAGGGGATCCGTACCTTCGCATACTATCCGAAGATTTAGCTAACGTCCCGGTATCTGTGATCTTGGCGAACTTAAAAAAGCAAGACGTTACTGTCCATCTTCCAAAATTTAGTATTGAAAATAGACTAAATTTAATGTCCACGTTACAACGTGTAAGTGTTAACATATGCTAACATATACTTTTATCGCGAGCAGTATCTACATTTAGATATATTAATGGTATTGCTCAAATTAATTCCATTTCAGTTGAACCTTGGAAATATATTCGGGTCTAATACGAATTTCACTAAAATGATATCCAACGGCCCATTGCGCGTGACCAACATCTTTCAAAATGTTAAAATCGAAGTGGACGAAGAGGGAACCCTTGCTGCATCTGACACAGGTATTTAAAGCTAACAAGATTGTTTCTCGAAACATTTAACAAAGTTATACTCTTTATCTGTTCTTCATTGGGATGACACTTTTACAGCGATTGGATTCGGATTTCTCTCATCGTTTGGTAACGATGTTAAATTCAACAGACCATTCTTGTTTATGATCATCGACAGAATTACCAGCACAACTATGTTTTCTGGACGTTTCATCGAACCACTCTAACAAGACTTCTTATGTAACAATTACTTTCCATCATGAGTTTGATGTTATTTCTTTTGTTTCTTAGGCTAAGAGCTTTGCTACTTTCATTGTAATTTTGCAATGAAATTGCTTTTTCATCTTGATATGGAACAATTAAGTTAGTAAACTATACCCTTAAACAAAAACTAGGTTCAAGACAAATATAATTCGTGTCGTACTCAACAATCTGCTTTTTATTGGTATGATCACAGGAATATGACATACCTATCTCATTCACATTTACATGTACAGATGTATATCTAGTGTGGCGCTTAGATTATCAGTTTATATTTAGTTCTCATATTTGTGTTTTATATCTTTCCAAAGTTTCTGCAACAAACAATAGAAAGAAAATTAGCTTTAAAGCATTCTTGTTGGACTTTTGTGAAAACTAACTGCAAGACAATTTCTTTTTCATTTCGATAACCTTGACTGAGCTTTTTTTACATTTATTACAATTTACATCTATCTATATATACACCTTCGCTACTGTTGCAGCTTATGTAATACTTTGCAAGGTTAGCTTTAGGTTATATTCACGACAGTTACTATAAATTACAAAAACATGAACTGAGATACATAGCATAATGTGTTAGATAGAATAATAATGAATGCGCCTTATTAAATAATAAAGTGATTCTTACCCCCTTATTAATTCTTTCAAACAAACTATCCGAAAATGAATCGACCGATCGCTCGAAGAAAAAGCTGCCTGCCAAAATGGTCAGAGTAAATGTAGAAGACCTTTTGAAAATGATATTGTACAATGCATTAGCCATTGTATCGATTTATATTCCTGCCTTCTTATCAAAATTCGTATTCTCAACACATAAATTATTGCGGTACCGTAGATCTTGACTCCGCAAGAACAAACCATACACTAAATTATCACATTTCTGTAACAATGATTGTTCTGTGTGTTTGGCGAAATTGCTCCTACTCAACAACGACATCTGTGGTCGTGAAAATATACTCTTATTATTAGCAATTTTGTAACAAATTTTTTTAAACGTTAACTTTAGACTTAAATATTTAGGAATTTGAATAATGTGTGCCTATGTATGTATATATACATCACTATAATATGACTTTATATACGCGTTGCCAAGTATAAATATAATTTTTATAGTCACCGCTCTAAGCCATAGAGGGTCAATGTTCAGAACATGTGACAATGGATACAAAGTTCCATGAGAGCTTATGCTATTCTGTAGTCACATGGTTGCATGATTGAATGGTGTAGAGCCGTATGACCGAACGTACAGGTATATAAGAAATTCAATTTTAGCGTGAGAATATTTTGTAATGACAAATGCCTTTGCAAAATATAACGAAGATAGCGATTGGATGGTAGGTATGTAGATTTAAGGTATTGCAATCGCTATTGTTTTATAACAATCTTTTCTTCGATACTTAACCCCCTGTATATCACTATTGAATTTTGTTCATCTTAGTTTGAACAGAGAAATGAGAATTACTGAAGCAGAATTGTTTGTACAGGGGTATAGCAGTCGCTGTAGGAGTATATAGCTTCATAGCTGTAAGGAAAAGCGTAGCCGCAAAAAGGATAGAAACTATGAAAATAAAGCGAAGTTTGCAAAATCCCAATAGTTCTAATTAAACTGCTGGAGTGCTTAAAAGATAATAAAAAAAGTAAGTGATCAGACAAAGAAATGGCTGGGTTACCACAGTTTAGCGAAGAACAATTGAAGTTGGTACAAGATATAGAAATAGAAATGATGACCGACATGTTCCACCGTATGACCTCAGCATGTCACAGAAAATGTATTCCACCAAAATATACAACTTCTGATTTAAGTAAAGGGGAATCAGTATGCCTTGATCGGTGCATCGCTAAATATTTGGACGTGCAAGAGCGTATTGGGAAGAAGCTCCAACAGATATCCCTGCAGGAAGGCAAAATGGTAGAGCAAGCAAAAGTGAATTAATGAAAATAATATTAGACTCTGCCAAAGGAAAACATTTATAGAAATTTTAACTTTCTGCATTTAACAGTTTTGCTCTTTTAGTCTATTCAACGTCATGTTAATTGAACTCTTAGTGTCATTAAGTTATTTCTGTAGTTTGCATATAAGATTAAAATAAATTGTAATAAAAGGTTTGTTGCATATTTCATTCTCCACTGTGGCCCAAGTAATTTGATAAATTAACAAATTGACGTAATATTCTTGCAACCCTGTGTTAACAATCATTTTTCAAACAAGATATAACTCTCAAGTAGAAAAGTGTTTATTTCATTGTAATACATGATCATAAGTAGAAAAAATAACGATGCAATCAAAATCAAAAGTCAAAAAGTCAGTCAATATCAATCATTATAAGCATAATGATGCAAATCTTGGGAACACGAAACATTATGTACAGATTCAATTGCCGCGTCAATACCAGGATCGCGGTATACCGCCAGGAAAATTTTTGCTACGTTCTTCTTACACGTAATTTCTATATAAGGAGAATCAAATTATTCGATTTCTTTCGTTGTCCAAATTTCTATCACATACACGCGTCACGTTGAATTTAATAAATCATGTATCATTAACCAGTAGTTTCTTCCTTTACTGGTGAAGTTATTGCTAACGCTATCGTATGTTGTCCTCCACCCGCAACTCGCACTACCACTTTTCCCTCCAGCTGTTTTCCCTTAACTAACGTAGGTTCTTCAACATCTTCTTCGTGTCCTGTACCTAGTTGGCCACTTGAACCCATACCCCACGAATATAATTCTCCTGAAGGAAAATATCGAAATGAGAATGTGCTGTTTATAATGACACACTACCAGTAGAGAATGAAAAAGTAAACATGAAATAGAGTAAGAATGCTACCTGATTCGGTGACAGCAAAGGACTGAGCACTACCTGCAGCAACGTCAATACACTTGAAGGAACTTAAACTAGGGACGAGTGTTAGCTCTTTTGCATCGGAGCAATTGGATCCAAGTCCAAGACGACCGTATTCTTTACGGCCCATAACGAATACTTGACCAGAGTCATCTAAAGCAATAGTATGATGTTGACCACTACTAATGTGCCTCCATACTTTCCCACTAAATGTTTTTGCAATCTGCGGATGGAAATGCGTTATAGGATCCTTTAAACCTGAAATTGTTGTCCAGTATTTCAATGTTATGCCCTTTGAGAATAAATCCATACTGTCTGCTTTAAGTATTTAGCATTTGTTTTTTCCTTTGTTCTTACCAATTTGATAATAATTATTTAATCCGAATACATATATGTCACCCTTTTGATATTCCTTAATAAATGTACAATACGTGCCTGCCCATACATCATCGAACTTTAATTTTTTAGTAACTCTAAATTCCACTAATCCTGGATTTAACAGAGGTCCCATACCATGACGGGTATTTCTGTTAGCTGCTCTAGCAGCTACCCGTCCTAGTTGACCTTGCTCTCCACACCCGCACGTATACACATGACCATTCTCATTTAATAAGACTAAGTGATCAGCACCTGATGCTATTTTAACTATTTTTATATTAGGCAGTAGTTCTATTGGAAACTGTTCATTTCCTTTCAATGTCAAGCCCATTGTGCCATGCGAATCCTTAAAAAAATATTTACATTTCATATACTTCGTTTCCGGAATGTAGCGTAAGTAATAAAACAGCAAACTTGTTGAAAGTTGACCAAAGCTATACCCTAAAGGAGCCCCATACGAAAACTCGTCCATCTTCTAGTAAAGCGGCACTATGGGAATCCCCAGCTGTCACCTGAATGGCTTTGCCAGGTAGGTGGACGAGACCTGGGACAGTCTCTGAACCTTCTTTAGAGGTATCTCGTCCCAATGCACCTTCGTCGTTGCACCCAAACGTTAATACCTCCCCGGATTGTCTTAAACAGACGTTATGCATACCACCAGCAGCTATGCTCACGATATCTTGATATCCAGGAATAGCTGCTGGTCGTGTCTTCTCGATAACATCTTCTCCCAAACCAAGTTGTCCCACATCACCTTGTCCAAATACGAATAAGGTGCCACCAGTTGTAGATTGCCGTAAATTAGGTTTTACAATTAATTCTGTAAAATGCATGCAAATTTCCAGTTACTTAATTGTATTCACTTTACGGAGGAGCCCGCTAGCTAGCCCGATCACGTCCATTCACGACTGTCGCGGGACACGTGTAAATCCTGACACTACACCACAAAAACTATTACTACGATTTTACAAAACTTGTCGAGGGTAACAAGTGCAGATCCGACTACCAACTGAAAGGGAGCAATAAATATCGATCGAGAAACGCATCGTTAAAGCTCATCCATGTGCCTGGGGGTTTTATGCTTTTCGACAAATACTTCCTCATTGATACATCTTTTGGCGCCAAAAATAGAACGATAAAAAAGTGTTCAATATTACGAAAATAACGACGCACCGTGCTTTTTCTTTATCTGCTTCGGTTCCCTTGGGCCTTTTACAGCATTTTCAGCTGGCCGTTTTGTTGCTCTCTTTGGCGGCACTAAAAATATACCGAGGTTATGTTTACAAATACGCGTATAAAACTATTTTCATGACTGTCACATATGGACAAACAAACGATTTTAATATCACCATTCGTGTACGTACTTATTTTGCAGGGTAATTGTTTTGGAATTACAATATATAGCGCCTTGCAGTCAATTGGCGCCAAAACTTACAACGTTGTTAACCTCGCGACTGTTGCGCAACTCACGAGAGGCGCTAACGTCCGGTTTGCACAGTGAACCCTGACAATACTTCGGCTGATTTTCAACTACCTATACATACGAACCTCACTTCCGACGCGCGAAGCGCAGCTTTGAATTCGTAACGGGGAAATTCCGACCTTTAATTTTTGACTGAAGGCCACGTGCTTGCATGCACGATATTGTTTCAATTTCTGTTTATTCAGATCCGATACGCCGTTTAAATTGCTTCTGACCGTCGATTATTGCGAAGAATTGAACATTTATAGAGATTAGTCATTTTACTAAAAAGAAGCCGCATTGGATAATCTGATAGATACTGATCTTTCCAAATCTATATCGATTTATGAATAACGCGAATGATGAATTACCTTTCGATAAAAATAATCATCAAATAGTCCACAAAGAATATGAGTTAAAATAATTAACAAAATCAGTTCGCTGTGTTCGTTCCTATCGTATCGCATACACATGCAGAGTTGGAATTCCAACTTGATTAAGGAAGGCAAAGAAAGGGAATGCAAGGTGCGAGGTATGCAGAAAACAGTTGTTCGATTCCGTGAACGGTATGCAACAATTTCCATCGCACGTTTTGCCGCGGTGTTCTAAATTCAAGCTGCGTTCCGGTAATGCGCTGGGATAAACGGCACGTGGTCTCTTTGGGTTGGCGGGTTCTTTGGCCCGGTAAAATCATTGTCGTCCTCGTGGCAAAGGGGTATCTGGCTACGATTCGCATTAAATCGCAAATTAGTATGAGCTAGAAGAACGGTGGGACAGGGGGTCTGGATGACGGTATACACCAAAAGAGCTGGCGAACGTCGGCATAAGACAGGGTGGACGGAGGGGTTGAACCAGAGGAGGCTGGCTGGTTATCAGAGGGGTCAGATACGTTGGTGCGCGTCGCGGCGCGCGCCAGTCGAAGCCGTGACTTCGGCCGCGTCGGTTCTCTTCATCTTTGTATGGTGAACGACTAGCTCTTAGAACATTTTCAACTTGTCGTTCAGTCACTCCTGACATTTCTTCGTCGTAGTTATTTATTTTTTCTTTCCGCCTCGGGAAAAGAGTCGTGCGATTGTCAGCATTTATTCAATCGCGATCGAAGGGATTGTCCTAATTCGCGGGCTTATGTTTACTTTTGAATCATTGCCACGAAAACGAAGCATTCGCAGGGCATTGGACAGTCAAAGCTACAGCTGTTGGTGGAGCAGTTTATGTAGAAGAATCAGAAGTCATGACGAAAGTGCGCCAATACAGATTTCTGCCGCTCTTTGTGCATATCCTGTTTGGCGGTGAGTTTGAAACACACAATTTTTTACCGCGCTATTTCGGTGGCCGAACTGTTTCCTAAGTGGGAAAACTGTTTATTAAACTATACAGTGTGCATACACGCAAATATGTAGACTGAAGTTCATTGATCATCAAGAGTCTGTGCGACTTGTTGAATCGTCCTTTAAATTTTCGTGAACGAAGTTCATCGGTCCGTCCGGCTAGAACTGACCGGAAATTGAATCGAACAGACGCGTTCGTGCCTGGAGAACGCGTTACGTCCCCCTAGTTAGGGCAACCGTATACATAAATTACGTCTGGTAGCGTGAACAAGGGGGGAGGGCAAAGATGAAAAAGAAAATACATATACATAGATATATTCGCAACTCCGTTTCCTCGTTATCAATGGACGCCGTTGTTCAGGAAGCGTCCCTGATAGAAAGGGAGAAATACGATGTTTTGCAAATATCTGCAAGGAAAGGGAGGCAGGCGAGTAGTCTCAGATGTACAGAACGCAGGGGTAAGATCGAAGACTTAATTAATATCGGGGACATACGTCGCGGCTTAAGATCGGATTATTTCTACGAAGAGATCGAAAGAAAGAGAGGATGGGCGAGACGCGTCGCCTTTTTGTGAAAAAGGAAAGCAAGGGGAAATTAAGGAAAACATAGGAAAACGAAAGACCTTCTGGAGGGGGTGGCAGATTGGAGAACGTTGGGTGGAAGGGTAGAGCTGGAAGGAATTGCGATCAGCTATTCCCACCTCGAGAACTCGCTGAATATGCATGAAACAATTGCATATCTCATGCAATTAGCCGAAACAAATCTTTTCCTTCTCTGCCTTCCTCGTTTTTGCTCCGTTTTTTTCAACTCGATTTTTACCTTTTGCATTTTTCGTTCGCTTGCCTCGTTTCCTAAACATGACCAGAGACGGCAAATTGACTTCGAATCGGTGCGCGTTTGTGTCTTCCTCGTTCGAATAGCGCAGACATAAATTGCATTTTAAACCGTGGTAACATTGACTCATTTCTTCGACCGATAAACTTGTGCTTTGCTATATTTTCTAATCTCATACTCATTTCATTTGTTCACGATTATTCAGCTCTGAACTATTCAGTTCACGATACCCCGCTGTCATGGATATCAAATGCATTTGCGTTTTCTTGGTGGATCCGTTCTTTTTAAGAAAATAAAGCGTTCCCTTCGTTCGGGAGCAGAGCACTCGTCGCGTATCGTGTGTTCTCAGAAAACATCCATCGGGATCGCGGACGCGGCGAACCCCCGCTTGCGTGTAGGTACAACTTATCTACGTTTGCTTGTTCGAATGTGTCGAAGTTATTTTTACGTTCGGCTACTCGAGTTAAAGAACATATTCCTATTAACTTGCTGGGACAGTCTACTTCCTAGCTGTTGCATTCTAAAGAGAAAACAGCAAATCGCTGGCGAACAGACGTAGAGAATTGGAAGCAGTTCGCAACGGAAGCAACGCTCAAAACAATTGTATGATCAGGAACGTTAGTAACGCGACGGATGTTACGGGTACAGGACGGAATATGGCGTTATCCGGCGTGTTCAACTATTTAAAAGTCTAATGCGAGGTAGACTGATTTTTCTGAAAGGGATCGCGTGCTTCGCTTCGTGCTATCGCCACCTGTTGGGATGCGAATCCCATAAACTTCCGGGCTACTAGCATTTCCGTTCGTGAACAATTGCAGGCTTTCACGTAATTGCTGCGCTCGTCTTGCCACGGAGAAATTCCGTGTTTCCTTCGTGCCCTACTCGTTCGAGCTCTCGGTTTTCCTACACTGAGTCTTGTATTCGATTAGCTTGAATCTCGAAACAGACCGTAGATAAAACGCGCCTCGCACGTGAACCGGAAGAGCGACCGTATTCCTTCTAATCCACTCTCGGCCTCCGTTATCGCGTGTACGGAGATCAATCGGATGAGTTTATGTGTCTGATGAAATACATTCTTTTTTCTTTCCAAAATGCAGTGAGACGCATCATAGCTTCCGATTTTGTTCTCGTATCTGGCATTGGCTGATCAGTCGGTAGCATTTTGGTGGCAGCAGCTGCTGGCAAATCCGCAGGTTTTTCTGTTAATCGTGTAGCAGCTTTATACTTTGTCGATCGAACGCTCCAACTATTCAACTCCTCTGTGGCGGTAAGCGAGCCTCTCCTCCCGAGCCTGGATTGTTTCTAATAAAGGCCGACTTCAGTAAAAGTAAATTTTAAGATAATCGTCTTTGCAACGAATAAATTCAAAGCGATACCACGTAAAATAGTTTTCTATTCCGTTTTTGTTTTCACGCCGAGCGCAGTTTTATGACGAAAACCGAGCAGCTCTCGACTACGGCGAAGCATAATGGCAGGGGAACGAATCAGAAGTCATCGCGACGCGACGCGGCGTCGACGCAAACGTTGATCGTAACTACTAGTTTCCCGTTCGACTTCGGCTAACGCGCCTCCACCCTAGACGATACCTTTCGATCGCGCACTTTGTTCTCCGTTTTCTCGTCTCGCAGCTCCATTATTCTGTCCTCCCCTCTTTTTCGACCCTTTCCGCGGCCCGATGTTTCGCGCTTGGAAAATATATCCCCGAGACGAATCCAGTTTCCACGACAGGAGTTCACGTCGGGGGAAACTGTAACTGCAGTTTCGAACTTGCGCCACGTGCTTTTAGCCGCAACAGCTGAGCAAACAATCGTTCGACGTCATATATCAGATCGTGGAAACGTGTTTTCCGCGAGACGGTAATGGCGCGAATAATACAAAAGTTTCGGCGAGTTTCGTTTCACGCCGAAGGAGTTTAAGTCCGCGCGATAAAGTACTACCATGTCGTGAAGCCGAGTTTCTTGTTGTTTTTTTTTGAGGGGGAACGAAAAAGAGGAAAGGGGATATTTTGCTCGAAACGGAAGCTGAAAGATTTCAATTTCGGAAAAGAGCAGAGATTCTCATGAATAGATCGGTGAGTTAACACGGTTACATAGCTGTGGAGTTTAAAGTTCTCGCCAGCGCGGTATGGCGCGTATTATGTCATGGTTTAGGTCTGTGTACAGCAGCCGCTCGTCCCTGCTCGTGGCTGGAACGGTTGCACCGCCCTACACCGTGCTAATGGGAATTACAAGTTTGAAAAATCGCTTTTGCATGTTTACACGGCCACCATACTGGTCGCAGAATTGCAGTTCGCCGACGACGTCGTGCTTTCGATGCAAATCACGATCGATCACGCGAATCCGGAAACGTTCTTTCCCTTCGACGGAATTTCAAATTGTTTATGCGATCTTCGATCGAGTCCGAATCGGGGGAACGTTTCCTTATCTTCTCGTCCTTTTATTATTCTCTTTTGAATTGCAAATGCATGCAGGGGACTAGTCATTCGACGAATACGTTTTTCCAATTCTGATTTCTCTAACGAACACTGTAGCGTTAATTAACGCCGCTTATATGCCACGCTTGAAATTGGGTCTCGTTACGTAAATTTGACACGTACTGTCCGATCCTGGACAAGCGGTTCTGCGACTGTGCAGTGATATCCGTTTTACGAAACCGGTGAAATAATGATTTTCGAGAATGCCAATTGCGACGTGGTTGTTTCACGAATCGTATAACAAAGAATCGCTCACGACGAATTTCAATGCAGCCCAAAGTATACCCTCTTCGAAAAGCTTCGGAACTTCTGACATTTCCGATAGGACGGGCAGGCTCCGGCAGCGGTGCTTTGTAATTCGGAATGCAGGATGAACTTAATAATGCGAAAAGTTCTCGGGAACGGGCTTCGTTCCTTCTTGAAATCAGGCAAAACTATCGCGCTTCCAACTACCCCCAGTATCTTCCTTGTATTCCCGCGGATACGTTCTGGAACTGGACGAGTTCGATTTGCCATAATGTAGGACGCGATTTGCCCGTAAACCGATGCGTTTATTTTCCCAGCAGACTAGGCCGGAAAACGGTGACGAGGAATCGATGACAAAGGGAACGATCGAGTCGGAAAAAAGTTTGTAAAGGGATTTTGGGGTGGGGCGCGTTAATTAACGCGGTGATAAAGTTTTTACGCTGCATAACCCGTCCGCGCACCGCTGCTAGACTATCTTCTCGACGGAACCGTGCTGGTATTGTCTCGGGAGGGCGAGCCTTGGTTCCTCGGAGTCCGAGAGATCCCATTCTGGCCGTAATTTTTCTTGGACAATACGGTGATTAATTTCTCTCTAATTAGGTTGAAGTTTCCCGCGAAAACCACCGACGTCTGGAGCTGAACGTCTGCGAATCGGAATTTTCCCATAAAAGGAGTAAAATTGCGATATGATTTTTTTTGTTCTTCGGCACTGCTCATTCCGACTTGATTTCTGTTTCGTCTCTTGCTTCGAGAAGCTTTTTTTTTGTCATTAATAAACACCGGGGGTTACTCGTAATTCACAGGACTTACTAATGGCGCGGGCGATGAAGATGCCAAGTTGAATCGGAAGCAGGGACCCGACGAATCGAATAAATTCTTAAATTCGTTACGACTCGTCTGGCCGGAAGTGCAGCGCGCTGCACGTATCTTTTAATGTTTGCTCTAGCGTGCCTCGCTTCCGGCCCCCGTTTCGTTTCGCCTCGTTTCCTTCTGTCTCGAAATCGATAAGTCGACGAACCGTGAAACGGTCGCAAATTTTCGATCGGTTTTCGTTCTTCCCTGTTCTCCGGACACCAAGACGAGAAACGCGAGCGTTTTCTAGAATTCCCGTAGTCCGTGTTCTCCACGCGAACCGCTGATTAATCAAGACCGTAACAATGTTGTCATCGGATGGAGTCGCGTGTTGCGTGCAACGGAGCGAGGGTTTAGCCGCGAGAAGAATCGGACAGAGAAAAAAAAAGAAATTATCCGAGCTAAAGCGAACGTCCGGAGTCGGTTAATTGAATCTTTTCTGAACGCCGAGGGCGGTGGAAATTCGCATGGGTCGCGTGTTTGCCGAGTTCTGTAAATCGACCGACTGTAACGATGTTTTATCGTCGGAAGGGGGGGTTGAAGCGTGGACGCGAGCGTTGCAACTTTTGTCACTTGGCGCGAGCTCGCTTGTTTGTTTGTCCCCTCACGTTCGCCCGGCCACGATCTTTTATATCCCAGGGAAATTGTATTTATTCGCTGGAAAAAATGCGGTCGAGCCCTCATCCTCTCGTGCACGATTACCGTCGATTTCGCTCGAATAAAATAATTCGACGGTTCGATGTTTCCGATCGGTCAGACCGATTAACCCCCCCACCCCCCCGCGCGATTTACAATATTTCGGTCGCGAGTCCTGTTTTCGCGTCACTGACGGTCAAGAGTTTTATTTCGTGCGAATTAATTTGGCTGCCCGCTACGGTATCGTCCCTGTAGAGATCGCGGGGGCGTGGGTGAGGCGCCCCACCGATTATTATCGAAGCGTCTGTTTTCCGAGCGAACGATTATCCCAGGTAACCGACGCGATGCATTCGGAACACATGTTTGCTTTTGGCTTTGGTTTCGCTCTTGCTTTCACCCATGCTCGCGCCTACCACGCATGAACGGGAGCCCGAGTATTGTGAACCTCTGACTGGCCTCCCGCGACTGGGATAAACTGGTTAATGATTGCCTCCCCGGCACGCCTCGCCTCGCCGCGCTTTGTCTCGCTTCGGCATTCAATTTGGCCGACTTTCCCGAGATATGGGTCGAAATCGAGCGACACCGCTTCTCTTCGGCGAGTTCCACGTCGGATGTTTCCCGGTTCGAGACCATTTATAGTCTGAACGGGAGAAGAGGCGGAAGAAACAAGCGAAATGTTGGTGGATGCTGTTCCCGGCAGATATTTTGGGCACGGGAAAGGAGATGCTGGATCGTAATGGAATTTTTGTGGAGGAAACAAGAATTACGCCCGAGTTGAGCTAGCAAAAACTATCGAAGAATGGAATTGCATGGACGTGCCGAGCACAGGTCGCAGTTTTATGAAATCTCATATCCTAGTGGACCGATCAGCTGTGCCGAGTGTTATGTAAATTTCCATCGGTACAATCCTGGCCTGACTATTCGCGGCAGATAGCGGCAATTACGCGTTGTCGTTTGTTGATCGATACGCGTTCGTCGTGTACGCTGCACCACCCCCCGCGCGTTTCTCGTTGTTAAGAGTTCGGTGAAAACGAGTTACCTGAATTTTGACAAATTTTTTCCCCGATTCTGTTCGAGTAAAATGCAATCATTTGTTGAGTCGCGAGATTAACAGCGTTATCGTTTATCGATGCGCGAGCCAATCGAACTTCCGGTTGCATTAGTGTTGGCCGCTCTTTATTCTTGTTAAAAACCATCGGTGTTTTGTGCCGTCGATTTAAAATGTTTTCCTGAAAATGCACTTGGATGCTAGACATTTCAGGCCGGCTATGGTATCGGGTTATCCCAAGATTGCCCGATTTTCCTTGGTCGTTGTTACACAAGAACAATCGAAACTTGGACGGCAAGTAATCCGACCGCTTTAGATTTGCGGCCGGTTCGGCAGTTCGCAGCTCCTCATCGTCTGTTAAACGGTTCATTTCCCGTGGGGTGTAAATCAGCATTGTCCTATGTATATAAACTTCAGTCGGAAAGTTTGACGATCCCGAGTATCGGATTAACGAGTCTAGGGAACGGGGTGAGCGGACAAGAAGAAGGGTTGCGTAACGCGATTGCCCCCTTGAAGCGTGGAAAGGATCGATGTACCGGTGGCCAGCAGACATTAATTAGCCATCGACCAGAATCGATGCAACGACGTGACGCGACGTTGCGGCGTCTGGGGGATGCCCCTTCGATGATCGTATCATTTGTACTTCTCATTTCGAAATTTTACGACGCTTCGATCAACATCCCCGCTCGTAGTCTCACGGATGAGAGCATTATCGTGCCAGAGAGTGCAGCCAGCCGGGTTACGACTTTGATAGCCGGCTTTAATGAAGAATATTCGTGAAATGAAAACTGTCGGTGCTCTGTCGGAATTATATCGCATCCCCGGGAAAACAAGACCGTATTCTATAAAGCGGCAATTCTCGATGAACAGCTCCCAGCTGGTGCTTCTGTATTTAGTCCATCTCGGCGCGCCGGGACGAAATTCGGAGGGGCGCTTCTTCTCGAGCACTAGTCTAGAATAGAGTAATCGTTACTTTCTGTTTGCCCATGGTTGTCCGTTGCCCCGACCTTTCTTTGCCATGGGCAATATTATTAGTCGTTTAATCGAACAGCCGATATTCCCATAGAGACCTCGCCGAGAAAATGGCAAAAGCAGTTCATCGAAGCGATGAATCTCGGAACTTCGAAATCGAGCTGGAATTCAATTTAGGCATGCCGCTAATTGGTCGGATTAGCTTCCGTTCTGCTGTGCACCGGTAACGATCCCAAAGCCGCGCGAAATTTCGCTTTATTGAATCAGCAAATGAAGACACGAACCAAACGCAAATTTGCGTTCGGCACGAGCTTCTGTATCCGAATCCGTTCTTCTGCTCTTGGTAATTGTCCGCTGCTGGAAAAAATTGGGCTCCCTTTTTGGCGGTCGCGTTATTCCTAGAGACCTAAGTATGGCGAACGATCTCACGTGTTTCAGTAAATGGTATCCTAACTCGGTGCACCGTTGCTTTGTCGTTGTGGGTCCTTCAGATGCAATGGCGAGCTTGCGCTTGTCCCTTTCATGGAATTTCGAGTCGTGCAACAATGCGCAAGTACAAAGCGGACTGCGGGTCTGGTCCGTGTCTCTTAAACTTTCCGTTTTTTGTTTTTGTTATTCCAGTGACCTTTGCCCTGCGACCAGCTCATAAGAGGAAACGCTTGAACTGCGCAACCACGGCCAGGGCAATGAACTTAGGGGGCTGGCGAAATCGTTGAAAGCACAATCTTGCGATGGAAATTCGCGAAAACACGGTCGAGTTGGGACACGACGAGTGCTTGGCTTGTGCTTCACGAGACTTTAACGGGCGAGCAAACAAATTTATGGTGCCGTAATGCGAGAGAGTTGGCGTTACAAACACCCGAAGCACAGTGCGAGACAGCGGAACTGACAGTTCCAACCCCTCTACGACTTCTGACACCGCTAAACCGGATTAATGCTTCAGCTATTGCACGCCGCTGTAACGGCTTGACTCTAAACTTTAAACGATCGCCTTCAAAGGGAAGTGGAGGCGGGTTCGTCGCTTCCTAATTTTATCAATTTTCTCCAGAGCGGTAATTGCAAGCTGCCCACGACGTGACATGAACCGATCCCTCTCCCTGCCCTCCATTTGGAGTGTATTCGAATTGCCATAAATAATAGACTTTTCTGTACTCCCGAAATCGTCCATAGACACGGGCGTGAGCACAAAAGGTATCTGCTGTAGCGACCAGACGTCTTTATCGGCGCGCCGAGCTTTCCCCCGGAAGATCAGCAAAACTTTCGAGCGATATTGTGCCTGCTTGGCAAAAGGGGGTGGCTGGCCCTCTTCTTTCGATTGCATCTCGTTATTTACGGGCTGTCAGGGATACACTTTGTCGCGCGGCCTTTGTCGGTGAGCTGTATCAACGAGGGCGGATCGTGTCAACGGAACGTCACGTACGCCGGAGTAAATCACACCGCTACCAAGGAAAGACGCGACGACGTTCGCTGCGTTTAGCGCCTGTGCCTTCTGCATATGTATGCACACGTATCTGTCGCGTGCAGCTTACTTTCATTCCGATTCGTGGTAGGGGAAGTCTGTTGCTCAGGACACGAATAATTTTCTCTAATCTGGCTAGAAGTTTCCATAGACGGAGAAGATTCTTGTAATAGACCGCAGAGTGCAAAAGACAATCAACCCGGCGCCGTCTTTCGGTCTAGAACCACGGCCGCTTATCGTAACCAATTTTCCGCAACTTTCGGCAGAAAAGAACCCCATCGTGCGGTCGTATTTAATTAAAGCCCGAGTAGAATTCTCTCGGTGCGTTGCGATGTATCTGGCCAGGTATTATCGGACATCGGCCAGAGGGACGCAGGGAGAAGCAGGTAGCGAAATAATTTCATTTTAATCCCGTGGCAGGAAATGTCTCGGGTATCTCGTGCAAGGGCGCGCTGCGCAGGCCAGAAACCGCACAGAAGTCAAATGAAAGGGAATTAAAAAGCCGAGACGGAGGGAGAGAGGGAAGTTTTAATGGGTTCCGAAAAAAGACGCGGCGGAAGAAGTTTCTCGAGAGCGAAAACAAAATTTAATTAAAGCAAGCTGGCCGACAGTCCGGCGGCTTAAAGAGCCTCCGCCGCGCCGGTTATTAATTCGACCCCGCAGCATCGCTGCTGCCGAGAGCAGAAGCTTCGTCTAGAGAAGCGGATAACGAACGTTATCATCGGCAAACGTCGTGGAGCGTTACTCGTTAAGTACAGGGGCACTGTCGAGCTTTGCCCGGAATTTGTTCACTCTCTCGATTCATTCGCGGCTCTAAACATCCCGGCGGTGAGACGCTGTTGCGAACTTGCGCGTTACCGCCGATGACAAGCACCATCCGCGATAAGGGTAGGAGAAAGTGAAGAAAAGTGGCGACTAGTAGGGAAAACAGCGGAAAGTATGAGAAGGGTTCAAAAGCGTGCGTATGTGTGCAGCGTGCACCCTAGGACGCTCTGCACAAAGAGGGATGAAACGCCGTTGCCAGGGGAGGAGGTACTGGGGCGAGCTGTGCACGGGGTTAGAGGTACTCCATGGAAAAACAAAGGGCTGATATTTTTTCTGGTGCACGGGTACGTCGATACGCTATCCGAGGGCGACAGTATCCTTTGAGTGCGCGAACGTGTTCTATTATTTCGATCAGCCACGTGTATGTACACGCGTATACTAAATCGCCTGAAAATCCGAAGTGTCTCTGACGAAGTGTAGCGACTGGTACGCTCCAAGATAATTCGAAATTTGAATAGCCAACGAAGAGTTTGATATAATCGATCCAGCCATCGATTTCCACTTTGGAAATGGTTTCCAAGACGTGAAAAGCAGAGTCGAGACGGCATGGAAATGGCCAGGACGACGAAAAAGTTGACGCAAAGAGAGAACCGCATTTTCGCTATTTCCGTACGCTATAGAAGTCCTGAATATCGCTAATAATCCGTAGTACCTGGCGAAAGTTGCGCGAACAGGAGAGCTCTTCTTCTATTTACCCCTTTACACGTTGGATTACCGAGAGAGCTTTTAAAGAAATTTAAAGACACCCTTACCACTATTCTAGCCCGGCACTGTTTTTGAACCGAGTTCGCCGCCCCTCGCCGATTGTCGCCGCTTTAATTAATCGATCCGCTGTCAAATTAGTAATTACGCAATGTCGCGCTAATTATTCGACGTTATCGTTAGTACGTCCAGCTCGATCGGTAGGCGGAGCATGGACGTTTGTTTCGCGAAAATTTCAGGCAGTTTGCCCGACGGCAAGCAGACCGTGTCGGATTCGAATCGCTATGCTTGTACTGGAAAATTCTCGTGCAAGAAGTTTTCCAGGCTTTTTCCAGGAAATCTTGCTGAAAGAAAATATCGGACGATGCATCGCGCGCTGACTCCGCGCTAGTCATTTCCATACGTATGTATGTATATAGCACGGGTCCCGAGATTAACATATTCTCCCGCTCGTTACAACTCTACCTCCCTGCTGTCCTCCTTTTTTGCTAACGTTTATTTCGCTCTTCCGCCTGGATCCCTTTGGTTCTCTATGCCTTGTTCCCACGTCCCTGTCCTCGGCGCTAATTTGCATACTTATTTGAACGTGTATCCGTAATTCACAATATCTGCCGAGGCGCAATTTGATCGAATTCTCTTATTAAAACGTCGATAACAATGCGCGGTGGTACACGAAACGTTTTGCTATACCAGGTATTACAGCAAGTATTTCGTGGAAACGTAGAATCTGCGCCGAGCATTGGATTAAAGTCCTTTGCAAATTTTCTTCTCCTCGAGTGCAGGGGTGGTGTTTGGTTCGCGGCGCGGTGCTACACGCGCGACTAGCCCAAAGATTCGCAGGACTCCGTGTCCCTCGAGTACGCTCTCGAAAACGTTTCAATCGTTCTCCGTGCCGGTGGTTGAAGAACCGCGCTAAAAGCGTTCGCGGAAAGAGCGACGTGTCAGAAACGGACGGCCTCCTCGCAGCAGGAGCGCGCAGTGGCTGCATTTTTCCGAACGATCGGCGCCCGACAAAACTTTCACGCCTCGCTCGTTCCGCCTATTCTTCCCCTTTCTCTCTCCTTCCATTCCTCCCACACTCGTCTTCTTGTCACCCTTCTATTCTTCGCTGGCAGGGAGAGGAGGGCAAGGTGTTGCGGCGATGGCGTACGTGACGCTGCATTTACATAACGCCGCTGCAAATTGTCAATGCAGCCGGCTTCGAAAATAAAATATGCGCCGCTGTTCCCCGCAGAAACGACCGAGCCACGAAACAGCCGTTGTCCTCCCTCCGTTAAGGGATGAGTCTGCACGCGTGGCCGGGGCTTCGATGGCGAAGAAACGACCGAGGGTTGCATCGCGACTCCTTGGAGAACGTCCATTACACCAGCCGGTTGTGCCGAAGCAGCAGGAAGTGCTAGGATTTCGGTACAGGGGCGTGATTTAAGGGGCTGCGCAGACGAATAAATTTTATCGGGGCTCAGGGACCGTTCGTGGAAAATGTACAGGAATTCTACGCTCTGCAGAAAAATACGTCCTCTACGCAGCTGCCACCCGCTTTTCTAAGATTATTAATTAAGGAGTCGAACAACATGGACCTACCGCACTTTTCTTCCCGTTCCTTTTCGGCCTTCTTGTTTCGCAGTTTCTGCAACACCGTGGCACCCTTCCTTTTAGTACCTTTTCCGGAAGCTTTCGATTCGCCGTAGCTGCCGTTCCCCTCTTTTTCCCCACCCCTGCCACTATATCGGTCAATTTTTTTCGAACTTTTTAACAACCAGCTAGCCGCCCCCCTCTTGTTGTTTATTTTCGGTCAGCAGCCGCGTACAAAAAGCTGCGCGGAATTCGCACGCTTTTGCAAGCTTTTACCTTTTTCCTCGCGCTTCGTTTTCTCTGTACGCTCGCTACAATTCGTCTACCAGAAAGGCACGATCGCAGGCAAGTTGCTTTCGACGCTCTCCACGAATGCTAACCGCATTTCTTTCACGATTTCCCCATGATTACGTGTTTCGAAATGGGATTCTCGTTCAAGGTGTTCCGAGTAGAGCAGGCTTGTTCGTCTTACAATTAGCGCGAAAAAGAATTACGAGCAAGTAGCTTTGCGTTCGGTTCGTTGCAAGGTTCGACCGCGCGAATGCGGTCCGTGTCCAGGTGAAATTGAACGGCTTAATCCGCGCGATCGCAAATTATTGGCTACGCGGTCGTGCTTCGACTCTGTCACCGTCGAAATTCCCGTTGACGAGTTCGCAGCCAGGGCCCCACCCCGACAAAATTACGCTCCCTCTCGAAGGGAAGGAAATAACCTTTGATCGATCAAGCTAAAAATTCATCCTATTCCACTTGCATTGGAAAAAATTGCAATCGATCCACCGATCCAACTCGACACCAAGGTATCGGAGTCTATTGTAAATAAGCTGCGGACACAATCGTGGCAACGCGACGTGACGCGAAGGGACTAGTATCTCGATTGATTCGCACGTGACTGTCTTCCATGAGGACAACGACGGCGATGCGGTCTGCTCCGGTCCGTTTTACTTATCTGCGCTACGCGTCGCGTATACCCCCTTCAACGCTGCATGAATCGCGTGTACACGAGTCGCGGTTTCTACATAAAATCTGCCGAGTGTCGGTTGCGTGGCGGACAGTACACGTATGCTGGCAGACGTGTGTCGGGATGCACGCACGGTCCCGCGGCACCGTCGTGTGTTGCCATACAGAGCTGACGATGCGTTTAATTAAACCGGCTGTCGCCCGCCTCTTGGCATTGTTCCCTGGGCCTGAAAAGTTCTGTCCTGGACCACCGCCCCATTGTTAAGCACAGGCTCGCGTTTGCACGCCCGCCGCATGCGCTCCGATCCTAACAATACCCTGTTATTTGTTGCTCATTTGACGGACAACAGAAACATATCAGTCAGTCGCTCCCACTCGCTAGCATTCGTCATTTCGATTCGCAACGTTTGGACGAACATAATGCCTCTTCCACTCGTCTCCCGTCGCTCGTTGAAAAATTTTTCCCCGCTCGTCTGGGATCAAGGTTTCGCCATCGATCAATCCGGTCTGGCCCAAGAGAGGAAATGCGTGCGTACTCTCGAGCAGTCAAATTAACAGTTAAATTGCAAATTTCTCTATTCCCAGCCTCGCGGTGACGGCGGTGTGATTGTGAGAGGAGCTGCGGCACGGCTGACAATCGGGCCGCGCGCGACCCCTAATGCGGTGGAGTAATTTCGATTCGCGGCGGAATAACCTTTTTACCCGAACTCTATATTCCGCTAAATATGTATTCTTCTTCCGGCTTTTTTAATTCGCTGCTCCGTTCGCCCAGCCGTCGGTCCATCGAGCTCGTTAACGCAGCATTCAACTGTGAATCCGGGTCGCTGTCCAATGCCAGAGAATTGATAGCTAATTAAGCACGTTTGTCCGAGGGAAAACGCGGCGGACTGTACCACGTGCTCGACAAGCGAACTCTGTGCACCCTGATTTTTCTGCGATTAAATACTGTCGGGTACAGCTTTTCCTTTTTTGCCCGAATCTTTCCTCCATCGATGTAATAGAAGGTGGGACGGTCTTGAGGATCGTAACTCGTGATTCCGTGCTACGACAAAACGGTATACTGGATGGCCCAGGGCGCGCCGCATAGCTAATTCACGTCTCCTATCTTCAATGAACGCGAGTGAATCGTCGCGAGTCGGAGAGCTCAGAATTTCATAATGCGATTCCCCGGTGTTTACAGTCACGATGATCTCTGTAGCCGTGGGATGAAGCGCATTGTGGTTAATAAGCGCGGGACACGCTTCAGTTCTGCAGCTTTTCCAACCCGATTTTCTATAGCTCCGCGATAAATGCGCCCGCATCGAGTTAACGTTGACGCGGAATAAGCTTCTGTTTTCTTTGCTGACTCTGGTTGCCTGATGCACGGCCGTAGGTGCAACGTCCTCGAATGCAGGCGTATAGTCGAGGCTTGGGAGTACCGAGCGGTAGGAATTGAAAAGAGTGGCCGATCGAGGCCTGACTTTTTCCCTGATTCTTTCGCTCATGAGCAGCCCGAATCACCGCGTGATTTCGTTCGTTCGCGTTCCCAATTGAAACGTGACGATGTCGGGGCGTTGTTCTTGCGCCAGCCTTTAATAATCGCGCTCGATTCTGTGCGTCGTCGTGCCCGCAATTCGCGCCCCGCACGAACACGTAATTACGCGCGTTCTCGATTGCCCGCGGCACAATCGTTGGATGATGGAAGGTCGACGAATCGGGTCGATGCTTTATTGGCTGGCGCTAGAATTCTTCGTGCAAAGGGTAGATGCGCACCGTGTTCGGTTATAGAATAATGGGAAAAGAGTAAGCGAGCAAAGTTCTTTCCCTCCTATCGATCGCGTTCGATGCATTCTTCGCTCAGTTCCGCTGGCAAACATAATAATTACAGGGCAAGCCAAGCCTCGAGGAAACGAACCGCTCCTCGTCGAACGGAAAAGTTGCAGTTTGTAGAGTTTCTGTGCTGGTAGTCGATAAAAGTGGGCGTACCAGTATACACCGATGGCGTGTCGGTGCAGTCTCCGGTGGATGGCTTACAAGTAGATACGATGCTTTAACTCCGTGCGTTTTTAACTTCTCAAGAGCACTTTGCGGTTCGACGTCCCGTAGAAAACTGCGTCGCGTTACCACGAGCGTCAACTTGGTCCGAATGCATATCCACAGTTTCCGGCTAACGATCATTTACTTTCCGCTCTCCGTGCGCCCTAGCCCTTTTTTCGATTATTCATTCGAATTTGCGACTCGGTCCGATCGTTTATCGACTGCTTGGTGAAACGAAAATCGAGGAAATACCAACGGGATAGACGCCTGGAGTGGTGCCGGGAACGTTTGCTGCAAACGTTTCCGCTCCGCGCTCGAACTTCAAGCGGCAGAAAAATACAAAAAAAAAAAAAAACAGAGAGAAATGTTTGTAAAATTCCGCGATCCGTTCGTTCCATATTTCGCAAATGTTGACATTTTACCAAGCACGTCAGTCTCGTTTGTTTTAATTCGAACGGTGCTCGCGCGTGCATGCGAAGGTAAACGACGAATATTCACTAAGTACACATTACATTTTGGAATTTAAATCAGGATGCACGTTCCGCTACCGACGGGAACCCGATGGAATTCCTGGAAATAAATGTTCATGCGCTAACGTGTTCGATCGTTCGCTTCGATCGAGTACATCTTTATTCAATGAACCACGCCGATTAGCGTCGTCGCGATTCAAGTCTGCGATCCGAGAAGCGAACGTCCGTCACGGGCCGAGTGAAGAAAAACGCAGTCCTTTATTCGTAGGGTGCGACGCTCGTTCGTTTTTGCTTTCGATCGGGCAGCGATCGCGTCCAATCCTCCCGGCTATTAATTGGCGAGAAACCCAGGCGTTTCCCGGCTTCCCTGATTTTTTCGTCCGCAGCGAAGCCTCTGAATTTGACAGGGCGGTGTGTCATCGGTCGGCAGTTTACATGGCAGCCAGGAATGAACGGATCGGATTTTGTACCATCCAGATTATCCTATCCTGTGCTGTTTATGGTGTTGTCGATGAAATCTGGAACCACGCGGTCTAGTCTCGTGTGCGACGCAATTTGTGCTATTTGTCTTCTTGAACGAGCAATGTACGTTGGTAAATTGAATCAATAGGGCGGAAGATACGTGTGTGAGAAAGTTTGTCGTGCTTCGGATCGGAAAGCATATAGGGCATACGGATACTTGGGTGTTCGGTAGACGAGGCAAGGGTAACACGGAAACCATGCTCGAGATACTAAGATCGCGCGTCGTTTCGCGAAGTAGCCCAGTAGAGTAGCCTTATGTATTGTCCGACGCGGCGAAAACTGGGCCGGGCCTCGCAAACAGTTTTGGGAATCCTCTCGTTTACGGATCCCCGAGTTTGGAGGCAGGAAAGGGTTAGAGGTAGGGGGTAGTACGGATAGGGGAGGAAGGGAGAAATCGCGCAGAGAGAAGCTACAGACGTCAGAGTAAATGCAATTACCCTCCACCTATGTAGCAAACTAAGTTAAAGTTGTGACCGAGGCTCCGGCCAAACTGTTTGCATTATGTATCCGCGGTCCTGCTCTTATGTGCCACACGTTGCGCACCCGTTGCCCGCTCATACCTTGCCACACGGACGCGAAGCGACGCGCGGCGCACCCTCTGTTTTCTATAGCGTGTCGTAAAGACGAGCCGTGTACCAACACACGCCGTCTGCCACGAGTCGAGTCGTTCGTGCAATACACTCTCTACCGGCGCGCCGGTCGAACGGTCCCGTCGTGCATTCGGCCGATGACAGAAGGGAGGAAACGAGCGAGTTTGAGGGGTGGAGCGAGCACAGAATTCGGTCGAGATGCAGCAGGCTAAGGCGAAACTTTGGAAACTCTCTCTCGCGCAACCGCTGTCAATTTTGGTCGACCGGGGGCGCCTATCTCTATGACCACGGTAGCCTCCCCATTCTCGTCCCGACAAGATTTACCACTTAACTGAACCCTTCCCCGGACACGGCTCGGCCTGCAGGGACGAAACAAAGAATCCGTCGCGTATTAGTTCGGATCGGATCGACTCGGATATCCTGGCGATCGATCCGGATAAGAAGAGCTTTCTTCTCTTTCGGGCTTTTTCCAAGAAATCGCTTGAAACACATCGGAGGAAGCTGATGAATGCAGCAGGGACAGACGTCGAAGGGCGATTATAATTCGATGGAGCTTGTCGGTTGTTTTCTTCCTCTTCGACACTTGGTACTATTACTCGATACGGAAGTCCGCAGCGCTTAACAATTGCCCGCGAATATCCGTAAACTTATTGGCTTAAAAGTAGTTTGAAAATCTTTTCGGCCGGTCTCTTGCGTTCGAAATTTTAGGTTTCCACCGCAGCGAGTATCGTTTATCATTGCTGGATGTGTTTACTCTTCATGGTTATATTAAATTTCATCGTTCGCTAATTAATCAAATAACCTCACGCCCACACTCATATTATATTATGCTGTTTCGGCTGTTCGATCGATTTATCGGAGGCACGAATATAAATGTGTATCTATAACTCCGCAAAGCTCGCGGGCATTTCCAATTTTCGAGCGAACGCGTTCGCGGACCCGATAAGTTGAATTCCAAATGAAACAGTGGCGCTTGCAAAACAGGCGAAAGCTTTCACGTCAAGAGCGGAGAAATTGTAGATACTTTCTCGACTCTCGAGGGTAAGAAAAAATCCTTCCACTGCATATTAAGGAGGGAAACGTCGCGAAAAGAGCTGCCAGTCCCATCGAGTACCGAATTATTACATCCCATGGCCACTCGCCACTCTTCACCGTTACTGCAAATTAGTTTGTAATTAAAATGCATCTGTTCGAAACGGCAGTCCCGTTCGCCCTTAGGACTCGTCGGTTTCCGATTGCCCGTGCTCCATACCTCTATCTCCTGTTGCCGACGATTAAGTGGCCCGTGAGCCGTCTCGCTTAACATTTAAATGAAAAGCTTTAATCGAACGAATTGAAACTTTTTCTCGACGAGTTAGCGAAACGCTGCCGCTCTCGCGTCGAGGCGGATTCCTTCGATCGGTGCAAAATGACGAACACGGTTGGCGCGCGTAAAGCTTTTAATGGGTTCGAGTATCGAGGGAAACTCATGGCGGGAGTTATTCGTGCTTAACGATTCGAGCAAATCGCGAGTCGAGCGTAGGGAAATTCGTGAGGCCCGTGTATTTCGCGAGAATAGCCGAGACGAAAGTCGACCAGTGGTAAAGGGGCGGCGGGGTCTCGACCACTGGCAGGATTTCTCTCGTTCCTCCTTTTTTCAGAATTCACTCGCGACTCCTCTCGGCTCCGTTTGCCGAGGTTAGTCGATAAATCAGTCGACGGCTACGGAACGACGCGCCGCGCCGGCTGTGCACCGCTTCTGTGGCGCTTTTTTTTTTCTCTTCCTCCAGCTGCTTTATTTTCGGGTATTACTGCCGCCTACGACCGGTTCAAATTTGTCGCTAAAACTCGCGAAATCTGCACGCGTGCTCGAAAATCCCTGGGATCACATTTGAACGTTCGATGCGCTTGCCTTTTTCTTAGGACGCAACGTTTAACGCGCTCAAGAGTGCCCGCGTTTCTTGGGTTTCGCTACGTTCCGGGTATCATAAGTTTTTCATGCTACGAGGCAACGGGCACGCGACCGAGCAATCACAGCGTAAATCGAGGACGTACGTGCGTCATTTGTGACGAGCGAATATTTCTCCGTCGGCCATCCGAGAATATTCCGTCGAATTGTAAATCGTGTGCCAACCTTCCCTGGACGAACTACAAGACAGGAAGAAAGCAGTCTTTGTACGTATTTTACGGTTATTCGATCGCGCCGCTCTTTGAATCATTCATGAATTCGAGTCCAAGTTTCCACGTCGTGGTCCCTTCTAGGCGAAGGAAACGTCGTAGCGGCCCGTTTTTCTTCGCTACGCTCCAATTTTCGCGGAGGACTCGGTCGTTCCTCTGTCTCGCGTTATCTCAGATTCCGTCGTTCTTGTCTGCCGCGTTGAATATTAATAGCAGTTGCCCCATCGCCGTTCGTTACTTAGATTTTATACTTGTCATTCTAATTGCGCTTGCTGTACACCTGCGAATCTAATGGAAAAGCTTTTCTTATACTGGCATTGCCGCAACTTCTAATGCGAACGCAATTCAATAGCGGCGCGAACTTTTCCCCAAAGAAGCGAAAAGTCGTGTTTACCAGTTTCACCTCACGAGAAACTTTCTTTAAGCGAAACGATGAACGAACGAGATTTCGTTCGTTGACCCCGCCTTTCGAACCGGGACCACCGGCTACCATTTTCGATCGAATCGCTGGCCACGATGAGCAAAGTTTCATTGGCGCGCCGAACGGGAGGGCGTAAAATTCAAATGGAATCGCGGTTTCATCGTGGCGACCAAACGCGGCGCAACGGTTCAATCTCGCTGCGGAGCACAAAGATTCCGCTTTCGGGAATCCCTTGAAAGCAAAAACGTGAATTTGAGCGCGCATTGTTCGCATCGATTATTACGCAGCTAATCCCGATCGATTAATAGCGTCGGTGTTTGCGCGCGGTTCGCGTATTTGCGGAGGGACGCGGATCATTAGGGCGTCGGCGCGGTACGTTTTCGTCGCGGCGGAGGAACCGTGCACGTTGTATTAATATTTAATAGACATTGCGTTCAAAATACGATCGCGTGAAACGCGGCCGGTTTCCGTGCCAAACCACTACTGCCGACAATAATCACCGCATTATGTCCGTTCCGGCTGACTCAATATTGACTGCGAGGCATTTAAAAGGATTACCACTGGAAATTATCGCAATGCGACGAGATTCTAGATTCCAAAGCCTGCGTCGAGCCGCTACTTCCCTATCGATGGATCGCGATACAACTGCATTCTTCGAGTCGTCCCTTTCCTGTTAGTTAATTTCCCGAGTTTCGGAATTTCCCGAAGCGTTCGCGCGAACCCTAGCGAACCGAGAGAATGCGCTGCGCATCGTAGCCGATGCTTGGCAAATGCTTCTCATCGCATATTGTTTTCTCCTATGTCGCGGGAGCATGGAATTTATACTTACGAGATCGGGGAACAGGGCGATGCACGTACTAGAGCACCGGGAATCAAATTATTTATTCTATTATCGTGAATCAAGCACGTAGAACGTACGCCGGTCAGAGTGACGAGCGTACTCACGGGGCGAAGCGAAATTGATTCAGCCTAACTAGACTGAACTTTAGGTTTCTAACGGCAAACTAATCGTAAGGTAATTCGGCAGACGAGGCGCGTGGAAACCGCCACTATAAACACTTGCGAATCCAGTTGTTCGGTTGTGCACACGCACACAGGCGAGCTACGGGGGTTAACACGGCTGGCGCTGCAGCGGCCACGAGGGCTGCGAGAAGTAGATGTAGCAAACTCGATCGAACGGTTTCCCTTCTCTCGCGTCACCGGATACTCCTGAATACGTCTTAATTAATTAACCACGATGCTTCGCGAGCTACGCAGCTGACGCGTGAAATTCGCGGGATTTCGACGCAATTAGCACGCACTTTTGCCTGCGCGCCCAGCAAACTCGAAACCGGTCGACGTTTCGCGACCGATTTGCTTCTCGTCCCATCTATCCTCGTGACAAAAGTCGTCTCTGTCGAATACGTCACTGTGGAAGATATTTTCGCGGCGATTCGCGAGACAGAGCATAAAACTGCGAAACTGCGAAAGCTTTCGGAAAAAGGGCGCAAGTTACGCGGGTCGTAAATTAAGAAATAAACGTTCAGTTTCCACCGGGACGCGGTGATAAAGGCAAGTTCCATCGGCGGTGCTGGGCGAGTAGTCGAGCGATTGGAGACCGATTAAACGATAACGTCTATCGTGAAGCCGCAACGCGACGCGGCGCAGCTAATTACAGATAAATATTGCGCACGCCGGTTAGCATAATAAGCCGTGAGCCTGGCGAATGATTTTGTCAAGGGACGCGATCGCGATCGAAGCCCCTTTAATAACTGAATATCCTATAATACGAGCGTTCAATTGGCGCGCACAAAGGGCTCGTTAATTATCGCAATTAGTTTTTGCACGTCCAGGAGGAGCTTACGACTAATAGGAATTAGTTAGCGCGAGGGATTGCGCGTTTCCCTTTTCATCGCTGTCCAGGAGAAACAATTGGAAACGATTTCGAAACGCGAATTACACAATGACTTCACGATCGGTTAGGAGATCGAGACGCGACGCGATTACTAATCATTAGCCAACAGAACGATTGCGCAGACATATGTCTATGCTTGACAAGAGAAGAGTCTCCGATTTGCTGGAGAATACTGTTGATTAACAAATATTGCGCATTGAAGAGGCCCGGGCAAACGCGGTTAATGGATATCGACGATCGACGCGCACCGATTCGCGGCTAATGACCAATAAATATTTATCGTTCAGTCGAGCCCGTCTCGCTAGGAGACTTTGCATTTACGGGCTATGTGTACGTTTCGACGCTTTTTGCCCACATGAACAGCTTCGCCTGGATCAAAGGTTATTGCCTCCCACGCTTCCGGATTCGTTCGTTAACGGGGTGCCAGCGCATCTTGGCACGCGGGTCGCTTCTTGGCGATAAGATTTCCAGCTGCACTCAATGGCCGAATTTCCTCGGCACCCGATTGAGCGTATAGATATAGCCGGGAGCGTACTTCCAATTTTTGCCAGCTACCAGGAATCTCGGACGGGAAATTGTGACGGTAGGACGTATAAGTAATAGAAAATCCTCGGTGGTAGGTCTGTTGCGCAGAGGACGCTGGGTCAGCTGCTTCCCTATTCTCCGGAATGTATGCATGAGAGCTCAGGTGGCTGCAAGACGTTCCAGTTTGGCCCGTGCATCACCTCCCCTAAATTTATAACTTCATTTCTTGCCAGAGTTTCCCTTCAACGCGTGCTCGTTCGTTCGGCTCCCCGGCGATCGAACTAATCCCGTCACGACGAATCACCGGACCGCTGGGTAACCCTGTTTAGAGGCTGAATTGTTTGCTGCGTGGACCGATCGGCGGAATTATATTCCGGCCGGGCCAATAATCATCGTTGTTGTTCCCTTGTTCCTCGTGACCCGGGCTCGTGCCCCAACAACCCTGTCCCGTAGCGGTGGTAATGTGCGGTCGCTTTATTGACAGATACATTCCGATTATTGCTGACAGAATCTACGCGTAGGCACGATTGCTCGTATTCTTGCGGTACGAGTTTCGTGAATTCTACTCTCCGCTGAAATCGCGGTTCCCCGCGGTGCATCGGTTCCACGCTGCGCAGTTGCCCAACTGTCGCAGTCGGGCGAGAGCTGGGGGCCAGCGAGAAATTGGCTACGCGAGCGAAAGAATGGGGACGGGTCGCCAATGACGTTGTAAAGTGGACACATCCTTGCCACAGTCGTAAGATGAATAAATCTCGTAGCCTCGATTCACCAGTAGGATCGCGTAAATTCGAAAAAGCCCGAGGAACAGAAGCGGAAAGGTTAGGAAGCAGGGAGAAGACGTCGTGAACGAGCGAGGCGCAAACTATATTCTTGGTGAATGCAGCGGTCGGCTGTTTAACTCGCGGCTGAGACGAACGCACGGGAACCGGTCTGCTGGTCACGGTGGTCCCCGTTAAAATTCAAGGGAAAGCCTTTTCGCGTGACTCTACGCGTCTCTAATTCAAGAGCTCTGACGGGAACACGAGCAGAAAGGGACTTAATAGCAGTGCCGGCTACCTCGCTGTCTCCGCTCCCTTTGACCGAGTCTCAGGTTCGCGTCACCCCGAGCGATTCGAGCAAAGCCCAATTGTATCCGACGCGACGCTGCTGTACCGTATGCCTCGTTAGCGACCACCGTTTAGCTTTGCAGTCTTACGCAGTCGGCCTTGTTCATTCCGCAAGATGTATTACATCCCACATGCGAAGTATGTTCGATATATGCCAGAGATCACAGCGTTAATTATTTTTCCTTATTCATGGCGTGTCTTACGATATTAGACACGCGACAATTTCCCTTCCATAGAGATTGCAAGGGAACCAGTCCGTGCAACCTCGAATTCATGGTTGCCGTTTTAATCGACGAGCTATCAGATTCCGTGAAACGTCTGGAACGCGTCCTCCGAGAGATCAGAAGTGGATCGTCGTTGTTGTAGGGAACAGAAGCCTGGCCTCGGAATGTTTTAGCCGGTGGCGATGAACGAGAACAGCGAGGTTGAATAAGAACGATAGGGGTGCTCGAGCGGATAGCCAGCAGCAAATTGGGATCCATTAAGAGTTTCGCTGGATCGCGTAACGTAGACCGGTGGGGTGGTCTGGCTCATTGTTCCCTAAGAATGCCGCCACGAGTGGCCACGTAATTCAGGTCTGAGCAGAAGTGAATTATGCACGACACGCACTTTGAAGTATCGTCCTGCGGTAGACCCTCGAGTATAATCTGTTGCAGTTAAATGTTTCAGTGGATCTCGTTTCAATACGGTGGCTCGACCGTAGAGAAAAACGAGCAAAGTATTCGCCCACGTTTGGCACGCGTGCGCATATACCTTAAACGAAATACGAATTTGCGCTTGCTGGGGAATATTTGAATTTGTGATTCGATGCACCTTTCACGATTCTTTGCTTAACGATTGTTACATTCGAGAACTTTCTAATGTTTCTCTGTACATCACCGGACTTTTCGACCACCTTATACAGGTATGTCGGGCTTTTCCTCCTACCTTGCTAGATGGGACGAAGTGGGTTCTCTTAAGACAAAGGGCGTCTTAATTGCCAGAAACCGGCCGAGTGGAAACCATTCGTAAGAAATTAGTCAGGGAGGCTAGGCAGGATTCTTTTGCCGGGATATACATAGATATCGCGTATCGAGGAGAAAAGTGGACGGTCAGCCGGAAAAAGAAGAGGGGCTTCCTACGCTAATTGAAAATGCAGTCTCATTAGCGAATGGAAACTCGAAGGAACGTTAAACAACGTCTTGTCGTTGCCGGGTCGACGACCCCCAATGCCCCGGGAAATATATATTTGCCTCGTACAGTTTCATATTTAAGTAAATACTTGGGCGTTTCGATAGGTTCCTATAACAGGCACTCTCTCCTCGTTTCCCCCGCCCTCGTCATCCCGTCGTCCCCGCGAGGCTCGCCACGAAAAGGTTGCGCAAAGAACGAACGACGGATCGATGAAATGTTTCAATTATCGGGCGTATCCATTAATGGCGCCTGTCGTTGTTTGCAGCCGGTGTTCGCGAGTCCCGCGTGGAAAGAATTACGGCGACGCGCGTCGCTCTTGCGAGCGCGTTATTTGGCTTGGAGAACGGCTTCGAGAGAAATGCGTTCGAGTAGCAAAGGGTCGACAAGCGGAAAAAGGAGCAGAAATGTTCTCGCAGCAAATCGAGCTTTTATCAACAATTTTTAGCAATCGATGCTTGGAAGGTTTACTTGCGCTCAACGCACCGAACAATTTCCACGGTGCATTGAACTCGGTAATCCCCGTTTAACCGAGGGCCGATCTACTGAAGTCATCGCCGTACGTTCGGATCGATGAATCTTAAGTTACACGACACCATAATCGTAGTCGTGCTGCCCCTACACAATTAGCTCCCATGTCCAATCGCGATCTATCAGCGCAACAGTTTGATGCGGTGCCGTGCCAACCGATTCGGATACATCCTTCTACGCTGTCCGATTACGGTCCGTCATTGTCCGCTCGGAGTCGATTAGAAACTACTGATACGGTACGCGGCGCACCGCGGCACCGGGGTTCCGTGAGCGCAGCTGTCCGACGAAACCTGTCTACGACTACTGACAGAGGAGAATCGTTTGCCTTCGCTAGCCGAGTGGCTAGATAAAGGGATCGATCGTTCATGCGACGCATTGTACACAGTAGTATGCGCGGATTATAATCGTTTCCCCGTGGAAGCAGTCGTTAAGATAAACTAAGAGCAACTAATTATTTTACAGCATCTCTACTGTGGTTGAACGGAATCCAGTGTTATGTTTGACCTCCGAGCCGGAAGCAATTGTTTCCCGAGCACGAGAAACATCAGAGAAGAACGGGCTCGCCAGAGTTTTCGCAGAACCTCCCTTCCGTTGCTCTATGTTCGAACGGTGATCGAGTAAAGCGAAACAGGGGAATTAAGTTGCGCGGAAATTAATGTCTCGGCCCAACGACGACTAACTTAATTACCGGAAAAGCTGGTAATATGTTTAGGACGCAGCGCATAACGAGCTGTGCGCGCTCGCCGTTTAACTAGCCGCAGAAGACTTTCTTTCCGCTTGCTCGGTAGATGTTTTTTCACGGTGTCGTCGACGAATTTCAGCGATTAACCATTGCTGAATACGCGCGCGAACACTCGGCTGAATTTTCCGCGGATTTATGTTCGTCCTTGCGCGTTACGCGAAATTTTAGCTGGGATTGTAGCAACATAGAGAAAGAGGGATGATGCGCTTTTTACCCTGAAATGGGAGAGTCCTTAAAGGAAAGATGCAACTGGAACAAAGGAGAGATACGAGGAAGTGACGGAACGATAGCAGTTCGTTGGAATCATGCTTGCCCGCGCTTTGGGTAAGCGGGGACGGTTCGGTGTATACGCGACCGAATCCTTCGCGAGCGTATTACAAGCGATGCGGAAAAATAGTTACTTGGCCGACGTTTCCTGCCCGTTATTAATTGGAAAAAAGTCGAGCCGTTGGCCCGACGGCGCCGACACCGCCACCCCGGGAACAGCTGTGAGTGGTTCGGAGCCTGGAAAAGCGAGCTCATTAAAGCGATAAAATTAATTTAAACCCCTGCGCACAATCTAATTATTTTTATCAGCTCGGCGAGCCGTATTACATTCGACACGCGCGCGACTCGGAGGGGAGGCAAAATATTCGCGATGCCGTGCTCGAACGTCTCTTTGATCTCGTCGTGAACTCGGAATTCGGCAAGGGCAATATTTGACTCGCATAACCGCGGCGCGCCTCACCGTCTGACCCAAAGCGGGTTCGTTCTATTGACGGACAGATTTTAATCTTTCGGCGGCCACGGGAAAATCCGGTGGTTTCCGCGAGTGCGAAGTTCACGCAGTGCGTGAATAAATATGTACGCTTCCGGGCAGCGCACATTATTACCCTGATAAAATCGAACGTAAATAACGAATTCGACGGAACGCTAGACTCCTTGCGATTCAATTCTTTCACCGTCGTATCAGCTCAAGCTTCCGATCGTTGGTCGCACTTTTTCCAACAGCAGCTCCTGCGCAATTTTCTTTCTTTCTGTTGCCGCTCTTTGCCGTTGCGGCTAATTGCTTCGGGCTGCGAGTTGCAGCTGACGCGATCGGAACCAGCCCGCTTCGTTATTGCGCTTCCGTTCGTTTCTCGCCCCTCTCTCCGACTTTCTTCCATTCAGCAGGATTTCGTTCGCGGAAGAAGGCTAAACGGCGAGTAGAAGGTCCGAGGCATGATGCGAATTATCGACGTTTCGGATAATAAATTTTCTCAGTGCTCTGGTCCAAAGGTTAATTGCTTCCTGGGCAGCTGTTGCAGTAGGAAAAGGTTTATTTTGTTATCGTAGCTACGTAATCGCGTTGTACTCCTTTATCCCCGGCGATTGTTCGATCGCGCCATGTCGATAGCCGAGGAAAGACGGCAACCGTTGAAAGAGAGAGAGAGAGAGAGAGAACATTTCAAGACGCATCCCTCGACGGAAAGGCGTCCCTTATGGCGTTAATAAATCCCCGGAATGTCCCGAGCCTGATTCTCTTTTTCTTGCAGTCTGGCTGCACTCGCTGTACCTTTCGATGCGACAACTAATTCCTTCAAGACTTGAGAGACGACCGCACCGATCTGCTACGGCTTATTTCATCACCATTTCCCCCGCCCCTGCTCCACCTTCCATTTTCTACTTCTCTCTTCCCGGTCCGCTAATCCTGCTTACTTGCCCGCCTTTGTGTAATTCCTCGAATAAAAGAGAGAAACAACAATTTCTGCCATAGGCGGCACACCGACCTTTAATCGCTGCACCGCTTCAATGACGGGCAATTCGACGGACGAGCGAAAGAAGGAAGCGATTCCGGGGCAAGAAACTACAAGGAAGACTCGGGCGTGATAATGGTCGGACAGATGGGGTATCACGCGCGACCTACATGGCAGAATCAATCGACTGCGAGAACAGAGGGATGATCGTGCGGAACGGACGGTTAAAGTTGAAAGGGAGACGCGGGTACCCTGCATGCATTTCCGTGCGGTCCGACAGCGATGAAACGTGGTCAGCCACGAGCTGCGAAAACGTTGAGGATCCGTTTGGCGAATCTTTCAAAATTTACGTAGGTACGGTTATACGATTCCGCTTTTAGGGAAACTATGATTTGCTTGCACAGTATCGCGTTATTCGGCATCACCATTGCTTCCCGTTCGTTTCTGCTTCGAACGCTGACGAAATCGTTAAATATTCCGTCTTCGTTGCAACGGAATATGAAATACGTGGTCGGTATCGTTCCTTGTGGCGGAAGGGTAATGGAATCTCTTACCGATTCATCGAGTTCCGTGTTTCGAATCCATTAGGATTCTGTTTAGACAAGGGATCGAGAAGAGCACGTATGTTCACATGGTAGAGTGAGAAATATCACTGTATAAAATCATCATACTTGTATCATATTCGCGTGCAATTATTGTTAAATATTGTAACAAAAATCGGAAGGGTTTGTTCTTCGGTTAAAACATCCCCTTCTGTGCTAGTTCGAAAAATTGATCGTACAGACCCAAAGCCCCTGTCCGTCGAATATTTCCGCATCTTTAAACCAGCCCCGGGAAATTGCTTTACTCATTGCCATACACCCCAATCACTCATCGCCCTGCCTTTTGCCCAACCGGTTCCCTTTTTAATCCACCCGTTTTTCATGCCTCGCGCGGGAACGGTATTCAGCGGACAGAATATTTCCGGAAATTTTTTCCCGCTCGGCAAAAACGAAATCAGATTGCCAAGAGGTATGCGCGGACCGGGGACGAGCAATTAAGCGATCATAGAATGAAGTTGGAATTCTCGGCTCGCGCATACCCTTTCGAGGTATCCCCTATCGACGCGATCTTTAATCATTGCGGCTTTTTGCGATTCCCCGTCGCGTCGTAGCTTCGTAATCTGCTACGGCTTTGTAACTTCCGCTTTGAGCGTGTCCGCGCTCGTTAAATCCGGCTGCTTGGTCAGCCGAGCTCTAGTCACTTCCGTCACTAGTATCAAACTGGCCCCTATGCACAACAAAAACCAAAGAAGCGAGCGATGTGTGAAGGGGTGAAACGGAGAGGCGTATAGGCATGGCTGGCGGTGGGTCCGGAAAAAGATCGGCGCAACCGATGCGACAACGCTATTCAAATGGAAACGAGAGCCGTCGACGCGACAGCGGAATCATCATCGGTTTTGCGGGAATTTAGCGGTGCAGGGCCCCTTTGCGACAGATTTACGACGCTTCAACGGGCGTATGATCGCATTTCGATCGCTGCGAAATTTCTGGGTCGTTCTGCTTCGTACGACCAGTGACCACTGGCTAAATTCGCTCCCCATGACCCAGATATCGACGATGCCGAACGAACCACGAATCGCCAGGATTTACGAGCTACATCGACGCGTGACGCAATTAAGCGCAGCGATTTTTCATCGCCATAAATTCTGCCTCCCGGATCGAACTCGCTTGCTTCGATCGTAGGCGACCGTAGGCTTTAGAATGTCTTTCAATTTTTTAAGCCTTACCGGATATGAATATTTACAATTGCTCGACGATACTATCACTGGTTCTATATCAAACGGAGAGGAAAAATCATTTGGACAACGGGAAGTGTGAGATAACTTGAAACAATAGCGAGACATTCCGAGACCGATCTATTATGCAATCATCGTTAACGTATTCGAGCGGCGTCTATGTCATTCGATGAAGCCCCGATCTTCGAGTTCCATTGCCAGCGTGGCGCAGACGGTGACAATTACCGGCCAATTAAGTCACCTCCGGACCTCCGCACTCGCACCTACTCGCCTCTCTTCGGTCTCTGGCTAGCATCCGCCATCCACCAAACCTCTCGTCCTCCGCTATTTCCGAGATCCGACGCGCGTCACCCCGAACACGATAGAAACAGTGGGAGACGGAGGAAGAACAACAGTGTCGGAACGCCAGAGCCGTTTTCGTCACGCTCTGCCTACGTTGGCGCTACTCTTTCCTTTTGCTTAACTACGGTACGGATTTTAGGGTGTCGCTGCACGATTAGGACATTCGATTGGTTCCCATTCGCTTCTGCTGTCGCCCTCGATTCATTTCGGTGCTTCTCGTTTATTTAATTTTCATTTCGGCCAAATTGAACGCTACGCGCAGTAGCAAACACGAACGAGATCGTCGTGCTTTTGCTGAACAATTTTGCAGCTCTGCACGGGTTCTCCTCTTTTTGTATGTTTGACCAGAAAGGCAAAGTTGTCCAGGCACCTTGGTAATTCTGTAATTAGGTTCAGGATTTTACGTCGAGCGAAACGGCAGACTTCCTTTCACGCTGCCCCTTTGATCTTGTACAGGACTTGTCAGATTCTATGCAAAAACAATTCGTTACGGTGTATCGATTGCTAGGCGGGAGCGGCAGCCAGGGGCGATGCACACACCATGTCCTGACAGGGAACACCCCACGGATTTTAATGGATTCTTCATGAAAGGCTCGTGATTTGCATTTCATCTACCTGTTTCCGCTTCGGGCACTCTCGCGACCAGTATTCGTATCTTTTAAACTATTGCTGTTTCATTAAAAAGTACAATGGCCGAGTTACTATGTGAAAATCTAGAAATCACCTTCTCTTAAAAGTTACGCACGTGCTTGGCAATGCCGAGCTCCGTAACCAGTTAACATTCACGATGGATTATCCGAACTTTCGTGCCGCGGAATATTTTATAAAGGCAAAATTTGTAGGTCCGGTCCGAGGCTCACAGGAAATCACCTCCGCTCTATGAAGGAAAAGGGCTCGCTGGTCGTTGATATCTGTTCCCATCGTCGGACTGTAAACCATCGGCCCGAAATTGACGTTTATCCCTCGGTGTGAATCTTGGCGAGCCGCCGTGTTGCCTCTCCGCGCCGGCTGCCAACATTTTCTGATTTTAGGTGGCGAGTAAGAAGACCCTCGTAAATCGTATCAATTTATTCCAATCTCCGCGGCAGCTAATGGGACCAGGGGTCCTTGCACTCCACTGTCAGCCTGTCTTCCCGGTACGTTTCCCTTCACGGGAGAAAGACGACCATCGGGGAATCCGGGCTTGCTCCCTAAACGAGGGTTAATGAGCCACCGACGGAGACCTCGTTCCGCCGCGATATTTTATCGTTTATTTCGCGCTCGTTACACCCGGCGCCGTGTAAGAAACCGTGTACAGCTGGAAATCATTCTGCGGGACCGACACTGGATGCTGCGTACTTGTCTGAATTATGTCTTCGAATTACTTCCGTATACAAAGCTACAGTTTCATACGATTCGGTTTCTCGCTAGCGTCAACAATTGTGCCGAGCTCGAAAAAAGAATCGTTCACTATGACCGCAATTTCGTGCGTTTCACGCGGAATGACCTTTTCGCGAAACAAAATTTCCCTGTTGCGCCGCTGCAGCTACGAAACAAACGCGGCGAGCAAATTGCAACCAGGAAAAGATTGACAGCAGGCGCGCGCGCGGACAGGCGCTCGTCATTTCGGTGAAATCCTTTCGACGTTCGGTCGGCTAAACCGTTTTCCACGTGCCGTCGCGCGATGCAGCGCAATACGCGCAATAAAATCAGAGATAAAGCCAATCACGTCCGACCCAGTTTTTTTCGGCCTATCGGTCGAACGGAGAACGAGGATCGAAGGGGAGAGAAATGTCGTGGAAAACGCACCGATGGAAGCTGGTCGCGATTTTTCGGGACGCCGATGGCTCTCGACAAGAACGTTTTCATCGCTTAATATTTTCGACCCTCCACACTCGCCCTTGTTCCCGATTCGTATCGCCAGCGAAATATCGTCCGAAATTCATAATGCATCGAGCCGATCGATAGCTTAACCGGCGTTCGCGGTCGCGACTGGACGACTTAACACGCGTCAAGCATCGCTGGATTTTCACCGAGCGCGGATAACGAAACGGAGTCCATCGAGGCGAGGAACGAACGGGAGCCCGGAGCCTGCGTGTAATTAACAAGCTCGGGCACTAAGCTCCGCTCTGTACGATGAGTCACGTGATTCGAAGCTTAATGCGTGGCTATCTATACGTATGTATATCGAGTTGAGCCACCAGGTATGCTGCGGGAATCGCGGCCGTCGAAGCAAACACTGCGCTTCATCCGCCGAAATGCATAATCAAGCGTGCCGCTATTTATTCAATGCTTCGTCGAAGCGTGGCTAAGCAAGGTCCCTTCGGAAAGGGCAAGCCCGAGGATTTAGATCTCGCGCAATTAGAGGTTGTATTATTAAACAGATACTCAAAGAGCGAACAAATCGTTCGTAAGCAGCGGTGGCGCGAGAACTTCACGCGTTTGTAAACTTTCACGAGGGAAATGGGACAGAAAGACGAGCGAATGCTTTGCGATCGATGCGGCAGACATTCGATCGGAAAAGAGAATCGGAGTCGATAATAAAATCGCGGTGCACGGGAAAGCGGCTTATCGGGAGTACTCGTTTCGCTCCATTTCGGGATGCTTGCGGAGAAAGCGTTCGCGAGTATGCCCGAAGGGCGGAATCGGTGCAGGGCCCTTAAAAAACGTATAAATTTCCACGCGCATCTGGATAGCTTCGAACGTTTCGATACGATGAACGGAAATATCGCTTTCCCGTCTGTGTAACCGATTTTTGTCAAATGAAACTATTAATTTTCATCGATGTACAAGAATATTCATACGTGGCGTGGCAATTACAAGTAATCGTAAAAATAGTCGAGAATCAGTTGCTTGCGAATAGCGTGCCACGCAGAAAGGGTGTAGCAAGGGAAAGTCGATTTTCGAAGGATTTGTCTGCCCAACCGAAACGTACCTACAAAATGCATATCGCGCGCGAAGGATCAAACGGTGTGGATTGAGAGAAGGATCGCGCTTTGTGGCAAACAGCGTCGATAAGTCACGCCTTTCTTCTTTGACGTTTCCATCGCCAGCTTACTCGCCTTTCCGCCGATCCTTCCGTTCAGAATAAGTCTCCTTTCTTCCCTTGCACCAGGCAGCCGTGGGGAGCATCCCTTTTTTCCCGCGGATAACAAATGCAATTTGATTATCCTCGATGGAACGGTAAAACATTCCTCTCGTATTGCCGCAATTAATTCCTCTCCTCGAGAGAAGGCTTATAGCATGGAAATAAAATACGGGGAATAATTCATAGTGGCCGTATCAGACTCCCTCGTATAAGGACCACCTTTCAGCCACGGACGTTGTTTTTTTCCCCCGTTGTAGCTATATTTCATATCCTGCTTTCCGTCTCCGCGAAGTGGTCGGACGACCATGACTGCGTTCGATCGTCGATAATCTCGTTAACCACAATGTCTGTACATCCAACTTTTATTATCCTCCCTGCTTTGGAGTCACGTTACTTCAAATGCAACTCCTTTTCCCCGATTTCTCCTACAGTTTCTCTCTGAGGCCACGTTGCTTTTCACGATACACGCGCGCTTCGATCCGTGCAGTTGTAAACATTTTTCAGTATCGCTCGCCGCAGCCGCAGATTTCCGTTTCTTTGGTAATTCGTCGTCGGCCGAGAAGTTCATCCCTGACTCGATTCAATCTTTGCATTTTCCCTCCCGCTCTGCATCCTTCTTCCAGTTTATTGTCCTTTTTAAAGGTACGCAAAGAATGTCCCTCGATCGATTTTTATGTAAATGCAAAGAAACTCGTAGCTGTTTCGATTGAATACTTGACTTTTTAAAATGCCACTGTGTAATCCCTATCTTGTCACCTGTCGCGATCGCTGAATATTCATTCGGCGGTATCCGTCACGTTTGCAGTCGGCCGAACAATAGTTCCAGCTCGCAATGGAATCGCGCGCTCGGACAGCCAAACAAACGGACAACTAACACAGTTCTTACGTTCAACGCCACCATCGCGTTTCGATGCATCGTTTCGAAAGTTTCACCAAAAACTAGCACGAGATGCGTGCCAACGGTCGCGTCATTCTTCAGCACATAGATCGTAAAATACATTTTCTTCCCACTTGTATAATCTAACATTTGGAATTGGCTGCAGTGAAGCATGCTTACCATTTTGCCGCTCACCTACTGTATCGCTATTTCATTAGTTTCTCGCGTTTTATCTGGAATCCCGCGACCGAAATGTCTGTTTTCGCGTCCGATCTTATAATTCATATTCAAGCCCCCAATCGGTACCACGGACCCCACGCGTTTCGATCGATGCGTCACGGTCCACCGATACAGTATTTATCGCAACGCATCCGTCATCGAATAATTGCGAGCGTCCGACACCTTTGTACGGTTCGACGTTACGGGTATCGGCTCTATTGTCTCCCGCTGATATAGGTACAAATTCCATTGGAATCGGTCGCGTGACGTCGATTAAAAATCGAGTTGAAAAATGTTTGTCACGGGAGAACCGCGAGAGCGACGACGTTTTCTTCGACAATCACTCGGTTCGCGGCTCCGTTCGAGATTCCGTTTAAGAGAATCTCGACGTACGTATGCTCGGTCTGCCCAAGTTTCGGGCCGGACGCGGTCAACGAATGAAACACGCTCTCATTCGCCGGTCGAGGAGATCATCGCTTTTTCTTCGATTCGCGTCAGCCTTTCCCTTAACGAGGCTCCTGTTTTAAAAAACGATTTCACCAGCTCTCGGCGGACCATCGATCCTCCGGTTCTCCGTGTTTTAGCCGAACTAATCAATTCCGCTGGCTAATTCCCCGAAGGAATCGCCACGATGAAATTTCGTAAAAGCTGGCGAGCGACGCGTAGGGAGTTGCGATTAAATTCCTTTCCTTTCGACGAAAAGGAAGAGCCGAGGCGTGGCGAATCAAGGCACGCGAAAAGTAGAAAAATTAATCCGCCTGCGAGCACCTTGTATCGACCGTTTCGCTCGCATCGGAAAGATTTTCTGTTACTCGAACCGACGTCTTTCCGAGGAAATTAAATTTTTCTCGGACGCGACAGGAATCCTCAGGGCGATTGATTTGCTCGGTAAAGAACTGTCGCCCCGGCACGACTGCTTTCACTGATTGCGAGCCAATGTATTTTGTTACTGTTCGTCCGCGACTAGTGTCGGTGGCGTTCGGACGAGAACCACGCCGCGTCGAGAAACTATCCGTGTAAAATCAAAACGCGTGATTCCCAGCGTACGTTTCACCGGCGCGGAGAAAAATTCTCGGCCGTATCTGGATCCGCGTATGTAGTCGTACGAACTCTGAAACAATGGCGAGCCGTTGGCGAATTTTCGTTGAAATAACAGCTGAAAGCATACGGTTCCATGAAAAATGTCGTAGCTCAGGCCGACGCGCGTTTTCTCCGCACCCTCCAGCCGCGACTGCAAAGCAAATAAAGTAGAAAAAGCGGGCGAAAGCCAGCGCCGTAGTCGCCTCAACCGACCATCAGCACCACCCCCCTTTCCTACCGGGACACCCTGAACGTGTACAGTGTGCACCCTCGATGCGCCAACACATTTAAAAGCCGCACCCCGCTCTCCAGCAAAACGTTCGAGGAGTTTTCGTTCCTTTTGCGTTCGACGCGAATCGTAAATAAAGCAAGGCGCGGGGAATCGGTAATCGTAAATCTTGGACTGGCCGGAGTTAACGAGACGCGATATTCCAGCGGACGTAGCTCGGGAAAAACAAAAAGGAAAGACCACGAAGACCGGAGGAGGAAAGCTGGCCAAACCGTCGATGAGGGAAGAGAGGCGTGGATCGCGAAAAAGTCCTTGGCGAGCTGCGGTTCTGTACCGAGTCGAATGGAATTTATTAGGAGTCCTTTTGTCCGATGGGAACGCAGCATTCCACTGTGCAAAAATCTCACCAGCATATCGAGGCGCACTTATGCACACCGACGATACGTGCCTCGCATACGCGCGTCCGCCGACCACCTAGCTGAAACCACGCGATTTCCTGCTGTATACATCGGCTTTCCCCGAGCGATGCGCATTCGTGTCATTCCTTTTGGAAGGCCTTCGTTCGATTAAACGGGGTGAAGGAGGGGTAACAAATTCGAGGGCTCGCAGAAAACTAGGAGCAAGACAGGAAGGCAAGGGTAGAGCTACACGCGCCAAGGTTGAAGGGGGATAGAAACCGATGGCACGGTGGTGCGTCAATGTTGCGCGTTTTTATTTTACGTTCCGAATGGGAGGCCACGCACGTAGGTGGTGGCCGTATGCACTTCCATCTGTTTCGCGCCGCACAGACTGAAATCGCGACTTGAATAAACATTCAACGACTCTCGCGGACCGTGCTCGAGATTCTTCCCGTCTCTGCGAAAGAAGTGAAATCGAGGGGAACGAAAAGAGGGGTTGAACGATCGGCAAGGACTGTCGGTTTAATGGTTTTCTAAAAGCATCCGTCGATGCTGATGATCTTTCTTCCTTCGTTCGTGGCGAGTACTCGCTGATATCGGCGTGGGCCGTGGCGTCCCTGCCACAAGAGGATCGCCTTCCGACGGCTTGTTCCTTCCTGAACATTTTGCCTGCGGAACGACTGAATTCGTTACTCGGACAGTTGTTACGTAAAATGTAACACGGGAGTGGGAAAAAGAAATCCAGCGGCGTGCGTTATCGATATTTCTGAATAATGAGCCACCGGTTGGGAATGATACTAAGATGAATTCCACGCTCGTTCGTGGTTAAAATATCGGTCGGATGACCACGAAACGCAATCGGCCCCTCCGTGTCGTTGTCAACGGTCTATCCACGCGATTTAACGGAATTAATACCCACGCGTGTGACCGACCAGTGTACACGAATAATCTACAGATCGACCGTGTTGGCGTGTCCGCTCATCGAGACGAACCATTCGATTCGCTTAGAGCAGCGTAATACCGCAAGAAAACTAATCTTGTACCTTGAAAGCTCGCTGGGCACCTTATTTGTACCGTCGTGGGGATTATGGATGGACGGGAATCGCGGTTGGTATCTATGCGGAACGCGTCTGCTTTTCTCTGGATTCGAATTGAAACTCTGAATAAAATTATTAGCGAATTCATAGCCGAAAGAAAAGAGCTTTTGCATGGAAATAGTATGATTTAAGGACCGTGCCTTTAACTCCATCGAGCCTTCATCCGGTTGGTAGTCAACGCGGAACGGTTGCGTCCGAGAAGGCGGGAATCCGCAGTTTCCACGCAACTGCTTTGATACTTAATATTAATTAACTCGGGGATCGTGCCCGAATCGGTTGATCCGCGCAGAGATCAGCAGGAACACGGCTCTGCGGCGCAGGGCGTAAATACATATATCGCTATTAAAGCCCGACCAACCTCACCCTGGGATCAGCTACACGTGGAGACGCACGCGTGTACTATCCGTTTGCGCGCAATCGGACGCGTCTCTTGCGACGAATTAGAGCTGCGACAAACGCCCGCACAATTGCATCGCGATCGAGAGGAAGGGTATATCCAACCCGAAATGCATCGAGGCTTAAGCGCTTTTACAATCTGAACGGTGAAAATTCTGCAACTCGCATCTGGCCCGTGTAAAACTTTACAACGCTATCATACTTTGCATTCCCTCGCGCCGACGCTGCCCGATAATCGTTCGCGTCGATGGCGGCGCCTAGCTCCTTCGAAGTTGCCCGATCTTCCGGGAAGAGTTTATCCCGCAACTTGGAAAATTACTTGGCGCTCATGAAACTCGGTTACTGCCTAGCATCATCGGGGACGTGGTTCTTTTTTTATGTCGGCAAAGTTTCCCGAGCTTCGGAAAGTGGCGGGATGCGAAAGGCAGGTTGATGCGCGAAACGTAGCCCCGCGATCGGACCATTTACGAGCACTTTCATCACCGTGCTACCATGGAACGTGCGACAAGCTCGCCGAGGGATCGACGCTGCCGGCGCCTACAGCTCCGCAACGGGCAAAGTAAAAACGGAGACGCGCGTGTCGGGTCGCTGGATGGTCAGGTGGCTCTAAAAATGTGTCCTGCGTATCCATCGGATTACCGGAGGGCGATCACCGTATGTCAAGGGCTGACTTAAGAGACAAGCCTTAGGGATCATAGTCTGGTATCGTAATCATTGTGAAGCTTCCTCACGTGCGACTATGCTTAGCGTTAGACGTTCGATTTAAGGAGATAGGTCGATCACGAATTTAGTCCCCCCCTCTTGGGAACCAATCATGTTTAGCAAAAATTAGGATTTTAACTCGAGGAAGGAGCAGCGCTAATTTTATGCGTCTTCTCAAAAGCAGATAATAAGAGCATCTGACCTCTTTGTTATGGACGAACTTTGTTCATCTTAATTGCTCTAGACCTCGCCTCCCGTGGGTCAAATGTTTTTCGTAGAACGCGATCGTCTTTGTTCTCCCGGCGGGGGTCATCGACATTCGGAGAAGGGTAGGAAATAAAGCAGGCGTTTCGATTCTTTTATCGGAACGATCCATTAGAATGCTCCATTAAAACGTTTTCTGCCGGTAGAACCGAAATTTTGCCTACTTCGATGTTTCTGTATTTCTCTTTTCATCCGTCTCCCATCGTTCACCGTTGAATCGTGAACAAAAGAATGGCTCTACGCGGGAGGTCGCTGTGCTGTCTAGACGAAGAATAGGGAGGCTAACCAAATCTAATCGACATCCTCGTGCCGCAAGGCTTTCTGGAACAGAATTAATGCGAACAGGAAATAGTTGCCACGATATTTCTTCTCGAGTACACGAAAAATTGGTATCACGACTTTTCGTGAGCCGATCCGGAAAGCGGCTTGCTGCCCAAAATTGCCGGTTGAGCGACACGAAAAATTAAGGCCAGCTGGATGCGGATGAAACGATGACGAGCAAACTCTCTCGCAGACGAACAGAGAGCGACAGCGAGGGATGGTAGAAAATCTCGCCTCGCGCGGCGGGTGGCGAGCATGAGATATAAAAGGCGAAGAGAAAAACGGTCAGAGGTGAAAAAAGCGTAGGGGAGCGGGATCAACAAACAGATTAATCTGTGTTACGTTCTGGACGCAGGCCGTGGCCGGATTACGGACGGCGCAGTCCGGTCGAAACATGGAAACTCGGCTAACTGCACGCTGACAGAATGGGGTATGGAGGAGGGGGAGGGAATTTCATTTTCTAGAGGTCGTTTATCAGAACGCGAAATAATGTTCCCGTCCCGATGCGAGTGAGCGTGAACGACACTGTCCTCGGCATTTTCAGAATTCATCATTAGCCACGCGTTGCGCCGTATTTACAGCAGAGTCAGATAGGAAGTAAGTCCCCCGGATAAGAGTGCGTAAAGCTGCAGAGGAAAAATCGGGGGTGTAGATTGCAAGAGGGTCGCGCGAGAAGAGAGTATAGGCTGTTTTCGTGCAAACCTAATTTGGCTCTCATCGAGGATACAAACCCGTTTAAGCCGGCGCTGCCGCGGTCACAGAGGCCGGTGACTCGCAGGGGGTGGCGACTCCATTTCCAGAGGCTGTCGCCTCTGCGACCGGGAGTGAATTATCGCGTACTACAAACCTGGCTGTCCTCCATTCCCCTTTCCCCGACCACCAGCGCTCCCTCCCTTTTTCGCCAGCATCCTCGCTTTCGTGTATATGCACCACGAGGAATCTCGTCCCCGTGCCGAATCTCCTGCGCTGGCTATTTTCATTACGCGATTTCGGTGTAACACGATGGAGTACACACCCGGCCCTCTATTGTCTGAAACACGCTCCCCATCCAATTGCAAAACCTTGAGCCATCGAGCGCGAGACAAGCCAAACTGAATTATATTCTGCAGCGAGCTTAAACGAGAGGTGATCGCATCCGAAACGAACCACGGATCCGGTTCGATGTATTCGTGAACTGGTAAGCTCTCGTGGGAACGAAGAGAAGAGCGCGTGCCAAAGGTCCTGCGTGCAACAAGTATTCGCGTCATGCCGTCGAGGAGCGAACATTCTTGGGGACGATGCTCCTTTCGAGCGACAACTGAGGAGAGTTAATCGATCGCAGCCTCCGCGACGATAGCGAGCACCGTTTTGCGAGTATTTCAAACGGGAATACGAAGAATGCCTATTCATCGTTTCGCGCGAACCACTGCGCGCGGGAGTCACAATTGCAACCAGTCCACAGAAAACAATAGCATCGACGTTCGGGGTGTTTAAGAAGAAGAATCCGTGGACGGGGGTGGGTTGCACTGTTACATAAAGAGGAAGTTGCAACGCGTTTTCAGCGGGCCCTTTACCCCTTGGTTGTTCCTGCTGTCTTTTCCGTCCGCGGTCCTCGTTAACGAAGGGATCTACGCGACTTTTTGCCGAGAGCTCTTTTCGCACGGGGCGCGGCATTCGAAACGCGGAAACGTCGTTACCACGGCCCGTGCGTCCGGACGTTTGACGCGTTTTCCGTTAGCTGCGCGATATTTCCTTGCACGCGTTTCTCTTCTGAACACGAGGCCTTTCTAACGCGCCGTTTCCGGGAACGTCCTAGCCGAGCCACGCCAGGACCCGTGGCTACGAAGGAATGCAATTAAAAACGGCGAGTCTGCAGGTGCCTCGTTAGCCGCGAAAAGGGCGCGGCAGGAGCCGGGGTCGCAATTGCGAAACAACAGTCGCCCTTGCGTCGTTATTTCTCGCGCGTATAAACGTTTAACCAGAAAACGCTTGCGTCGTACGCAACGCACGCGAGACGCGTAACGGTCTCCCGAACGGAAGAGCCGGTCGCGGAGTGATTTTGAAATGCATCGGATCGTCGAAGCTGCACGCAGCGGAAAATGGAAAGCTCGTATCCAATCGGAATCAGCGCGAACAGCAAGCAGTCGCGCGCAATTACTTAAGGTAACGCCGTAGTACCTTTTGGGACTCTGTCGCAATATCGAAGCCAAGAAAAGCGCATAGCCGGCTGAGCAGTCTCGGGAATCGGGTCACATGCATTAAATCGGAATTTCCCTGGATGCGTTGAGCGAAGTCGTAAAAAAAAAAAAAACTGGTTGCAACTTTGCATTGGAACTTCCCATTCGCACTTGGAATCGCGCGTATTTGGTGGACGGGGCGGTCGCGGGATCGACGTCTGTAGGAAACGTCGAAATAACTCTCCAGAGATTCGCGCAGCTCGATGACCTCATTTAAGATTCATGATTAGAGTTCGAATCACGGGCGCCGCTTTCCCGATTAATCCGCGCCGCGCCGTTGTTCGCGCGGCAGCGCAGAAAAAGTTTGCCAGGAAAGTTTGACGATGGACCGCGTTGCTTTTTAGGGAGCGGAGAATTGGCGATCGAAGTGCGAGCGTGTTAGGTGGTCGAGCTGACTGGAAACTGGTGCGTGTGCGAATTTTCCAGGGAGATTCGCGGTAGTGTTAGGGCGGGATGATTACTTTTTCTGGCGTGCTTAAGTCAATTTACGGTTTGAGCGTAATTCGGCACGAAAGTTGTGTGACGGTTGATAGGGTTTGCCGCGCCATGGTAATTTCCAATGATCGTTCCAAGTAGTTTGGCACACGGATTCCCGCGAAATTAATGCGCTCATCTATTTCGAGGCTATGGGGAAAAAGTGGCGCCGAGGTGGCGACTGGGGAAGATGGGTGGGCGCAGATTAAACTGTCGAATGGAGCGAACGGAAATTTCGAGGAGACGAAAAATTCGGCTGATCCATCCTCGATGACGTCCCCGTTGGTAACGCAACAAATTACATCGATCGGGACTTCGGATTTCATCGCACATGCGGCATAGGAAGCCGAATTTTCTCGTTTATTTCTCTGTCTGTAGCCGTGTTCGCGAAACAGCGAAGCGCCCGGCCGAAATTGCAGACGATATGAAAAGTGGTAACGACCGATTCTAAACGCTAACCGAAAACAATTTTACAAGTGCCTATAAAAGCATTTTGTAGCTCGGAAACGGAATGGTCGATTGAAACATACAAAATGTTTCGCGATGAAATCTCTCCGGGGAAAAAAAAAGCGACCAGCAGCAAAAGTTATTCGTCCGCGTTTCGCCCAACGGAAATAGAGCGCAAAGATTAATTTGCCCCGAGCGGAGACTGCGAGCACAGCGGAGTCGATTCGTCGGCGATATTTCGCCGCATGCGTTCCGAACATTTTTCCTGGAGAGCCGTTCAAATAAAATCCGATTACGTATCCTACGCGGCGGAAAATAAATACGGTTGCTTGGTATCGATGCGCGACAGAGGGAGGAGTCTCGAGCGGGAAAGAGCCGCCGCCGCCGCTCATCGCCGTGTAGTTGCTGCGTGAAAAATGAAAAATGGAAGTCCCCGCTGGGGACTGTATCAACATAATTCGCGGAAAGACTCGACGCGAAACGCGTTCGTTTTTTGCTGGGAAAACTCGCCGGCTGTGTACAGACCAAATATTAAGATAAATGGTCCTTTATAAAAGACGCGGTCGGGATTAAACGGGAGCAAACGAAGTCACGTTCTCGGACGCGGATCAGCCGTAGTTTGGAGAAACTTTCGTCTGGATAAGCTCAGACGCGTGTGTTTCGTTTGCTGGTCGATACGTTGATTTTGCTGGTGTAATCAGGGACGGTTTCGGTGCTGCCTTGCGACGAGCTCTGACAAAAAAAAAAAAAAAGGATAACGTCGAGCACCGTCGATCGCGTTCACGAGCTACTAAATCGACGCATTCTGCTTTTGCCAAATTAAATCAACGAGCGGTGTACGCGCGGTGGTAGGTTGAGAACGCGAGCAAGTATACCGCATGCTGTCGTCGCGATAAAACAATTTTCGAGTGATGCAACGACACGGGTTAACTAATCGATTGTTGAACGATACACGGATAAAAATACTGGCGGTACGTCGGACGGGGAGCCGGTGCGCCGTTGATCACGGGCGCCGGTGACCCGGCCGAGCGGTCTCGTACGTGGTCGGCAGTTTCATAATTGGAAAAATTTTAGATAACTCGATACCGCCGCGCTGCGCCGCGCCGGCTGGATCGTGTTGACATTTAATCACGATGAAGAACTACGCAGCGCGACCAGCCCGTTTATTGCCGGTAACGCTGTGGTGAATCTCAAACTGCATATCCCGCAAGGTATTCGCATCGCTCAGACGTTGAAAGAATTTTAAAATTATCATTGCATCGACGGCGAAAATTGAAACGTTGGTCAAGAGGCACGGGATCGATACCAGTGTAATTCTGAAAAATGTCGACGAACATGGTCGAGGAAGAATATCCATATGCACTGACGCATGGAAATAGAGAGACGCAGCGACCGTAGTGCAGCATGCAAAGGTCCACCTACCAGCGTGCACTCGCGGGAAAAAAAATATGCGCGCCGGGGAGAACACGATGTACCCGAGCGACCGATAACGTACTTCTGCAATTAAAAACTGTCATGGACCTCCGGCGTTATATTGAAATTTTGCTGTTTTTCTTCCCCCGCCCCCCTCCCCGATCTCCGCCCTTTGCTCCGTCATACTCGGACATACCCCTTTTTTCATTCTCTCGCGCGAGCGTCGTCGTTTCATTTAACCGAGAAAGAAATGTATCCTAACGTTCATTATTCACGCGATTCCGTTGAGGCCGTTTCAGTCTGAGAGAGTAAATTAAACAGCGCGAATTGGCCATGTTTTTAAGCGATCCTTAAACGAGATCGTTTAGCACAACGGAGGGAAATATGTCCGGCGCGATTCGGTTCCGGTGTCGTTACTTTACACGTTTTAATTAAAGGGAATATTACGTACCGAGTGCGTTGATCGTTCGAAGAGCGATACGGAAAATCTTTCCGTTCCTTCGGAATCGAGCTGCCGTTGGCGAATGAAAAATGTACAAAGAATCGGGGAAAGAAAAACACGGACGTCGCTATTTTCCCCGCACGAGCTTTAATTTAAAAGCTTCTCCGTCGCAACATCGAAACGTCACGCGCCGCGTTCCGCAAAGGCAGACGGGGCGCATTTGTTACAACTCACGCGATGTAATTCTTTCTTTTTATCGATCGACAGAGGTGGAAGCGGAAGTGCAGCGAAAACGTTGTCATTTTTAGTTATCGTCCCGTGTACTGCAGGCGCGAAGAATTTTCTTTGAAATCCATTCGACGATGACGAAACGTGGCCAGCACGTCGATCGACGAAACGTGAATTAATCTCGCAAGCGATGCTTTCCTCCGATCGCCCTGCCTCTGTTTTTTCATTTCCCCTTCTTTGAAGAACCCGGAGAAAGAAAACTCGCCTGGTACGATTCGATTTGAAAGGGAAGTCTCGTTTCGAAACGTAGGGGCGAGTTTCAGGCTCTTGGCCAGCACTAGCTACCTCACGTTTTACAGAACGATGTCCAGCAAAAGAGTAAACGGAAAGCAGTGCATCGTCTCTGAATACAGGAGCTTCGTGGAACGGCCGAATTCTCCGCGCTTTTAATTCTGTACGCCTGACTGTTTTTGTAGAGCGTTCTCGCGTCCGCAAGATGCCCAGAAGGAAATAAAAATTGCTCCTCTTTGTGGAATTAGTCGTCGCTCGTAATGCATCCACACAGTTGCAAAGACGTTCCCCGAGATACTCGTGAAATATTCAGGGATATTTGTAAGAAGCTAGCCGGATAATGGCCTCGTTACCGCGACAAATGCCAATAATTAATTATGTCCGACGCGGCGCGACGGCAGCCTTGCCCACGGAGACGCTCCGAAAACGTTTGTGCTTCGTTACCGAGGATAATTACCATGATATATCGACCAATACTGGACGTACCTTAACGCTTCCACAGAAAAACCGTCCCTTTCGCACCGGTCCGGTTGAAAGTAATAGATACGGGGTGGGGGATCGATAATTTTTGGCCGATCACTGGGTGGAAACAAATTACGAATGGCCGACGATATCGAAAAGGTCAGCCCTTTAGCCGATCGGACACGAGAGGAGCAGTTGTAATTGCTTCGTAATCCGCGGGCACGATCGAACAGCAAATCGGGCCAGGGGTCGGTTGGCGTGAAATTGCTCGCATTGCCAGCATTACGTGGTTCATTCCAGGACAAGGTTCCGGCTTTTTGCCTTGGTCGATCGATACGACGGTGCCTGTCGATAAAATGAACCGTGAACATCTTTCGCTCGAGCTTCTGATATTAATAGAACAATTTCGTACCGTTCAGGCCGTTTCACGAAATCAGGGAGAACCGTGTAGGTACGTTGAGTAATGCATCGGTCTTCAAATAAACGAAGGACTGACAGAAAAACAAAAGTTAATTGATACACGTTCCAATGAGTTTACCAGCACAGAGCTTCATGCAGATTGCGAAACATCGTAACATAAATTCGTACGATCCTGGCAACGGCCTAACACGCGTCACCTGGCCGGCTTTCCCGACCACGGAAACTCAGACGAGGGATTAATAATTGGCCGATTCAGAAGCCGATCAGTGTGAACCAGCGAGACGGAAAACTGTACTGCGGGCTAGCACCGCAAGCGCGTCGACGGAGGAGCAGCTCAAAGGGAGGGAACTGACAGGGTGAGAGGAGGAAACATCAGCCCATGCTAATAGCGGGATAAAGAAGTTCGCTGCGCGATGCCCGCGATTGAATATTGATTTTTCCAAACGGGGGATCGCGGAATCGCGACTGAGACACCGCGGAGATGTATTGCGCGTGCCGCGACACTTCGCTACTTAGATATCATCGCGTCTTTACCCGCAAGTATGTACGTATTTGAGCCAAATGGAGAGCGATTTTTTTTTCACGCTACGCCGAACAATCGCTACGCTTTCCATCCCGCTCGGCCGTGCTCTCCCGGCCGGATAGAGAGCGGAGATTCCACGGGCAAAGTTACGGCGATGAATATTAGATTTTATTTCGCCGTTCCCTCTCATCGATCCGCCCTCGAACTTCGGCCCGAATATTCCGCTAAAATATTCCCGCGAAGTATTCTCAATAGCCGCGATATTAATTCATAAGCCCTCGGTGGGATAACTGGTCGGAACTTCACGAATTCCGCGCTCTATCTCTGCCAGTCGGTGAAAATAAGTCGGCCGGTCGACGGGGATGCATAATTCAAAGGAAGTTGCGCTGCAACTTCGGACAACGGTCTTTGTCCCGTCCCTGAATCAAGGCTATAAATTATTTTCTCTCAGTCCGTACGTAGCTTATCGAAGATACACGTGAACTTGCTCCTATTTGTTCTCGCCAGCTCCGGTGAATCGTGCCCCGGTTTAGTTTCAATATTCCGCGGCTGGGGACGAGCGATAACCGCCGGCGATATGTATAGCGAAACAGAACTGGTACGTAGGTCTGTTAATTTTGCAAAGTTATTACTGTGGCCGCGTAACCGCGTGTCTGGTAAAAAGTACGCTATTGTATTAGTCTTTCCCATCTCGGTGAAAAATTGAATTTTTAACGGGGCAATCCAACGGGAACGTCGTGCGCGTAAAACGACCGCGTTGCCCGCGCTGCAAATGAAACGTCAAATGGACGAGGGGAGGGTGGCTGTGCGTTAACCGATCCGTCGACCGTTCAAAATTTCACGCGGTATCGACCGTACGTAAATAATGCTAGCGATTGTTTTCGCAAGATTTGTTTCGTCCATCGGGATAATAACAATAACGCGGCGTAGCTCGTGCAAAATGAGTTAAATTTGTTGCGAAATCGAGTACCTAAACACGACAGATGGATACCAAAAGCGAAGTGAACGACGCTCGATTAATTAAAGAAGGATTCTCGATGGTATGGAAATTAAGGACACGTCGTTTTCAACGGTGAACGTGATTATCCCCGTTGATAGAATTTATCGTGCAGGCTGGGGGATGAAAAGCAAGGATACGGACGCGGATCGAGCGGGTTAAATGAATTTGCCGAAGTTGCGAATTAAATAGCAACTTTAACGAGCACCGGCCTGCTTTAATACCCGGATAAACCCGCGCTCGTACGCTCCCTTGTTATCTTCTCATCGCTTCCAAACAGAACTTCTCCTTCGCTCGGACGTGACGTAAAAATTTCTTTTATCGGGCAACAAGCTATGCAGGGGAATGCTTGGGGGTTGTTCGTCAATGTAATAAAGGTATTTCGTGCGGTGCACGCGATCGAATTAACGAGTTTCCTGATCCTCTGTTTGCAGTCTGTCATGGCATACAGCAATTCGAGGAGACGCCGCAGTACACTGAAGTGAATCCTGGTCAGGATGCAAAGCTGATCTGCCGCGTGCTTGGCAAGAGGGGACAGTGTATCTGGCAGAAGGATCAAAAGGTAAGTTGCATGCAAAATGGTTAATGAACTTTGATCGTTCCGAGAAGTATGCCAATCCGCGAGTCTTCCTCGCCGAACACCTTCGACAGGACGTTGGTCGGAGGGATCGCAAAAGGAACTTCGTTTTGCCCTCTCGTATCGCGACTCTAGCCCGTTCATTGTCATCGAGACTGCTGTAACCTGCTCGCAGTAAAGTTCTCTCCGTTAACTACGATACCAGTAAACTTTACCTCGAGATAAGTTTCCGACCAAAAGTGGACGTTACGTGTCCGCTGACAATAAATACTTGTTCGCCGAGGACTGCAATGCGACCGAGTCGAATGATCGAACTTAAGTAAAATACAGCTGGATACATTTATGGTCACGCCGTGGATACGAGGTGAAATAGTGATACTAGAAAAGCCATGAACGGGTTGTCCTCCAGGCTTCGTGGTAAAGAATATCCATGAAAGCAAATTGAAAAGTTGATGTACATCGATATTGATTGAGATGCGCGGATAAATTTCAATCGCACGGTACTCCGTACTACGGTGCGTCCGTTTTAAAAAATGATTTAGTCGAATATCTTGTACAATGCCGAGGAGACATTAGAGTTCTCGACGAATACAATTTTCTCTGGAGCGTGAGGATGGAGTTTTTTTTTTTTAATGGATGATGGCTAAAAGTAACTCTTTCGCACAGAATTGAAGATCGAGGCGGAAATGAATAAATTTAGATGGTATAGTATATTCTTGTATCGATTCACCAATTTAGCCCAAATTTTCAACACACACGTAACCATTTTAACGACAGAGTTGTTACGTGTATAGCACAGCGTGCACACGTTGTCGCGTAAATTGCCGACTGAATGCGTCTACGGTTAAAGAAAGTACCGCGGGTAATGCCAACATTCAGCGTCGAGGAACTGGCTATTCGTTTGAAAAATTTTTAATTAAATCCGAGCCACCTTTTCAGTGGCGTTACCTATATTTTTCTATTTTTCCTGAAAATCTCAGGGAGCCGCCTCTACGCGGCCGTGTGCGGCGACCGCCTCATTTACTTACAATTACCTGCTCAAAGTCCGTGAGGAGCTGGCATTTATTATCGCGGCTGTATTCGGTAACCACGCGTACGCGCTTCGTACTTTTCTTGATGCGGATACAACGAGGCGCAAAAGAAAATTGTTCGCGTTCGGAGAATCACGTTTGAACCATCTTTGCCCGGATCACGTATTGCCTAAACGCTTCACCTATTGGTTATTTTTTTTTTATACTGTTAAATATAATATTTCATTTAAAACACTGCCTTCAGACACGAATTTAAATGGAAGTCTCATCGATCTTTTAGTCCTGTCTTTCTTTCGGCGAATCGTTTGAGAAGAGAGAATGCATCGCTCTTTGATCGGTAGGGAAAAAGAGACATCTGATGAACCGGTAGTAAAAAGAATGGTTCTCGGGCTTAGGGATTTCCGACGTTGAACAATAATCGTCCGTCTTGGCCGTCGCCGACGATCGACTTCATTATCATCGTTATCCTTAATTCCGATGAAACTTTTTATTCCGTCACACAATTCCGTCTGTTCGGCCTTTCTTTTTCGAGTAATCGTCTTTCCCTCGTAATTAAGCTCGCCACGGCCCTTTACGCGCTCGCCTGACGACGAAACGGCCGACCGTCGCTAACAACCGGAGGTAGCTGCCGCGTGAGTTTTAGGTCAAAGCTCGCGTTGCGTCGTACTTATTTTCGAGCGCCCTTCTCCTTAGTCTGTATCGGCGAATACATTGGCGCTCTTTCGCAAAACTATCGAGAAGCATTAATTTGATTAACACTCTTTCCCGGACAGGCTTGCACGACGAATAGGATCTCGCAATTTTCAGTGCATTATTCAACGGAAAGCACGTGCTTCCACGAAGTTGAAAAGTAACGGGGCAACAAAAGAAAAAATTCGCTCAGTCGCAGTATGTATGCAGCTCGTATAATCTTTGAACGCGGAAAGACAAAAAGAAACGAGCGACGCCGAATTAAAATATAAATCAGCTACATGCCACGCGCAGCCTTTTTTTCTCACCCATGTATTGTTGGGCGGGTCAAGAGCCGTAATTTTTCTGCCGTTCGCCCCTGCAAATTACACTTTCCACAGAGCTGGGTCACGAGAAAAATACTTGGCTGCCCACTTGAAAATTTGATACGAAACGTAACGTCACAAAGCCCTGATCTTTTCTTCCCAGCATATTCCGCTTTTTCCCTTTCCCTCCCGCAGCCTCTTCCGCCTGAAAACGATACACTTTCGTTCGTGGAGTTCCGGAGTAACAAAATTTTAATTGTAGCGATCGCGAAGACAAAGAGACGGTATTCGGACTCGCTTTCGTATTCACCAGTTTGCATGCCCCTTCGACTTCGTTCCTACGTTATGATCCTCTACTTGTTTTCTCCTCGGCGGGAAGGAATCGCGATTTAGCCGCGGCCGGTGCTGTTTACGCGGTGCGAAAAAGTTGCTCGGTTATCATTCGTCGCGGCACAGAAGTATGAGATATGCTCGGTGCGTGTTCACTAAATTGAAGTCGTTACAACGCCTCCGTGGCAAAAGGTGGCGAAAAGCCAGCCGCTCTCGAGCAGCAATCGAGCCAAGACGAGGGGGCGAAAGTGGGCGAATCGAGCGCGTGCTCCTCAGACGAGGGAAATCTTTTGACGGTACCTTCTTCGGTGGACAAATTTAATGCTTTCTTTCTGCGTACGTACACGGATTTTAAACCCGTTCTGTTTTCTACTAAGAAGGATCCGTGAACCTGTAAACTTGTGTAATTGAACGGAACACTATCCAGTAGCGTGAGGAAGAATTCGCAGAGGGTCGAATATCGTAAAAAATGGAAGAACCATCTGGCTTTGTGACAAACAGTTGGCGGACGAACGCGCAGTCCGTGCCAAAGTGAGGTTTCTCTGATTGAAAGAACGTCTTTGACGCCAAGGCGTCTACTTTTCCTTTCTCCTGCTTGCACTAATTAAGAGGGTAAAGAATACACGTTTAACCACCGTGTCTCCTTTAAAGTGTTGCTCGTCACTTTCAACGGAAGCACGTTTACCAATTGCGCGGGTATTATAGTGACTGGAAAGATTACTTAAACATCGACGTAAAGGAATTGTTCCTGCAAGAAGAACCGAAGCTTCGAATCTCTGAAAAGCGTGTAAACTTACTGCCACAGAGTTTTTTGCGGAACAATGGAAAAAGTATTCAGAGCCAGGCTACGCGAGTGAACATCGATAAAATCGGCACGTATCGAGGCGCAGAGGAGCGTGAGGATCCGCGAGCAAAAAACAAATGTGCGGGAGCGTTACATACGCATGTTCTGGAATGCCGATGTCATCATCCGGGATTACGGACGACAATTAATATTCAAAGGGATTATTAGACAAAAGAAGCTGCTCAATTTGACGAAGCGAGGTCGCACGTGCAATCGAAAGCCGACTATAAAGTTATATACTCGGCCAAGTTGCCCTAATAAAATGGGAAATAATGAGAACGTATCGAGAATATTGTTGAAACCGGCAAGCCCAGCAGCTCGGGGAAGAGCGTATCTTCTGCTGACGTTTCCTCTAATCCAGATGTCATTAAAGCGAATCACCTCGGCGAATTAATATGCAAATTAATGCACACACACCGGTTTTATATATCCGGACAGACGTGCGCGTTGCTACTCGGCCAGCGCCATCACCTCCCGCTCCGCCCGCGCATCATAAACCGCACGGAATAAATGCCACGTGTACGTGCATATGAACGAAACGTGTACACATGTACAGAGCAAAAGAGACACGGGTTGGCGAGCGGAACCTCTTGAAACGCGTTTACCCCTCGGCGACGCGGTCTGGTCGTCCGGACTCCGGAGACCACAATGCCGCGAACACCGCGTGGAAAGATTAAATGATAAATTTTCAAAGCAACCGGCAACCACTCGACCGCCACTTATCCGTTCACTTTGTACGCGATCCCCTTCGCTCACCCCTCGAGGGCATCGCGAAAACCGGCCACTCTGCTTCTTTTTCTCGTGCACTCATTATTTGGACACGAAAATCGAGCACGTCTGTCCCTTCCCTCCGGAGGAACGTATAATTAATTCGCGTAAATAACCAATGGCGATCAAGGCCGAGGACTAGGCCGATCAAGCGGAGCGTCGCGAAACCTTCTTAGACGTATGTAGCTCGACTGACTAATGTCTCGTAACGATTCAATTGCAAATAGCATTCAAGAGCAGAACTACCGTTGAAACCGTATCAAGAATACCGTGTAACGGCAGGGTCAACAAGGGAGCAACTCTTTTCGCGGTAGGTGATCCTGGAAGAGATCGTTCCAAAAGCCGTGAGATCTATGCCTTTCGTGGTTTCTCCTTACTTCCGGTTCAACCGCTGCCTAGCGGTCTTTCCGCCTCCGTCCCTCTTCGAAAGTGAATATTTATGAAAGATGTAAATAACGGGGGAGGTAATTTTCTCGGTAGATCCGAGCTACTTTGTTTACGACACCAGCGTCCCCCGCGGGAGCCTTTTCATGGCGCGAAACCCCTTCGTTTTCATTCATCCGCGTTCCATTAAACCGGGCATCGCGCTTTAACTCGCGCTTTCTACACACTTTCGGAGATAGCTAATGCTGAGAAGGAAAACTGACTTAAAAAAGGATCTCTTGATCGTGCTTTATACTCGGTAAATTAAATCGAGCTTCCCCCCAGAAAGCGGGTCGCGCACGACAGTTCGAAAAAGGATTTCCCGTTGAGGAAAATGAAGCGACGCGTAATGCCGGAATTGGAACGGGATACACGATCGCGTTTTACGAGATGCGCTTTCCTCAGCGATGAAACGGGGAAAGAGCAACTGGCAAGATACGCGAGACACAGTGGAGGCGTCGAATTCTTTAGCAAAACGAAATCACTTTAGCGAAATAGGTGCACGGAATCGCCCTCACCGGATTACCAGAAGAGCCCGTCCCACAACCCTTTTTCGGCTCCTTCTCCTACGTCACCCCTTGGGCGCGTCTTTACCAGCTTCTTCACAGATCTCTTTTTACATCAGGAAAATTCTGACAAAGGAAAACCGTTTGCTGTGCCTTTCACGCTCGTTCAAGACGCTTCAACTCTGCTCGGTCGCGAGGCAGCCCTACTATGAAATGGACCCGCCACTACTCATACCTCGAAAGAGCCGGCAAATGAATCTCAAAGTTAACAACTTTTTCGCCGGGCAAAAGGAGCCGGTACAGAAGGGGGGGGGGGGGGGAAGTTCGGAGAACGAGAACAGATAAGGGGAGAGGCGCGTCGGGATACTGAATGGAGGGTAGTTTGAGAAAAGGAGGTTCGTCGAAGGCAAGGGATTCCTGCGGAATGGTATCGGCTGACGTTGGGAGGAAGAGCACGGTTCCGCGGCATCGATCCACGTTCCGCGATCTATTTCGTTGCTCTCGAAGAGATTGCCATTGCGTCTGCATTACTCAAGCTCTTGCTGGTGTTATCAGGGCCTTTGGCCCAGGGGGGTATGTACTCTGGCCGTTTGCTTCTCCGCCGAACCGGTTCGTACGTGTGCGAACGGCCGCGTGTCTAGGCGTTGCCTCGGTGTGGGGGCTCGTCGATGTGGGCTTGCAGCGCGATTGTGTGAATAGACAGGGAAGATGAGAGGAGTCGCGGGGTGCGTCTGCGGGTGCATTACGCTGATTGCTGGCCGCGGCCTCGCCGGAGAACATAGAGGAGCCACGAGGAGCCGGGCGGGACGGAAAGGTGAAAGGTGATGGGAGGAACGGAAGTCAGAGAGCCGGCCGTGAACCGACGCGACGCGAAAGAAGAAAAGGGAGTAAGAGCCCTTTCCCGCTAAGTAAGTGAACGCTCGTACGTTCCCGCCGTGGAGCGCAGATTTTAATCCTTTAAGCGAATGACGTCGGTGACACTGACTTGCTCTCTGATGCTCCGCTTCGACCCTCCGACGCGAACAACGACCAAGCGCTACCACTGTTGCGATACTCCGGTTCCTCTCGTTCCCTGAATTTCCACGTGTTTACTCGGCATATGTTTCCCCAGCGTTAGACCGTCACTTTAAGAATCAAATATAGCAGTGTCTTTTTACACGGTGATTAATATCGACCAGAACCCTAATTTCTTAGCGGGCAAATTAATTTTTGCTGCGATTCCCCGAGATTGTAAGACGCTAATATCCGTGTAAATGCGTACGCGTCGTTTCCTCTCGCGATGCTAACCGTCAACGCGCCGGCAACTCATTATTCTTCGTGTCCTGGGGGCACGCTCCGCTCTCCACCTTCATCTACGCGCAAATAATCATCGCGAGAGGATTTCCCATTGTATTATTGTGTCTGCCGGTGAATGATAAACTGCACGCTCCCGCGGGATCTGCATCGTATTCATTACTAATACAGTCGCGGAACGCGATTCCGGGTGCAGCGAACAAAAATTGTGTTCTTCGTGCCAAGGAACGTGGCAGTAAGTACCAGGATAAGCCTATGAAATTATGCTTCGCGGAGAGAAGCGACATTACGGGTAAACGCATTGCACGATCGTTGGTAATATCGAGTGCAGAGCGAAAAAGAAACGGGTGGATAGATTATACGAGCATCCCGCTGCAGAATCGATCCTTGAATTACGGCCACATTATGACTACGAAACTTGCTAAGGCCGCACTTTCCTACCGGCAGCGTATTAATCTACGTGAAAGAAGAGAAGAGCCCCGAAGCCCGGAAATCGATGATTCATTTCGGAGGGAACGCGAAAACGTCGATGACAAAGTGAGAAGGAGATGATAACTGGGAGAACTTGAGAGGATTCCCGTAACGAGTAACGATCGATGCACGTTCGTCAATTGCGCACGTCGGTTATCGTCTAAAGAGACCAGTCTTTATCTGCGCGATTTCGTTTTACCATACACTCGCTTTGCATGATACTATCGAACATATTCGAAGCTCGAATTTCATTTTTATCGCCTCTAAAACAATCTGAATTGTTCCAGCCGATTGGCATGCATCTGAAGAAATACGAATGGGTAGGACGACCGGACATCGGCGACTGTTCTCTGTGGGTTCGATCCGCCACTTTGGAGTTCGACGACGGTCTGTGGCAATGCCAGGTCACGGCCAGCGATTTCACGACGCAGGACGCGTTGGCATCCGAACAAGCGAGGCTGGTCGTCAGAGGTGAGCCTTAAGCTTCGCATTAGTAAGGCGTGAGCTTATCAAATTTCTCTAATTCCGGCGAACACGTGGCTGCGACGGAGTACGCGTAATACTCGCAAACTATCGATCGATCCGACAAAGCGAATCAACAGCGATACACCTGATCGTAAGGATAACGGGAGAAGAACGCGGGGAGTCGTATCACCTAGTAGCCAGACACGCGATTCCCAAATTAACCTCTGCTAATCTTCTCGTTCCAGTGAGCCCTCAGCGACCGCAGATAGAGTACGCGGATCGTCTAATTCTACCCGGCAGCAACGTGACAGCTCGAGCAGGTGAGATCGCTACGCTCACTTGCAGAGCACGGTATGGGAATCCTTCGCCGCTAATTAAATGGTTCGTAATTGTTGCATCGTAGACTCCGTACTTCTTACCGTCTACCACTCGCCCCTTCCGTCGCGGCCTTTTTCCCCTGCGGCTGCTTCGAGCCCGGCCGAGAGAGCCCGCTATCGATAGATTTCATCGAATTGATTTCAACGCTCTTGAATAGGGAATGCGATGCCCCTGTCTGTAGGCTGCGGACTCGTTGCTCTACCGTTTGTCGTGTTTGTTCGAATCGCAACACCGACTGCGGCGCGGAAGTTTCGAAGCACCCGTGACTCTAGCAAATCGGGCGAGATGAAAGGGATCGCGGTAGGTCAAGCAGGAAATTGAAACGGAGAAGCTCGCGCCGCCGTGGATCCGAGTAATAACGTTGGTTTTCAAGGATTCGTTTGAATGCTTTTAGATTGCGTTGATTTCTCCGGGCGCACGAGCTCAATCACCGCCGGGGAAACGCTGCTCCTTTTCGAGATTGATTCGATTAGCCGGCGTTGGCTTCGCGTCGATTCTGTCGCGAACTTCGAACAACTTAATTCCAGTCGCGTCTTTCGCGTCAGCGTCGCGAGGATCGACAAGAAGGTCTCTTGGTAATCGAACGACAGCCGCTGTAATTGCTCCAAGTTGCTCGCGCCCGGATCGAACGCGGGACAACTCCGAGTCGACTAAGTAGCCGTGTCGTAGTCGCGTAAACCGGGCCGAAAGTGCAGCGAGAACGCGAAGAGCGTGAAATCTAATTTACAAATCCGATTCTCCGCGGCGACTGTGTCGCTTTACGAATCGCGTAAGGATAGTAGCAAAGTGGATCCCTCGATCCGCGCTATTATTTTAAAAAGACCACTCTCGCATCGGGGCTCACCGATACCCGCATAGTTCCGTTTGTTCGAATAGCTAAATAGTCTCCCCGGCGCGAACATCCCAGCTCGAAATGCACCCTGTGGATCTTGCCGATGCGATGGTGGCTCGACTCGATTAGCTGCCCATGAATAATCATGATCCATTCTGAGCGCTAGCTAGACCAAGTTAAGGAGCTACCAAGGTTCGCTTGCACCCCGGAGGCGGCCATAGGAATAACAGAAATCTCGCGATGAAATGGGATGCCCGGCGAACGACTCGGCGAAACGTAACAAAGTTCCTACGAAATGTTAATTAATCTGTGAACGAAATCACGAACGGCTCGATAGCGCGGAAAGTTGATCGTCGGGTCGGAAGTTCCCGCGGATCGGCGCGTGTTCGTTCCAGCGGCCACTGCATTCCAATCAGGCATTCCACTTCTCTCGGGGCCTCCTTCCTCTTTCACTGGGAATTAACCTAATTGACGCGACCGCGTGCCTGACGTGCTCGCGATACGCATAATCAATTCGATCCTTGTCGTGTCTGGATTTACCGTCAAGCGTTCGTCCCTAGATTCCCGTTGAATCGCGTTGACGGGTAATAAGCCGATAATACTCTTAATAAACCGAAGAAGGTCGCGACGTGGGGGGGGATGGGCTCGGTGTCCGTGGGATTTCAGTGCGCGCGGAGTTGTTACGGAACAGCCATTGAACATGCAAATTTTGGGGGAAAATGCGCGCAGGTACGTGGGCGAGACCGAGGTGAGGACTCTGAGACCACAGGTAAACTCCACGGAGATTGATAATCCCCGCACATGGGCGACCTACAGCGTCTGTGAGATAATGGCAGAGAGATCGCGTTACGGACAGCCGATTCGATGCGTCGCGGTCCACCCAGCCTATGACAATCCTACGATGTCTTTGAGCACCGAAGTGAGGTTCGACGTTAAATGTGAGTATGCCTTTCCCGTTTACGTGTATATCTGCTTACTTGCTTAATCTTACTTACATCACGATTATCATCAAGCGCGAAGGAACATCGGACAACGAACTAATCGGTGTTAACGAAAGATCGACAGGATGGCTGCGCGTGCAGAGCGTTCACCTCAACCCCCCACTGAGGCAGCAATTTACCTCTGTATACAGGCTGGTAACCGCGAAACCCTCATCAATCTCCCACGGAACGCCGCGTCCTGACATATGCTGCTTTTCGACCTTATCGACGATTCGAGCTTCGCTGCGCCGTCCGACAATTTTGAATCGCTTTTCGCGAAACATCGCGGCGAGCAACAATGACCGATGACCCGCCTACCGGTTTTCCCGGACCAAACCACGCCTTCGGCCTCATTTTCCATTCTGCAGTAATATCCTCTTCGTACGATTGATAAAGTCACGAACGGAAACTGTCTAACCCTGTGAAGCGACCCCTTTATTAACCCTTCATTACCCTTTTTATTCCAATACCGGAACTGTAATTTATACGCAATGAACTGTCCGCCTAACAGGATTGCAAATCGATCATCGTTTAAGTCTGTCTACGAGGCCGAAATTTTTCTTCCATTAATCTCTTCCATCCAACCCGACCCACCCCCTGGTTTACCCATCGGTGCGGAGTAAAATTCGTTCCAGATGAAATCGAGTTAGAACTCGCGTTCCCGCCTCGATTTCTGCAGAGCCGAAGACGGTGGTAGACACGCGAAACGCGGTTAAGTATTACGAGACGGAAATGAAGCCTCGGGGGTGACTCGTCGCGTGTATCGATTAGGGGCATTAGCCGGCTGGCATTGTTCGAAGCGACCCGAAAAGTTTCCTCCAAATCACGGATATGCTCAGCATCGATCTTTATATCGTTTCGTTTAGATCAGTGACGGCGGGATCGGACAAAAGAGTGGAAGATATTAAGGCAAAGGGGATGGGAAGAGAAGGGGCGCGCAGCTATGAACGTTCGCGTTTCGCGGATCCAGTAAACAAACATTTTGTTCCTTTTGTGTCGCGAAACAGAAATTTCCGTTTCAGGTCGTTTCACCCTCGAAGAAATTTTTCATCGCTCGCTCTCTCTAATTAAGCCATCACGCGCGAATTCATTAATTAACCTTCATCCAGTGTATCGTCTAAATGCGAGCTACCTACCGTGCTCGTGAAATACACGCCGCTCGCAAAGAATCACCGACATACTGGCAAATATTTAAACGTCCCAAGAGGTATATATTTACCAGTGAACCAGCGATAAAATAACAAGGTACATGTAAATGCAAACATCAAAGTCCCTCCCCCTCTCTTCTACAGTGCCGCTCTCGCAGTGCGGTGCACTGGTCAATTTGCAAACGTTGCCAAAGCTTCTGCGAGGTTCTTTGCCCTGACCGGGTGCCTCGAAATCGAATCGAAAAGAAAGAACGAGGAGAAACCGCGTTACGTACGTTATTTCGAGTCGAATCGTCCGGACTGCCGGAACGATCGAAAATTTCTCGCCGCGCGTTTCCAAATTTATCGTTCCTCTCGCCTCCCCCACTCGCGCGATAATGAATTTGTTTCGATCAACGTTGCGCTCGTTTTCTCGTAATTTACTAGCGCCGATGCTGATCGAATATTCATGAAGCATTGTTCGAAAACGAACGCCGGGCTACGGAATTTATTGAAAACTCCAGGAGAGGCTGACGCGATTTATGCACCGGGCCACGTAGCTTTCGAATGTACAGGTGACGGGTCGGCGTGTTTCCGCGCGGTCTTCGGTAAACTTGAAAACGGCTGCACGGTAATAACGTTGTAGCCCGGGAGCCGCATGCCCGTACTGAATACCAAATTTTTTTTTGCTTTTCGCGCGATCGATCGTTCCGCCGTATCTCTTTCTGTTTCTCATCGATCGAGCGCCGCGCCCTGTCAATACAGTCGATTTCGCCCAGCATCGCTGCAAAACGCACGGCGAAACTCTTGCGTTCGACGTCGCATCAGCGATATTAGTTAAATATCCCTGGAGCTATCGGTCCGGCTTTGGAACGCGGAATTGAAGCTGAAATTTCTGTGCAAATATGAATATTTGAAGAACGGCGATCGTCGTGCTCTAATCTGGCTCTGATCGGCTCCGTTTTAGAATGCAATAGGATAAAACCGATCCTTGGTCACTGGTAATTAGACGACACAGCCCGTAAAGAAAGGGAAGAATTAATCCTGCAATCGAGTTATCGCGTAACTCTCGGTTCTTGCGAACCGTAGACACCAAGGGAAAGACTAGGACGGGTTTGTGCGGGCGATGTTTCCTGGTTTAGCCGCGCCTCTTTGCGAGTTGTGTAATCATATTCCCAAGGCTGAATACGAGCTTGTTATTTTTGTCCCCGGGGAAATTATTAATTAATACAATTTGGATCTGTGCCCCAACATTAATTAACCGTCATTTGTGACGTTTCTCGGTGGGCGAGCCGCAGTTCCATTGGTTTAAATCAACGGGAAGAGCCCGTGGGCAAGGGGCAAGCGGGAGTAATTGCGTATTAACGCGGCAAATTGTTTTCCATGTCCAGGGAGCCACGAATCGAAAGCTTTGTCGACGCGTAAAGCGAGCGAACGGCGAACGTACAACGAGCAACACGACTTTCGCGGGGACTCTTGTCTCGTAGATCCGTTTATAAATCGTACAAATCGTGAGTCCGTTGATCGACGTTTCAACCATGTAATTGCTATCGCCAAAAAGTAAATGTCAGAAGATCGGCCTGGACCGATAGACTGCTTTCATCGATGCGATTCAAAGTATATATAAATCCATCGAGCATGCTTCTCGGCTGAATATCATTTTTCCTTAGAAATTTTGTTTCGCGATCTTTCATCGGGGTGGACCACTTGACTCTGTCTTTTCCACGACCGACAGGCCAGACGATCGATCCAAATACGTTGATCAATTAATCATGGTAGGAAGGGAAAGAAAAATGGTAAGAGGAGTAAAAATTACGGGGCCCGATTTTCCCTGGACAAGCATCGATTGACCAGAGAGACCGTAATCAGCCGAGGCAGTTCCGGCTGGTTTCTGCGTTCGCCCCGCTGGGGAAATGGCGGCAGGTGTAATTGAATTTTTCGTCGGCCGCAACTAACTAATTATTTCTGAAAAGGAATAACGAAACGGCACGGCACGGCGCACAGTCGGCCCTGCCGCGCCGGTCTAACTTTGATTCATTATTTCGAAGCTGGTACACTAGCTAGCCGTGCGTGTTCCATGTTTCGTGTACGCGTTTCATTGTTTTCCATTCCATTATCGAGCTCCCTCCGTTCATGCCTTTCGCTCGCTTCCGGTCAGCGAGAGAAAAACGTCTTTGTCCGGATGGAGCCACGGTTACCTTCTTTCAAACGACACCGCTTCGGATCCACTTTTAATTACGCGCTCATCAACGAAGGATTGAATCTGAAAGCTTACCACTCGAAACTCCGTTTACTCTCGCTGCGGCTGGTGTTTATTTTTCCACCGCCTTCCATGGAGCGGTGCGCTATGATTAAATTCGCGATGGGCGATTCTCGACCACGATTTCGATTAAAACGCCCACCCGTTTGTCGAACTGCGTTCCAATCCGGTACCGAGTACTTTTTAAAGGGGGGAAATTAATTTGTCCGCCTCGGGTTGCTAGGTGCCGACCGTATCCGCTGAAGAATAATTAAAATGTCGCTTGTTCGTGGGCGATCTATCGGAACGAGGGACGGACTGTTTCGTACTAATATCGTAACGAATTGTCTCAGACGCGCCGGAAACGAGACTGGTCGGTATGCCGACGGGCCAACTGGAAGAGGGTCGAGATCAGCTGGAGATTCGTTGTCTGGCCGACGCGAATCCCCCAGCCTCGATACTCTGGAAGAGAAAAAAGAGTCCGGGGGTGACAGAGGTGGCCAGTATGGGAGAAACATTGCTATTCTCTCCGATCTACAGAAATCATGCCGCCGTTTATATCTGCGAGGCGACGAACACCGAGGGCGACAGCAACCCAGTGCCCGTTGAGGTATCCGTTAACTGTGAGTATCGGAGTCGCCTCGTTTGCACGCTTCTCGCACGCGACCAACCGTCCAGAAATGATCCGCGATTAACCGTATTACGCGCGAGACGAGCTACCAAGCCGTCGGTATGCTCGACTGATCCTCACAGATCGAAAGAAGTCGATCTCGTTGACAAAAATAGCACGGTATTTTTAACCGCTTTTGTGAATAAAAATAGCAAGAGACTCTCTGATGTTCTATTATGCCGCGGTCATCGAGACGACTGACCCCGAATTGAAAATTATCCAACCTCTGCTATCATAGCGCAGTGTACGAACGGTGCGACGTTCTTTCGACCGACCGAACGTGTCAAAACAGTTTTGATCGCGTGAATACAAACACTAGCGCAATAGCATGCGTACCCGAATGTTTATTCTAAATATTCACGAACATAATCCGTAGCAGAAAATCGTCTCGTCTTCCCGCAGATCCGCCGAGGATCAGCTCAGTCGGGCCGGATCGGCTTACCACAGCCTTCCTCTACTCTGGAACATCGTTCGAGTGTAACGCCGATGCTATGCCACCGGCTGAATACAGGTGACCTATTCGCTTGGACGTTCTCTTACATAATTTACACCCATTCTTGATCGACCCGTAAATACGAATCTTATTAATGTCACTGTCATTGTTTCGCGCGTGTTTCAAGTTTCGATCGTTCAATTCGCCCTGATAAAATAACAAACATCGCAGTCGCTGCACGTGTGATAGCTTGTAGCGCGGGAGGCCGGGAAATCGTGTCGTATTGTAATGCAACGACAGCTTTTTCCCCCCCGACCAGATGGGCCCAGATCTTTACCGATGGCCGAATGCCATTGGAGTGCGGCACCGGGCAGCGATTGATCCTGACGAACGTCACGTACGAGCAACAGGGTCAATACATATGCCTCGCCTCGAACAAGATCAATGGAAACGTCAGGGAAGTTAAAAGCGACCCCGTGTCTCTGCAGGTGATCGGCGCGCCCAGGGTAAGAGAAGCAACAACGAATCGACCTACAACTCTTTACCACCTAAATCGAATGTACCCGGGGGCCTTCGAACGTGTACGCGCTCACGAAGGAACGATATGCGGCGGGAAAGCGAAATGATCCGATCGTGGGAGAATTAAGTGGAAATATTACATTCCCGTGTAAACCGAACGAAACGCGCAGTCGATGGGGTCAAAATTTAATCGTCCGACGAGCCGCGTCGAGAGGAACGCGCCCGGCTAACCGGTTTTTTCCTCCTGCCGATTCTGTATTATCGGTCGTACGCTTTTATTGGGAAATTAATAATGCAATCGGAAAACAGACGATTGCACACAGTGAATAATTAACAAAATTATGTTCGCCCGGTCCGGTCGGCGGTGTATTCGTCGATCCGTTGTCGCACACGCGTCGCTACACCGACCCTCGGACTCGTATTTAAATATGAAATGAGAAATTCATATTTATTGCGCGCATATGGAGACGACGAGTGAAAAAAATATGTCCACTCCCGTTGTGTACACATACGAGGCCGAATAAAAACGTCATTTTCACGACACACTCGCCGCTTAATCGAAGCTACGCTATTTTTCATTCACCGCTACAAGCAACCCCCTTGCGACTCCCCGTACATTCTGCAGAATTCATGCGAAATATTTCGCGATCGTTCGCAGAAATGTTGGCTATCAAATTTCCGTCGGAAAGACGCGTTTAATTAAAAAGCAGGAAATACCTGGCTTACTTGCGTCTCGCGTCTATTGCTTCACGCGAGTCGCAAGACTTTCAAGCTCGACAAACGTAACTTTAAAGCTTGCCGGATAAGAACAGAGGCGGGTTGAGGAAGAACGATTGAAAAAGCTGTTGGACGTGTGTCGTAGGTGGTGAAGCCAGCCATCACGGAGAAGTTCGTCGTGGCGACGACCGAAGGGAGCCCGGCGAAATTAGAGATCCGGCTATGCTCCAACCCGAAGCCTCGGCTCGTGGCTTGGGAATGGGGCAGCACCAGACTCCACGCCGGTTAGACTGCCCTTCCTACCTCTACCGCCAAAAGTATTCCAGTCTTTGGTTTGCCCTTTCAGTTCTTTTTTTATGTACGTCTCTTCTCGCTAATTGGCACTCCGTATTATCGAAAAGTGGTATACTCGCGATTAATTAATTCGAGCATCCCTTTGGCGTCGAGCTCCCCTTTAATTACCCGCCTTTTTCTCGCATCCTACTCGAACGAAGGCTCCAACTTCCGCGGCGACGCGACCCTTCGATCCCTCTCCCGGATTCACCGTGATCTTAGATTCGCCGGTACGGCGCATTTAATTTATGTCACACTGTCCCAAGCTTGTCTTTCCTTTATTCGTTCGTTCATTTCCATCGATAGAATGACGTTTGATCTAACGGTAGTTGGCTAGACGTTCGCAATAATTTCCTCGAGGAGGAAACATCGTCAGATCTAATGATCGAATAATGCGAAACGTTCGCAGGTGAAGTCCTGGAATCGCGGTATCGGGCGTTGGATCTAGAGCCGTTAGCAGCGGAGGACTGTTACGTAGCTGTTTTAGAACTGACCAGCACGGTCAAGGAGGATCAGAGACTGTATCATGTGATCGTGGAAAACGATCGCGGCAGCGACCGGCGTGCCCTGATGTTGAGAGTCGACGAACCAGGCTCGGTAATTATAGTTGAATTCCACTTAAAACGGTGAATCCTATTTGCAACGTACGCACAGTTTCGCGTGACTTTGTTTCCTTTCTTTCGGAGAGCCGGTAACCCGATTAAACAATTGAACCGGGCCTGCTGCTATTTAATTAAAACGGCCGGGAGCATAAATATTCCGGGCACGCGTGCATGCGCGCTCGGGACAATGTTTGCCGCGTCCTGGTAAAAACCGTTTTTTCCCCTGGACCGTATTTGTTACAGATTCCACTCGTTATCGGCGCTGTCGCTGGGTTTACGGTGCTCTCGGTGCTGGTAATGGGATTCGTTTGTTTCCTACGCTCGGATAGATGCTGCGTGCCTAGAAATACGGTGCCCGCGCTACAGCAAGTGCATTGGTAAGCACGCGATATTGCGTTTCCCGGTGATTTCCACGAATAAACCTCCAGGCAATTTGCATGGAAGACCGAGGAAACTCTTTTCAAGGGAGAAAGAGAGAAATAATGTATCCGCCGCCCAGCAAGGGGTGCGCGTACACGCTAATGAATTACGAGGCATTCGTTACGGTGTTACCTTAATCGAACCAACGCCAATTTTTCTACTCCTCCCTTCCTGTTTGTATTCATCTTCGAGGAAGTAGACGTCGAATAGTCGATTTGAATGGGGCATTAATACGGGGGATGCTAATTCCGGGGGGGAACGATTCCGATTTCAGCACGAAAGCCTCCAACACGATGATCGAAGACCCGAGATTAGCCATAGACACGATGGAACGCAGTAGCCAGCAGTATGCGTCTGAAAAACGGGCCAACCATATTTTGAAGCCCGTCCCGTCGCAACAGTATCAGCAAGAATGCTATCAGCACGAGCCGCCGCACCAACAGCAACATTATCAGAGGCATCATCATCACCATGGACAACACCACGGACCACAGTATACGCTTCAGGTCAGATAAACTGATAGACAGAGAGACAACGGACAAAAACTATCCTGACAAAGTAGAATCACGTAATTGCTGAGCAACAATCCGCAGAGTCGTTTTATTCTCCCTTTCCTTAGTCCACGAATCACCCTGACATATGTAAATATGTAGATGCGCGAATGCACGAACGATATACACGCAGCAAATATATCCCCTTTTGTTTTATCTTCTACCAATTTTACAACGATCGGACACGCAGCAGTAGGACTCCTACAAGCAGTGCATTTTATTTTTTATTCGCAGAAGCATTTAGTCAAATTCTCCTTTCAGTCCTTCTACGCGCTTTTCCCCGGGGAATTTCGGGATTTAAAAAAAAAAACTCCAGTCGCCACTACGATCAGTAAAAAATAATGAAAACAAGAATCTCCCTTTGCATTCTACGTACAAGCATTTGACTAATTGCCCGCGCGCAAAGGCGCGCATTGGGGGCGAATATTTTTTGCCCCCACGAAAGCCCGAGGGACGAAGTTCCGGAAATGACTGACGCACGTTAAAGATAAAGCGTAGAAGGATGCAATTAGTAGATGCATTTCACTTACTTGTGTTTTCTGCATTACCACAAGTGCATATACAGCCTCTGTTCGACGGGATTATTTACCAAGATTGATACATTTTTCATCGAGAGTTTAATGAAACCCGTGTTAACGAGAGCGATCGAAGGTTTTACGATTAGTATTCTATCATTCGTTGCAACTTAAGAGATTCGTGTTCGAGAGTTTAGCATTCGTTACGCCCTTTAGAAATGTAAACAATACTTAAAAGCTCGTCGGAAACAGTGTTTCATTTTGCACAGAAACACAATCGTCTCGAAGCGTTCATGTACACACGCGCGCACACGCTATGCACGAGCTGTATGTATGGTGCAACGCTTAAAAAAAAATGATAACACACTTTCGAATCATCGTGACGTAAATATGTACATACACGTGTTCAGAGCACGTTCCACTTAATCATCGTTGGACGCAATGCTCGTGCAACGACGCCACGATAATAATATGGACTTGCACAAGTATTGACCAGCAGCAACATCCGCTAACCCTATCCCCGATCCAGATAGCGATTTGAGTGATTTATGCGGGCGATAGGGTGCATTACGCATGCATTTGGTTACATGCAGTCGGCCCAGTGTCCCTTCACCGATTACCGCAACGTTCTTGTAGGTAATTTCATTTAGGTACTTGCACGTAAGTGGAAGACGCTATAACGCGATTACCATCTTCACGGACCAGTTCATCCGTGCGCCCCTTCCGCATTAATTAACCGTAAAACTATCCAATCGATTAATCCATGAACATTCCATGTAACGGGGTCAGAATGTGCCTTAACAGACTGCACGAGGAAAAAAGAACGGCTCCTAAACCTGATACTTTTCCAATTTCGTATCGGCGAGAAAACGCGGCTCGGCCCGTCTGGAAGAGTTTCATGTAAAAAAAAAAAAATCGTCCGTAGAAGCCGGTAATTGTCTTTTCCGTTTAACGAAAACTGGCAGCCCGCGTGCAGAAAGTGACTCTGTCGCCAGAAAAAGGGCTTCGTTAAAGAACGTCGTATGGTCCATTTACTCGGCTAATATCCCGATATCTACTTATTGCTTTCGCACGGAGGGTCGTTCCGGTACGGCTATGCACTTGCACAGCGTGTGCTGTTTCGAAACAAAAGACTGACTCGCTTGTAGAAGAAAAATATGCATATTGATATTATTACGCTCCCTTCGCAAGCACTTTTAACTGTATCACTGAATACACACGGTTGTGAGAGTAGCTATTAATAATATATCTCGTTGGCGGATAAACTCGTCGTCGCTTTAATAATTGGACAGCGTGTAACCACCGGTATAATGTTGGATTACCGTAGTACTCGTTCGAATAACCGGGGAGCACCGGTGATTACGAGAATCACCGTTCGGGCGAATGGGTACCACGTTGCAGTAACGCTAATTATCAATCGAATTTTTAACAATCGTTTAAGATAGTCCATGCTCGATAAACGTTAAGTTGCCCCCTGCACACGCGTGTACCCGGTTCTACAGCGTGGATAAAAACGGAGAACGCGTACGTCCGTTCATTTCGATCGAGCTTGGCGAAACATAATATTCGTTCAAGTCAATCGCGGACGATTTCATCGCTCGGAAATACCCCCCTTGATCGGTGTTCGCTCACGATTGTTAAGGGCCACTCAGATATTCGATATTTCAATGTATGTATCAGTGAAATCGTTTCACAAGCAATCTCGAAAGTTATGTTCGGTGTTACATGTTACTATTAGTCGTAGTAACTTAAAAGAACGATGGTAAATGTTTCAGATCTGAGACCCCTTTATGAATGTTTCAATCCTACACAACAGTCTCACGTGCATGCACAATTCTGTTCCACTTACCTTGAATCCGCAAAGACACGCACACCACTCGTTTCTGCCTTCCCACCTCATTTTCCACGCTTCGTCCGATCACGACGCACAATTGTCATCGTTAGCAGAGGATCGTTGTAATAATCAGTTAATCCCTGTTAACTGCTGCCACCACCTGTAATCAAGAAATTAACATGAGACTCTGTACGACGATCTGTAAACATAGAAGCAGCTCGAAGCTTCTGTCGTGTACAATTTTGTCATTAAAAAAATAATCGTACAGATGCGTGTGCTTGTCCGTTTGTTATCATACCCAATAATATCCTTTTCGCACCCCCCCGTCTAGTCCGTTCACCCCCCCCAAGAGTAAAGTCATGCCCAGCAAGAGATTTCGCGAGCATGCCGCGCCGACACGAGTTATCGATACAGATCTGTTTAAGTTTTTATCGTATATAATCAGTACATTGATCTCGCAGTGGCGAGCATTGTTCATCCCAATCTCTTATTGTTAATACGGGAGACTAAATGAATTCAGGACCGTTTTGTGATACGAAAGGAACGAACGCTTCACTGAAATGGATCCGAGAACGGAAGATTTAATGAAGAACAATCTCGAAGTTTCAATAATTTTTAGGTGTTATAACCGGTAGAAACAATTAAGTATTCAGCTTGTTTGCTGCGACGCTGTTCGCATTTGTGTCGACACATATTAACGCCCATGAATATTTTATTCTGCATTCGCGGATATCTGAATCTCGTATACTCATTGGGAATGATAAAAATCGCGATGCGAAAAGATTCGATGAAAATTACGTAATCTCCAATTTTCGCCCCATCGCTTTCCCGCCAGAGGACGATAATTTTCCCTGTTCTGATTTCATCGCACGATTATCGTATTACCCTTCTGCCCGACAAACGATGAATCGTTCGACTCGTTTAGTTATACAACGTGCCTGTTCCTTTTTTGCGAGTGAAAATGCACAAGTCGCGCCTGCGTTCCATAGTTTACCATTATTCCTAATTGCCATGTACACATTGTATAATGACCCGTAGCGTTACCGTAGCCGTAGAATCGTAGAGTTATGTCTCCTGATGCTTCCGGTTATGCGCGTGTCTTGAACGCGATTAAAAAGATTCGTAATCTCCCTTAAGATCCTTAAGATGAAAATTGTGCAGGGGGAGCAGCTGTTTCTCAAACCAGATCGCTTAGCGACACTGAAGCCGCACTGCAAGATCGAGAAGCCGCCGCAGTACACGACGTTCAAGCCGAGTTCGAACAACTGAAGATATTTGGCTATTTCTAATTTTCAATTGGTGTACATTCACGCACAGACGCCCGCGCCCTACGTGCAACACAAAGAAAAACCTCACCAACCGAGAAGAAGATGAAGGGAGGTCAACGCTAGAATCAACAGGACAAGGTTGAAAAAGTGGCACCCGATCTGAACTGCGGTCAGATCGGCAACAACACCTTTTCCCTTCCTCGTTCGTAGAATAAGACCAGGGCGGCGGCACGAATCGAGATTTGTCGTACAGCGAACGGGGGCCTCCGCGTCATGAATCTTCGAAGAACTTCCTCGCAATCGCGAGACAATTACCCTTTCCTGTACAGATTCAACCGAGATGATCGCTCGAACGAACGAGAAAGTTAAACACGCGCCATTCGATTAATACCATCGATGTAGAGGATTCGATGCGAACGCACGGGAGAGCACGGCGATATCGCTGCTCTAACGATGATCGATAGATTTCATAGGAAAAGTTCATTTTCTCGTAAGTAATACTGCCAGTACCTTCCAATAAAGGCCAGCTGTACGATATCGGAACCAATCAAAATGAGAACTATGTGAAGCGTATTTATAATGCTTACAATATTGTTAATAAAGCGGTGATTTTCAGCAGTGACTGATTTTATTAATATTATACAAACAGCGAATCTAACGTGCAGCCGATCGCGGCGTGTTTTTTGGAGATTCGCGGAACGATTTATTCGAAAGCAGTTCTGTTTTCGTATGATTGTTGCTAATATATTACCAGATGAACTTTCAATAAAGGAATTGTCCGAAGACCATGTGTTTTTCAGTTAAATATAAGCGCTGACTGACCTGGTTGCATTATACAAAATGCAAATCATTCGAAACTTTTTATTCTTTCTAAGCAGTCGTAATGTATTATATTTGAAATGTTGATTCTGTAAAAACTGTATAATATATTGCTAATCAAAAGGTGTGAAACATATTAACATGCGTGTTTTATCTTCATTAACCAACTGCAATAGATAATTTTACATAGATCACATGCGGAACAGTAAATTCTGCGGTCAGTTAGTTTGTCGGTGCTTTCGCAAGAGGGCAGTCGGTCCCTGAATTCGAAGCTTACAGTCTGCTTCTTAATTTGAATATCCCATGGCATAAACCTCGTGTTACCGGAGAGAAAAAGGACTGTGCGCGTAGTGTGTATCAACGTGTGTATTTTAAACTTTGACAAGGCTTTCACGTGAAAATTTTCAATATTCTATCCAAAGTACACCACGTTAACGTAAATTAAAATTACTGTGATCATGGCGGTACGTGTACAGTTCGAAAATAACAATGAAGTCGGTGTTTTTTCTAAGCTAACCAATTCTTACTGCCTCGTAGCAATAGGCGGTTCCGAGAATTTTTACAGGTAACGATAGGTACACAAAATTCATAATCACACTCATCGTACTCGTCTAACCAAAATCACGTGCAATGGTGCAATATCTCACGAACAGCGTATCGATGTCTCTTAACTGAACGTATTCGTAGACGTGAAGCTTAATACAAATATTTACATTTAAGAAAATAAATACCATTGATTATTGCAGTGTTTTTGAGGCGGAATTGGCTGAAACCATTCCTGTAATTCACGCGTCTGTTGCCGGATGTCGTATAATCGGTCGATTATGCGTTGGTAAGCATAATAAAGAATACTCCAATTTCTTTTTTATACTCCAAGTGGATTGCGTACAGTGGATACAAAGCTTAAATGAAAAAATCAATTTGCGTAGGAAACAAAAATGGGCTGTTGGTCCCGAACACGACAACAGATACGGAGTTGCAACACATACGAAATTCACTGCCAGATGAAGTTAAGGTACAAAGAGTGGAGGAAAGACTCTCAGCATTGGGCAATGTTATCGCGTGTAACGATTATGTGGCTCTAGTGCATCCCGATCTTGATAGGGCAAGTATTTATTTCAAAAGACATTAGCTTCTTCCTTACCATCGTTCTTACGATTAATATTGTACAGGAAACTGAAGAAATTCTAGCCGATACATTGAATGTAGAAGTTTTTAGGCAAACTGTGGCAAGTAATGTTCTTGTAGGCTCTTACGCTGTTTTATCGAATCAAGGGGGATTGGTACATCCAAAGACATCCATACAAGATCAAGACGAACTGTCGTCTTTGTTACAAGTGCCACTTGCTGTAAGATATTTTTCATATATCTAAAGAGTCAGAGATTCAATTGAAGTCTGTTGTGAAATTTTAATGTCACATAGGCAGGTACGGTAAATAGAGGCAGCGATGTTATAGCTGCAGGCATGGTTGTAAACGATTGGGTATCTTTTTGTGGTATGGATACTACCTCAACGGAATTGTCTGTCATCGAAAGTGTCTTTAAATTAAATGAAACAGCGCCAACTGCTATTATCTCGACCATGCGAGCGTCGCTCATAGAAAGGTAATATACTACTAACATAAAAATGTTAATCTATAACATTGTTCTGACTTTAATTAGCGTTTTCTTTTATTTGTTTCAGTATGTCTTAAGGATAAGTGTACCCTCAGAGAGAACAAAAATTTGAACTGTTAACAGTGGAGTGTACTATGCACATGTACATAAATATAATATTTATGTGAATGCAACTGTACAAGATGGTGTTGTGCTTGGAACAATGCACCTGCAATGAACACACATTCTGTACTATTCCAATGTAAACTAGCTGAGAATTGTAACTCTGTATCGTGCAGCTAGATTTCTACGAGGTCCATCGTTATACTCCATTTTAATCAACAAAGTTGTTTTTACCGTGCTATATACCTTTGAAATGTTTCGAAAGAAATACCTATAAAACTGACTGCCTCAATCTTGCATCTTAAAAATGGCACATAATAATAATACTTACTTTTATGTATTATGTATAAAAGAAATCTAAATAAATTCAATATTGTGCACAAAATAGTATTTTGCCTTGAATATGAATTAGAAATTTTATCGCTAAAAGAATTTACTACACCTTAAGGTTTGCCAAAATTTAATAACTGCATTTAAAACGAAAGTATTCTATTGAAATATATTTTAATTGGTAATATTCTCTTTGAGTACAAACATCATTCATGTTAAAAATGTAAATTATTTCAATTCTGACCCTAACTGTCTTACCATAGTGAATAAACTATAGCAAATAACGTTGTGCGGACCAGCCTGCTAATTAAATTTGTTACAAATAAGAAAAGGGCAGCCTGGTATTTATTAATTTTGATTAACAAGACTAGAGCAATGGTAATTGTTCAGCGTGTAACAATTCGGAAGCAGCTGCAGAATCTGCACACATAACTAGTGTAATGCCTGCTTGGTAAGACGCAGGAACACGAATGTGTGTTGCACCAGAGCTTACATTATTAACTTGACGTCTCTCGGTCATAGCTTCGCGTACCATATTTACAACTTGACCTAACAGTAAAACATATCAAAGTAGCGTCATCTTTTTGCATAAAGTCGGCTGTACGTGAATTTAAACAAACGTACCAAGAACGTTGAACCTTCGCCACCTTTGATCCATGGTAGCGAGGGTTGTTAAATCGGTATTGGGATTCCAGTGAGCTAAAACATCCGCTCTTCGTACTAGTAAAACACTAGGACTTACAAGTTGATGCCAAATATACTAAAATTAAGTGAAATTTGAATATTTGAATTATAAGTACATCCGAATTGCAACCAACCTGTTCGGGCAAACATTCTAATGGATTAGTTAAGTATATTCCCGCTGGTCCCACACCAAATATCATTTGATGATGCCACGCATCCGGAATATCAGACCATTCTCCACAATTTTGCAAATTCAACGTCGCAATAGGGGCAGCACCTACGATACAGACAGACGTCTATTTTGTTCCCTTGTACACCTTTAACCATTACATACCTTTCGATATCCAATAATGTAGCCAATGACACAATGAAACTTTTCTCTCCGGATAAAATGCAAAAAACTTTGTGATAACTGATCCATTCGTACATAAAGATATACCACGAGCTAGATCCCTATGCGTTGACCCCGCCACTGATCTACTATATAAATATCGCGGTAATGGTGCGCCAGGTTCTCTTTGCCTAGTATTTACACCCTTTACTAGCACTTCCAGCGAGAATGGTACATTTAAAGCCATCTAAAGAAATGAGAAATCAAGAGAAATACTAATTTAACTAAAACGCTCAAGAACGTACCAAAGCGTTTATCGCAGCGGTAGCACCACATGCCGAAGTTGCAATTTGTGTTACTTGTTTGACTGTTGCTTCTTGCTCACTCCATAACATAACTTTTTCGATTGGTAAAAGGCCATCTAATCGTTCAATAGATACTTCGTTTTCCTATAGGCATAAACCCTTATATAAATGATCATGGCCGGCTTTAGTGGGTAACGGTATTGAACACTATAAAGAATTACATTAACATTCGTATCACCACCCTGATTAAATGCAGCTTGCTTATTCAGTATTAATTTTTTTGCCATCATACGGTGATAAAGAGTTGAACTGAGATTCACTCTCCTTGGGTTTAAACACGAGTTTTCGGCGACAGAAGGTGATGAGGATTCAGCCCACAATTCTGCATCTGAATCTCTATTATCACCAGGGGATATAAGATCTCCGTTCGTATTATGATATCCGTACGATTCACGAAAAGGACATTTTACGCCGGAACAATTACGAGACGCACCAGTGGTGTCCCATTTTTCTGCAAAATGTCAATTTCATGTGGAGTTTTATAGAAAGCGTATTACACGAATGTATAAAATTAGTAGAAAGAATGTACCAGTTCCACTAGTACTAGTACTCGGCATCCATGGTGAAGGACTACTTGGTTTTTTACTCTGGTCCGATGTTGATTGATTACACTTGGAACTTTGTTGAACCTCCATGCAACTGACGCTTTGTACGCTTTGTTTTAAACATTGCGATGTAGTCGCAATGCCTTGTTTAGCAACAACTTTACCACTACTTAGGTCATTTAATACTGGATCTGGATCTACATTATCTAGGGCTATATTTTGTATATCTTCATTTATAGAAGCCAAATCGCTGTCTCCTGTATCCTATATCGAAAAATATGAGCGTAACAAACCATGCTACAATTTCTCGTGACAATTTAATACCTGTTCGCAAGAGGGCCCTGGGTCAAAATCCATTTCCAAAAAATCCATCTCTGGACTCGATCTACCACTAAGACATTGTCCTTCCTCTTCATGGTGTTGCACCTGTGCTTGATCTACTTCCTCTGTTTCAACTAAATGTACCGCGTCATTATTTCCTTTATACGTATAAATACAGTAATCTTCACCATCCGATATATCTCCCTCATTTTCAGAACTCGAATCCCCCTTTTCATTTTGTTCTCTTTGTATACCCTGCATGTTAAGCGTATAATAATATATAACATATCAATCGATTACAACTCCATTGTAAAACCTACATTTTGCAATCCACTAGGTCCTGCTACATCCCTAGTCCCATTAACGTTAGGTCTTAGAAAGCAACATGTTCCTTGACTTGTCGAACCTATAGTATTCCCTAAATTATTTAATATGCTATTAGATCCAGTATTGTCCTCTGCTGGACTAGAGTCTGAACTTCGCAACACATTTGGTGGGCACTTCTCGATTCCAGAAAGATAATCTAAGTTATTTCTCGTATGAATATCCTCATTTGGCTTTGCTGTTGATAAATTAGACTGTACAGTGGGAGATACAGATGCTGAATTATTTAAGTGCGATGTAGAGTTTGTTGCGTCTCCTGCATTATAGAGACTCGATACGCATGTATGATTCTTGTGCATACTGTTCGGGCCAACAGACAAATTTAAATGCATCTGAGTCTTAGGTGAACTTAAAGTGTTTGCATTAATTGCAGCCTTATGCTTCAATTGACTTGTAACAATGCTGCTTACAGTTTGAGATTTAACGTTATTAGCAGTTAAAAGCACAGAAGATGCACTCGCACTTAACATATCTTCATTTCTATCTTGATCTGGAGAATTGGTAGTATCGCATGAATTGATTTGCATGGATCTTGTACCATTAGCGAATGCAGCTGAGGCTTTAGCAGGCAAACGATTCTTGATATTCTTGTCACCCAATTTATTATTCAATTGAACTTGATCTCCATTTAATTTGCTTTCCAGTTGCATAACTTTAGACGATTTGGTTGATAATTGTTCAACCAATTGATTAGCATTTTTTTTAAAAGCATCTTCAATTCGTGTTTCACTTATGCTCTGGCTATTACTTGCGCCTTCTTCAGAATTCATATTATTTTTTAAATAGCTGTGAGTTATCTGTTAAAAAGTAAATTAAAATAAATTTTTACGCCCTCGGTTGACAACTATACGTATAATACATTATTATACAATTGAATCGAAGTTACGTTTACTTGGTACAACCAAAAATTATTTTAAACAAAAGCGGAAAGCAGCCGCTTAAGAGAACTGCACATCGTAAAATGTGTTAGTAAATTGTATTTACCTTCGAATTATATCGCACTCTCACAATTTCATACAATTTGCTGCTACTTCATTTTCGACTAAGCTTTGTTACAAAAAGTGAAGCGTGTCATTTCTTAATTAACAAAACTGCCAACAAATAAAGAACTTGTTTGGTACGTAAATAGTGTTATGTCAAGCGAAAAGAACGAAATGCCTCACTAACATTCTCTCCCGTGATAGTCCCGGAAGTCAGCTGATTATTAGAAACAATCTGTAGCTACACAGATGTTCGTTATTTTTGCGTGCCCCGGAAGAGTAAATTTAATCATACATAGTACAAGCGAATCATCATGGTTCTTTCGCACCGGCATTAATTTATGAATTATGAAATGTATTAGTTATTTAGTATATTTAATTATTAAGTTCAATGTTCTTTTAATTTGATGTACGAAATGAAAGGAATTAAACTTCCAAATGACTATTATTAGATTAGAAATTGTTTTACAGTTTGTCAGCCTGATTGGCGCTTGGATAGTCGATATGTATTGTAAAATATATACATAACCGCCGGAACAGTTAAATAAAAGGGGTTTATCAGTACAAAGTTATTAACATAATTTATATGTAATGTTACGTTACAATAACGATATTTCGAATGGGAACGAATACTATGTATAATAAAGCCCATCACAGCACATAATAATCTTCAGATTGAAGATACATTTACAGTATGTTATCTACGAATGTAGATAACGTCAAAAAAATGAACGTGAGAAATCCATGAACGCCCCTAAGATGAAATCGATTTCTTCTGATTAAGAACGAATTTGATCGTTTTTCATAGTTCCTAACTAAATGTTATAAAGCTGCACTTTAGTTTAAGACAGGCACCATCCATCTCCATGAGCAAATTTTTATTCGCATACAAAACGCAAAGGTTAGATATTCGGTGCTATGTTTCTCCGTAAATAGATACGTGAAGAAATAAAAAGTTCTATCATATTTTTCTGCGTGACGAGCAACGATTTCAAAGTAATTAAATAGTACTCATGATGAATATTGTACGTATTAACTCAAAAAATGTGGTTTTCATCCTTCTGGCAATTTTTTCGACTACTGTAAAGCAAGCTCACATGGGATACGGTAATTTATAAATGAACAAATCGCTTTCACGAATTATTACTGAACTGTAAATTGCAACTATGTTTCTTTCAATTACAGAGAGTGCAGTTAAGTATGCACAAAAGGAGGCAAATGTAAACTCTACACCAGCCTACAATAATATAAAGGTAATGTAGAATTTATATTACTTCTATGACGAAGAATAAACAGCTGTAACGAATATCTTTATAGGAAGAGATTGCAAAGCAATGTCCAAGCGGCATTGTCTGTTCAGAATTAAGCGGAGATTGCATGAAATGTAACTTAAACTTCAATTGTGTGTATGGGGCTACATACATTGCTAATTGTTCCATTTTGGAACACGTTGATTGTGTTGTAAGTAATGTAACAACACATGCATCCATGTATTTTTAGTACAAATATAACTGATAGCGATTAATATATTGAAATTTAAGGGTGAGCAAACATTTCAAAGGAAGTATGTGTGTCGGTATTGTTATCAAACTGAACATTGGGAGCACGAGTGTCATCAAAAGAATTCTTGTAGTTCTGTAGCTTCTTCACGGCGGTACTATACGACAAATTGTACAGTAAATAGTGATATATTATGTCTAGGCAGACGTAAATTTATGAAGAATTTGTTATGTAATTGGACTGTAGGATATCGCTGGTCTACTGCTTTACTTTTAAGCATTACTTTGGGAGGTTTTGGCGCAGATAGGTACGTTGTATTTGAAAACGTATAATACACGTATCGGGTAACAACATCCTCTAATCTTAATATACATTACAGATTTTACTTGGGTCATTGGCAAGAAGGTATTGGCAAATTGTTTAGTTTTGGAGGACTTGGTGTATGGACGCTGATTGATGTAATGCTTATTTCTATGAGATATTTAGGACCAGCAGATGGTTCATTATATATTTAGATGTATTTAGCAAGGATTGCATTGTTCATAGATTAGAAAAATTTGTTGTACGATTTTGAATCTTGCTGATCATTCATGCAATTAGTATTAAAGAAATGTGAAAATGTTATTTATTTTCAAAAGAACTGAACCACAATGTGATATGTAAATAAAATATTAAAATAGATTTCTTATGTAAGTATAAGGTATTTGTTGTCTAATTCTTACATGCAATCTGTTCACTTTGCTGTTCCCCCAGAACTACACTTTACGGAAACTCTTCTGCTTGGGATTTCAATTTTGTATCAGGAGAACATGATGTGCGTGGAGGTATCACATCACAGACTCTCTTTTATGAGGGGATTTGTGTAATAAACTTTGATATACACAAATTACAGAAGTAGTGACGTAACTTAAATGTTATTTATTTATAAGTTGTGCTCATAAATTAAATGATTTAAACTTTCAATACCTGTAACTATCGATAGTGAAAATAAATTATCGATAGTTTTCGATAGTGGTGACTGTTGCTACAATTGCTAATTATCGATAGTTTCAATAAATAGCGTTTCACGTACATTAATTGAAATTAAACTAGAACCTTCTAATCATTTACAGAACGGTAAATATAATCTATAAATAAGCTAGTGCTTTCCCGAAATGTTTACCACATAGGCAAAAAGTGTTCCATTAAGTTCTATGAACGTACAGTTTCTACTATTAACCTAATGCTCAGGTGCAAGTTGGGTGGCGAAACCGTGCAGTCGATGATTTAATAGCAGTAGTTACGAAGGTAATTGTTGAATTAAATTGAAAGAGTTAGCAATTGGTGATTATTTTCTAATTGTTTTCTTCACTGCTTACACTGAATATCGTTCGACTGTTAAAAATCTTGCCACATCGAAGGAAAGATGTTCTACTATTATTAAACGATAGAATATGTAATTTTACTTTATTGCAATGAAGACAAGTGATCAGAGATGTCATTGCTGTGTATAACCATTTGCAGATTATATTTTATTTTCCTGTGAAAGAAATGATAGAGCATAACCACTTTCTCTTGTGTAATATTGACACCATGTGGAAAACATTTGTTCGAGAAACTAGCGACACTCCAGCAATATCGACAGAAAAAAAAGATTACAGCTTAGATTTCCGAGGAAATGAAGCTAAGGAGGCTTATGAAGAAATTATAAAGGAGAAAAGTGAGGTAAACGTTCAATCAGAACTTAAACATAACTTGAGGACAGTTGTTTCTAGAAATTCACAAACAAAATCAACTTCCACAAGTGAAAGATCAAAGAATAGCCAAGTTCCTAAGGAGAAAGTGACGGTTAACGCTATATTAAGTGCAGTTGAACAAAAGGACTTTAATTTTTTATCAAGACATGTATCAAAAGAAAATGTTAATGCAACTGATGATTATGGTTGGACTCCTCTGATGTCTGCTGCTTATTGCGGCCACACAGATGTTATAGAATTTCTACTCAACCTTGGTGCTAACAGAAAGGCTAAAGAAAAGTCTGGTCTTACTGCGGCTCAATTAGCCTTAAAAAGAAATTATTTGAATATAGTTGCTTTGCTAAAGAAGAGATCCCAACATACAACAAAGAACACACTGGCAGAGCTATTCCCACCAGAGTCAAAAACAAATAACGATAGCACAATACAGTCAGAGAACAGACCAGATTTTGTACAACCATTACAAACTTGTTGCGAAGCCATGTCTGAAAAAAGCAATGATATTAAGGAATGCTCTAACAAAGGTACAGGATATTATTGTAAGATTTGCAATGATTATTTTCATCAGACAACTTGGAAGAAGCACGAGACATCTATCCTTCATATTTTCAATACTAAACCAAAACTACCAAACACAATGTACGGAATATCGAAACAAAATAAAGGTTACCAAATACTTTTGAATAACGGATGGGACGAGCAAGGTGGTCTTGGTCCTTCGGGAAGAGGAATCAAATACCCCATTAAAACCTGTCTAAAACCCGACAGGAAGGGATTAGGGTTGACAAGCGAAAAGGATTACAGAATCACACACTTCAAATCTGGAGATGTTGCAGCAATTATGGACCCAAAGGCATCTAAACCAAAGTGTTTGAAAAAGAAAGATAGAGAGAAATTACTTAACAGAGAAGTTAGGAAAGAAAGAGTGTTGCGCATGACATTATCATAAGAGAATGTATCCAGATTTTGTCAACTATTAGTATTCGATAATGCTGCTAAGGCTGAATAAAATGTAATTTTTTTTATATGTTTTAAATATGCTCATGACTTATTTATTACTTTCAATTTTAACATTCTGAAAGCCATATATAGACAAAGTGCTGTTTTTAGCATGGCTTTTGTTGCAGATGAAATTGGATCAGCAAAAGGCTCTTGTACACATACAACAAGTCGAAGAAAAAGCTGGCGAAATTCTCACTGATCGGCAAGAGATAATCGCTTTGGATAAAAGAAGAAACGATGATAGAGTTGGAATGAGAGCATTACAGAAGGAACAGTGCAAGAAAACGTGGATAACTATCGGACCATTGTTGATTAAGATGCCATCCAAGACTGCGGAAGAATTACTTTTTAAAGGTACATTCTCGGTTTTTCTTTATCGATGTATTCACCAAATAGTTAATCGCTAATTTTACTTCTTATTGCGTTCCAGATCAAAGAGAATGTGACATTGAAATTAATAAAATACGGAGCAATCTAAAAGTTAAGGTGAATGAATTACGGGACTTGGAACTCAATCCACCTGTTCCAGGCCTAATGTTGCAACCTATGTCGCATAAAGAAATGTCAGCAATAAAACAACTTTTGGGTTAAAATAAGTAAATATATTTTCAAAGAACGAACTTCAAACAATAAAATCATGAAAGTCTCAAGACCTTGTACTAATCTATTGACACCAGTGACAAGATGAATAATAGTAAGACTGTTGTATGAACATTATAAAAGTAGTTCATGAAGATATAAAAGTTATGGCAGGTCTTTTTGTATGTTGATATTAAACATTCTTAGAACATTCATTTGCTTTCTTTATATACCATGGATGTAAAAATGTATACTCTGATTTAGGATCAGGTCTCATTTCTTGAATACTGATTGTTCTTGTACGTGGTTCGTGTGTAAATTTATATAGACATTTATCATGATCTTCACGAACAATATTTTTCATTGTTTCTAAAAATGCATTGCAAAATCTTTTGCCGCCAACCTGACTTGCCTATAATAAACATTGTTTAAGATATGAATCGTTATAAGTGGATAAACTGTTTGAACGCCATTCATGTTTATCATTATATTTACCCTTATTCTGTGAAATTCACTGAGCTTGAACTTTTTTATTTCTTTGACTATACCATCATCACAATCATTCTTGCACCCGCATATAATATCTTCTATACCTACTAGATAACTTTGAGCCCACCAGCGGCATGTTTTTAACCATTGCATACGTTTGGGATTAAGTTGAGAACGTTTTGCAGTTTTCAATTCTATGAATTTTATATCTTTTCCAACTAAAGTGTCCTGTATAGTTTCCTGGCAAAAAACCCCATCCATTTCAGCTCCATAAAGCAAAGTTGTTTTACCAAATTGCGATTTAAAAATACAACAAAATTCTTCATTTTGGTTTACGGGCACAGATAAGTCAGGATCTTTGTCTGGTTTATCTAAATCCAAGTATAGTCATACAATATTTGTTTCTTTAATAAAGAAACAAAAATGAATAACAAATTGTTTTTAATTGTTCGTACCAGATAGCACGTACTGCTCAAATTTAAAACCCCATGCACTACTAGCTTTTGCATAGTCAGATTGTTTTGAAATGTTCTTTTTTCTTTCATCTGTATCAAAGTAGCATAAATATATTGTCCCTTTAAATTTGGAAGCGCAAATGATCCAGCCTTCGTGTCTCTCATATGGTGTAAGAAATAAATGTGTCAATACACCTCGGTAACAAACAATTTCGGGCTGCAACCTAATGCATGAAACGTGTACTAAATGCGGTATATTTGATATAAAAAGTGTGAGAAGTAAACATTAATAATTAGTTTATGTTTACAACCACTAGCATCAGCCAGAAATCGTCAATTTCAACTATATTTTTTGTTCACATAACTCTAACAACTAACCATCGTTCCGAATTCTCGGAATGTTGAATTTTAAGAAGATGAAAATTTTCAGATATCCATTTTAACATGAAATCGAGTTTAACATTTTCGTCGAGTTTATAAATTGTGTTACTGACGTTAAGATCGAAATATACATGTTTAATATCTGGTGGTTCTTTGTAATACTTTAATTGTGACAAGTCATTGCAGTAGCGTCGGTTACCGTCGATGCTGTAACTGCCTACTATTTCTAAATTCTCTATTTGTGCGACCGGTCCTTTCACGTCATCCACATTAATAAACATACTGAACTATGTAACTGTCAAACTTTTGTATTCAGGAAACTTTTGTATTAGGATCTCGGTATTATGCGCAAATCCGATCGAGCGCTCGTAGGCGTACGCAAGTTTGAAGTATAAATACATACATGGCGACTGAAGGGACTGGCGAGTGAGCATCCGAGAACGCTTTTTACGGAACAGAGGAAATCTATTTATCCTGCTATAACGCATTTTGATGTTTGAAAGATTATTTTAAGTATTTTATATGAATGTTCATACAATAGCAAGTGTACGCAATAGAAGCAACACGACATAGCACACGTGTAACTTTGTAATTTAACCAAGTATCCTAGTAAACAGTATCACAGAAAACAATTATTATAGAAAAATTCATATCAAGTGCACGAAAGAAAAGATGACATCCCGAGAAGTGCTAACCATTCAGTTGGGTCATTATTCCAATTTCATTGGCACACACTGGTGGAATTTACAGGTATTGCAGTAAAATATACAGCTCAATGATTATTGCGGTTGATTAATTATTGCGTCATTTTTTTTTAGGAAAGTAATTTCTCTTACAGTCCTGAACACCCGTCTGAAATAAATCATGACGTTTTGTATAGGGAAGGTGAAAATTACAAGGTACAAACTCAAAGCGAATATACTATGAAATCAAAAATACAGTAATGGATCTTGCTTTTTCAGAAACAAGTTACATATACCCCCAGGCTGTTATGCTTAGATTTGAAAGGTGCATTTGGATACTTGAAAGAGGAAGGCAGTTTATATAATACTTCAGAGACCAGTGAAACGCAACAATTCCTTTGGGACAATGGAAAGGTGGAGATCACCAAAGAAGAGGCAGCTGCTAAAACTCCATTCGTTAAAAGCTTGGAGGAAACTATGGAATCGACGTCCTTTGATTTAGAAAACAACGTTAACTCATGGGTGGATTATTTGTTGCCTAGATTTCATCCGAGAACATCAAATAGCCTTAAACAATATAAACACAATTGTGCATCACATCCATTCGATGTGTTTACTTATGGAACAAATTTATGGAATACCGAACAATTCTTGGATGACTTTTCTGATAAAATAAGAGCTTACGTAGAGGAGTGCGATTTCATACAAGGTTTCCAGGTAGGTGTCTATTTATGCTAGTATAGGTCGTTTTGTTTATCTCGTTTGATTATATTGATAGCATTTTGAAATACAGATAATTTTAGACTCGGTAGATGGCTTTGCTGGACTTGGAGCATCGTGCGTACAATACCTAAGAGATGAATATGGAAAAAGTATATTATCATTCCCATGCATTGATAGTACGAAAACGGAGCCATCTATGTCCAACATGATAAAAGCGCTTAATACTGCATTATGCTGGCAACACATAGGAGAACATTCTTCGTTATACAGTCCAATCTGTTGCGGACAGACAGCATGGCCACAGATTAGAGATCCACGTATATTTGACCATTTAACGTACAATTCTGATCTCAAGTATCACAGCAGTGCGCTTTTAGCAACTGCTTTGGACACACTAACCATTCGGTATAGGCGAAAAGAATATCCAAATGCTGTTTTATCCGATTTATGCGCGGACCTTAACAAACTCGGCCGAAAAGCAGTTGCAACAAGTTTAACATTGCCGTTCCCAGTGACGGCGAAGGCCGACTTGATCGATGTTCTTGATGAATTTCAAGGAACATTATGGACCAGCGTGACACCACATTGTGACATACCGATGGATAAAAATATGCAAAGCATATCATTGCGAGGAATTCCTGAGGAAAGATTAAAACGACCAATTTCCCACGCGATGAAACAAATGTCGAAGCCGGCGTACAGATGCTCTACCGTACACGAGATGATGACTCTTTACTTAGCATGCAGTTGTCATGCATCGGCAACCTATTTATCTAACGTTTCATCGCCGCTGAATATCAAGCCTCCGTATCCAAAGATATTCAACAATAATATCAGCGAAATTGGTGACATTGTTGGTTGGCCCGTAGGTACAGGTCAGTGCATATACTTTAATTGTGTAATACATTTGTAAATGCACCACAACGGTTTAATCTGTATACGGCCCTCTTTGAAATATTTACTATTTTTAGATGTCCAATCTGTGCCTGTTATGGCTGGTTTGCACAGTGGAAGCAGTCTCGGCGCGATGTACGAATCTTTGCACGGTCAGTTGAGCCGAATTAGAAGTGTAAAAAAGTTTCATGCATTTATAGACACCGGTTTGGAAGAGGACGAATTCAAGGAGTGTCTCGATCATTTGCTCGATTGTAAAGAAAATTATGAAGATCATTATATTTAAATTTGACCAATTTTCCCAGCTTCGTTTGTACGATCCATTAGATACATGCCCTTTTTATTCGTTGCATCTTTATTCCGCTCTATTCCTTATATCCTGTCGCCTTGTACGCATAATTGTACGCACAACTTTACGTGGGCAGAGTTTTCGTTACCAGTACAGTCGGTAACATTAACCGAATAGAACGAATAGCGAATTCCAGTTCTCAGAAATTCCTAATTGAAACGTCCCTGAAAAAGGGGAGCGGCCAGACACACCCTGATTATTAAGATCTCGTATTGAACATCGGGAGAGGGCGAAAACTCAGTTGTAAGCTCTAACTGGTATATAAAACACCCGGTGCAATACCATTCAACGTCTGTACGTAAATAAAAAGTTATTCGCGAGTATTCTTATTGTTCAACGATATGGGAAACAAGGTAGCTACATTCACCGAGGAACAGCTAGAAGATTATCAAGATTGCACATTTTTTACGCGAAAAGAAATCTTAAGGTACCGCCTTTTCTTTGCGTAATCGTACATACAACGTGAATCCACATCTTGCACATCGTTGCTTTTCCAGAATATTTAAACGTTTTCGGGAAATGGGTGATCCCGGGGCAGTTCCAAGATGCATGACGCCTAAACAGGCATCGACAGTTCGTGTACCACTATCCTGCCTGACGCGCATACCAGAATTGAAGGTGCTTAACGTTCGTCTTTGGAGGATAGTCATGCGCTAAGATGTCGCACGCACGCGAACAAAACATTTCGAGCGCGGCCAACGAATCCACGGTTCGTAATGTTTCAGGAAAATCCGTTCAGAGAACGCATTTCCGAGGTGTTCACGAGATGCCAAAACTCGGGCCAGTCGACGCCCGATACCTCGAACGAAGGAATCTGCTTCGACGAGTTCCTCGAGATGATGTCGGTTTTTTCGGAGCAGGCGCCGCGGGACCTGAAGGTCTTTTACGCCTTTAAGATTTACGGTAAGGACCGCCACGTGATCAGACAGACGAACGAAACGTGAGAGAGCTTCGTGGTCGGTCTCGATCAGCCTTGTAGCATTGTTCTAATGGCGAAAGAGAATTCATACGGCGCGGCGCCTAATGTACTCGGCTCGCACGGAACGACCACCGAACTTCTTGAGAACAGTTACAATCTTTGCTCCCTGATACAATCGGCTCCTACTTTGTTTTGTTCAGATTACATTACGAATTCCGAGTTAGGTGGCGGAGAACGATCAGCAGCTAACATTCTGTGATTCTCCATCAACAGATTTCGACGAGGATGGGGTACTAGGATTGAAGGATTTGGAACGCACCTGCCGGCAGCTGGTTCAAGGTGGCTTGAACGCCGACGAGGTGGCCACTGTCTGTCGAAAAGTGTTGGAGGAAAGCGATATCGACGGCGACGGTGTTTTATCTCACCTGGAGTTCGAGCACGTCGTAACGAGAGCTTCGGACTTCATGGCAACCTTTCATATTAGAATTTAACTTCACCTTTCCCGCCGTATCGATTCAATAAAATCTACTATCAATCTAAGCAACGTTTGTACAAGTATTATTCGTCTTCCCCCTTCACACTTGGCATGCGTCGCAGGGACTTTCTAACACGTGAATTCGAAACGATATGGAAATGCTTGGCGCGTTTGAAAGGACTAGACAATAGAATAAGCTTTGGAGATTCGTGGCGGATAATTGTTAGCCCTGCGTATCTCTGGGCGCATTTAACAAAGTGCAAGCATGTACATATATATGTATATATTACGTAGTTCGTTGCAGATACACTTTCTTATGCGACCTCATAAGTCGCCCCTGTTGAGCAACAACGAGCAATGCTGGCTAAATAACCAGGCCATTCATTTTCGCTCCAGACAGGAATCTCCTGCAACTCCGCACGCTGACCGTGCAATAACGTTTCGTATCTTTCCCGTTTCTACATATAAATCAATTTCACGTGTAACGCCGAAACATCGAGGACAAGGAGAAAAAAAAGCGTGTCCAAAAGGAGTTGATTCATTCTGAAAGCCTGCTCCGACCGAGGTTTAAAAGGCATCGTTAAAACAAAGCTGTTCGATCGCATTATTCGGGTTTCAAACGAAACGCCGAAAATCGTTAGCAGGCGTTGCTGTTCGTGCCGAGAATCGGAGGCAGGGATCGGAGGATAGGGAAAACGCGTATGACTTTCGCACGTTGCACCTAGCTAGAATGGAGAGTATTTTCGGCGCTCGTTCGGAGCAGCGGCGTTTGGCGTGTAGCTCGCTGCCGTGGTTCGTCCGCCTTAAAAAGCGGTCGAAATCGGAGATACCGCCCCGTATGTTACGGAGTTCTCGACCAGTTATAGTCGGCCGCGCGGTAACTAACCGAGTCTTGGGACCAAGGCCATCCGGTCACTTCTCATCCTTCTCTCGATCCCGCTCGCATCCCTGTCGTTCTTCTTGCCTCTTGCCGACCCGTCCTCGAGCTCCGAGGGGGCCCGCGGCCCCCTTTACCTCCTGGTCCATCGACGGCACCCTCCTCACCTCGACGAAACTACTGCGCTTTCTCGAGAGGATCACCGTTCTGGAGAGAGTCTCCCCCTTAAAGATCTCAGCCGACCAACCACCTTCCATGCCGAGGTATCCGTATGCATTCTCGGACCTCGCCGACGCGACGAGAAGAGCGACCCTTCCCGACGAGCCCGTACGGTGTACGGAGGGATCGAGGATCTCGCCGGCGTTCGAGCTCGGCCACGGAGAGGAAGGAACCGTGGTAGAAGCGGGACGAGAAGTCAGAGAAAAGAGGAACGGGAAGGCAAAGATCGCGGGTGGCAAGCCGTGGGGCCGTAGCCGGGTACCGAGAGTCGAAAGCAGAAGGCGAGGAAGACGAAAGGGAAGCTAAGAATGACGGAAGGAGGGGGCAAGTTGAAGAATGATAGCGACAGAGGCGGCTGGCGGAGGGCAGATTTGAAGTCAACTTTTACAGTATCCTACGTGGGCGAGTTCTCTCGCGGGAGATCTCTCGAACCTTCCTCGGAACCTCGACCTCACGATCGCGAGGCGACATCGTTCATTCGAAATATTTATACTTGTAGGTACGGTTATGGAATTATCCAACTACCGATCACTCTGCAACATCCCGCATATTTCCAAGTGCATGGACCATCTCCTTAATTTGCTCATTGGAAATGAATGATAGTCGTGTCGGTCGAATGTCCTTCTTCAACGTGATGCGAGGAAAAAGCTTTATTCAATACTCCAGAGGCCGAAGTGAAATTATTCAGATACGCGTTCGATGAAATACCTCGGAAACAATCCTGGGTCGGAGGTGCGGGAAGCGCAGGATGCGAATTACTAAAATTTTCCTCTGAGATGAACCTCTCAGGTTCATCCCAAGCAGCAACGTTTCACTTTGCGAAAGCAATTAGCTACGTGCGCATTGTTAACGCTGCGTCGAGTAGACCGCTGTCCAGCCGAAATAATATTGCCGGTCCTGTGGGCACGTATCGCAGTGGTTCATAAGGAGGCGAGAGCTTGTATCATATATAGAGAACCGTCTACCAAAGAGGGGGAGGAAGGGTTCCAACCAGCCGCCTGGCCAAGGAATGTGGCTTGACCAGCCGACCAACCCCCGCCTCCTCGCCCGTGGATTCATCAAGAATAAGAGAGAAAGAAGGAGAGTCAGAGAGAGGACTGGCCCAACTACTTCTGGATCCTAATGGGCTCCATTGGGGTGCTCGAATATTCTTTCGCTATCTTCGGACATCTTTGTCTCGAGATTTGTAATCGAGCAGAGCGTCGTTTTCCGACGTTCCTTCGAGCATATACCTGCTGCTCTTTTGATTTTTCAGACGCACCCCCTGAGCGCAGCAAAGCATCGGTCAATATTGTTTCATTGCATCGAGTCGGGAAACCTATCGCGATTTACCTATCCACGCGAAACGAATTCAATTTGTGCATTTAAACGTGTCGCTTAGGCAGGCGGACAGGGAGCCACGTTCGCAATCGTCCGAGATAAGTGCAATTCTGCCGCAACGATTACCTTTCTATATGGACAAGAAGCTGAATGAAATTACAATCCTACGAGGCGATCTGAAACGATGCGTAAACGATAGATGTATAATCGCGTGCAATCATCGCGCGTCAAACATCTTCGTCGCGTATTCGAACGATTCAACGTACTCTGTAGCAGGGGTTTACCAGAAGTCGGACGCGTTCAACGGCTCGAGAAAATTCTGCAAGCCATTTACAATTGTAGATACACTTCTAGTATCGCCAGACTGGTCGTCGCACCGGTTGCACTTCAGGAACGAAGGTTCGCGACTCGATGTTTCGGCTTATACCAAATTCGAAATTACGAACCGGTACAGGCCTGTCCGAATAAGAATCCAGCACGATGCTCAAAGAAGTTTCGCAACTGGTCGTGGCCGGTAGATCAGCTTTCCGCTCAAGTACCACCTAAATTTATTCCACGAACGTTTCGCGCATTCAAAAGGATTCGCATCACCCGTGGAATATTATGTGATTTCCACGTTTTTTGCCGAATAAACGCGTGTCTTCTACCAGCTCGATATTGGCGAGGGCAGACATGTGAGGGGAAGGGAAACACGTACGAGTAAGAGAAGATTGTTTCATGCGAAACTTCTTGCTTCGTTTCAACTTAGGAGGCGGGACGTTCGTCTCGCTACTAATCCAAACGTTAGTTTCAGAGTTAGATTATTATAACGAGTAACGTTCCTGTGAGAATGAAAACGAGCACGGGCTGCACGCTGTTCGCAGTTTCCTTGAAATTTTGACGAGAGGGTGCCCCCACGGTTGTCCCTATTCTCTTCTCCTGTCTGCAAAACCGTAATCTCGTCGGACCGCACACCCTACCTCGTAAGCAACCGTGACAAGCGTAGACAGCCGCGCCAATTATTTGCACAATCACTCACGTTCTTGGTATCAACAAACAAACTGCAAACACGCCAAGCGTCACTTTTATCGTTCAGCTCTTTTCTTTCCTTCTTCGCAGCTTTTTCTCCATTCTTTATGCTCGGTTCTCATTGTTCCCGAACGATGTTCCTTTTTCGCGTTTAAATGTTGCGCATTCGACCAATGGCAAAGTAGAATTGTTTGTGCGCTCGAAAGAGGGAACACGATTAATATCGTTCCAATCTGACTCCCAGAATTGCAAACGCTACGCTACGACGTTACTGTACCGAATATTATCTGCGATAAGCGAGAAAGAAATAAAGCGAGAAGCAACAGTTTTTAATTACACCGTCCAATTACGATTGGTTTGCGGCGAATAACTGAAACGTATCGGGCCCGCAAGAAGAATGGGACAGTTGTGCCGATTTAACGAGGCACCGCAAACAGTCTTGGGTGATGGTAGATGGCGGCGATTTAATCGCAGCTCTTTCAACCGAGAAGCGGACTCGCTGGCGATTAACGCAGCTATTGTGTACCCCGAAGAGGATCAGTCGCACCTGAACTTGGCGCCAAGGAAATAGGTAGCCCTTTGTGTTCGGCTCACCTTTTTTCTTTTCGCTCAGTGCAATCGTAGATAGAACGAATCTGTTGAAGTTCTCCGTCCGATTCGGGAAAATCGAGAAACGCGAAGCAACGCTGCATATCTCTACGAAATAAAGGGACGGAGGGCGGTGGTTAGTGGCGCGCAAGGAGGGAAACATGGTAGAAAGAAAACGGAAAACTAAGAACGAAGAAAGGTAGCGCTCGACGACGACGACGATGAAATGGATGATGATGGTGACGATGAAGAAGAAGAAGAAGGAGAAGAAGAAAGAGCAGAGGAGTAAGACGAGGTTATCTGTGAGAGGGTTTACCGAGGGGGTCCAGACCAGGCTCCATCTGCATAACCGGTATGTACCGGCAATGTAGACTGGCCTGAGGGTAGAATCGAGCATGTCTTCGGCACGTTATATCGTTCGCCTCGTCCTCGAACGATACCAAGCGTAGGGGGGGGGGAGAGAGAGAGAGGGGACTTCAGACGGTGGAAGGAAGAGAAACGAAACGCGAAGAAGCGTGGAGAAGAGATGCGAGGAGAAGAAAAACGAAAGGCGGAATAGGTAGAGGTGGAGGTTGGCCATTCGTGTTGAGTGGTTTCGAGAACGAGCACACGCGGTACCCCTGGGCCGCACCGGTGAAACTGGTAAGAGAGAAAAGCGTAGGCGCGAGTACCCGCCAACCGATGACATCATCGATGTTCTGCCTCGAGTCATTCTCCCGGCAAGAGAGGCATCGTTTGCTCTCGAAACTCTTTAGAGAACACTCTCGTACGATCCGATCTCAATTTTTCTTCGAACATTCCGGAAGGCTCCAGAATAGGACGAAACAGCATTAGGCGCTGCGCTTTCTCTCTCCGCTTTCGCGATTCCCTCATTCCATTTCGTCTTGCGTTCCTCCAAGCTCTGCGGAAGTCCCCGTTTTCCTTTATAGCGACGAAAATGTTTCGCGCGTAAAAACTCGATGAGCGTGTAGCAGTTCGAAGCGACCGCCGCATGCGGCTCAAGACGCTCCTTACGTGCCTAGTTATTGAGAGACTTCAACGGTTCCGGACCTGCAACCGCAGTGTCGATTTCCTCTATGCCGGAACATTCTTCCGAACGTTCCTTGGTTTACGTCGAAACGGGTCCGGATGTATCAAATTCTTCTCTCGTTAGACTTCGGAAAGGAAATTCCTTCAAAAGTATTGGCTCGGCAGGCAGGAAAACTTAACGTGGAATTTTTTACCTGCGCTTCTCCAAACTTGCGTGAAAACCTCGGCCCGACACGACGTATCGTAGAATTCGATCGATCGATGGATCGGGCCACTTCGCAGTTCGTTAAAGTCGAAGGAAATGAGGCTGTATATCGGGATGGATTAGCCATTTAGATCCCTAACTATATGGGGGAGTGAAATAGCGTCGCTTAGAAAGCGTTAGGACACATTCCTTTGTTCAAGTATCAGTACGCTTACTCGCCAGAAGCGTACACAGTTGGAAATCATTCCTTGTATCACTTACGATGGTACGGAGCTAAGGAAAACTTATCAGTTGCATTTAGGATGCATTTGTAAGTGCACGCATCGCTATGGTTGCTCGGGTGGATCTAAATGGTTGCCACACGGCGCGCAACGTTAACCAGAGAAGGGTCGGGAAAATGGACGAGTTCGAAAGATCACAGGGTCGTCCTTAAACTTTTACCTGAGACCATTTAATCAATGGGGCGATTCCACGAAAATGGAAAAGGTCGGACCAGGCCTAATGGTATATCCGTTGGGAAAATATCGAGCACCGTATCTCACCCGTAAATGGTACAAATCTTTCCGCAGTCCCTAATGACCCTCGAAAGTGACTCTATCCTCGACGATTCGAGCAACGATTTATCGTTCCATCTAGAAATTATTTTCGGCATTACCTCTTGCTTCCACGTTCGCAAGGCGAACTAAATTTCGTCAAATTTTGCCCCCGCTATTGCTACAGACTGATGTGCGATCTTTTAAGTAAAAAGCGAAATTCGGCATGTTCTCAGCAAAAGTCGATACGAAAACAGGATGCAACGACTTGCAGCCCTATGAGAAAACTTGGGAGCGTCGGAAACCTCTCTAAACTCGAAGCCTGTGCCCGAACCGCCACGAATAAGGGGCGAGACATCCATAAACTTACTTTGGACCTCGAGGCTCCCAGGGGTACCGGGTAGGTTTTTCTTTTTACCGGGCCAGGCAGGTGCGAACCGATTTCTATAGTCTTCTCCCGGTAACGGCCGTTCTTCGTGCCAACGGTCCACGTTTCACGAGGCATCTACCGCGCGCGTCTCGTCGATCCAAATGGGACAAGAATATTTCTGCTGTGAACTATCGATCCGTTGCTTCAAACGTTTCGTCGGTCAAGAAGCTAGCCGATTAATCGTAACCAAAAGTGTCTTCAATGCAGAGTTACTTTCTTTTATTTGTACTATCATCATAAATTCGAGAAATGTGGATCTGACCTAGGGACAATATCGTAATTCGCGTTCCTTCTCTGAATTTCGCGCACACTTGCAGTAGCTATGATTTATCGATACATTCTACTTTAATTTCAATGTCACTCCTGAAACACGTGGAGTAGAAAAGGTAGCGCGTTTCTGCAATCGCCAGCAACCGCGCAAAAATGGCTGTTTGAACTAACAAAAAGAACAGGCGTATGAAAGGATAATAGAGGGAACAGCGAAGCAAGGACGACGCACATCCGGCGGAAGTCGAAGGGCGTTAGCTCGCGTCGTCAACGCTCGTACGCAGGGCTGAGTTAGCTTTGTACCTGGACGGACGCAGGTGATTTACCAGAACTGGCGTATAACAGTACCTACCGATCCTTTGGAAGGATCCTCCTTCGAAGGGTACAATAAGAGAATCGTCCTTGACCCGACCACCGTTGTCGCTTGAGTTTCACCAGCGACTTCTAAACGTGAAAATTCTTGGCGAAAATCCCTCCAGCCGTGAAACTCGAGGCAACAGTTCATAACGACCAGGATTTTTCGCGCGATTATCATGTACGCGGAGCCAAGTAACTTGGAGTCGGCGAAGAGGATAAGTGTGCATTCTCACGAACAAATTTGTCGCGTGAATCGTAAAGCCAATGTCGACGTCGACCTTCGAGGACCTCGAGGCGCCCAGGCTCAGGCCAAGCCGATACGCATACAAAATTTCATTCACGTAAGCGTCACGTACGGCTTAACGTTGCAACAACATTCCAAGAATAAGTTGGGGTCCGAAAGTTTGTTGGTTCTTTGTTTCCTGCCGTTTTAATAAAACGGGGAACACACTTGTACAAAAAAAAAAAAAAGAAAGCAGTCGGTGCACCAAAGGGCGTCAAGTAGAAAACTAATAACGAGTGTGAAGAATTTATACTCAGAAGAGCCGAGGTCTGGTCCCTGCCAGCCACAACATAGCATCACCTCTCCAGGGCAGAGATCAGCCATTCATCATCGCTTTTATCATAATTTAAATTACGCACGCATTACCAATTAAATGTAAGCCTGGCATGCGGATGGCGACTAATGGTTTGCGTGTCGCAATTTTTCCGTGATAAAACCTACGCATCCGGGGCGAGCTATCGCTCTCGGCAAGTAGCAAGCTCGTTCTGTAATCCGTTAACAGACTTTTCATTGGTCAACGAATCGGACGGAAGAGAGTTCCGGTGGGTAAGGTGGTCGAGCAAAGGTATGGAACTTGTCGAAGAACGGTGCAAAAGGAATAGACACACGGGACTCCCATGCAAAGTAGCAAAAGTGGATAGAAGGACATTCGGAGAGGAGCTTGTTCACGGTGGAAAGCCAGAAAGGCTCGGAGTGGCTGAACAATTTCAGGTTCGTGTATTTGAAGGACGGTTCGTTCGGTTGGCACAGCGTCGCGATGCCGAGACGCCCGAGCAGGATATTCGAGAAGGGGCGAGCGAGCACAGGCGGTTTGGGCATTCGAGAAATATTCGACTCGTCGGCGATCGTCGCGGTGACGTCGAGGATTTTCTTCGAAAAAACGAGTGGACAGAGTAGGTACATACGAGGCCGAGCCTTCACCTCGATCGCGGGGTACGCGCGCACACGTACGAAGTAAACGTATGTGGACAGGTACGCGAGCGAAACGACCGAAGAGGGTGGAGGGACGAGAAGAGAGAAAAACGGAGATGGAACGAGACACGTGGAATCGTGCAAAACGCAGGACAGAGAACAGTAGGAAGAGGAGGAAAGGAGAAAGAGAGTACGTGAAAGGGTGAGATGGAGGGAAAAGGAGGAGGCGCGAGAGATCGGTAGAGGGGTCATTGGTTGTTCATGGCGCGCTCTCAACGTATGGGAATCATTATGGACCGACTATAGTCGTTGGAATGCGTCCTTTTTTCCTTTTTCTGTCTCCCCGTATACCTGGCAGGCTGCTCTCGCTCCGTCGTGGCGACCGGTACAGCCGCGACCAGCTACGAGGACAAGAATCGCGCTTCGCCTCGACAGATCCTTGCCGCCTTCGGCCACGCTACGTACCCATGGAGCACTGAATATCGCGACCGAGAACTCTGAATCGTTCGACGCGACCGATCGCACCGCCGTGCCGATGACCGCCAGAGGATCAATCAAGGAGCACGAATTGGAGACCCTTCGAGAATCGTCGACGGCGAAAGCGATCGGGAGAAGAGACAAACTCCTAGGCAAAGCGTAGCTTTTGGAGAACCAACGGTGATCCCCGAGGGCGAAGAAGGGAAAAACGGCGCGAGAATCAACGGATAGCTCCGAAACGGTAGAAACAAGGAGAGGATGTACGAGACAGCTCATGGAAGGATCGCGAACTCGCTCCAAGCCAAGAAAGTGTACGTGAGCCGAGGGGGGGGACGAAATGCAGCCACGAAGAAAGTCGGACGAGACAACGCGATAAAGAAGGAATCGAGCAGGTATAGAAGGACAGGGATGCCGCGGCAATGCTTGGACCCAGCCGGACGAACAAGAATACCGGCAAAAGAAGGAAAGAGGAGAACGATAGGAGACGAACGTAGGTAGAAGCACAGGTAGTCGACTCGAGGAAAGAAGACACCGGGCACCGACCACGGGGGAGAAAAGAGGACAGCGGATTCGTGGCGAGCAGAGGGAGAAGACATGGAAAGGAGAGGAAGGAGATTCGTTCCTCTTTCATGTATACCGGCGCGGCAGTTCGGTTCAATGACGTCACGACGCCGATTCGAACGGACCAATCGTCGTCCGAAGAGAGGTCGTAGAGGTAAAAAGTACCTGGAAGGGGTTAGTGGGGCCCCGAGGGGGCGAGGGTCAGGGGAAGGCGCGGGGCAAGCATGGGCCCGGTGGCTCGAGGAGGAAGGGGTAACGCGAAAGGTGCGTGCGGTCCCGGACGTGGGGCGCGGGGCCAGTTGATCAGTGAGTGCGGTAGTGATCTCATCTCGACCGCGCCAGGTGTGACTCCTCTCTTTCCTCCTCTTTTGGTCCGACTCCATGTGCCCTTGGTAAGACGGAGCAATCTAGTACCGGACTTAAAATTCACCTATCGATTCGGCCATATCCTCGACTACGAGCAACAGGTATGCTCTTTTCTTTCTTCTTTTTTTTTTACATACGAAGGAGAAATAAGCGCATCGTGGATCCAAGGGAAGTTCAAATGCGAACTTTGCGACTACCTTCCGTGTATTCGGTCACTTTCTCGGCAACTACGAATCGAAGTTCAATTAAACCGGCCTATACCATCGTTTCCAAACCCAAAACGCGCCGAGTAGTTCACCAGCTCTACTACTCTGAAAGCAATGTAGAAATAATTTGTAACGGATCGAGTGAAAAACCGATGATCCGCAGGCAACGCAACCGACGAGGTCGATGGGGAAACCTTGCCGCATTTGCATTTCCGTGTAGTCTTTGCCTATCTATTTCTACCACATCGTTGTCTTTATCTTTTTTTTCCCTAGAGTTCCGTTCGTCTTTTTTTTTTTTTTACCAGGTTCTACGCTCGCGAAATCGAATACGAAGCTTAAACGGTTCCGTGTTTGCGGCCAGCAGCATTTCTTCGCGCTTCTCTGATTGTGAGTCGAGTCTACTCGTTGCCGATTCGCACCGTTTCGCGTGCGAATTTCCTCGTGCCTCTTAGCAACAGGTTGTATAAGGCTACCGTGGAAAAGTAGAAGCCGCTCGAACGCTTTTGTGCCTCGCATTCTCTCATGCGTTCTAATACTTCAATACTACATCTTTCATCGTTTTATGCTACCAAAAATCCGAATTCTAACAACGAACTCTCCTTCTTGGCGAAACCATCCTCGCCTTCGGGTCAGCGTTAGCACGAGGTCGTAATAACCTGTAACAGTTAATAACGCGTGTCGTCTACGCGTTCTACGAATCATTCTTTCACGGTTCAACACGTTAGAGTTTCAATGACCGTTGTCCGCTTCTTTCGAGTCGAATCGATTCTCATGAGCGTGAGTGCGCGATAGTTTCGATGAGCCTGTTTTGGAGACTCCTTTTTTGCCGCAGCACGAGCAAAAAAGTCGTCTTTCCTGCGGGGCGACTTGGACGAGGATCGGCGGCATTGTAGCGTTATGGCATTGCGGAAGCCTGTATCGCGAACCGATCTTCAACGCGCCGGCAAATGCATTCGAGATTTGCACGGTACAGCGAGCGGCCGAGAAATAAAACGCAGATATGCATACGTGTGTCTGACCGCTTCTCGTGCCTTGTACCGATCCGTGAATGCTTCGTTGCGGTTGCGAAGTGACAAGCGATTAAGCGGCTACTCGCCGGTTTCATAGGAAGAGTCGGAGGTTCTCATTAGAAAATTCCAATACTCCTTTTCCCTAGTAACGTAACGAATTTAACGCGACGTCGCGCGATAGAGCCGAGCGAGGACACGTTTCGCGATCGTAAATTAATTTACAAGTTAAACCGTATTATTCGTTAGGTAAATAGACACGTATTCGCTTCGCCGCAAACGTTTCCTTCCATTACTTGCCTTGTACAAATATTTGGGCGAGAAGGTTACTTTTTGTTTCGGCTAGTCGTCGGTTTTTGTCTCCGACTATTCGACTACTGGAATCTAACGGCGAATTTACATGTCTCTTCAACGTATATACCAACGTTTCCTTGCGAGTTTTTCGACCGCCGTGCCCGCACGTTCGAGCTTCAAATTTTTAAACACTCGAAATAGAACGTTCAAATTAAAAATATGTTCTTCTAGAAATCGCTTCGAGACACTGCAAGGTAACCAACATTTATTCCTACCTGAATCGCACTCTGACTGTATTAACGAAGACGCAAACAGAAGAAACCAGTTCTCGTAGGAGCTACTCCACGATGCGAAGATACATCGCGGATACATTTTTTTTAGGATATCACGAAGAAATGGCGAGCTGTCGCGCGAAGGCGGACTTTTTTCATGCCTCGATTCCGCACCGACGTGCCAGGGAAATTACATCAAGTTCGATAAGTACACTCCAAGTGATAATGCCTATAAGTGAAGCGACACGAGACCCTACTATCTCGAGTACTCGTGCAGCTGTGTTTGCGTAAACGAGCAGAAGTCGCGTCGAAAGCTCGCTTGGTTAGGAAACGAATTTGCCGCATGTACGAGCGACTCGTTAGCTCGGGAAACTTCTTCGTCAGAATGGTCAGCAGCGAGGAGGGTAAGTTGGTGATTCGGTAGACGCGGGTGTCCCACAGGGAACGACCAGGAACGGGGAACGCAATCGTTGCGCAACCAGCACAGGAACACCTCAAAAAAGTTGTCGATAAAATGTACGGTCAATAAGGCGTATCGTGCAAAGACCCTGCAATGGCTCTGTTGAACGCGGCTCCTGTTAATTAATTCGTAAACCGTTAATTAGACCGGTAAACCGACTAAACCCCGGCATTCATTGCCGAAAATAACGTTGCGCGCTCTTTCTTTTCCGCGAGTGATTTTGCCTCACTTCTTTTCCCTCACTACCTGGTCGCATATCGTTTTCGCAAAAGTCGTGAAGCTGTCGCTTTTCATAGGGGAAGGTGCGATAATTACAGAGTATAGCTGTAGCAAACCGTAACAAACGAATGTAACCAATTGAAGGCCGGCTTATCGTGAGAGATATGTACTCGCTCGCATTTATTGTAGGTACGTGACGGTGGACTTCGCGGCTTGAATAAGCCGTTCGAACGACCGGGGCAAGCCGGAACACCTTGACTGCCTTCGTCGCTGTTGTAACAACAAAGGACCAACAAGTAAAAGAAGATTGAATTTTAGAAAGTTGGGGATTATCGTTGAATCGGGCTTCGATTTTTCTGACTGGCCTTCCTGTTACGCCCGATACGATAGCGAGGCCAGGAATAAACCGGCAGTTTCGCAGGTGAGTGCTCCACGATCGTTTTTTTTTTTATCCTTTACATTTCCCTTAATGGGACGTAACTTTCTTTGTACTTTCACCTCTGCGATAAAACGTGTGCACGATCCCAGAGCTAAACGAGACAGCATCTGCATCTGCGTTTCAACGTTAAAGATTCTACCGGCGAACGCGTTTTTGCAACCGCGAGAATCACGGAATAACGAGCAAACCGAATAAGAAAAATTGTGTCGCAATCTTTTAAATTATCAATTGCGAAATTCGATAACGCTTTTGAAACTGGTGTACTCTGCCGCCTATCAGATACGATAAGCCAGTTATTTAAATATACAATCGTTGTAACGTGCGACCAATATCCGTTTGGCGAAATTGCACTTATCCGGAAGATCCTAAGTGCGTTTGCCCGTCACGGTCACGAGCGAATTTCTGTTGAAATCGAGTAGGCCGGTTGCCGAGCTGTTTGATAGTAAAGTTCGGCCACACGCACAATGCACCTACGGGATAATAACTTTCTCCAAGTGGAAGTTCTTGCGAAACTTCGTACCGGTCTGCTTGCGAGACGAGGCAACGAAATGCATTTCATTTGCCGTCGCTTTGCAAGCGAAAGCCCTGGGTAATTCAATGTACGATAATCGGTAAATGAAATTAGCAGTTGGTTCGACACTTGCGCAACGAAAGAATAAACAATTAAAGCCTGCATCCACTTTGAACTTCGATTTATTCTCTGTACACGTACTCGCGTCCGAAGTATAGATTTTTATCGAAGTTGCGGATTAGTCGGGTAGAAATGGCATGCAGGAAACTCGATGATACCGCAGATGCACGGCTTTAAGCCGAAGTAATTGTGACGCAACGATATCACGCCTCCTTCCTTACGCGTCGTACGATTCAGCAAAACCGTATCGCTCCGTTTCCTCGACCATTTTTCACTCCTCGGTTAACCAACTTCGAAATAGCAGCGCGCATTAATCGAACACGTTCGCCGCTCTCGATGTCGTACCTTTAGGAGGAACGATTTTGGCCTGGAAACATCACGAGTATCCCCGGAGCGCATGCATGCCCGTAGCCTCTGGCTATCCTGTACCCGAAGACCCCCGTCTCACCGACTGACTTTCACTCCGAAATGTCAACGGTTGTGTTTCACTTTTCAAAGCCGCGCGCATATCAATCAACTCGTGGTTACGCGACAAAAGTGTGCTGGTTGCAAAGCGATTTTACGATTTCTCCGTCTTTCTGTTACAGAGCGGAGTAAGCATTGTCGACACGTGCATGGCGTTGTCTGCGCTGGAGCAGAGACCGATCACCAATCAACAGAGATAAAGGGGTGAAACGCGTTAATGATCCAACTTCGCGGACTACAGGGGGTGACGTTTCAACCAAGAAGCAATCTCAATTACATTTTTGCTCAATAATGTAACGAAATCGAGAATATAAAATCCGTAGGCACCGATATCCAGAGCAGGTTTTCGATGCACTTCGGGCGAATTAGCTGGGCCCACGATCTTCGCTGCAAGTTCTCGCAGCGCTCAAGGCAACTGGATCTTGGCGCGGACATTTTCTTTGGTTATCTAGCTGTATGAGTATTATTCGACATCATAAAGCTAGGTTACCGGAGTTAAGCTCCTCGCCATATCAACTTCAACGTGCTTATCCACATTTCCTTATGTTTAGTCTTACAATTAGTACATTTAATACATTAGCTACGTAAGCGAGAACGAAGAATGTATCGTGTTGTAAATAAATGTTGCAAATTCAAGAAGAATTTCCCAAAATATCCAAAGTTGAAATACAATACACCCTATACCAAAGAAATCGGCGAGAGAAAGCTTTCTTCGAGAATTGACAAACGCTACATGGAAGTCGCGTTGAATGGGAAAGGGGCATGAGCCAAACGTGCTCCGAAGATTTCTGTATTCCTTCTGTATGGAAACCTACGGGCAAAGCATTTGTAATTATTAGTAGTGTCACCGCCACGTGACTCGGATACCTGTTGAGAACGGTTCAGAGCTTACGAATATCGATAGTGCGTTCTCCTACAGGCACATATTTTGTACGTACTTTTCAAAAAGTATAGCATATCACGTGTGAATTGCCATATCGACCATTGCATTAAAAAAAGAAGTTTAAATAGACACGGAAACAGTATGATTAAATGCTCTCATAAGCTCTCTCTCTCTCCCCCCCCCCCCTCTCTCACTAAATGAATATACCGAACTTATAAGTACCATAAGAAGCATTATCTATGTTTAAAACATGATATAAAGAGATTATTTTTGTAAGTAATGCATCTAAAAAAAAACTGTTTAAGATACAGAATCATAAGCGTGTATATTTATCGGAATTTTCATTTGTCCAAATTCTATAAGAAACCGGCTGCAAAATTAATGTTCTCAATGTTCTTGAAATAAAGAAGGGGGCGCCACGTCCTGATACGAGAATATCGATCCAATACCGACTAGAATTTTGCGGTATTTACGAATTCTTTTTCTTACACTCACGCTGGGTTGTTGCATTTAATTGACTCGAATATTTTTTAACGAAGTGTTTGCAAAAGCATACCACTAATGCATACTTTTTTGTTAGTAATTTCATATAATAACGTAATGAATATGCAAGTTTGCTATTATTGCTGCATAAAGGCATTTCTTAGAACGTCCTATCGATGTCATAGGTAAATTGTAATGACAATATGCGAATCGTGAAAGGCACGATTGTAGAAATTCAATAGGTATAATTAAATTGGAACATTGCTATTCAGTTGGAGAACAAAATCCTATTGTACAAAGTAATGATAAATTCAGAATTAATTCACGAAGCTTCACGTGGACTACATAAATGGATAGAACTTGTATGCCTGTTTTAGTACCAAACGAACGATTCCATTTGGCGAATGTAATCATTAATGAATCCTGCCCAAAGAAATGGGGAATGGTATACATTGCAGTTGCATGTAAACTAGAAGACACTTATCGAAGGCCTGAATCATTACTAACAGGAAGTGTTAGAATGAGAATTGTCCCTCTATTCGTGTGTCCAAAAATGTTCGATAATGTTTGATTCATACACGCATAACAAATGCCGGAAGTACAACGCTAAGGAAAAAAGGCCAATATCGCCCTTATGGATTAAACGATGAGTATTTTCGCGGAGTTATAGAGAAATCGTGCGGTTAGATTTTCCAAACGTAAAATTAATCACAAGTGTGAGCAAAGGTGATGCGCTTATTAAAAATGATTGTGATCGATTTGAATTTCACCGGATATCAAACGTGCAGAAAGGTGGAAATGTTCTAGAATGTTCTAGAACATTCTAGAATTTTACCGGGTATATAAGGGGAAAGGTGGTCGCCGCGCCACTTCATTCAATAAACCACCGGGCGTCTGATTCTGTGTTCGTGCTTTTTCCCAAGTGAATTTTCATATCGATTTAACTGGATATCAAGGTACAAATCTATTTAATTATTAGCTAAGAAACGTTTAAATCATATTTTTCACACTCGTTAGATGATCCGTTGCATTTTACTCGGTATAAAATAATCGCACTCGTGCATGCAAGCGTTAATAGTATTCCACTTTTATTGTTTGATTGCTATGTATAATTAAAAGTTAACTGCAGATTTTCTGTATTCATATAAAATTTTCATGTTTGCTCCGTTCGATTTCGGAATTATGCTTTGCTAGTTGTACATTTTTCGTATACCACGTGTTTTATTCACGCGAACAACGTATCGGCTTTTGTATAAAACTAGTTTATCATACGTAGACTACGAATTTTATCAAAGTTGGAAGGCATCCAGAAGTATTTTCTTACATTGCATAGAATACATATAACTATGCGAAATATTAATAATAAAGGCATGCGAAATATTTTATGTTAAAAGTTAATATAGCTTAGAAAGGTCTTCATTTCTTTATATGTCTCTATTGCAGATGACTGTGGGTATGGAAACCGAGGGAGGCGATGTGGAAACCTTTGCCTTTCAGGCAGAGATTGCCCAACTCATGTCTCTGATTATCAACACCTTTTATTCCAACAAGGAAATTTTTCTAAGAGAGTTGATTTCCAACTCCAGCGATGCCCTGGACAAAATACGCTACGAGTCCTTAACTGATCCATCAAAACTTGACAATGGCAAAGAGTTGTACATCAAGATTATCCCAAACAAGAATGACGGTACTTTGACTATTATCGATACCGGCATCGGTATGACTAAGGCTGACTTGGTAAACAATCTGGGTACAATCGCCAAGTCTGGTACCAAGGCATTTATGGAGGCTCTTCAGGCTGGTGCTGATATCTCCATGATTGGTCAATTCGGTGTAGGATTTTATTCTGCCTATTTGGTAGCAGACAAGGTCACCGTTGTCTCAAAACATAACGACGACGAACAATATCTATGGGAATCCAGTGCAGGTGGATCCTTCACCGTTAGACACGACACTGGAGAACCATTGGGACGTGGAACAAAGATTGTTTTGCATGTTAAGGAGGATCAAGCTGAATATTTGGAGGAAAGTAAAATTAAAGAAATCGTTAAGAAGCATTCCCAATTCATTGGCTATCCAATTAAACTGGTAGTACAAAAAGAACGTGAAAAGGAACTGAGCGAAGACGAGGCAGAGGAAGAGGAAGAAAAGAAAGAAGATGATGGAAAACCAAAGGTCGAGGATGTAGATGAAAGCGAGGAGGCTGCAGACGAAGAAGGAAAGAAGAAGAAGAAGAAGACCATTAAAGAAAAGTATACCGAAGACGAGGAATTAAACAAGACGAAGCCCATTTGGACTAGGAACCCCGATGACATTACACAAGAAGAGTATGGCGAATTCTACAAATCATTGACCAACGATTGGGAAGATCATTTGGCTGTCAAACACTTCTCTGTGGAAGGACAGCTGGAATTCAGAGCTTTGCTTTTCGTTCCAAGACGTATGCCGTTTGATCTCTTTGAAAACAAGAAGAGGAAGAATAACATTAAGCTCTACGTGAGGAGAGTATTCATTATGGATAACTGCGAAGAGCTGATTCCAGAATACTTGAATTTCATGAAGGGAGTAGTTGACAGCGAAGATCTTCCTTTAAATATTTCCCGTGAGATGCTTCAGCAGAACAAAATCTTAAAGGTCATTCGTAAGAATCTCGTGAAGAAATGTCTTGAACTCTTCGAAGAACTCTCAGAAGATAAAGATAACTATAAGAAATTCTATGAGCAGTTTAGTAAGAACATTAAGTTAGGTATTCACGAGGACAGTTCCAACCGCAGTAAATTGTCCGATCTTTTGAGGTATCATACTTCAGCTTCTGGTGATGAAGCTTGCTCTCTCAAGGACTATGTAGGTAGAATGAAGGAAAATCAAAAACACATTTACTTCATTACTGGAGAAAACAAGGAGCAAGTTGCAAACAGTTCCTTTGTAGAACGTGTTAAAAAGCGTGGTTTCGAAGTAGTCTATATGACAGAACCTATTGATGAATACGTAGTACAACAAATGAAAGAATTCGATGGCAAGCAATTGGTATCAGTGACCAAAGAAGGACTGGAGCTTCCAGAGGACGAAGAGGAGAAGAAAAAGAGAGAAGAGGACAAGGCCAAGTTTGAAAACTTGTGCAAAGTAATGAAAACTATTCTTGACAACAAAGTAGAGAAGGTTGTAGTATCGAACAGGCTGGTTGACTCTCCATGCTGTATCGTCACCTCGCAGTACGGCTGGACCGCCAACATGGAGAGAATCATGAAGGCTCAAGCTCTTAGAGACGCGTCTACCATGGGATATATGGCAGCCAAGAAACACCTGGAAATCAATCCTGATCATGCTATTATCGAGACTCTTCGTCAGAAAGCAGAAGCTGACAAGAGTGACAAGGCGGTAAAGGATTTGGTGATTCTGTTGTTCGAGACCGCGCTTCTTTCCTCAGGCTTTACATTGGACGAACCACAAGTCCATGCAGCAAGAATTTATAGAATGATCAAACTGGGTCTTGGTATTGACGAAGAAGAATCTGTGCCAGAAGAGCAGAGTACAGAAGATGTTCCACCTCTTGAAGGCGATGCAGAAGATGCTTCCCGTATGGAAGAAGTAGATTAAACCTAAGATCTGAATGACATTGTTAATGTCATTGTAGTCATAAAAGACTGCTAAAGTAGCCACGTTTTATGTGGTATTACTATCCATTCTCATTTGTATTTCCTGTATTATACAATCTTAATTTATCGGACACCTTTGTTTAAAATGCCAAATATCTTGAAATTAAGTTAGACTGGTAATAAAATAAAATTTAATACAGTATATGCATCTTTTCATTTATATCACTATTCCACCGAAAATTCAAACAAAAAAACTGCGAGGAAATTACAAATGCTAGAGGTAAAACAATACGAATAAGTAACTATGCGCCGAGTCTCGTAACGTCAATCGTGTTGAGCTATGTAGCCAAAGATCCTACTTAAATTTAATATTATTTTATTATCCAACACACCCTATGCGACCGTATCACTTGTTAAACATCGTGTAGTGTCTCAGTTGGACTGACATTTACGATGCCATTGCTCCATTTTCCTTACATATGATTTTGACAGAACTTATCATTCGCAAGACTGCTTAAAACGATTATTTTGTACCGACTAAAGTATGTCAGAACACGCCATCTACTTCAAGCTTTAAAGTAGCCCAGAGAAGCTTTCGTTGCAAGTAAAATTCGGTGTTCGCTTAAAACAGCAGATAGTTTTAGTAAGGAACGATTATGATGGCAAGCAAGGGTTGGAAGGTCAGTGCCTTGACATAATTGTAAAGAAACATACTGTATGCTAACGTATGGATATATCAGAAATGGTAGTAACTAATGAAAATTGAATTTCTGTAGGTAGTAAAGCCACACGTGCCTATGATTAAATTTCGCAAGGGTGGAATTACCAGGGGTAATGTCAAAATAAATGTTATTGAATGCAACCACATGCTACAATTGAAAAAGCCGACTGAATTCTTCGTTATTGGTTAGCCACTGCAGGTACGAGTACACCACCGTCTGCACAACCAGGGCCGGCCATGTCACGACAAAGTGATGGTGCAACAGGACCTAATGTAGTCGTTTTACCAACAATAGAAGATATTTATCTACCACCACGGTTTCAAAGGCGGCCAATTGATGAAAAAGAGATCGCATATATTAATGCAAGTATACCATTGTCTTATTATTTATTCAACATAATCTAACTTGTGCATTCATATGTATATATATGCACACAATATGTATCTGGTAAAAGTCAATGCGATATAAACGAATTTATGACTTCTACATTTATCTATGTTAAATCAAAGGGGAAAAGTTTCATGTTAAATAAGTACGTTTTGTTACAGAGAGGGGGCCCGGAGTAAGCTCCTGAAGCAATTCATAGAACATCATCAACCCTAGCTCTTCTAAACAAGTCACTTTACTATAACTCATACTTCTGTATAATATTCTGTAAATAAATGCAAGTAAAACAACAAGCTGTATATATTTCCGCCATTCGTCTATGGGACAAGGTCTCAAAATGCTTATGTGACATTGCCAGAGGCTGCTATTTCTGGCATGCTTTTTGGCTTATTCTTGTAACGAGGAGAATGTTAATTCTAGGCGAGGGGAGAAACTGAGAAAAAAAGATTGTTACGGTGTAATATTTTTGTATCGTCACCTCGACATTACTATTAAACATTAGTCAGTTTCTAAATATAAAACGCTGAGAATTGTTCTGAGACAGTAACGTCCGCGTTTGTTCATTCTGCTTTCACAATTTGCTCTTCGCACGTAAGTTGCTTAGCCACACCGCGTGCAATACTGGACGTAAAGAATTAAGAAATGCAAGAAATTGTTAGGTGTACTCTGCAGACCGCGTAAAACATGAATTTGTGGGAATAGTTTGGGAGTAAAAACTAGTAGACACAGCCCTGTTCCTTACAGAAATAGCAGACGACAGTGTGCTGTTCTTTTCATCTGCTCTCGCCTCGCCTCCCGCGATCCCTGAACGTGGTGGAGTGTTTGGAGTGGAAGATCTACAGTTATTTTACCTTTCATCGAAACTTCGAAAGTTATACGAACGACCAATTAACGAATATGGCTGAGATAACAGACTTCGGCCCGAGAAAGACGGTTTTTATCTTAGCTATTGTGGCCGGGTGTTTTGCGGTGTTATGGCCGAAAATTTTCTACCCGATGCTCACAGCATCTTTCACATCGCATCATACATCCGATAATTCTGGTAAGACTTCCTGAACGCGTTATATTCATTAGATATGCAGCGGCTTATACAACGTATCGAGAGTTTTTTTTATATAATTCCATCTTTTTAAATGAGTATTCTATAATCCTTTTGATTCAATAAATTATGATTAATCGTAAACATTTTACTTTTTTTGTTTACGTTCTATTTATTATGCCTACAACTACTTGTTGAAATGTATTAAATTTGCTTCAATGCAATTTCTCATTGAATTGTATTCATAAATATTTATTAGCGTGCTGCGATGTATTCTTTGAAAGCGATGTCAATGCTGCTGACATTATGTACGAAATATGCCAGAATATATTAAAGCATCATCAAATTGATCCACGAGTAAGAGACGTTCTAAAAACTACAAAACTGACACAACAAAGTGCAAGCTTGTGTAGAGAGGAAATATTAGCCAGATGTGGTATAGATTTGTCCACATTCCTTGCGGAGAGGGGACGTTTGGGAAAATCGTACAGACAAGTTTTAGAAGAAATCAGATCATTTAACAGTTCCTTATGCCTTAAGACACACTTTGGTATACCGCTTTCTCAACTAGGAACTCCTCATCTGATCAGATATCATATTTTAATGCCACACAGTAAGATTTATAAAAGGTTCTGTCCAAGTTTTTTTTTTATATCAGCTACTAACAAAATAGCATGTGCAGCTTTCTTCTGTCCTTAACAGACTTATACGATTTCAAAGGTATCAGTTTGATATTATTAAACTAACTAATTATATATGGAAAGGAGATTCAAGTTATCTCTTTTACTTGGCAAGTTGCCAAAAGAGCAAATATAACCAGAGATGAGTAGATAGGAATAAGTTTGGCCTCTACTCATACTTTCAATTGCATTTGTACTAGGCTCTGTTGCTGTATAAAACAATTATGGACTAATGTTTCATTTATGAAAATTAATAATAATGCAGTGAATTCAGCAATGTTGTGAATTATATCTGTTTTGTATATACACGATGAATAACAGCATAAATAACAATTGCTAAATTTTTAGATACCCTAAGACAAGAAAGGCGTACACCTCCCCACGCAGGTGGTCTACATCCTGCGTTAAGAGAGCGTGGTAGAGCTATACCCTCTTCTCATATTGTACCAAAGGTCATGGATAGACCAGACCATGTTGTGCCAAAGATGAGGCCACCCTTGGGTGGTGCAGGACATGTTGTCGCTGCACCAAAAGGGAATGGTACTATGGGAATCATAATGCCATTGTATACTCTCGGCATTATACTGTTCTTTTTGTACACAATTGTTAAGGTAAAACATTTTATAAATATTTATCATTGAAGGACTTTTCGAAATTTTACAAACTTCCTATCCTTATTTTAGGTGCTAAAGAAAAATTCGGATAGCGAAATTATATCGGAGTATCCGGGAGCGGCAGCGGAGAAGGAATTTCGGAAAATGGTATTCAGTCCTGAAACTTTTGCTACAGCAATGACGGGTGGTTTAAAGAATTGCCGAAAGGACAGATCTTCGTCGCCTCAAAGACCCGCACCCTCGATAGAAGAGTTAAAGGATCGTAAGTTGTTGAACATTTTCCGACCTATCGACGACACTTGGTTTACATTATCATTAATGCAGTGTTCTCCTTGAAAGCTAGTTCCTTTAAAGAAATACTGAAAAATAAGGTACATGTTTTTCTGAGTATCTAATCAGACTTTTAAATGGTGTTGCATGATGCAAGGTTTGCACAATTAGAACACACACGTATTTATTCGATAAATTTAGAGAATAAAATGTTAAACTAAAATTAAAGATATTCTAAGTGCTCGTGTATATTCTCTGAACACGTTTGGTAATGTTATACATGCTGGAACACAAGAAGCGGCAGGAGACATAGAGATAGATCAACTGAGACGACGTTTGGTCGAGACGGAAGCAGCCATGGAAAGAATTGTTGTTCAGATGGGCAACATATCACGTTCAGTTATGCATAATCCAAGCTCACAACAAGAACTCAAGGTTTACTAGACAAATTATGAAGCAATTTACATTTTCAGTTCCCTAGTCCCTAGATATGTGCACGTTGTTGTGTTCTGATTGCGTTTCAAGTTTTTTACCTCTCCTATCGTGTATTAAATACGTATCGAAGATTATTAGACAATTTTCGGCATTTCGCTTTTCTCGTACTCCAACGCTTTTGTCTTATCGTCATGGAAAATATACTCATATTTTAGCTGAGTGAAGCACTCGTTAAAAGCATTTACCGTATCAAGTTCATTAAATAATAGGATTCATAGTTTCTATTTTTACATTTAAATAGTAGATGGACCTCCAAAGTCCAAAGGCCTGGCAGGGGTTGATCGCTTACCTAAGGTATATTCTTTGCCTCGAAGATTTCCTAACAAGAGTAATAATGTTTGTGGCAAATAAAGATCTGAATTATTATCTTTTTTCTTTAAATAGCAAATGAATGGCATTTCAACGTGTGAGCAGAATAATATTGTGAGCACTTTGCTGTTTTAATAACAATGTCCAAGAGTGTTTATAACATACTACCAGGACATGCTCAAGTAATTTATAATTTACATTCGTAGTGTACATCAGATGTACCCCTTCCCCTTTTTAAATTGCTGAACTTAAACGCATGCTGATCGCGAACCGATGATTGCCGGAATTTAAAATAAATTTCGTTCAACAAAAGAGCATGATTTATTGCTATTTTTTAAAGGGTGAATTTCTTTTTCCGCTAATGCAACATTATCTAAAGGAGTTTAACAATTATAATACATGGCCAATGTTATATTTCTTTTTCCGTTAAGAAAATGTGTAGCTATATCCCCCAGGGGAAACCGAATACGCGATCTTTTATTTGGTTGACTAAATTTACAGGACGACACCGTTGCCCAGGCTGAACATAGTAAAGCAGACGAAGAGGTAGAAAACATAGAAAATTCACCAACTGTTAAAGTAATGGGTATGGAAATGACAGCTAGTTGCGAGAACAAGGGTAGTAGACCTACCACCCCTATAATACCGATTTCACCGAGGTAGGTGAGCTATTTCCAAGGAGATACATTTCTCAAGATTGCAGTAGTTACGACCGAATTGTTTTAGTCATACTGAGAGGGAAAAAACACCGCCGAAACCGATATATTTAGAGGGTGCGCTTCCTCCGCAATGCGAATTACTTGTAACAGATTCAGAGACACAAGCTCAGAAAGCAGAAGAGGATGTGGAAGCACCTGTGGTGCTTTCAGGCAAAATGACTCTCTCTCTCATCAGTCTCGACCAAAATGCAGCTGTAAGGAAATATTAGAATTACCAACAGAATCAAATGAATCTGCGGAGCCTTGTTTTATTTGGTGATTCTTTCATTCATTTAATGGTTTGCTTCTGTACAGATCGCTTAATACAAAAATGACGAATCACAGGGATGACTTTCGATGTAAAAAAAAAAAAAAAAAATACTACTCTGTCTAAATAATCATTTGCAGAAACTCGTAAAATAGTAAGACGGTTATCGTGCAACAGTAGTTATTTACAGTCTGTGATTCGTTGAAAGTGTTAACATTTAATTGATATTATGCATTGTATTTGTTACTAATATACTAATTTCAATCTAAGACCCACACTTTACACATCTAACATAATTTTGGCTGCCACAGGTATTGACTTACGTACACTACTAATGTATTACAAATCGAATCAACGTAATTACCTCGCCTCACTAAAAATGCAGACATTATTTAAACGAATGCTTAGCCACCGTTATCAGACTGTACAACTATTACATACACGATGGAATACAACCTTCGTCAATTCTAGTACCATAATTTACACATCACAACCGTTTCACAATAGTACCAATAAAAATGCTAATCATGAGCCTGTTACACTAGGAACATGGAGAGGATAAAGTACGACAAAACGGAGGTACAGCACCCTGGAATATGGAAGGCTCAAGAAATACTTTGAGCAGCGAAATAATTCACGCTGGAGAAGAGGAAATACACGACGAAATGGAAGCTGAAAGAGAAGCCGCGGGAGAAAATGAAGAGGTGGAGATAGGAGAGATTGTGGAGAAGGGGGAAGAAAGAAAGCTCACGGAAGAGAAAGTGGCGAAAAACAAGGGAGATGAAGAAATGAATGAAACCGACAAGGAGTAAGAAGGGCAGGATGAACATGTGGATAAAGTTGAGAGAGACGATAGTAAAAGGAGAGATATGTAACGTAAAAATGTCAATGAAAAATGACAAAGTGCGTTGCTACAATGAAGCAAGCCAAAGGGGTTGAAAAATAGCAAGGGTAGAAACGACAACGAAATGATCCAAGAAAAATGAAGTACGAAAGATTGAAGATAAAGATAATCGGTTGCCTTATAATGAAAAGACAGTTCTAAATAAAAAAAAAAAACAATTGAAGTGACTAAATCTATTATTTGATTAAATCAGTGTTTACCAATCTTTAAAATACAAAGGCCATTGCAAGAAACAGAATCGTTTGCCGATAAAAATAATCATGAACGATCCAGAACTTGGTTGAGCACTGCCAAAGATGTAATAAGTTCATAAGACTCTAATTATCTGCATTGTCTTATTATTGTCCGTTGTATCATAGAATCAAAAATGCATTATTCAGAGGGGCCAAGTAAGAGGCAGTGCGCCATGCAAATTGTGCAATGAACATCATGGAGTTCTGTAGTACAGTTCAATAGGCACTAAAGTTATTAATCCTGTATTGGATATAGTGATTGGCAAGCACTGATCTTTATGTTTGTGCACATATTGCCTACTTGATTTTAATGCTAATTAGTTTTTTTTTTGTCATGTCAGCAACTTAAAGGTTTCGTTCATATCTTCGTCGGTATCACACGGTTTTATATGATCGAGCCACATTTATAGATGGCAAGTCTGTATTAACGCAGTTTGCAAAACCATTTAATATGTAGTATTGTCATTTTCATACCTATATGTTTAATTACGCGATTCTACAGATACAAGAAATACTCTCCGTTATTTTATGTACAATTGTGTTAAACGTCGAAATTAGCGCGCAAGTTGAAACAGTCCTCAGCTTCGTATAAAAATCGAACTTTAATGTTCAAACAATCTATCTTCCCATAATTATTACACTCTGTTAGTAATTGTTACGTGATATCTGTGATTAGAACGATGTAATTCGCAAAATCATACAAACGAAAAATTCGGAAAATTGTTAGAGTCGAGAATGATATTAATAATTACTCAAGAAAAACGAAGTATGCCGAACTAATTATGCATAAACATAAAGTGCTAAAAAACTTCCCCATTCCACGAGTAGAATGATTTCGGTTCAAGCGAACTCAACAATGACCAAAGCATTTCTTTTTTGCAAATAAGTTGCTTTAAGGGATGATTGGATGATTCAAGTAGGTGCATTCATGATAGTGGTATAAGTTTCAATCACCATTTAGAATACCAATTCCATTTAACATAAAGAAGTAAACTGTTTGAGCTTAAACATTTTAACGTAGTCCCTACCTTTGACATTGTTATTAAAAGAATAAAGAGTATTATTGTATCAAATTTTCTCTCTTTCCTAAAACCTTTCAAGCACGATGTTTGAACGATGAAAAATGTGTTTTCATGATAAAATATAATTCCGTAACTAACGTTTTTGATCATTTTATGTACTCGATCTATAATAGACAAAGATGATTCGTAACAATTAAAATAAAGAACAATTTGCATTACATAATTTCGTACAGACATTGCATGCTGTGATGCACACATAGCGACATCAGTTTTACGATCTCCATCCTTCCATTTAAATTATCTTTGTAACCTGTACTCTTTTAAGTTTACCATTAAACAAACAACAATATCACTTCGACATTTTCTAAGTTGCACAATCCTTTTCTACGTAAATTAGATGATGGTGCTACAAAAAGCTGACGGTAACAATAAATTATTGCTTCAGCATTTGGATACTAACCAATAGAAAGGTTATTTTACGTGCATAAAATTATCACACGCTGTTATGAGTGTTTCCTCAATAATGATAATTGTCCAGTACTATACGTACATATTGTTTTCAATAATAAATTCATATATCGCGTTCTGAAATTGTGATCAACAAATTTATCGAAGCACGTGTTACATACACTTGCGAATGTTCGACTGATAAGTATCTCTTTTTAGTGCGTAAATGTGATAGATGAAAGTACGGCATTTTTTTGCGGGTGTCCTCATAGGCATCCCTATCGGGATCACCTTTTTGGACACAGTCGGTTACGTAGCTAAAGTAGAAGGGGTCTCTATGCAACCAACATTAAATCCGGATGAAAGGCATCCAGATTATGTTTTCCTGAATCGCCGAGCTGTTCGAACCCAAGACATTCGGCGTGGTGAAATAGTAACTGTTAAATCTCCAAAAACTCCAGAACAGATACTGATCAAACGGGTCATAGGACTATCCGGAGATATTGTACATACTCATGGATACAAAGCAGACGTTTTAAAGGTATTTACATTGCTTTACCTATACGTTGATAAAATGTAATGAATGGTAAAAAAATGTTTATCCATATCTCCCTTGTAGGTACCAGAAGGCCATTGTTGGGTAGAAGGCGATCATATCGGTCGCTCTATGGACTCTAATACGTTCGGACCAGTATCTGTAGGCTTGATAACTGCAAAGGCTACTTCTATAGTATGGCCACCTAGCCGTTGGCGATATCTTTATCCTTCTATGTCGAACCATAATTTCCCGATAGATTCGTCAAGAGTACCAGCTGCATAAGGTCGTATTTAGAAAAATGAGGGCTGTTAGTTTCGTTAAAAGACTGCAGTGGGATTTACCTGGTACAGTTTGCAGACATGGGTTAACAATTGGGGATGTCGACAACGACGGAGATAACGAGTTAGTCGTTGGTACTGCAGAAGGAGAACTTTATATTTTTAAAGTATGCTGCTTATATATTACTAGTATCGCGTAATATAGCAATGCAACGTTCACTACGAATAGCTCCTTCGCAGGGTTCCGAGTTATGGCAAAAGATACCGGGACTAGGTCTCGTGACCAGTGTCGCTATAGGAGATATTTTTAATTACGGCCGAAATGCCTTGGTCGTAATATGCGGCGATGGTTGGGCATATATATTTTACGGCCCAAGGTCCGTTAATCCTAGTACCGTCAATGTAACTTCTACTCAACAAACAGCCAAGGAAACAGTCGATCAAGATAACATTAAGTCTGGTTAGTTTAATAGTTGCATAATAGCGGAGTTAAAATTTTAGTTTGTACACCGTTGCAATGCGGATCATAGACTATGAGATCGTGGATGTTCCCAACAGATGTTCATACGACTAGTTCTCCAAATTCGGATCAGGTAGATGGCAATAACGAAGCTGGTGAATTGTCTGGGAAAATGGAGTGCGTCCATGTACAGAGAATCCCTACTAATACCAAGGTGGTTTTAGTAGCAGACGTTGATAAAGACGGTGCAAACGAGATGATACTTGGGCTGACCGACCGTGTTGTTAGATCTTACAGATGGTCGAGCAATCTAGAATTAGGGAGGGGAAAGTTAGTTGGATTGAATAAGTGGGAATGCGCTAATCAAATAGGAACGGTCACTTTACAGGTACCGTAAAATCGGTTAAGCGAACGATCAATCTGAATTCAATGCTATAATTAATCGTATTATCTTTATTTAGCATACGGCTGATGGCACACCAACGTTGTTAGTTGCTCAGCCTGGTGGGACCTTCATGCGTATTAAATGCAATCCGGAGGATTGCCAAGATGAAACTCACGAGAAGACTAACGAAACAGCTGCGAGCTGCGTTGACTATCAAACGTTGGGAATATCAAGAATGCGTAATCCGGACATATCGACAGAAATAATCGGCGATCTGGAGTCAACGATGGAGAACAGGTTGCCGAATCACGAGTTCAGAGAAGCGTTATCGAAACAGAGTGTCGAAGTAAGAAAGACCAGTAAAGATACAACTTGTAGGAAGAATTCCACGATGGAAGATTGCAAGGCGAGCAAAATTTCTGAAAGCACCGACCTTTCAAGTCGCGATCAAATCGACGGCAACATTTTGGGCGGCAACGTAATTATTGGCGATTACGATGCACAGTCGGAAAAGAATTCAGTGTTACCTACATTTAAGGATTTCTCATCTGAAGGAGATTGCACTAATCGTAATGTAGAATACAAGATAGATAAAACTGAAATTGACGCGAACAGCCAGGATAGTTCGTTAAAAGGAAAACCGTATGCTCTTGCTACTTTAGACGGGACAATAATGTTAGTTAAAGATGAAGATATTTTATGGTACGATTCCAAAGTTGTCCTAGTTCTCGAAGCAATGTGCAGCAGGACAGAAGAAGTCTCATACTTCAACGTGTTGCTTTTTAGGTCGATGCAAGTGGATCATCAAATATTTGCTTTATGTCGATTAGACGTTACCGGTGACGGCTCCGATGAGATAGTGGTCTGCGCTTGGGATGGACAAACCTATATTTTAGATCAACAACAGAACAGTGTACGTTTCCAATTCGAGGAGCCGGTGCGAGCATTTTGCACTGGCAAATATAATGTTACACCTGGTGTTTCGACACCATGCCTCGTATATAACACGTTCAACAATAAGGTAATGCCAATGCCTGGTGCTTTATTTGCGAGGCGCAAATGAAGGAAGCACGATGCCGCAAATACAAATATTTACATTTCAGATTTTTCTCTATTACGACGTTATACTTCCAAGTATGATTACTAAGCCTTTGAACCCCGCCGAACCTCTCGATGCCGCGGAGAAGAAGGTCTTGGACGAGCTCCTTGGAAATTGTACGGAAGCGGAGAGGCAACAAAAGATGCAACAGTTAACGGAATGGTTGTTGTACGGAATGCCTTAGGGCGCTTTAATATTGTAGATTGTATGTAAAGAGAAAATATACGCGACTCGTTATTAATTATTTCTAGTATTCCCTCCCTACGTTGTCGCGTGTGTTTAATCGAATAAACTAAACCGTTCTAGACACCGGCCGGTGTTTGATCAACGTCCAACGGATTTATTGTTCGCATTATCGTATGGATTCTATTCGCGGGAACAGTGTTCTTTTCGTATCGACAGGATACAGCCAATTTGTCTTTACGTCCGCCATGATCTCTGCCTTATCGCGAAGGATATACGACCGACGAAAATTCTTACAAATTTTTGGCAAACAAGGCCGCGACGATATTGGTTACCGAATAACTCAAGGTACTGCCGAGATGCTGGCTAAAGGATATCTATTTACTGAACATTGCGAAATGCGGAACTTTATCTACCCCATCGTAAATTAGACTGATGCCCGTGCAAAATCAGTTAAACATGTAGCATCGGCTTGAAAGCCATCACTGTCAGTATTAAAGTAGTTCTCATCGGGTACTCTTCCAAAGATTTTACAAAATCCCTGTATTCGGTATCTGCACGATTAATTCGTTCCGCAAGCGTACCCGAAAATCGCCCGGATTTCACTGTTGAATGAGTTTCGATTAGATTAATCAATCCGTGATTCAGCGAAGCGCGATAGAAACAGAAAAATCGAGGACGCGAGTGTCGCAAGAATTGGACACACGATTCATTGTCTTCTGTATCCAGACAGGCATTATTATCGTTTTGTAAATAAAGAGAAAGGAGGGAATCGAGTAGTTTCCTAGTAGCAATTGCTCCCGAAATTAATGCTCGAGCCGCGGGCCCCGAGTGGAGGAGCAACGCGTTCTCGTAGAACTTACGGGTGCCATTTAATTGTCATCTGAATCAGTTTTAAAATGACGGTGAACGAAACAAGATCGTTGCTCGGGTACGAGTTGAAACAGCTAACGTTCGGATGGACCGACTACACACTGTTCACTGGTCTTCTGGGGATCAGTGCCCTCATAGGGATCTATTTCGGATGTTTCGGCAAGAAGCAGGACAACACCACCGAATACTTGATGGGAGGAAAAACGATGTCCTGCTTTCCGGTTAGCATGAGTCTGATTGCCAGGTAAAAGCATCCCGGGTCGAAAAGAAATCTATCGTCGAATCTGGTAGCGGGTGGAGATGTAATGTTTGTTTCTTTTTTTTACTTATTACAGTCATATATCGGCAGTTTCTTTGCTCGCTATACCGGTCGAAGTGTATCAATACGGTTCACAGTACGCAGCCTGTATTTTTACCTCTCTAATAACGTGCGGCCTAATCTCCCTTATCTATATGCCAGTATTTTATCAACTACAATTGACCAGCACCTTCGAATACCTGGAGATGAGATTTACGAGGGCGGTTCGAATTTTCGCCTCGTTTCTCTATACGCTTTCCTTGGTTCTGTACGTTCCTTTGATCATCTACGTGCCGGCATTAGCGTTCTCTCAGGCGACTGCGATCAATCTTCATCTGATCACTCCGGTAATATGCGCCGTATGCATATTCTACACCACCATCGTAAGTTACTTATCAAACTGCTATTCTTTCGTAAATGGATGATTCTTAAAGCCCGTTTGGCCTACCGAAAAAAAACCGCCGTTCGTTCTTTTCAAAACGAAACTCTTAATATCGCGGCTAGTTTAAAGGGAAACATAAGCGATGACACGTTTGTAAACATCATACGCACAGCGTAAGAAGCTGTTGGCGTCGGGGAAATGAGTTGACAAAACGTAGATGGATCGTTGTGAATGCAACGAGGCTGTCTCATCGAAGACAGTGAATCGCCGGTGCGCGGGCTCGTTTCACGGTGCATCGGCCAAGGTATTGATAGGTTCGTTCTGAAAATAAATCTTTCTTTCAAAACATTTAGGGAGGCTTGAAGGCCGTTGTATGGGCGGACACTGTACAAATGACCGTAACACTGGGAAGTCTGTTTGCCGTACTCGTCCTGGGTACCACGGCCGTGGGCGGTGTAGCCGAGACTTGGAGAGTATCGGAGGAGGGTAACAGAATTGTATTTTGGAAGTATGAAAGTCCATTCAGCTTGTATTATTCCGCGCTAAATCGTTTTTAATTTGCCTCTTCGGCGACAATAAGGGAATCGTATATTACGCGTTCCAGCATGGATCCAAGCCTGTTCGCCAGAAATTCTTTCTGGGGCATGTCCGTTGGTATGGTAATGACGTGGTTAGCCGGCCTCGGTATCAGTCAAGTGTCCATGCAAAGATTTCTGGCCGTGCCGAACATCAGAGAGGCGCACAAGTGGGTAGAAGGTTATACATTTTTAACGGAATTAATGACTGACCATAAATTTTCTATCGCGCAGGGCAGTCGCGTTTATGGGGGTGTGCATGGTAGCCATAAAATGGGTGTCCGTATTCACCGGGCTCATAATGTACGCCAGGTATCACAAATGCGATCCCATCAGCACTCACGTACGTGTCCTTCCCTTCTCTCTCGATACGTCCGCAGATGTACGGCAACCCCTATTTTCGATAAGCTCGAATGATCGATTCGTTCCCAGGTAATTTCCAGGAGCGACCAATTGCTTCCGTATTACGTGCTGGACGTTGCCGCGAACATTCCGGGACTGCCGGGCCTTTTCTTGGCCGGTCTCGTGAGCGCCGGACTCTCGACGATGAGCGCTAATTTGAACACGGCCGCCGGCACAATTTACGAGGATTTCATTGATCCCTGGCTGCCGGACAGCGCTAATAAAGAGTTGAGAGCGGCGACCATAATGAAAGTAAAGCATAAGAAATATCGGCATCGATCGGCCCCCGGGGACAAAGTGGAACGATAAACGACTGATGATGATGCCTTTGACTTTTTCAGGTTATCGTGGTCGTCGTGGGGTCAGTTTGCGTGGCACTAGTTTTCGTAGTGGATCAGTTAGGTGACATTTTCCAAGTATCGCTGACTCTTCACGGCGTGACGTCTGGCGCCATGCTAGGCATCTTCACGCTGGGGATGCTGGTACCGTGGGCCACCTCCAAGGGTGCCGTAACGGGCGGATTGATCTCGATGTCGTTAATGATTTGGATCATCGTCGGGGCGCAAGTGAACGTGGCGCAGAAACGATTAACTTATCCGCCGCTCCCTACCTCGACCGAGGATTGCCTAAACGCTCAAAGCCTGCTCAACCAGACTACAAACGACACAGGCTCGATGTTGTCCGATTCCGTGGAGAAGCCGTTCGCCCTTTTCACTATATCCTTCATGTATTATACTATGATCGGTTTCATAATAGTGATGGTGGTTGGAACGATAGTCAGCTTCGTGTTCGGCGTTCCCGACTTGAAGGATGTCGACAGAAATCATTTTCCACCGATCGTTCAGAGGTACGAAAGTGTAACGACCCGAGATTACCTTAAAGCTGAAAGAGATTTACAGCTGCTCGCGCGTATGTTAATCGTTTCAGATTATTGCCAGCGAGAAAGTACAACGAGGTGCCCTTGCACTCGGTTCCGACATCCCTCGTGACGAACCCGGAAAAGGAGAAGTTGGATTTACGTTCGTAGCTTGTTTTAAGAGCGAACCAGTCGACGATCGTTTTGGATATACAAATTAAACAACGTTTTTCGAAACACCAGAGACTGTTAAGAACAAACGAATCCTTAAAGCGATAAGCATCGAAGGGCAGGCACGGCCGATTTCGTTACGAGGTAGCTCCGGCGTAACTGGTTCGTCCAGGGTTGAAAGCACCCATTAGACCCTCGATGAGGGTGTCAAATTGACTAGATTATATATCTGACCTACGCATCTCCGTGCAAACAACTCGCCTAAACATCTGGATGAGCGATGCCTATCGGATTAGGACGAACGTAAATGCGAAGGGTATTTTTCGTCGAGTCATCCGTCGAGGCGGACTTGAAGATCTGCGAAAGATCGGTCGTGAAATGTGCGCGGGACAGCGTTGCACACGCGTCTCTATTCACAAAAATGTAAGAGGCCCGATCGGTTTGAATCGAGGCAAACGGTGCCTCGTTCAAACGTTCAAATTCGTGCTCCGCCCGGGATCTTCATGAAATTGCAATGCAGCTCGCGTTGCACCGCGATTACGCTTTGACATATTATGAAAGCGTGAATCACCGTCGCGTAGCTTACCGTTCCTGACCGCGATAGAAGAGGCGGTCGCCTTGGGAAAAAATCGATAAGGCAGATACATCAAAATGATACAAAGGGCGCGGTGTACGCGGTAATGCTTCAACTATAGCGCCCATTGGCCACGGTTCATGGTTGTGAGGTACATAATAAATATGTGGCAATGTAACTAATGCAGCTTTGTAAGGCACTGTACTATTATGAAGCGTTAGTTACGATAGTACTTTGCTAGACTTCCACGACGCTACCTAGGAAGAAGTGACGTGATTCAGAATTGATTGATACTTGACGAGCGATTTTTTGGATAGATGTACTACAGCGTGACACGACGGAGGGAAAACGCGAAGACCCCCACGAGTTTCCGAGGAAGAAGTGTCGACGAAGGAGGCAACCCTTATCAAGGACTCGAGATATTATCCTCGGCATTTCGAGAGAATTCGGCCGGCCGACAGAGGAGGCCGTTGTAAGAGAAACAGGCTCGGAGACGTTCCTCGGCTGACGCAGAAACGGCACTTCTGTCTCGAACCGACCACCACATTCCACCGAACCATTTTATTTTATTGGACCGAGAGGTGTCAAATATAGGTGGTCAGGGGCCCTCCTACTTACATTCCTGCCGCTTTCCATCCTTCTTCCCGACCGGTCTGATTTCAGCCGCGTAGGTAAAAGTCTTCGAGGGAGAGGACGGACCATTGTGGCCGGGTGACAGATTTTTGACAGATTCTGTCCGATTTGGTGTCGAGTGACGGTGGCTCGATCCTCGCTGCATTCCCGGGGTTAACTAGTCTTACCGTCTTCGTGTTGCGTCTACGCCCGAGGAATCGTTTCGTTCACGACTTTTGATCGTTCATGGAATGCGAGAATAACGATGCGGGAAATTGAACGCTCTACCAAGAATTGCAATCGTTAGAAACTAATTGATCCCGATCCCCCGGTAAAAAAAAAAAAGTCGAGATCGGTACGAGGCAAGGAAAAAGTGTATCCGAAAAGAAACGTACGGTTCGTGCGCAAGTACGGGCACGGACTTATACAGCGACAGAGATTTGGGTTAGGATCTCTAATCTCTTTTTCCTTCTTGCTCTTTCTTCGTGTCTCGTCGAGTGCAACTATACGACGGGGTTCCTCGGTTTTTGTGAGGTCACGGTATACGTGCAAAAGCGCATAAAAGCCGAGGGGGCCGCACGGTGTGGGATACGGCTTATTTCGGCGACAATGCGTAGGGCCAGGCGCGAGCATAAAGGAGCACAATGCGCCCCGCTAACGTGAAAATTATTCTGTCAAACATTCGGACGTCGGATTACGGCGGCGACCTCGTGTCCTCGCAGGCCACGCTTTTTTCAGGAAAGGCGCAGCCAATAGTCTGCGCAGATGCCGAAAGGATTTCTCGGTCAACGAGACGATCGTTGATTTACGCGTCAACTCAGCGGATGGCAAATTGGGAGGTCGTCCGGCGAACGTGGAATTTATCGTGCCCGTAAAACTTCTAATATATATGCGTTATTTAAAACAAGGGTTATACCATCTTCGATGATACAATTCGCATAGCGGTCGACGATATTTCGTCGAGTATTATCGTTTCCCCCAGATGCCGCGTAAACCGCGGTGACTGGTTGCATTATTGCTTAAATGCCTCGTCGTGCGTCTCGTTTTACGGTTATTCGTATACGCGTCCACCCCTTCTTTCGCATGCAGCGCGTAAACACACGCTCTATGAAAATGAATGCCACTGTCCTCTCGTATTCTCGAAAGCAGGCAACGAGCGAAAGCGGTGTCAAAGAAATATCACGGCCGAGGTGAGAAAGGGAGACAAGAGACAGAAAGGACGATGCAATGGAGGGCAAGCTGGGCTGCAGACACGCGGAATATTGTGACATTCCTTTCTTGGCTGACATTCAATTTTCAGGCTGGTAACGTGGTGCCTCGACCGCATACACCGTACGCCCATACCTATAGAATGGAACACGATATACCCATCTACCTCCCCTTTCTCTTTCCCTTTTCACTGTACCAATGCTACCAGCCGCACCGGGGGTGCTCGCAGCGTATACAAACAAACAAAACGCCCGACGTCTGCTCGTGTCCACGAGAACCTATACACCCGCCACTAGGAATATCATCGCGCAAAGATGCTCCGCTGCATCTCCATCGGGTGGATGCGACACAGTTTGATCCGTCAACCATGGAAAAACATATTTGAATGAGATTACCCGTACGTTGTTCGCTTGGGATACATTGGAAAACTGGTTAATGCGGGAACGGCCAATGGAAACGCGCAGGACCACGCGTACCAAATGGTGCGAGCAATATCTATATATGTATCTATATATGTATCGTTAACCTCGCGGTGGAACTGAATCGAGAAAGGAACAGCAATAACGAAGGAATCGGCGCTCACAGTTCGCTATACCCTTCCACCGGTAAAAAAAAAAAAGAACGGAGCAAAAGCTTACGTGGGTACGCGTATCTCGAAAAACGCATCTACCGTCGACTCTTCCAGCCGCGAACAATAGTGAGGGGAAAAGGGAGAGGTAAGAAGCGGAAGAACGTTAAAGGGAACAAATATTGCCGGCAAGCCGAGGATGTTATATCCGAGCCAAGGGAAACGTTAGCTCGACCGCGCTTTTACCTCCAATTAGCATCTCTCTTAATGACGATCAATCACGTGACGTTCATCAGCGCACATTACCTTGCATATGCCTTGCGAGTACGCGTCCACGGTTATACATTAAATACGAATACATGCACATCCACACGGATGCAGTCGCTCTAGTTGCGCATAGAAGACGCGAAACACCGTGGAGAGATAGAGAGCGAAAGACCGGGAGAGAGTAAGCTCGACGGAGAAGGACGGAGGGGATCTATGAAAAAAGTCCTTTCCCCTACTCATCGAAATCTCACCCCGCCAGCAACAGCAACGTTCTCCCCTCGGAAACGCGTGTAACGAATGCAACGTGCACCCTGCACTCTCGCGCTCCCTTTTCCACCCTGCTGGCCGGCTATTTCTCTTCGATTCCCCTCCATTTCCATCCCCACTCCGCGGGCAGGGATCTTTATTTTTAACCTTCGACCGGTCGGAAGGTATGTGGCGTACATTCACCACGCCCCTACCGTTTCCGTTCCTCCAATCGCTCTGCTCGTGACCGGCCATTTTGGTCCATGCGGAGGCTGCGCGATTATCTTTCATCTTTGTCCTTCGCCGCACCCTTTGACCTCCGTATGTGTGGGTGCACCGCGGAAGGATGTGCGCGAGTACGGTTCGTAAAGCCGAAACGCTTGCACAACTGGTGGGGCGTGGAGCGGGCAAGGCGTATCGTCGACAAGGGTTCGCTTGATCTTTCCTCAAGTTTCTTTCGAATTTCAGATCGCGAACTGGTTGCTCGATTCGATTCGTCGCCGGGAACGATCCGATAGTTGATCGCGATTCGCGAGATCCAGACGTATTTGATTCGTGTGCCAGGCTGGAATTCGAGGAACATAGTCGTGGGCTTCTCGGCGGCTCTGCTGGAAAGCGAAGGAAAGTATCGCTCCGTCTCTTTGGCGTCGCAGTACAAAGCCAAAGTAAATAGGTGACCCTTTATCATAGAAGGAGAAAAGGGCGTAATAAGGTATTCGACAGACGCAGAGGTGACGTAGAAAGATTGCACACCGATCTGTGCTCCAATTTTTGAATTTGTGCTCTCGGCGCCTCTGCTCCTAAAAGGGCCACCCGCGATCTTTACCAGCATCCACTGTGCTCTAATATTGTCATTGCACTAACGCGTAAAGTCGCCATTAAAATTCTTTGCGAGCGTTCCATCGAAGAAAATTGTGAGTCCGACGGCCGGAGAGGGGCGTGAGGAGTGAATAGGAGGACGGACCACGAGCCTGCACACACCTATTCATTCTTTCTGTCTCTCTTTCCCTTCCTCCGTTCCCCCTTAACCGGGTCTATAGTCCGGCACTGTGATCGTGCCTGTGCGTATACACGAAAAAGGCAGCACATTATCAGGCGTACGCTTGTATCCATCGAGGCAAGAGGTTGGCCACGAGATTGGTGGGGGAATGCTCATGAGACAAGATAGAAGGTGCGAGGGCCGCGATATTCCCTTGGAGGTTGGAGTCTTCCTTTCTTTATACGAAACACGGCCGCCGCTCCCAGGATTCTTCGTGTGTGTTCCATCGAGCTGCTCGAACGAGAGAGGGAAATAAAACGCGTAGAGGACGAGGGGTGCAAGGGAGAAGATTGCGCCCACTCTCTCCCCGTCCCCGTTGACCAGCGAATTCATCGGCATCGCGAGCATATCCTAGAGACCCGGAGCACGACGCAGCGGCTCCGAATTGTTCCGCGTGCGCGCCTGTGTGTTAGAGGCAGGCTCGAAGGGAGCTGGTGGGGACTGGAAGGGAGAAGGTAGGAGGACGAGCCGCGGGGACGAAGGTAGCGCTATCGAGTGGCGGTACCAGGAAGCAGCGGCGTCGTCCCTCGTCATCGCCGACGCCGAGAGAGAAAGAGAAGTCCGCCGCCGAGAGAGTATCCAAGATATTGCTGCTCTCGCGCGATATACACGGGCCCGTGACCGAACCGAGTTTCACGGAACGATTTCTCGTAGCTCGCGATCCGCCGGCATTGGAAACATCCGAACGGTCCAGTTTCCCGATCGCGTACCTTGCGTCCAGTCGCGTTTCATCCGATCCCGAAGACGCCCGCACTTGACGAAAGTCTGCAAGGAGGCCGCGAATCGGCGGCTATTTCGCGACTGAACAACCGTGCCGTGTGATCGCGATCGAGGACTATACGACGACCGTCCAGAGTTACGAGTATTATGAGCGCGATTCGCGTGTGATACGGCTGGAGTTTCGAAACCGCAGGGTTGCGAGATCGCGAGTGACCTACGCCACGGGACAGACCTTAACGATTCCGGGAAGCCGCGGAACCTGCGGGACGGACGACGAACGGATTTTCGGCAAGGAGGAGAACAAAGGTAAGAGAAACACCTGCGATTACTTGCTACTGTTGCCGTGCGCCGCGGCTACCGCTTCCCCGATAGGAGCTGAGAATCCTTTAGCCAATGTTTCTCAATGATCGTATACACCTCCTACGGTGCCGGGGCTGAAAGTTTCAGGCCGAGCTGCGAGTCAAATTCTTTTGTTCCCCTTCATTCCGCTTGGTTCGTTAAGGAAGCAAGCCACGGACAATCCGGCTTTCCGATTTCCGAATTTTCAAAAGTTTCAGAAAATTGCTCGGCATAGCTCCCCATTTAGAAACGAGGACTCTCATGATGCTATCCTTGTAACACCTTGTAAATATTTGCGGATCGTGCGTATCGGTTCTTACAAGACTCGAGGACGAGCTGTGTTTGATAACACCTCGTCAGCCGACCATTGTCAAATTGCCAGAAATACGTACGAGAACTGGGTAGTACTAAAGTGTTTTCGTGATTGGATTAGCGTACATCGTACTATACTACAGTGGGATACTATTAAATATCGATTTGAATTGCGTTCACCGAGGTAAATATTGCCGCCCGGAGAGGTAATCCTGAATGCGTACGCGAGGACGTGCATCGTTTGCGTTAGCAGGAAATATTCCTTACTCGATTGTTAAATCTGAAAAGTAGCGAGGCAATTGGAATCTGAATATTATGAAGACACTATTGCTGAACAGCATCGCCGCATGCCTTGCTCCTGGATACCTATAGCGAGCGATGAAAGTTGCTCTAGGTTCGTCTCGTCGCTAGATTAATCTGGTCGGAGAACGAAAATCTCTGCTAAGTCCAAAGGGAGTCGAAGCACGATTTCAGCGTAGACTAGAAGCAATTCGTTTAGAGGATTACAGTAGCTAATCGTATGGTCGTTCTGTTAATTGCGGCCAATTAACGAAATACCCTTCTCTCTTTCTTGCGGCGTTTTATCACCTTCGGCTCCATTCACGATCGGCCCTGCCTCTCCTTTCGCAACGAACGTTCCGAAGCAGCGGTAAACCATCGTATATATTTGTCCGAATAGCGCAACGTCATCTCCGCTAATCGCCACGAAAAGTACGCGAGTGTATGCGGCTTTTCGATAAAGACCGCACGCGCTGGAGTAAACGAAGAGCGAATCCGCCTCCAAACACATCAATCTTGGTAGCAACCTTTTTTTTTTTCTATACGCGTATGCTATCCCAGAACTTTTTAGTCGCCAAGCGCCATTGCAACCGACTACTGCTACAACAATTTTACCACCTACCCGGCTAGCGTTACGTCCCAAAGCATGTCGCGTGTTTCGCCAATGCAATCGGAGCGAGAAGGGGCGTGAAGCGGAACGGTTCCCAATTGGCGATAGTGTGCGAGAGCTTGTGGTTCGGGACGATTATTTTCGTGGACCGCTCGTCCTTTTTACGGGACACTTGGTGCCGGCAAGTTTTCTCGCCGAGAAGTGGCCGACAACGGGGGGCTGACCATACGCGTCCCGTGTCCAGGCACCGAGCGAACTGACGGACAAATGGACAATGAGAACGAGGAATGCCCCGCAGAGCCAGACATGAAGACGTCACTCAGAAACGGTAACGGCCACGACGGGGTCAGCTTCGGGCTAACCGTTCCGCGCTGCCTCGAACCGAGCCGAGTGAGTCAGCGACGAATCCTGCCAGACCGTCGGACGTCGCTCCGAACGAGAGGGCTACCTTTCTCAAACTTTCTATCGAAAATCTATGTCGGCCAGATCGAGCCGCTTGGAACGCGATGCTGCTCCGATGTCGCCTCGCGCATTCACGTTTACTCCTCAAACTTAACTCGCTCTTTTGAAACTCTTGTCCCAATGCAACCGCCGCATGTCTTTCGGTACGTTTGAGTAAACGAGCATGCCTACTTGTTAGAAGGGAGGGAAACTGCTTCCGTTCCGTCGACGAACGTCGAACGAACCAGCAACGTGTCTATGATTGTGCCGATGTTTCTAGCAAAGCGGACAGCGCAGAACGAGGCACTGTTCCGGCGTACCGTTGCTTTCTTAATACGGTCGTATATTAACACTCGCGACGATTAGCATAGACGGTCGGTAGCTGGTAATTTATAAGCGATGACATGCGTCACGACGAGTAGGTACCAGTCTTGTACCGTGACCGTGTAAACGTGAGCATCAGAAAAGTGTTACAAGGGTCCGGTGATATCGAAACGGCTGAGACATGCCGCCTGGCCGGGATATCTTTGGACCATCTTCCGTCGCAGTGGAAATTTTTCGCTCGCTCCGTGCCGCGGGCAGAGTTTTCACGTCTAAACGCGATCCGGTCGGAAACACGAATTTGTCCCTCGAGGAGTTTTAGACAACAAGGTAAACTCATTGTTGTAAGAGCACGCGTAATCCTTTCCAAATAAAATCCGATCTTTTTGACAAGCAAAACGGGAAAGAATTTCCGGACGAGTTAAGTAGATCTGTTTCAACGGGCTGGCACCTGTACACGGATCCTGGAGTGTCCGAAAGGTTTGCAAATAGCTTTAGGTTGTTTCTCATTGCGGTCGACGTTGAAAGGACGGTTATTTGGCGCGTCGGCGGTGCACGGCTATGGGTATCTATAAGTTGAGCCGCGTACCACGGGCACCACGGGACCATTGCCACAACAGAGACCCCCCGGTTTGGTTAATAATCAGCCTCATTGTCGTTTTGAAAAACAGCCTTCGGCTTCCTAGGACCCGGCTCCACCCCCTTCTAGTTCGCAATGAACTGTCCCTGACAGTTTTCGCTTTTACACTATCCCCGCCACTATCCTTCTTCTACACCAATTAGTGGTTTCGTTGAAGCTCGCCAGGGGTTCTGGTTATCCTGCGAAAGGTGCTAGGCAGAACCCTACTTTGGGAACACCTGGATGCGGTTCATCGCTCGCTTCCCTTCTAGGGACCACCTCGCGCTCGTGCCATGCCGGCTAGATTCCTTTGCCGTGAAATAAAATGGATGCTCTAATGAGGGACAATATTTGGGATTCGCCGAAGCTCGTTTCTATGCTTCGAGAGGAAGCGTAGGGAATAAGACTTGACCAGCCAAACTAAAAGATTGCTTTTATCGGCGTGGCTGTGTGGATCAGGATATGACCGGCGCAAATTATTATTAACGACTGGCATCGGGCGTTCAGTGTTGCGTCTGTTTCGTTTGAAGCATTACGAGCGTTGGATCTTTGTTAAGCAGATTCGAAGAAACCCGCGATTCGCGCTGGCTGCGCTTCAAATAAATTCAACTAATATCAATTTTCCTTTTTCATAAATGATCAACGCGTGTTCGTTACGCGATGCTATCGCAATTAACTGCGAAGACGGTAGTCTTGCTCTTTTCCAACCGTACCGTCGGAAAACTACCGTCGATGGAAGAATTCGCGCGCACGTAAAAGGTTGTTAAAGATACACCGTCGAATTATCGTGAGAAAAATAATTCAGGAGGAGACTACATCGATTTGGTGAATCGCTGCTGCTGGTTCTATTCGTGTCGCTCTCGGTCGGGTCGGTTTATAATAAGGCGCTATATGGGACCGCGCGCAGGTGTAAGGAGGTGTCCAGCACCTTAAAGCTTCCAGTAGGGTCGAACAGAGCGGCATATTTCATCCATTGTCGCCCCTCAACTCCGGCGGCGGCACTTTTCAACTTTTTATAGAGATTTTTATACCGCTATATCTATACCGCTCTACACTGTCAGGATGCGCTCGAATGGACGGAGACAACGGTATACGGGGAACGAGGTGAATAGAGATGGCGATAGGCGAAGGTGGAGGGAGGGTTTGCCTCATCGCGCGCCTCTGAATATGAATATAATAATGAGAACGGGTTTCGTCGTCGTTCCGCTTCTCCGCTCTTCGTCCTTCGGCTTCTCTTCGGTTCTTCTCCTCTCACGAGCAGAGTCGCTCCTCATCCTCGTCTCTCCCGTCCTCCTCCTTTTTCCGTTTACCACGATATTATATACGTAAGCGCGCACGAGATGCGCCGGGAGCCACGGCAACAACAGCAAAACGAGACGTGTCACTGTACCTGTTAAATTGCCTCCTCGCACCGAACCCCCAACCCTACGTTCTCCTCTGATGCGAGCCGATCCGTCGCGTCGGCCGCTGCCACTCCTCCCAGCGTGATAGAATGATTATGCGCGCGTACCGAACCGTATAACAGCTCCCAAATCACCGATCTACGGTCCGATAAAAGAGTCGCAGTTTCGTACGAACCGGAATAGATACGACACTCTTTTTTCACTTGTTGTCATGTTCCGGGTGAAACTATTTCGTTTCTGACATCCACCGCTCGTGTGACAACTAACATTCTTGTTGCTTACTCAGAGATATCGGAAGAGGGTATCAGTTGACTCTTTAATAAATTTGCAATTACCGTTCTAAAATATACCGAACAGAAATATGCTGAAAGCGTGGGTGAATTAAACGCCACAAAACGGTGTAGTTTACGGTAACAGCGTTGAAACGAAACGCGCTACCGAAAACGTTCTGCCCTGCCAACTTATCGTAATCGTCCTCGGTTGATTGTAAAAACCACGGGGAATCCTTTCTTCCACGCTTCTCTGCTGCCTGCAGCAGCAGCAGCAGCAGCAGCTACGGATTGCGTGTATCAAGGGACAGTGACGATAGAGGGAAGAAAAGAGAGGCTGCGAGCAGCGAACGATAGGTGGAAGGAGGAGGATCAGGAAACGGCCGACGGTGGATGTGGATACGGAGAGAAAGAAGAGGCAAGGAATGTTGTACACAAAGGTGTTGAGGTGGATACCCCGCGTGCACGCGAGAACGGCTGAGCGAAGAAAACGTCCGAAGAAAGGGAAAAAAGGGGGAAAGGAGGGAGATACGAAGGAGGAACCCTTTGCATCGGTGGGTGCGCGTACCCGCTATCGATATATTACGCGGCCTAGGTTGGTGTGCGTGCAAAAGGGTGAAAAGGAGGGACATATTTTATATTTATGGCTATTTGCCGCTACTGTGCTCTCGCGCCGCCGCGCCGGCTTGTGGCAGAGAGCTAACCGGCCTCTCCTCCTCTCCCATCACCTTTCGTTCCTTCCCCAACCCCTATAGGGGCTTCCTTGTTCGTTTTACTGGCGACCACAGCATACATATATGCTCGTTTCTCTTCCTCTGACACTTCGTCGGCGATACAGGACGCACAACCGGCGGCCCGACCATGTGTCATCTCCCATGCCATCCCATATTCCGTTCCTACCATGATATGCTCGCTCCGCGCTAACGTTGAATATCCTTTATGGGTGTGCGCGTTGTCCCACATCTATATATAGACGCGGGGTGCCGCACGGGGTACAGGCAGCATCATAAGAAAGTTTGCTCCCGCGAACACCTAGCTGATTAGGCCGTCTGCTGCAGTCTCTCGCGTTTTCGGTACTCGTTTCTCATCGTAGTTGTAAAATATGCGCGTACAAAGAATTCGATGATCGTGGAAGACTCGTCTCGAGAACACAGGAAAATAAAGCAACGACCAATTGCGATCGGTTTGGAACAGAACTTGCGGCTATTGGTTATTATCGATCGGTCAGCATTCTTTCGTTTACTCGTTAATATGAACTGTCCGAAAGGAAGTTTGATCGAAGCTGGCGAGATATTTCGATTTCCTAGGAGGACTGTACATTTGTCGGAATCATCGCTGGCAACGGCATGGCACCTTCGTTCCTCCTCGGCATCCTTTTTATTTCGATCGCTCTTCTTCTCCTTTCCCTATTCAGTTTTACTTTTTGCGTGCGTTTGCCGAGGAATTTATGAGCGTGGTTCGCGAGTTAGGCCACCGGGTGCCTCATCCCTTAATTAAGGATTGTGCCACCGATTTGCCGTCCCCTTCGCAAATATATCTCTTTCTCGTGGCCGGTCGTATCGCTGACCTTGACCCGCGCGTAACACGAACAGGTCGAAACGTTCGATACGGACGACCTTAATCTCGCGGCTGGGATCGAGGTGAAAGTTTTCGCGGTTATCATCATCATCATTACGCGGCCGACTTCCGTACGGCAGCAGTGGAAAATTCTTCGGTCGCTACGTTTACTCCCGTTCGCGGGGAAACCACAGCTACCGTTGCCGCCTCCGAGTTAATCCTTTGAATGAAAAACGAGTATTCTCGTTTCGGACGGGCCAAACTGTGACCGACAGCCTCGCGGAAAAACCACCGACTAATCCTTTGCCCTGCGAGGACTACGGTGGCGTTCTCGCGCATAAAAGTTTTCCCTCACGATTCGAATGATCGAGTTATGGCGCGGGTACGCAACAGCTTCTTTACGAGCGATCTATCAACGGAGCGAAAAAAACACGAGGAGAGGAGAGAAGCAGGCTAGGGGCAAGGTAGCGAGGAGACGAGATCGCGTCGGGCACGTTGCGTGGATCCTTAATGCAAAGCGACTACGGGCGACGAACCGTGAGCACCCCGTCTAATGCCTTCTAAAAGCATCCGCCGAAACCCGACGGGGAGGAGAGCCGAGAGCTAAGGGCGGAAGCGGAGGCGAAGGTGGAGGCGATGGTATGGACGAGAAGAAATACGAGGAGCATAAGCAGCGAGGAGATTGAAAGAAAAGAGTGAAGCGAGGAGGAACTCGAGGAAACAAGAGTCGAGAAGCTTGCGAGGGCGCAACAGGGAACATCGCGGCGTGCTATCATCGGGGTGAAGGAATATCGTGCAGTAATTTGTCGAAGCGTGTCCAAAGAGGAAGAATCGACGCGACGAGTTTATCCCCTTCTTCCAATTCTTCGGAAGTTTGTCTTGCTCCATGCGCGACTAATCGACGGTTAATGTAGCGACGCGAAACACAACCCTCCGACCATTACGAGGCACACGGTTTCCAAGGTGTCTCCATACTTCGTATCTCGGTGATTACGAGGGACCGGCGAACGGTGTCGAGCTACCGGGTCGATAGAACGAGATAATAAAGGAGTCACGCGTTTATCGCTGAGCGTTTAATTAAACGACTCGGTAGTTCTCTGCCGCGGAATAAATCAACATCTTTACGACTTTGCGTTCGGTAAATGTAACCGCGTTAAAAAATATCGTGCGGCATATGACGGACGATAATTACGAGACGCGTTCATTACGACTTTTTTTCATTCGTCGGGACCGAGCCAGCACATTTTGTTCCGGACGTTCAGAAGTGCCGTGAAAAAGAAAAACGTATCGCGCTGGCGACCGCGATTCCGACCAAATTTTCTCCTTTAAACCATGGACGAGTAGAAAGGTCTTACGGCGTACAATTAAGGGGCTCTATTGTTCGCGACCCTTAACGAGTCTAGAATCGAACCGGTTCCGCGGCGATCCAAATTAGGCGTCGTTATCGTCGCCACGAGTAGCAACATCGATCGGAGCCCCGAAAACTTTCACCCCCTGGAGGCTTGTACGCGGTGTTGGAAAAATAGTTGGGAGATTACCGTAGGTAAAAGCGTCGGAAGAGTGTGCTCTTTCGCGCGGAATGCACGGAATAGACCAGGCGAGATTACGGAGGTTTTTGCGGTTCCTTTAGTGGGAAAACGATGTAAACGCGTTGGGAGATCCAATCTGGAGGACCTTGCGTCCCTTGACGACCGACGCCTGCGGTGCGAGCCTCTCTTTCCCTCCCTCGAAGGACACTATCCCCTTTTTCCTCGCAGATGGGACGGGTGTACCTTTTCGTACTTTGCATCACTTAACGCTTCATTGAACATTTTCATGCCCGGCGCTTTCCCGAAAACGCGAACAGAGTAGACCGCAACGATGGGGCGTGCGGTGCGCACTGGGTTGCCGCAGGGCCCCCGAAGATTTTTCAGACCGGTGGATCTTTATGTCCGAGATGTCTTTCTCCGAGAATATCGTCGGCGCGTCGCGGCAATACGGGGCCCGAGTCTCGCGAGAGACTCTTCCTGCGCTGTAGCTGGTCGACGGTTTAGCGACTCGAGAAAGAAAGAATATGTTAAAACTGCTCCATTCCATTGTCGCGGGCGGAAGGATCGGCCCGGTGCATTTTGTTTGTTTTTCTTTTTTAACAGGTCAATCTCACGATTGACATTCCTAGGACCGATTAAGATTCCTGTGAATGAACGTCCGGCCCGCGAACGGAGCATCGCAAGATCGTAGATAACGGTAGAGTAGAACTAGAATGACATAGGTTCGACTCGATAATCTGAACGACGTTACGGCTTTTAAGTAGATTCCTTTAGCGGGACGGGGTCGAGTCACCTGATCGAAGGGGCGACTTGCCACCTTAAGCAGGAAATATAAATTAATTCGACTCTCTTCGGGGGTGAACGTCGTAACGCGGTAGAGGGTGGGCAACCGTTCGGTGTCCATTCATCGTTCTAGCAGGACTATAAATCGTACGCCCTCGGGTTCATTGTCCAATTCGACCTTACTCCGTGAGAAACGGACACGTGGTTTTTTCCTAGCTCGGTATACCGTATATAATCCTTCGTGCACTTGTTGCGATGTGGCGAGCACCAAGATTTTTGGTGGTGTTCGGTTTGTTTTCTGTTCGATGATTTATCGACGCTCATTCAGGCCATTCTACAACCCCATAGCTATTAATCGTTACGCATTTCCACGAAGAAAAATTTACGGTCCCTACGATCCGAAGATGAAAGGAGAAATAATATTAGTTTCACTCGGGGACTCGGAAGGACGCGACGGAGAAATAGATATTCGCGGTGGCTTTATCGAACCAATCCCGTGATAAAATCTCGGTATTTTATTAAGGGCCGGAGCGTAGCAGCAGTATTATGTAACCTCGTAGCAATAAACGCGTCGTTTGCCAGTGATTAACTACACAGAGAGATACGCGAAATCCCCTAGGGGCGGGCGAGAACCCCCCCATGAAGGTCCGCGCAGGCTGCCGAACGACGGACCGTTTCTAGCCGGCGCTTTCTTTCTCTTTTGGCAGCCACGCCGCAATGCTCCGTCGGACGAGCACACACGTGGCGCGATATATGCCGTAGAGAAAAGGGCCGTTTAATCCCATTGGGAGTGCTAATCTTTGCGCGCAGGAAGCCCCCCCGCAAATACTCCATAAACGCCCCTCGCGGTACAATGGCCCGCAGCGCCGTGCCGCCACCAACCGTGAAAATAGGCCGCAATGTCAACCCTCCGTTCGTCTCCCTATCGCGACTCCTCCAGTCGTCAATTTGTTGCAATTTTCATTAACGTTGTTTACGCCTCCTCGAGTTGGCGTCGAGGATGCACTAGACTCGATGCCCTTCTTTTTTTTGCCTCTTCATCGAAGGTCCCACTTCGAGAGCGTGGATTACGCAATTCCTGCTGTATTTATTATATCGTGGCAAGTTCGGACGAGATTGGAAAGTAAAAAGACGCGAGTCCCCCCGAGAAACGGACGGACGTGTATCGTCGGGGATCCACGGAGCCGACCCCGTCAGCTTTCGAGAAACGAGACGCTCCGACAGGTTGACGCGCGAGATGGAATCTGCGCCCACGAGGGATGCCCGCAGAATGTATTCTACGTGTCGCCGGTGTCAAATCGTTAAAAGACTCGAGGGGACACGCCTTGCCCGGGGACACGTTCGGTTAGGCGACCGTCGTGTCCTCCGCTTTTACCCTGACACTTTCGACTTCCGTCGTCCCATAAAACTATCGTGAAACGCAGAAGAAAAGATCCATTTCAGACGGGGCGCGGTGCCCGCCCCCCCCTTCACGGGGAAAATTGTTGCCTTTAACGTCGGGCAAACTACCTGGACAGGTGGATATTGGAACATTGTGCCCCGCTATACTATAATATAACCCTGGTGCCTCGATCGAGGTGTCACGTCCCCGACACGTCGTGTCACACTGGTCGCAGTCATCTCTGCCCTTTCTTTTCTCGATTTCGTCACTTTTTTTTTTCTACTCGGACTGCCTCTCAAGCGTTCGAGTCGCCAGGCTTTGCTCTCCTTCGTGTAATACGATAAGAGTACAAGAAAAGTCACTTCGGGATAAATCGAATATGAAAACGTGGACGGAACGCGATGCGCATAATCCGTCTTATCTTGGTGGATAGATAGTGGCCCGCGCGGGACATAGAGGCGCGACGAGAGTTTGTCAAATTCGAGAATCCCTCTGAATCGGGTAACACGAATAAATACGCGATTTGCAATTATTTCCGAGCCTAATACGACGTGACGAGCATTGTTCTTCGATAATACTAACGAGGGTTTTCGAGGACGGTGAATGAAATTGTCGAGTTGGACGAGCGAGGAAAGGGTTACCGCGGAGGATACATGTCAGGCGTTTGCCAGGGCAGCTCTCGTGCGGTGAGCGACATTCGCCGAAAATTCTGCTTGTACAATGGAACTTCGGCAGGTAATAAATTAACCGGCGTTGAGCCCACGTGCAAGCAGGGCGATAGCGGGAAGAGAGAATGCCAATTACCGCAAGGCATTGACGTCCTAATGGGGTCTCCTGGTGGTAGAGAGGAAGGATTAGCCGTTTGTCGAACGCTGTCGATCCCGATTCCGATTCTCCTATTGATTCAGAAGCTACGCTGAAACCGCAGCCCTCAGGGGCCGGGGGAAGGCTTATCAAGATTAAGTTGCGATTTTTTTTTTGGATTACACGCCAGATATCTCGTGGTTGATCTTTTTTTTCCGATTTCCGCGCAAATTCGTTGAGTTTTCGTTTCGGTTCTCGTACTCGTTGCTGGCGATCGTAATTCGCGCTATAAGTAATAGCTTATTATATTCGGAAACTACGAAATCTCGTTGCCAATAATAGGATTTTCAAAGTTAAGATAACTGATAGACTCTAACCGGATTACAGAAGCGTCTGTGAAACGTTTAATGTATGGAAGGAATTATATCGGGCGCCAGAGACCAATATCGCCACGTAATTACCCTAATTACAAGACTATCCGAGGTGCCACCGTTTCTTCCAGCGCTCTTGTTGGACGGAAACGGTTCGCGTTCCTGATTCCTGGTGGGCTGGCAGAAAAGTTAGGAAACTACGAAGAAAGAGCGTCCAGTTAGATAAGACGGAAGTCGTTGAATCGAAGTCTTCGACTTCCTTTCTCGAGTCGGCCGAGATTCTTTCGAAAAGGGTCGATCCAAATTTACCGTGAGATCGCCCAGCGGGTGTCTAACTCGGTGTTCCTCGCACCTACGTACCCGTCGCGCACCTGTGCTCACAGAAAAGAAAAACGAAAGCTCTCGAGCAGGCCCGGAAACGAAATTCGCTTGGCCGCTGCCGATTTTTGTCGTCGGTACATGCCCACATAGCCCCGCGCGTGATCGTATATACGCGACGAATAATGGGGAAGACGAAGGGGCAGGCTCACAGTCGCGTTTTCAACGCTACCGGTGTAACAAAGGAGACTTCGATCCTCGGATCGAGCTCGACACAATGCATCGCTGACGTGTTTATATAGCTGCAGAGAGCGAGAGGCTGGCAGGGGCAAGGTATACACGGGAGACCGTGTAATTTAGTTATAGATCAGTTTGTTACAATTTGGCATTTCGTTTGTACGGACCCTGTAAACTGTGTTTACCCAGGCCTCTATGATCGACGAGTAAACGCGGTTTGTTTAGGAGCAGCTATCCCGGCACGGACGAGCCCTCTGACGAAGGCTTGCCCTTTTTCACCCTAACGCCGACCACCGTGTTTCCCTATTTCTATTGCGTATCGGTTGCGCGCGTACGGTCGGACGTTGCATCGGAATTTCGTACGCAGACGGAACGGATGTAAACTGCGGCGAGCAGTTCTTCGCGTACCAGGCAGACTGTTCCTACGGTAATCATTTCGAAAGCGTTATATCCGAGTCGATGATCAGCCGGGATTTCTTACAATATCTTGAGCTGCCCATTTGGAAGCGAGTTTGGTATAATAATAGGCACGCAGCAGGCTCGAGATCTTCAAAGTGCCGTGCCGTTCGGTGGCAACGATAGATACTTAAAGGATCGCCAACGAGAGGCTCTAACCCTTACGGCCGAAAATGCATTGAATCTGGTAGTCAGCTAGTCGAACGATATTTTAGTCGTGTATTTGGAGGCAAATAGGTGTATACACGCCAGTCGTGTTAATCCGAGCGGGATCTCGAGAAATCTCTTGGTTTTGCCAATTAGGCTCTACTCGAGTAGGACCGGGGGGGGGCATGCAAAGGAAACGATCCCGAGGCTATAGGAGAAGAACACGCGGGAGAAACGAGGAAGGAAGTATCGTACGAAGAAAGAAAGCGAGTGTAGCTCTTGTTTCTGACTGGGCGCAGGAGAGAACCCAGTTTAACACGGGCTTTAACCAATTCAATTCATAGGCTCGGGTTAAGCCAGGATTTGTGGCTTAGCACTGATGGTGTTTGCTACCACCACGAGAGATTTAACTGTTTCTGCGGAAGACCGTCCTCGGACCGCCGCGCCGCGCCGGCCAGGTATGCGTTATACGTGCGCGTAGTCGCCAACGTAGACCGTCGCTCTTTCACCCCGAATGGATCCGAGCGCAGTACTTTTCCTATTCTTAATCGTTGCTCTAAAATTAAGATTATCTTCGAGACGGACCTTGCTAAGTTGGCTTAGAACGGTTACCGTATCGCGTAGGGGTGGATCGAGGATAGATCAACCGATCGCAAATTACTCGTGACAAAGTGCAAAACTTGGATTACGTCTAGATGCACTCGATTGAAACTCTAATTCCATTAGGACTTTTTCTTTCGGTTCGAATGCCAGTGGAATCTCCGAGCGGGGAAATAGAGGGCCGGAGGCGTTTTAGGGGCGTGGTGTGTAGGCATTGACCTGAAATTGGCGTTTGAAAGGTCGCTTTCCTTCGCACAGATGATGCCGAGGCCTCTGCGACGAGCACCTACTGTGCATAATGATAATTATAATTCTACTTCCAATAAAATGAGGGGCGTTTACGGTACCGCCCAAGTTCCAACCCCTATCACCGACTTCCTTGATCTATGGACCATAAAATAATTTGTATACAGTGGCCGATCTCACCCAACTAGATACTTACTCGACGAAATTACGTTAATTTCTATCGGCAAAGCTCGACAGTGCTTTCTATTCGCAACACAAATGATTTGATTTCGGTGAGTACCGATGAGAAGAAATAACGGTAGCAACGAGAATAGTTGTATTTATTTATTTTTTCTTGTCGCGTTTCGGTAACTCCGCAGGACCAGCCGAATCTCGGCGAGTCTTAAAAAAGTAGTCGACAACGGAGCTGCGCGTTCCAAATACCTGGCTACTTTTTTTTTCACGCGTATTAAACAATATACTTTAGAAATCTCTGCTGGCCGAGCGTCGCGGATGGAGGGGGTCGATGAAAAATGTTTCTCTCTTTGTATTGGGAATTCATCGACGAGGCGCACGCACTCGAAAGCAAGCCCGGTAAAAGCGATGGCCGCAGCGGTGAAACGAGCCGACCGAGCGGTGAGCGGAGAGCGTGTATCGGTGTGCCGTGGCACGCCGGTAAATATGTGCTCGCATGACACATATGTATCTGAACATAGCAGCCCAGTTGGGCCTCTAATGATGATCTACGGTTAGCTACCGCGCACAGCTTCTATAAACCTCCTAATTTCTCCTCTATAAATTCGTCGAGGAGGACCGGCCCCCCCCCCCCCCTTCCTCCGTGGCTTTCTCGTGGTTTTTACTTTTCCGCAAAGGATCCCGTGAGCCGGCACGACCGATCGCCTCCCATCCCTCTTTCCCACATGCCGTCGTAAATACGCAAACGTATTTAAGGTATCGCGCGTGTGTTGCCCTTATCCACGAACCGCCGCGACCAGTGCAGATCATTTATTATTTACCGCAGTTTATGTGCCTTAGCGAAGACAGTGAGAGTCGGACAGGGTAGCAAATACGTACGGTAGTAAGAGTGCCGAGGAAGATCCCGGTTCCACGTTGCTACGAGATGACAAAGGCGGGAGTTGTCGCGTCCTTTATGTCGACCAACTAAAAACACGTCAGCGGCTGTGTCGTTTTTATTTTGCTCGAGCCACCACCGGTATCGAAGTGGAAGCACCTTATATGGAATTTACTTCGGCTAACGCAACGCGAGCGGACTGAAGTCGCGGTGTTACTGCCAATAACAATCGATTGATGCAAGGGTGCCTCGGGGATTTGGCGCTTTTAGAAATGGGCATGCCGAGGAAATCCGTGTGTATGTAAACCGGTTACGCAATACGTCGGAATTCGAGTGAAAGTGGCGAAGCCTATGAAGCACTGTGCCTGTGAACTGCGAACATCGAATACACGTTTTTCTTGCAACTATGCAAATTGATTGACCGTTAATGAACATCGTAGTTCCGTTAAACTTTTCACGATAGAATGAACGCAATCCCAATGAAGGATAACGTTTTCTCTTTTTTTGTATTTCAATGGCAAAAAACATGTTTTGTTGTATAACCTATTGCACCTAGGTAGACTCAATTTTATGAAGTGAAAGCCGCCCTATAGGGAAGCAAATTTTTTGGTACTGACTGCCGACTGAGTACAATGCCTTATGGTCCACGAGGACGAAAAGGGAGGAGGGAAAACGTCAGGGCGGAGCCTGAACGCAGGAGTAGGAATAAAATGCGCAAGCTCGACACACGCCTCTCTCTTTCTCTCCCTTTTCTTCTGCTTTACTTTTCGAGCCAGCCACTCCATCCGGCTTTCCTTTTTTCACCTTTAGATAGATTTTTTTTTACCCAGTCGACCTTCTTTCTTTTAACCTTATTCGCACAAACCTGTCGATTAAAAGCATCTTTTTCTCGATTGTGTACCAACTATTTTCTCCAGCGCTAAACACCTCGGACGATACTCGGTTATCGACACAATAAGTAGCCAACTTGCAATTAATGAGAATGATCGACATTCCGGGTCGATAAAAAACAGACGGAAAATAGAGATTTAGTAATTTCCATCCAGCGACATTTATCATGACTGCGAGTACTATTCCTATTGCTATGTGCCTTGTCCTTTCATTTACAAGTTATATCTATGTATATATTTTTCTACATTCTAGCACTTTGTCCGCACAACGTTAATGTTTCCTATTTCTACTTGAAAGCAAATGTGTCACTTACCTTATACCTGAGATGTTGTTTGGGATGCAGGACCCGCGGTCGATGATCGCCATCTGTATCGTAAGCATGGTCTGCATGGTGATCCAAACGCTGCATCCAAGCATTGTATCCGAAAGCTGCATCCAAGCGCTGCATCCGAAAGCTTTACATATTGTTCTTATATATTTTTCTACATTCTAGCACTTTGTCCGCACAAAGTTACTGTTTCTTATTTCTACTTGAAAGCAAATGTGTCACCTACCTTATACCTGAAATGTTCTTAGGGATGCAAGACCCGCGGTCGTTGATCACGATCTGCATGGTAATCCAAACGCTGCATCCGAGCACTGTATCCGAAAGCTTCATCCGAGCACTGCATTCGAGCACTGCATCCAAGCACTGCATCCGAAAGATTTATATATTTTTCTTATATAATTTTCTACATTCTAGCACTTTGCCCACACAACGTTACTGTTTCTTATTTCTAATTGAAAGCAAATGTGTCAACTACGTTATACCTTAGATGTTGTTGGGGATGCAGGACCCGCGGTCGATGATCACCATCTGCATGGTAAACATGGTCTGCATAGTAGTCCAAACGCTGCATCCGAGCACTGCATCCAAGCGCTGCATACGAAAGCTGAATCCAGAAGCTAAATCCAAGCACTGCATCCAGAACCTAAATCCAAATACTGCATCCAAGCACTGCATCTGAAACATTTATATATTTTTCTTATATAATTTTCTACATTTTAGCACTTTGTCCGCACAACGTTACTTTTTCTTATTTCTACTTGAAAGCAAATGTGTCACCTACCTTATACCTGAGATGTTCTTAAGGATGCAAGACCCGCGGTCGTTGATCACGATCTGCATGGTAGTCCAAACGCTGCATCCGAGCACTGCATCCGAAGGCTGCATCCAGAACCTAAATCCAAATACTGCATCCAAGCACTGCATCCAGGCACTGTATCCAGGCACTGCATCCAAGCACTGCATCCAAGCACTGCATCCAAGCACTGCATCCAGGCACTGCATCCAAACACTGCATCCAAGCACTGCATCCAGGCACTGTATCCAGGCACTGCATCCAAACACTGCATCCAAGCACTGCATCCAAGCACTGCATCCAGGCACTGCATCCAAACACTGCATCCAGGCACTGCATCCAAGCACTGCATCCGAGCACTGCATCCAGGCACTGCATCCAAGCACTGCATCCAAACACTGCATCCAAACACTGCATCCAAGCACTGCATCCGAGGGCTGTATCCATAACCTAAATCCAAGCACTGCATCCGAAGGCTGCATTCAGAAGCTAGATCCAAGCACTGCATCCAGAACCTAAATCCAAATACTGCATCCAAGCACTGCATCCGAAAGATTTATACATTTTTCTTATGTAATTTTCTACATTATAACACTTTGTCCGCACAACGTTACTTTTTCTTATTTCTACTTGAAAGCAAATGTGTCACCTACCTTATACCTGAGATGTTCGTAGGGATGCAAGACCCGCGGTCGTTGATCACGATCTGCGTGGTAGTCCAAGCACTGTATCCGAAAGCTGCATCCGAGCATTGCATCCGAGCATTGTATCCAAGCACTGCATCCGAAAGCGGCATCCAGAAGCTAGATCCAAGTACTGCATCCGAAGGCTGCATCCAGAACCTAAATCCAAATACTGCATCCAAGCACTGTATCCCAGCACTGCATCCAGCCACTGTATCCAGGCACTGCATCCGGGCACTATATCCAAACACTGCATCCAAGCACTGCATCCAGGCACTGTATCCAGGCACTGCATCCAAGCACTGCATCCAAATACTGCATCCAAACACTGCATCCAGGCACTGCATCCGAGCACTGCATCCAGGCACTGCATCCAGGCCCTACATCCAAACACTGCATCCAAGCACTGCATCCAAACACTGCATCCAAGCACTGCATCCAAGCACTGCATCCGAGGTTATCTATCCAGAACCTAAATCCAAGCACTGCATCCGAAGGCTGCATTCAGAAGCTAGATCGAAGCCCTGCATCCAAGAACTGCATCCAGAACCTAAATCCAAATACTGCATCCAAGCACTGCATCCGAAAGGTTTATATATTTTTATTATGTAATTTTCTACATTCTAGCACTTTGTCCGCACAAAGTTACTGTTTCTTATTTCTACTTGAAAGCAAATGTGTCACCTACCTTATACCTGAGATGTTCGTAGGGATGCAAGACCCGCGGTCGTTGATCACGATCTGCATGGTAGTCCAAACGCTGCATCCGAGCACTGTATCCAAGCACTGCATCCGAAAGCTGCATCCAGAAGCTAGATCCAAGCACTGCATCCGAAGGCTGCATCCAGAACCTAAATCCAAATACTGCATCCAAGCACTGCATCCAGCCACTGTATCCGGGCACTGCATCCAAGCACTGCATCCAAGCACTGCATCCAAGCACTACATCCAGGCACTATATCCAAACACTGCATCCAAGCACTGCATCCAGGCACTGCATCCAAGCACTGCATCCAAACACTGCATCCAAACACTGCATCCAGGCACTGCATCCAAGCACTGCATCCAGGCACTGCATCCAAACACTGCATCCAAGCACTGCATCCAAGCACTGCATCCGAGGGCTGTATCCAAACACTGCATCCAAGCACTGCATCCGAGGGCTGTATCCAGAACCTAAATCCAAGCACTGCATCCGAAGGCTGCATTCAGAAGCTAGATCCAAGCACTGCATCCAAGCACTGCATCCAGAACCTAAATCCAAATACTGCATCCAAGCACTGCATCCGAAAGATTTATATATTTTTCTTATGTAATTTTTTACATTCTAGCACTTTGTCCGCACAACGTTACTTTTTCTTATTTCTACTTGGAAGCAAATGTGTCACCTACCTTATACCTGAGATGTTCGTAGGGATGTAAGACCCGCGGTCGTTGATCACGATCTGCATGGTAGTCCAAACGCTGCATCCGAGCACTGTATCCAAGCACTGCATCCGAAAGCTGCATCCAGAAGCTAGATCCAAGCACTGCATCCGAAGGCTGCATCCAGAACCTAAATCCAAATACTGCATCCAAGCACTGCATCCAGCCACTGTATCCGGGCACTGCATCCAAGCACTGCATCCAAGCACTGCATCCAAGCACTGCATCCAAGCACTACATCCAGGCACTATATCCAAACACTGCATCCAAGCACTGCATCCAGGCACTGCATCCAAGCACTGCATCCAAACACTGCATCCAGGCACTGCATCCAAGCACTGCATCCGAGCACTGCATCCAGGCACTGCATCCAAGCACTGCATCCAAACACTGCATCCAAACACTGCATCCAAGCACTGCATCCGAGGGCTGTATCCAGAACCTAAATCCAAGCACTGCATCCGAAGGCTGCATTCAGAAGCTAGATCCAAGCACTGCATCCAAGCACTGCATCCAGAACCTAAATCCAAATACTGCATCCAAGCACTGCATCCGAAAGATTTATATATTTTTCTTATGTAATTTTTTACATTCTAGCACTTTGTCCGCACAACGTTACTTTTTCTTATTTCTACTTGGAAGCAAATGTGTCACCTACCTTATACCTGAGATGTTCGTAGGGATGTAAGACCCGCGGTCGTTGATCACGATCTGCATGGTAGTCCAAACGCTGCATCCGAGCACTGTATCCAAGCACTGCATCCGAAAGCTGCATCCAGAAGCTAGATCCAAGCACTGCATCCGAAGGCTGCATCCAGAACCTAAATCCAAATACTGCATCCAAGCACTGCATCCAGCCACTGTATCCGGGCACTGCATCCAAGCACTGCATCCAAGCACTGCATCCAAGCACTGCATCCAAGCACTACATCCAGGCACTATATCCAAACACTGCATCCAAGCACTGCATCCAGGCACTGCATCCAAGCACTGCATCCAAACACTGCATCCAAACACTGCATCCAGGCACTGCATCCAAGCACTGCATCCAGGCACTGCATCCAAACACTGCATCCAAGCACTGCATCCAAGCACTGCATCCGAGGGCTGTATCCAAACACTGCATCCAAGCACTGCATCCGAGGGCTGTATCCAGAACCTAAATCCAAGCACTGCATCCGAAGGCTGCATTCAGAAGCTAGATCCAAGCACTGCATCCAAGCACTGCATCCAGAACCTAAATCCAAATACTGCATCCAAGCACTGCATCCGAAAGATTTATATATTTTTCTTATGTAATTTTTTACATTCTAGCACTTTGTCCGCACAACGTTACTTTTTCTTATTTCTGCTTGGAAGAAAATGTGTCACCTACCTTATACCTGAGATGTTCGTAGGGATGTAAGACCCGCGGTCGTTGATCACGATCTGCATGGTAGTCCAAACGCTGCATCCAAGGACTGTATCCGAAAGCTGCATCCGAGCACTGTATCCAAGCACTGCATCCAGAAGCTAGATCCAAGCACTGCATCCGAAGGCTGCATCCAGAACCTAAATCCAAATACTGCATCCAAGCACTGCATCCAGCCACTGTATCCAGGCACTGCATCCAAGCACTGCATCCAAGCACTCCATCCAGGCACTGTATCCAAACACTGCATCGAAGCACTGCATCCAGGCACTGCATCCAAGCACTGCATCCAAACACTGCATCCAAGCACTGCATCCAAACACTGCATCCAGGCACTGCATCCAAACACTGCATCCAAGCACTGCATCCAAACACTGCATCCAAGCACTGCATCCGAGGGCTGTATCCAGAACCTAAATCCAAGCACTGCATCCGAAGGCTGCATTCAGAAGCTAGATCCAAGCACTGCATCCAGAACCTAAATCCAAATACTGCACCCAAGCACTGCATCCGAAAAATTTATACATTTTTCTTATGTAATTTTCTACATTATAACACTTTGTCCGCACAACGTTACTTTTTCTTATTTCTACTTGAAAGCAAATGTGTCACCTACCTTATACCTGAGATGTTCGTAGGGATGCAAGAACCGCGGTCGTTGATCACGATCTGCATGGTAGTCCAAACGCTGCATCCAAGCACTGTATCCGAAAGCTGCATCCGAGCATTGCATCCGAGCATTGTATCCAAGCACTGCATCCGAAAGCTGCATCCAGAAGCTAGATCCAAGTACTGCATCCGAAGGCTGCATCCAGAACCTAAATCCAAATACTGTATCCAAGCACTGCATCCAGCTACTGTATCCAGGCACTGCATCCAAGCACTGCATCCAAGCACTGCATCCAAGCACTGCATCCAGGCACTATATCCAAACACTGCATCCAAGCACTGCATCCAGGCACTGTATCCAGGCATTGCATCCAAGCACTGCATCCAAACACTGCATCCAGGCACTGCATCCAAGCACTGCATCCGAGCACTGCATCCAGGCACTGCATCCAAGCACTGCATCCAAACACTGCATCCAAACACTGCATCCAAGCACTGCATCCGAGGGCTGTATCCATAACCTAAATCCAAGCACTGCATCCGAAGGCTGCATTCAGAAGCTAGATCCAAGCACTGCATCCAGAACCTAAATCCAAATACTGCATCCAAGCACTGCATCCGAAAGATTTATACATTTTTCTTATGTAATTTTCTACATTATAACACTTTGTCCGCACAACGTTACTTTTTCTTATTTCTACTTGAAAGCAAATGTGTCACCTACCTTATACCTGAGATGTTCGTAGGGATGCAAGACCCGCGGTCGTTGATCACGATCTGCATGGTAGTCCAAGCACTGTATCCGAAAGCTGCATCCGAGCATTGTATCCAAGCACTGCATCCAAGCACTGCATCCAAGCACTGCATCCAGGCACTGCATCCAAGCACTGTATCCAGGTACTGCATCCAAGCACTGCATCCAGGCACTGTATCCAGGCACTGCATCCAAACACTGCATCCAAGCACTGCATCCAAGCACTGCATCCAAACACTGCATCCAAGCACTGCATCCGAAGGCTGTATCCAGAACCTAAATCCAAGCACTGCATCCGAAGGCTGCATCCAGAACCTAAATCCAAACACTGCATCCAAGTACTGCATCCAAGCACTGCATCCGAGCACTGCATCCGAGCACTGCATCCAAACACTGCATCCAAGCACTGCATCCGAGGGCTGTATCCAGAACCTAAATCCAAGCACTGCATCCGAAGGCTGCATCCAGAACCTAAATCCAAACACTGCATCCAAGCACTGCATCCAGAAGCTAGATCCAAGCACTGCATCCAAGCACTGCATCCGAGTACTGCATCCAAGCACTGTATCCAGAAGCTAGATCCGAGCACTGCATCCGCTTTTGGCACGTTACACATTTTACGCTTTATGCTTTTATACTTCACACTTCACGCATGCTGTTCGGAAAACAACGCAACGGAACGCGACACGACCCGACGCGATTCGCGAATATCCGGAAATTCACGAACGCGGAATAACCGTTAGAGAATGCATCGGCCATCTTTTGTCTCGCGCGATGAGAACGACCTGTCCGTTGAAAGTAACGGCAACTTCACGTACTTTCCGCCATATTAGACTCCACTTCGGCTTAATGCAATGAACTATTGTTGGACTATGCAATTAAACTGCTAATTATATGTTGAATTATACGTCTGACGGAAGAAGAGATGAATTTTATGCATAGGTGCATGTATTATTATACAATTAATGACGGTCAACGTGAAATATCTCACAAGACGGTAACGTTCGACTAGCCGGCCGCAAATGGACCCTTCCCTCCCGCCGAGCCGATTTTCTTTGTCGAATATGTAGGCACATATGAATATAATTATGAAATGTAACATACGCGCTAGATTCCCTGGCCACCCATACAACTTTAGACACTTACCGATGCATTCGACTCGCAATAATTCGTTCGAAAGAGGAGAAAACGGTTCGTGACGAAAGCTCTCCTGCTCACCCGCGGTATCGGCCAAGGAGTAACTGTCGTTTTGGCGCCAACGCAGCCAATATGTCGCGGGTGTCGGGCAATTAATTCGTCAAAATGAACGTGATTTATCGTAAGCGCTTTAAAATATTAACTCTAAGATATGGGACACGCGTGAATTATATTTTTACTGCTCTAAGACATGAAAAATGCAGCAATTATTCTTTTAAACCATTATTTCTTTACAATTCTTTTGTCATACCGGAAGTGTTAATGAGATGAATCTGGAAATGCTCATTTGACTAAGGATTTGCGCGGGACGAATGTCTCTACTTGAACCGAGTGCAATAGCTCAAAATTACTGTAAGAGCGTGATTAAGAGTAAATCGCGATTACGGGTTTCAGGTAGTAAATTCTTTTAATGAAAATTCGTAATGCTATTTTAGAATATTGTTCGTAGTAAGAAATATTCCTGTTTCTCGTATTACACATACATCGACCATGACAAATTTCCGGAGAAGCGGTTTTCCTGGAAAACGAAGTTCAAAGAAGGGCCGAATCGCGTGTCAGAGATGCTGTCAGATCACAGATCCTCAGGTATACAAGGTATTAGCAGTATGCATTCTTAAAAACTGGTCACCGACACCCTGTAATGTTTACCGTGGTTAGTTAAGACCTAAAAGGGCGCTAACAGACAATGTCTGGCAGAACGGGCAACCGTTTAAGGGTTTTTCCAAAGCGAAATACTTCTGTCCCGTTGACCACGGTCTCGCACAAATCGCCAACACTGCCGTGCTGTCCAAATTCAACGGAACAATGAGCGTCGAGGAAAGGGTCTACGTAAAGTGTTATTAATTCCTTGATTAGGGCGTCGCATCGTATGCCTGTAGCACAGGTAGAAAATAATGAGGCTCGCGAACGTCCTGGTAGCACTTGCTTCGAGGGTGCGTTTAAAACCTTTTATTGCAAGACATACGTTGCCGGGGGCAATTTTTAAGCGCACCCAGCACGTAGACAACTATTTTAACGATTTCGCCGTGGGGGCGGTCGTAAAAGTATTTAATCACTCGCGACTGAGTTATCCGTTAGCCCTGCGCGTTTATTACCGGACGTGGCGATTTATTTATTTTTGCACTTCGGACTCAAGGCGCATTATAGATCATACCCGGTACCTGTAGCAACACCAAGCAAGCTATTTAGTGTGTAAGTATAATGTAATACGGATGCCTTTATTTAACAGCTCGTGCCTTTATGTTATCGTAAGATACAAAATAGCGAAATTTCCTGGGCACAAGTATGCGCGATATGTGCACCGAGACATGTGTGATACTGATGCAATTCGTTGTTCAAGAGTTCACTATCTCTCACTCAATTTGAGCCTCATCCGCTATAAGCGGATCGACCTGGCTGGCCTTTTAACGTTGGATAGTCTCGCCTCTCCTGGCTGTAGAGCATAGACGCCTATAACAAACATTATCCACCATAATGCCGCCGTGTAAACATACCTACCAACGCGCATCCACATCGTCTCCTCTTCTCTCCTTTCCTAGTTCTCTCTTTTTTTTTTGACATTCGTCTCTCCCTTCGGCAATGTCTCCTTCTCTCTTTTTCTCTGCCCTCGCTTCACCGACCGAATAAAAATTTCGAAGTTTCTTTAGCCGCTTAGCATCCAGTTGGAAGTTTAAGTTTTTCGGATAAGCTGTCTTTTTACCATGGACCCCACTCTGTATCTCATTTTATTTCGGTTTGACACGTGCTATTACTCGATGTTGATTCGACTAGCGCGCGCCGATCTACCTCTTGTCCGTAATTTCGCAAAAGTTGTTTCATCGTTTACTTTCGCTGGACTGCAGGAACATAGAGGTAGCTGCACCTTTATCGACATTTTATGCAAATCCAATTGCGACAATGAAAGTTACCTACATCCCAGTACTCGAATCATTTTGCTTCGAGTTTCCGAAAAAAGGATGCAAATCAGGGGAGATGTGATTTGCATAAGAGAAATCGAAGCACGTGGGTGGAACGAAAATTCGCATTGGTCAGTTGGGATTCGCAGGTTTCTCGAGACCTTCGTACAGAGCAGTCTAGATACGAAAAGGGCCTCCATGGGAGGCCATTCATACGAATACCCCCACCCTTAATGGGCCCATTCTGAAATCCCCCACCCCCGTTTTTGGGAAGGGACTGAGGTAGGGCCTGGAAAACTATTTAGGGATGCGACGGTGGGGGTACCGTACAGTTTGACCGAATCCGTTTACGGAGCACGAGGTGCCCGAGCTTTGGGAGAACCGTGCCGTTGGTTGCAACGTGAGTTACTCGGTTCTAGAAACGAATAAGTGTATGACAGTGGACGTCTATCAAAGATAGAACGTTACCCAATGCAGTGTAGCCTATACTGCCAACGATACCAAAGACGTATGGAATGCCTGTGATAATTTGGATTTAGTGCTGTGATATACAAGTGACAGTTAAACAATACTAATTTATCTCATTGATTTATGGATGTACACGCCAGTCGGCGAGTGTCACAATGGACACGATGCGCCTGCGGTCGCATGACGTCTGACCAATAAAACGTAATTACTTTGTTCTGTAAATCGTATCTATGCACGTTTGACGGACAACGATATTGTCAAATGACCACAGTTCCCTGCGCTCAGGTACGAACGTGTTACCGGAGATAGAACGCGAGTTTATCTCCTGAAAAAATTGTCGTTCGCAACAATAGAGGCGGCCTCTTTCGTTCTGACGTCCATTGTGACAAAGTTTCCGTTCCTCGGAAAGAATGCTAATTTCTTCATTGTGCCCGGGCAACCCGACGAACACTGCCGCCATTCGTGCATCACGTTCAGGCGCCTCGGACAATTTTCGAAATCACGCGCAGACACGAAAGCTATCTTATTGTTGCGAGGCGCTCAAAGAAATTTCCCGTCGGAAAGATTCAATCTGTTTACCATAAATTTGTTCTGCTATTGGAGAGCGTAGTCCGGGCGTAATGCAGTTACCGGTTATCGTTGCAGGTGGAGGAACACGGTCACCACGAAACGGCAACGAAGGTGTTCGAGAACAACGCGAAACTATTTTCGCAAACAAGCCAGAACGACCACCGCGAGGAGAACAGCTGGTGGTTGGCGGAGGAGGGCAGAGGTCAAGAGATAAGGGAGCGTGACAAGGGCGCAGCGGTGGCGGGTGAGCTGGCTTGCCTCGCGGGTTACATGGCGGGGTACTTGAAGGCGGCGGGGGCAACGTGCGCCCCGACCGGTAGTCCTCAGTACCATCCCCACAGTCATCCGGCGATGGGGGTTGGTACCCATCCACATCCGCATTCTCATCCACATCCGGGCGGACCTCACCCTGGCCTACCATCGCCCTTTGCCCTTGCGACTCACGGTCATCCACACCCTCATCCGTTGGATCACGGACTCGCGGCATTCCCACAAGGTTAGTCTCGCTCAATTTTCTTTCCATCTTTTTCCATTGTCGCGTTAACTATTAACCGGTAATGTTACATTCGTAAGCGGTCTTGGCGCCGCTATTTCCGCCGAGTCGGGGATAGCTTAGGGGTTGCGACGGGTAATGCGAACAAAGGGTATTGATGCGTTCGAACAGGTAAAAGTGTTAAGGTAGAATCGTGAGGTGGCGGTAGCTCCTTTCTCACCGGTAATTCTCACAAGACTTCATTGTTCTATTTATTACCGAAATGGTAATCTGTTACGTTTTAGTTCTTTTTTCGACTGCACTTGCACAGTATGGAGTTGTGGGAATTTTTCCTTACCTTCGTGTCGTCGCGATTGATTCTAGAATATAAATATGAATGTTCAGATCCTTCTTGATCGTATTTATCTTGACTACAAATCTCGATGTGTCTTATATTTTAGAAAATGTCGTGCGACCGAAAGGCACACCTTCCCATATTATACGAATCGCGTAGTACGTTATTTTGTAGTTACAAAATTTCTCTTTGTCTATCACGCTGGCTACTATTGATTATCCATGCAAATCGATGCATCGAGCGAAGCCGTACGAAATGGAAGTAAACTCGGGGCTTCTTAACTATAGCCAGCCTGTATCACTCTGTGCCAGACCCCCAACGTATTCTTCTGCAACGCTATCTTAAAAGCACCAACAATGTTTTTAGAAAGAAGGAGCGAATTTCGATTCTGAACAAATTAATAAATGAAAAGATGTTTACTTCTCTCCCACCGTACGTACACGCGTTTGTCGCGGGAAAGGAAGCAACTGCAGTAGTACTTACCCCCTTCGAAGGACGAAGAGAGGGAAGAGAAAATCGGGAATGATTACGTCAACTTTTCATCGCGGTTTAATTCGGTCAGGTGTGTGATTGGGTTATATTTTTTTCTTCTCTTATCGTGCTTCCACGCGCGTTCTCACTCATCGAGGAATATAGGGTCAAGCGCGCGTTTGCTCGTACTTACTTGCCCTTCGTATCTTCATTTTTTAACGGTTACCCGAAATGGAGATAGAGGGACAGGAAGGAACGAGAGAAGGAGAGAGTGAGAGAGAGAGAGAGAGAGTCGAATCGCGGCAAGAGGGTAGGAGGAAGGGACAGGAATGCCCCAGCGAAGAAGAGTAGAGAGAAGCATGAGAGTAAGCCGCTTATCAGGGTGGCGGCAGGCAGTATAGGTCCAAGCAACGCAGATAGGTGGGTTTCCATGGAAACACGGATCTGTCCGTTAGGTCCCTACGTATCCACGTCCAGCCGCCTATCCGTTGTAGGCGTATCCGCTACACGAAAACCCGTGGCACGGGAGAGGAACGAACCGCGTGTCTCTGTGCCTCCATATGCGACGCTGCGAAAGAGGTAACCGGAAGAGATCCGCAGTGTGTGGAAACAAGGCTCTCGCGGCTGCGAGCAAACTGCATGCGGGGTAACTCGTGTCAGAGAGACTTCACTTTTATCGTTCGTTCATCATGGTCCGGCCGGATTCGTTGAATCCGTCGCGTCGTTGCTTGTCGCGATTGAATTCGGATTACGTCGTTGACCAGCTGCGAATATTTTCGAAAACTTCTGCGGATCTCTACGGTGACTCGGGGCTTCTATTTTGCTGAGCGACCGTCTACGATCGCGAGCTACGCGAATGATCGGATCCAATCGCCGGATGGAATGGCGAAGGACGCGTTTGCCGCGTGCCCCGAAAGAGACAGTTCTCGTCGAACGACGGTCTCCCGCTTTCACAATGTTCCGACGCGCTCTATGTTTGTATCTATTTTATTATTCAATCGTACGGGGGTCGCGCCCGGACGAGAAAAAAAGTAGTAGCTCCGGGCAGTACGAAGGGTGCCAAAAAGGTGGGGCGTCGAAACGTCGTTAACGCGCCGAGGTTTCTCCCCGGTCGCGGTGCGGTGGTTCGGGGATGCTGCTGGAACCACTGGGTGCGTGGGAATCGCGTCACATGCCTCTCCCTTTTCTCATTCGACGACTGCTATTTGTTGTCGCAGAGAAATTGCCCGTCCACTTAACTTCCTCCGCCTCTGACGGTGGAATCGTGACGCGTAAACATCCGTCCTTCTGATTCTTATTCATATCGGAGTGTAATCGAACGGCAACGGAAAAGATCATCGTTCTCGGTTGCATTCGTGACGTTTAATATACCTTAAAATATTTCCCGCGGCGAGGAGGCGCCGGTGAAATTAACTTTGCAGATAAACAGAAAGGGAACGACGCGTTTCTTCATCGGAGAGGTTGTCAATTCGATAGAATTTCAATCACTCAATTAGGCGTCGAGTTAAGGGTGGCACGTGGCAGGGGCGCGTGCACCCACCGCCGTTACGAAGTGGCCACAAAATATCGGGCTAAACAAGCACGCGTGAAAGCACCAGGGAGAGAAATCTTAGCTGGAGTAGCAGCGTACCGATCGACGTGTGCCATGAGCAAATTGTGTAGGTGGACGGTATCGTTCCCGAAGGGGGCTCCGAGTACAGGTCCAGTCCTAATTGCAGGATAAACACTCGAGTCTGAGTGAAATGTCACGTACAACGATACCGATACTTCAATCTCCCTCCACACCCGATCATTATTTTTATTATCGCGTCAATGAATCGAGATTGATACGCCGTCGATTTTCGCTTCGTCCGCCGATCGCGCCATTTGAACGGAGCGAACTTTTTCTTGGACACCGGTCACTCGAAGTAGGCGCATCAGTCGAGGAGCGATCGAAGCGGAAGCGAAAGAAAAAGGCATCAGTTGGAAGATGGTAACACGACGCTTATCCGATTATTCTCCTGTCCCGGATGCGTGTTGGTATTTTGTTACTTACTTATGCTCCTCTCTGATAGATTACCGAGCAAGAACGTCTAGGTTCGAAGGCCACACGCGTTTCTTCTCGCGCCTTCTGACGAAAGTTCGAGTTTTTCTTCTGCCTCTGCTGTATGTCGAATAGCGGCGAAAGGTAAACCGGCTGAACGGCGTTATCCGTTTTGCGCAGCGATTTCGCGGAGGTCAGCGTGTAAACGCAAAGTCGTCTAAATGTTTTCATAGCTGATGGCCTTTTAGAATTCACTCTCTCTCATCGGCAGCGGCACGTGCTATCATCCCACGGACCCTCGAATAATCCACCCCTTCGTCCACGTCCTGCGTCGTCTAGCGGCCGATTCGCATTTCAGCTTTTAATTAATTTTCGATTCCCTTCCCGCGCGCATTCACTTTCCCTCGATCTCCGTGGATCTTCCTTCTTCGTCATTCGGAAACTTTGGATTTTGCTACTGTCGCATCTTGTATTCTATGAATACCGAAGTAACCGCTGCTCGGTCGTGGAACGAGTTTACCCCGGCACAGCGGCTTCGGCTCTCCTTCGGTTCTAACGATGTTCGCGCAAACGGGCTAATTTACTATTCAATCTTCGCAACTTAACCGTTTTGATAAATAGCTGAACTCCAAGTAGCCGGTTAATTTATCGAACAATTACAGCTAGATCTTCTATTCGACTCTCAAGATTGGACGGCGTAATTGATATTGATTTGCATTTTCTAATTCGATAAGCTTTCCGAATTAGAAACTTGCCGCCCGTACTCGGTTATTTATCATTCGATCGCGTATGCGCATACAGGAGTCCTGCAGCACACGTTTAGAGGAGTTTACACGCTAGACTTAATCACGTTTCTCAGGCGCGCGCTATATTTCATCGCTGGGATAGTTTTCGTATCGTGTGTAGATTGCCGACGTTCGAATAATTCATACGATCGTTCTATAGAATCGATGCACCATGTCAAAGATAATTAATGAAATCCTTCGTGCGTGACCGACCGAACGCTTTACGCAGTTAAAAAAAAAAAGATCTTGCTACTTACTAGCTTAGACAAAAGCAGATCGATCGAATAGCGTTTTCCGTTCGGCACAATTTGGGAAGACACCTCGTCGAGCGGGAGAGATTACTGTGAAATTTTGTTAGCAGTCCATTGACTTCCACGGATTCCGTTCCACTTGGGAGCGCGAAACACGAAACCCCGCGCAGAGGGAAGGAAGAATCCAATAAACAGAAAACGAATTTGCTATTAGGGTCGCGTCTGATCTCGTTGTGGGCCAATGAGCCAAAGCAACCCTTGTATCAACCCCTGGTATCGTTTCGCGCTGACGATAATAAATCGAATCATACTTCAGGACGCAGCGGGTGTTTGCCGTCCCATTAGGGTTGCTTAGCTGGTCGCCTTTCGGCAAATCGACGCGCCTGCGGCGCATCACGATTTATCGTCCCTCCTTTGCCTGAAAACTTTCGCCTCCGATTTCCGTGGCTGCTCCGAAGAAAACCCCTGCTGCAAAACTTTGGGATGCAGAGAAACGTGGATCGTGCGATGGAAAATGTCTAAGCTCGGGTATGAAAACTATTGTGGCGCGGTATTGAAGCAAACGAAGGGCTTTTCCTTGCGCCCACTCGACGTCGCGCGGATGTAGATGGAAGACCATAATCGGAATTCCATTGTCTCGCTGCCGGATAAGGGCCTGGCTTTCACGGGAACCGATGTATAGGCCGCAAAGGCCGTCGTTAACGGTATAGCGCCAACGCCCACTCGGCAATCAAGCATCCTCTCGTTGGATCCGTTCCTCTCGCTTTTCCCTGAAGCCTCACCCCTTCGTTCCAGCCTCCGTTTCTCCGATCCGCCGCGCCGCGCAGGCAACGCGACAGAGGATACGGATCATAGATTCAACGATCGCAGGCGTGCCGTGGCCATCGTCGGTAACCGGTAGCCAACCGGCGTGGAACTTCACATTGTCAGCGACGCAATCTTTCTCGACGATCTACCTGGCTACCACACGCTGATAGCCCACTCGACCAGTTCGTTAGCCAACGATCACGTGTTTGCATCATCGTTGGCGTCATCGTCATCGTCCTCCGCTTCGGCCTGCTGTTACGTATCCTCGTTAGCTCGATGGTAGCGTTCGAGAATCGGCAGTAGAGATACGACTAATTGTACGATGGTTCCTCGATGCTTCGTAGTTCACTCGCCTTAGGAAAAGTGTTGGAGACAAAAGTCTTTGGGTGAGGAGCAAGAAAAAGGATCGCTTTTCGCGTATTTCTGTTTCTCTGGTGAAATGGAGCTTTGTATACTTTATTCGCCGCTTTATAATTCGTTGAAACAGTCGGCGAAGTCGGTCTTTAGAACGCGCGGTTCAGTGGATCGTGGAGCACCGAGCGATCCTCTAGACCGGTATCTACCATTCCTTTCTCGACTTTACGATCCAGCTTCCAACCGGGAGACACTGACAACGCGCAGTTTTCCAGGCTCTTCTTTTTATTGGCCGGAGCGTTGTCGCGTCGGATAGCATCGTTTCCAGAGGCAGCTGGGAACGAACCGCGACTTTGGTCCTCTGGATGGTCGTGTATTCCGGGGTGTAGCACTCTTCCCCGCTGCGCCGCGGCCCCCGTCATCCTCCGCCACCCCTGTGACCCCCTCGTAAGCGGATTACGTGGGTCCCGAAACGAGCCAAGCGAGGCTCGATGGCACGAGAAAGGTAGAGGAGGGTGGGTCGTAGCCGGGGAACTGTTCAAAATTACGCTATCGCGACCTCGCAACGCTCACACCCCTCTGCGCCACCCCCTTTTCTGTCCACCGCTCTGCGCGTTACCGATGCCTTACCCTTCTCTGGTTGAACAACCTCGACTCATCTTCGTCCCCCGCGTACGCGCGTTCCGAATCCGGTCTTCCTCGTCGGCCGCTACTCCTTCGAACGCGTCAAACATCGGAACCGCAATAATCGTTCACACTAGACCGATCGCGGATTTCCACATTACCCTCCCGCTTAATTCACCTCCCGTTCTCTTGTATTTCAGGAATGAACCAACGCAAACAGCGTCGTGAACGAACAACCTTTACAAGAGCTCAGCTGGACGTATTGGAGGGACTTTTCACAAAGACGAGGTACCCGGATATCTTTATGCGAGAGGAAGTCGCGCTGAAAATCAACCTGCCCGAGTCGCGAGTTCAGGTAAATCGATCCTCTTTGCTCGACTTCTTAACGCGACGAGTCGCGAAAGACCGCGGCCCTAGGTAAATTTATCATCGAAATCAGTTTCGGAGCGGCGGGACGAGGTTTTCGTTTTATTCGGCGCGTATGCGCTACCGTGCACGTATACATGTAGCGAGTCAGGAAAAAAGTCGAGTAGAATCCGGGCGGACGACAGTAACGAGTGGAATAGGAAGGAGAGTGCTTCGTGCTCCGGCAAGCGTGGACCAGATTTAAGGTATTTACACAACGCGGTGTCGCGCCCTACGTCCCTCCGCCTCGCCATTGTTCCGGTCGTGGCTGTACATTGATAGATGTGCCGACGAGCTCGTTGACGCTTTTATTGCGGTTCACGTAACATCTTTATTTCGTGGCGGGGTGCCACGATGTCCAGAAGTCACGATCCTAACGGGGCCAGCTTCCATTCTCCATCGCGGGGATGCCCTGATGCATACGCCATTGGCGAGACTCTGCCTCTCGCCATTATCCGATCGGTATCCAGCATTCCGGATACGATGGGACAACGAACTCTGCGCCCCGCGCGACGCGCAAGATGGTCGGTATTTACTGTAACGTCGTCGTCGTCGTCGCGATATGTAGGACAAAGCATGAAAATTCCGCCCGACGGAGTTTCCACGCGAAGTTAAGCCTCTGGTGAATGGAGGCGCAACTGCAAAAGGGTGTAACACACGTGTGCGCCGTGTACATTGTAGAGACGTACCTATGCGAACGAATAATATCTAGGGGGGGTTGGCAGAGATGGGCAGCAAAGGGAGAGGGAGGCGAGGGGAGTGTGTGCGGCTCGAAAAGTTGCCGAGAGCGAAGGAGAGGAGGGTGAGGTTGACGCGGGGCAGAGGCGTGTATAGGCTGAGGAACACAGAGACACGATGTATGGAGCACAACATACAGTTGATTTGTTCCTGGATTATAGCCCTTCATTCTATCTCGCTCGCGATTCTCTATACGCGCTTCTCTGCGAGAGAACGACACAGCTGCGCGCGATGTTTGCTACGTTTCAATGCGCCAGATCGTTCGTTCATCATTTACCGTCGCGCTGCTCGTCAAAACGTTATTTCATCGGTGATAAAGAGAAGAGCCTCCGGCTCGAGAAGCGGTAGCGCCCGGCGCGGCGAGGAGTACGATCGACTCTGCGTCGCGGACAGGCTTATCCTGCAGATTCGTTTTTATGAAATTTTCCTCGGCGTTAATCTTTTGACGGTCGCTGAAACATCTATGCCCGGATCTTGGAGCGATGCGAACGATGCACGTATAAAACGTCGTGGAGGCGTTCACCGTCCGTACGCGTTTCGCTGCGCCCTTTCGACAAAGTTTGGTTGAACGTCGACGACCCAGAAGGCGAGTGGACGCGTAGTTTCGCGTATCCAGCGACGCGCTATATACAGACATTCAACGACGGCCGGTCGATATTAATAGTACAAATAAGAAAATATATTTGTCACAGCGAAACGTCAACGCAGCTGCTCCGACCCGTGGCCAATGGGTTGGTTTTCCGCGTTGGGTGCTAACCAGATGGTGATGCAATTTACACCTAGCCATCGATACACAGAGCGAAACTGGCTGTGGTCGACCCCGGGGGCTTCCGGATGGCACCATGGGCCGTCGCCTGGTTTTTGGGGTAGCGGCGGTCGCGGCTCGTGTGTTGTTTCTGAGGGGGTTGTCGTTGTGCAAACATTGAGCGGTAATGGGCGTTTTCTCTCTCTCTGTCTCTCTATCTCGCCCTTCTACCCTTGTGCTCGCAGACGTTCCTCTTTCTCCCTCTTCGGGATCGTTTCTCCTGCGGTTGATTCGCAATATCCGCGGCGTTTCACGCGCCTCCAATTTTCGCACCCCGCTTACGAACGATGCGTTCGGGAAGCGAAGATTCTGTCCGTCGCTCCGACGGTTGAAAGGAGCGACACCGTCGATAACTTTTTTTCGTGTCGTTGCAATTGAAATCTCTGATATTCGTTATACCTTACCGTTTTCAACTTTTCAACCCTATACGCTCTCGACGAGCCCTCCGCCGCTCCATCCTTTCTTCGTTCTCAACTCGACCAACTAACACGGAATTCATGGCGACTCGAAATCCCGTATCCGCTCCAGCGATTCGCGCTCTTTGCAGCAACTGTTACAATGCTGTCGATAATAACAACAATGACGGGCGGGCCTCGCTTTTAAAGGCGCAGGCATAGATTCATAGGATCGCACCCCTGGCCACATTGTGCGCCAGGATTACAGAGGGTGAACGAGGGGGAGTGAAAGGGGGCCCTGCGCGTAAGCTTGCGGCCTAGCAGGGATACTTTTTGTCCCCTTTCCTCTTTTTCCTCGAGAGAAGGAAAGAGTGGGTATCTCGCCTCTATAAGCGTGCACATTTTTTTCGGTTTCTCTTACGCCTCCTTTCCCTCCTCCCTATTATTACAGTCGCATTAAGACACGGCTGCGGTCTTCGCGAATTTCGCGATCCTCCCTGCCCGGGTGGAAGCAATTTTAATTTATACGATGGATCTTGATTCGCGCATGCGTCCCGACAAACATCGGCAGCGCGAACCCCTCGGGATACGCGTACGCGTGTGCCGATAAAGCCCCCGGAATACCACCCCTTCCCGAGCTCGTTGTTATTGTTGCGATTTAATGAAATGTTACGGTCGTCCGCCCGCGATTACTTTCCCATTGCACCGATTAACTCCCCATCGGTACGGTTCCGTTCCCCGTGACGGGACACCTTTTCTTCTCGACGATCCCCCTGGGCGATCCGTTCCGCGAAACCTTCGGAGATTCCCTACGGATGCTTGTCCTTGACTACGCCCCGCAAATAGATACTCGTCTGATAATCCACACTGCATTCTCGGACTGAAGGATCGGAAAATTGAACTAAACGTTTCCCCGTTTTGTCGCGCAGGTGTGGTTCAAGAATCGCCGAGCGAAATGCAGACAACAGTTGCAGCAGCAGCAGCAGCAACAACAGCAGCAGCAGACATCCCCCGCGAAGGGGTCGCCGAGATCGAATCAGACGCAGAACAGCAGCAACAATGGTAACAAGATGTCGACGAGCTCGACGGCGACGCCCAGCAGGCGTGCCTCGCCGGTTTCGCCACCGCGCGGAAAAGAAGCACCGGGCTCCAATTCGCCTTTGCTGTCGACCACGTCGACGTACCCACGTCTCGGTGTGACGCCGACCGGCGGAAGCGGCGCGAACAGCGCCCTGACCACGCCGTCCCCGCCGTTGACCCCGGGTTCCAGCCAGTTGCCGCCGTCGTCTTATCCGCCTCCTATGAACCAGATTCATCACGGCGAGTATGGTTTCACTTGGAGTTCAGCGTCGCCCGGCTCGGTGAACCCGAGCCAATGTTACGCCGGGCAGACTTACAACGCCTACCAGAATCCGTACACCAGCGGCGATTATTATCAGACCCAGATCTCGCATATGCACCATAGCCCGCAAGGAAACTATCATCATCCCCAGTATCACCACAATATGACACTGACGTCCTCGATGTCGCACTTGACCAGTCATCATCTGAACCCGAACGGCACCAACGACATGACCGCGTCGCCGTCGGACTCGGACGGCTACATACTGCCCGACCAGAAGTATCAGACAATGGTATAGCGGTCGAGCAGATCATCCGAAAGCTTCCATCGCGAGCAGGAAGCGTCAGCCGCGGCCGGATCCTCCGTGGCTTACAACTGGCGTCTGAACTCCACCTCAAGTTGTCCCGAGGTCAATGGTAATATCGATTCCGATGACAATTGATAGACACGCGGATTTTAGTCCAGCCGATTTTCCTCTTCGAGACGAACTCGGAAACGATTCAACCTTCCACAGCATCCAGTTACGCAGATAGAAAAAAGAAAAGGAAAGAAAAGAGAAGTAGTGCCGCAAATCGAAATTCGCGTACGGTACGAGGGAGGTGTGACCGACGGCAATCGATTACTTCCTTCCTTATCGAATTTCGTTGAAGTTCGCATATTAACATCGCGCGCGATAACAAACGAAGTAACCATTGCGCGAAGTGTTCGCGGTTCAAGCTTTGAGCGGTGCATGTAAATGCCAGTGTTGACCCGCAGCATCATCATTTGCATACCGTTCGAAAGATCGAAATCGGGAGCAGTTTCGCGAGCAGCGTTGCGACGCTTTGGGACCGCGGGGACGTAAGTGAATAATGGTGAACGTTTAAAAGACGGGTAAGAGTCGGGCGCGTTCTCGTCATTATTCGCGATACGTTTCTTCGTCGTTTTCGTCGCGCTCGTAGCGCTTCGGTCCGAGCAGAGGAATCGAACGAGTGGGTTCGTTAAGAGCGATCTGTTCCGCGACCTTCGTAGAGAACGCGTAAATACGAAGAAGATATTTCTCGCACGTGTTTCCAAATCGGAAGTGGGGAAAACTTGTAACAAGCTACGCCTGATTCTCGAGTCATTCGTCTGCGAATGCTTTGGCTCGTTACGGCTCAGCGTCGCGTTCCGTTTCACACTTTTATCGTCTAACCAAGGAACGGGGGGAGGCTTTCGGGCCCTTCGTGCTCCAACACTTTTAGAATTGACACGCGACGGTGGTTTCTCGTATTTCCGTTATCCCATCGTTCCATTCGCCGATTACTTCGCTTGCCCCTAGATATCGTACCTCTTAATAACGGCGACACTTCCGAGACTGGATTCTGAATAATCGTGTTGGTTCGTTACAAAATCGTTCGCGGGCCCGTTAAGAGGGAGGGAACCAACGTCGTCGCCTCGCCGTCCAACGTAAAACGATTAGCACATCGTCACTGACTTCCTGTTCCACTATCGCTTTAATCGAATCCGCAGACAATCGACAAGAAACGAACCGTTGCAATCGTGTCGGATGGGGGGGATCGTGCGTCGTCGTTGGTCCCGACAACGGTTATCAATCGTAAAATCGTATCGTTCCCAATTTTTCCTTTCTTCCACCATGCGGCGATCGAGAAACATACGCGCTTTATGTTCTCTGGTGGTCGGCTTTTTGTTTTCGCAGAAGATAAAAGAAGAGGCTCGTCGGTTAACGAACGAAACAAGCGAGAGAATAAAGGAAAGATGCGTATCGCTGTCCGTGGTATTTACTCGTATACTTTTTACGCATCCGAACGATCCGCGAGTAATCATTTTTCCCCTGTAGTCGATGTTGTTTGCAAATTGTAACGCGGAACGACGAGTACTCATCACTGCCGTTATTATTATTAGTATCATCGTTATGAACTTTATTCTTACGATTAATATTGTACCGATAATCATTCATATCAAGTACGGTCAAATAGCCGGAAGTTCGTGTAAATATGGAAAGCAAAGTGTGCGTATGCGTGTAGGCGAGGAATTCAAGGGTCGAACGTGTCCTCAGCGAACCGGGAGGCCCCTTGAGAGATTGCGTGGACGCGTTATCGCCGATTCATTCTTGAAGGCCCCCCCCCCGACACTTCTCTCTTTCATCGGGGGCCAAGCTTTCTTTGCGTTACGCTCGACGTAATCCGGGCAATGTTAACGAGTACTCGCAGTTTGGGAGAGCAAAGATAGGAAAGATAGCTGTATTATCCGTAACGGTTTCCAATAACAAAAAAGAAAAAAAAGAAACGCAAGTAAAACGATGTAAGGGACGCATACTTAATCGTGAGTGTATATTTCGTGTATACAACCGTAATGTATATTATCGTGAATTAGAGGATAAACGCAATTGAAAAGATATCAGTAACGTTAACGATAGCAGATGTTAATGTAAACGGTAATGATTATTGTGCGCACATAGAAGTAAGCTACTTTGTAATAATACGACGCAACCTGTACATAATTATCTTAACTTGTAAGCTACATGATTGTTCTATCATGTGAGAAAAGAATCTTCCTACGTCAAAATAAAACATCGCATATTATTAATAAGCAAACTGTCGATTTATTGGAACAGCGAACACCAAACTTTGTGTCTCGCTCTGCTATCGATGGGAAACAATTAATCTCGACAGGATTCTAATTAACGTAACATTTGCGCGCACAGTTTGATACGCTATATAAATCCGTCTTATTTCGTTTCGATACAACGGGCTTACAGATCGCGAGTCGGTCTCCTATTAATCACACTGATGTCCGTGAGTTCTCGCTGCCGCGAGCTGTAATTTTGCTAATGCACTGGAAATTAATTAAAATTAAAGGAGCCCCGCGTCCCATTATTCGTGCGAGCCGGTATGTATCGATCGCAAACCATTAAAAGCCGTATTAATTACAGGCTCGTGACCGCCGCAATCGTGAGTGCAAATTGCTTACGCGCGTCGCATGCTCCTTCCGATGTTATCGTGTTTTCCGCGAAATTAAAAAGCATTCGCACGGTGAAATAAAGTGTACAATTTATGTCCCGGTACCGACGCGAGGTTTCACGCCCCGATCAACGAATTTCTGCTGAAGTAGAGCGAACAATTAGTCCGCACACTAAATACGCCTGATCCGCGTAACTTCATCGTCCCGTTGTTTATTATCGTAAATCGTCCGTATTCCCTTTGTCACGGTCGGACAAATATCTGGCCGTAGAAGGGGAAGATAGCAGCCGGATAGGGCAATCGGGAGAGGATGGCACGCGTACAGAGTTCCTGCGCCGGTCCATCAAAGGGTCACAGGTGCACGATAATACGTATGCGTGCGGTACGAAGACGCGCGGAAGCACGCTGGTCGTTAACGGATAGAAGGGTGGCAGAAGCAGCGTATCTCTAAACGGTCTAAGCTCGGGGTGGGACAAAGAACCCCGAGCAACCGAAGGCACACCACCGGGCCAGTTTGTGCCCGGCTAATTGGACAGATCGGGTACCTGTCTACCTTTTGACGGCGTAATCCGGCATCCTTTCTAACTCATCAAATTAACGGGCTATAACAAATCAGCCGGCGTACCTAAGTACTCCCCCCGCAGTCCTTTGATGACCCCTTCTCGTAATCCTTCGCGACTTTCCCTTTAAAAGAGGAGGCCGATTCATCGGGAATGTTCACGACCGAATTAACCGTATACTCGAATCAAATCCGTCGTGAATTCGTCGAGCTCCTCACGGCCGGCCGAGATCATAGTAATGGGAGCCTGAATCCGGAATAGTGCGGCGATAAAACGTTTCCCCCCATCTCCTTCAAGGCGGGAGAAAAAGAGGCATCGGGCTTGAACGCCTTCAATAAACTGCGTATAAATAAACGCGAGATACCGTGTCAGCCTGTGTAAAATTCGAATAGCGGCAATAAGATTAGGGATGTCGCGTTAAACGTTAAATTATACCCATCTACGTTGGGCCTGAACGCTTTCGTTTTCCCGTATTTAATTAAGTCGTGGATGACGATAGCGTCGACTGGTGCGAACGGCGAGGAGGAAACGTCCGAGGATTCTTCTTCTTCTTCTTCTGGACAGGTTTGAGATATCTCGATGACATTTTAGACGGGCCTGCAAGCGTCGAGCGTTCACTTTCCTCTCGGCGAAGACAATGGCCTTGAACTTGGCCGAGTGCTGCGGCGAAGAGTTAAAATCGGCTTGCGTTTAGCCGGATCCCATTATAACAACTCGGAGCCGGCCGTAAGCTTCATGGCTTGGTTCCCGCTCACTGTGTCACCGGGCTAAGCTCCGACTTACCTACCTATCCTTGCGAACCGCTCTCTTACCCCTTTTCCTACAGCTTCCCTGTCCGTGCCCGTTTAATACTCGCATTATACCCCATTGCCACACCTACCGAAACTTACTCGGAGATCGTGCGGCTAAACGGAAACAGTACGCTTCCGTGCGCCGCGCGTTCCTCGAAGGTTTTCATCGGTGGAATCGACGGTGTCTGCCGGTTGCTTGCCACTTCAAATAATACCTTGAAACAGATTTACGCAGAACGATTATCGACCGGCTCATTGTTTCTAATCGGTAGATTTACGACCATCTCCTGTCACCTCGGATCGATGGGCTTTAGCTCCTCCATCGTTTCGCCGTTCGTCGAACCTCGTTACGCTCAGCTGCATCGACGGATCCCGCTAGAGAGGAAGAGGGCGAGACACAGACGCGGATATATCTTTTTAAATAACGTTCGCGAACACGCGCCACTGTCCCAAAGTTGTACGTGCGAAACGATTGAACGCAACGTAGACGTTGATCCGCGATGTCACGGAGAAAAAAGATTAACCGCATGCGATCTGTGCTCCTCGTTTTCTCTCGGTTCAACGGGGGGCTCGCAGATGAAAATGCGTGTCACGAATATTTGCGGTCCCGTGTTTGCGGGCGTTGTATTTTTCAGCTGCGACCGGCCTCGATATCAAGAGTTTGGTGCGCGAGTAAATCATGCATTATGTACACGCCCGCGAGATGTTCCGCGCTGAATTTCCAGCAATATTTCACTCGATCGCGGGGAACATCGATGACTGCCGGTGACAGGGAAACTGTATAAATAATGCATCGACGAGAATCGGTTTAATAATTTCGAGCGAATTTATTCATTAATTTGGGAACGGCGCGCGTCGAGCCGCGACATGCGTCCCACGGTTACGAGGTCCTCTGATCGCGCTTTACGCGAAAAGATCCAATAATTATCTTGTTAAATAAAATTGGGTGGAACTCTCGTCGCGAAGCCCCACGTTGAGCCGGCCGGTTAATTGTTTCGCCGATGGGAAATTGATTATGCGCAATGAAACGGGAACAGCAGAGTGGACTGCACCGACGTAGTCGATAAGGTTGACGGATGAAAGTTTCCGCGTAATCTCGCTGGAGGTTTTCTCGAGCCCGGAAGGGGCATCCTTCTCGATTGGCAATATTCTCTCTAACGAGGGAAAGAAGCGACGCGGATGGGCAGGGGAGAGGACAGCGGAGGCGGAATAATAGGAGCGAAGAGGAATTCGAAGGGAAGGAGCGGTAGGATCAAAGAGGCCAGCTCGCGTTCTGCTAACTAGATTTTCTCGTTCCCACTTTGAGGATCGCTTAATGCTCTATAAGCGGTCGTTTTAAACTCGATGAAATCGAATCAGCGACGAATCGGGATCGCGGCGCGCTGCAAATTCAATTGGAAGACACTGCTAGTCGGTGGGCGGCGTAACGTCCGCGAACGCGAATTTCGGGCTTTGATCTCCTTCCACGGGAGCTACGCTTGTTCGATAAAAATTCGTGTGCGTCACACTTTAATCGGTGCAGCTGCTTTCTTAATTAGCCCCGTTGCTGACGCCAGACGCGACGCGTATGCCTCGTCGCAGCTTAGCATTAGCAGGCGAACGTTATTTCCGTTCGAGATTCGATTCGAAGCAAATATACCTACTCCGGAGAAACGTTCGGGCCTTCCGCTACGTTTCCTCCGAATACGGTCTCTATATATTTTTCGTTTTTTTTTTTTTACGGGGAGCATCGATTTCGACGGTCGATCGATCCCGAGGAGGAGGAAGTCGAATCGGTCGATCGCGTACACTGGAACTCGCGGCTCGCTCCGACCCAATTACGCTCACTGGCTGGGCACCAGGGATCAGACGCTCCGGCAGGAAGTCAAGGGGCGCGAATGCATTGTTAAGCTCCCTCTGTCCAAACATTCGGCTAGCTCCCGGCTAACCAGCGCACCTATTTCTCCATCGCCCCTCGTTTCCCCGACGAATCTCCTCTTTCTTTCGTTCACCGACCGCGCCACCCTCGGCCTTTCCGTAGCCTGCCGCGAGAAACATTCACAGGTAATCCTAAAAAATGGACCGTCTGTTTCCGCCGCTGCGCTGCGGGACCGCGTACACGTGGATGTTCCTTCGTCGCTCTTTCACGTCTCGTCAGGCTCGGGGATCAATACACACGCGCGCACGATGCTTACAAATTACCACCGACTTGACGTCAGTTTCGCGCAGAAAGTCGGCCTCGTGTGCAAACTATCCGCGGGACGAACAGCATATGCCACGTCGCAGCCGACTCGATTCGGCCGAGATGATGTATGGCCCCGCTAATTAAGCACGGGCCGTAAATCGTATCGGGGATCGTCGTTCGCTGACCGAGAGAAAGATAAATATCGTACTAAAAATTGCGTAGAATTCGCGGAGAACTCGTCGTCGAATATCTTCATAATTTTCAGGATGGCAAACTCGAGCGCGGCTCGTTTCGGTGGAATATCTCGAGCGGGAACTCACCCTCCGGCGACCAAGCCTCTTCCATTTTAAAGAAGCCGGGGCAGCGTAAAAAGGACCGTGTTCGTATAACTTGGTCGCGTAGAGGGTACGCGGGGTTACGGAGAGAAAGAGGACAGGCGATAAAGAAGGGAAGAACCAAGGAGGGATACAGAGGAGAGGAGAAGACGAACAAAAATGGAAGAAGGGAGAAAAAAAGAGGAAGACAGGAGAGCGCGCTCCTCTCGGCAAAGGATCTTCTGTGCGCGGGAAGAGAGAGCCGGGTGGGGGTCCTATAAATAATTAGCGAGGAGTCGCTCTCTGCTCGGCGGGCATAAGCCGCTTACAACCCCCGTTCACCCTTCTCTTCGCCGCGCGACCCGCGCTCCCCCGGCCCCTTACCCTCGCAGCATCTACCTTCCCTCGGTTCTTCAGCAGCCGATTGCTGCCCCTCGCGGCCACCGCTACCACCCTCCGCTTCGTCTCCCCGTTGCCATTCTCTCGCAGTTTCTCTCCGCAACCGAGGAGATTCCTGGTAGCAGCCTTCGTTCACCCTTCAGCGGCAACCCTCCGTTCGAGGGCCGCCGTCTCGAGAGACGGCGAGAGGTAGAGCTGCGCGCGTTTCAAAGACGCTATTCCGTTTAACTCGATCCTCGAACGTATCATCCGCTGTTCGAAATCTCGAGATGCTCCAGTGCCGGACATGTCGTTGACAAATGTAAATCGGCTGGTTGCGCTTTGAAAACGGTTTCGCTAGCCCTGGTGCTCGCAATGGCTGAACAACGTTTCAGCACTTATTAAGGAACAGTACGAATGCAGGGGAAAAGTTTCAGCGTCCAAGCTTACGGTCAATCGAGTCAGCCGTTCCTCGCAAAGTTTGCAATCCCGTTTAATTACATGGAACACTTGATGCTGATAAGGACGATCCTGGAAAACCTTTTAGCGCGGAGGTGAAGCTGGAGAAATTTAGTCTGCCATGCAAACGAATTTAACGCCTATGGCTCGTCTAGAAAGCGTTTCTCGTGATCGCGCGTCTTTCGTACCATCGCCGAAGGGACGCATGTTTTCTCGATGGTTCGTTGAAAATGAAGCATCCGTGCACCCCGTTGAGAGAATAGGGTACTCGGACGTGTGCGAGATTCGTAGGAAAGGGAGACGCGAGGGATGGGTTGGCCGGTGCTACAACGGATCGGCTTAACATCGGAGGCGCCGATGTTGACTAACTGGGCTAACAACGTCGCGGCGTTTGCCAGTCGGCACGTGGCACGGCCTCTCCGTGGCTGGCCCCAGTCGATTAGCCGAGCTTACGTTTATTCCTGCCGCCGTTTGCCGATCCTTTCGGCATTTTCTTCCCGCCTCATGTCTATTTGCTTCGAATCGACCTCCCTTTCGAGGTGTTGCTCGGTCCGAGGCTATTAACATTTCCGAGAAGGTTCTACTTTCCGCTGCCTTCTCTCGTCCAACGGATCGAAGTGTACGATGTTCACGGGGCGACCGTGCTGCGGGACGATGCGAGCAGGGCGTCGCGACGCGGACATACGGGCGTACGCGCCCTCGGCTTACGCGCGTGCAGGACCTTACGCACAAAGTGAATCTCGGATTACCGGTCTCTGGGGCTCGTGGAAACCCTACACCGTCAGTCGGTGGTAAAAACAGAGAAGTACAAACGTCCGGGGAGAATAGCTGGGAACGCGATGGACGAGGAGGAGAATAGAGGGAGAGAGAAAGAGAGAGGAAGATCGCGGGTTCGATGGAAGTCTGGTGTCCGCGATTCGTGTTTCGTGCGGCGCACGTCTCATCGTTGCCCTGTATTAATGGACCCGTAATAGCCTATTTGTGATCGCTAATAGCCGAAGCCCCGCCGGTACCCTCCGCGTCGGCGTTTTCCCTGCGCCGCGCCGCGCTCCCTCGGGAAATCTGGACGGTACCCTTGCAAAATGGATAGCTGCTCTTCATTCAATCACCGCCGCACGATTCTTCCCCAGTCCTCGGAACGGAGCCTTCGCTCGAACGACCCGGGACGACCGGCAGAATGGTTTTGATACGCTGTACGCATTTTGCACGGTCCCACCTGTAACTTCATTTCGAATGATAATTAATTCCACATTTTCTCCAAAAAGTCACGCGGTCCTTAGCCGTGGGCGTCGTCTGAAAAGTCGTCCAACTGTATAGAAAGGAAAAGAGGAAAGAAAGGCCGGACGACTCGGTCCCGCATTGTACGAGGAAAATGTTGCGCGTCCGGCGGTATGCCGTATTCCTTCGGACAATACCAGCAGGAAGGTGGCGGAGAAGGAATCGAGGAGCAGGTAGGCCAGGATGGACAGGCGGTGCAAGTCGCACAGTCCATGGACCGGCACCGGCAGGCCCGATCAAAAACTCGTTAGTCCCGGTTCGGCTTCGGGGATAATAAATGTGGGAACGTGGATTACTCCCTAGGAACTCCCACTTGTGTGCCACCTTTATTCGGCACTCTCCTTCCTGCCTCCGGTATTACGCGATTTACGGTCACCGGAACAAGGAGGTGAATTTAAAGTAGCTGCAGCATCTTTTCTTCGCGCCCGCCCACGGTTTCCCTTCCCTTTCCACCGTTTTATTTCAAAAACGCCGAAGGACAAACACGGCCGTTTGAGTCGAGTTTACGCGGGTGGCGTGGATCCGGCCGGCCTGCGTCGCGAGCATTCGTATTTTGACAGAGGGGCAAGTTCGTGGTAGGCCGATGACTGTGCCGCGGCTTAACGTCGAGAATCAATTTCTTATTGGTCGATCGGTATCTGGGTTCCCGCGAGTATTACGCGGCAGAATTACGTGAATGGACCACGGGATTGGGACCGCCACGGGGGCCTCGCTCGGAGATCGGCCATTGTTTGGCCGAAACGGAATCACGAACGAACGTCGATCAACGAGCGCCGTGTAACGCGACCCAGTTAAAAATTCCTCGATGCGACAGCTACGATGTCCCGTCGATCGTGGCGATATCGTTCACGAGCTTCCTTCGTGCACGCCTCGCGGTATCGCGCCGAACGGACGCAACTTTCGCAGCATTTCCCGCAACACCTGCGGAACGAACGAGGTTTCGCCCGTGAAGGGCTCCCGCGGGAGGCGACCAAGATGACCAGCGAAAAAGTGTCTCGCGGATGAATAGCCGACGCATTCATCGCAGTATCCACTCGAGACCGTTCCAAGATACACCTGAACATGACTTTTCTCCCGCGACGATTCTATCTTCGCTCGCGCGATCAATCACTATCAATGACGGTTCGTTGTCGCTGTAGGTAGCGCGGGATTCGTTCGACCATGGGACTCGTCCTGCGAGGATTCTTAGGACGCATAATGCGCGTAATAGAGTACCGCCGTGTCGGTGGAGTCGATCGGATTTACATTACCACCGATGATGATTCGGTAAATCGAACGGTAGTCCAACGGCGAAAGCAACGCCGACGAGATCCGCGATAAAGGATCTCGGAACGATAATCCACGCCTGGATTAACATCGGACGGAATCCAATTGATATAAAAGCGTTCGGACGAAGCGTCTTCGTAGGATCGATCGGAACGAGGCCAACGGAGGAAAACGCGGATACGGCCGTCGCGAGGTGGCACGAATGAGAAAATTGTTTCGGCCTCGCCGTTGCGAGCGCAAAGATCAGCGGTAGTAGTACCGCGTAACCCCGGGATGTGTGTGACCCCGGCAGACTCGGTCGGCGAGCCGAGTAATTCATTGACTTAGTAACTCGGTGACTTTCACCGGTGATTTGCACGAAAGCTTCATAAGCGGCTTGCCTCAGTTTCAAATTCCATCCTCACTCTCTCCCCCTCTCTCTCTCTCTCTCTCTCTCGCCCTCTTCTCATCAATGAGCTCTACCCTGTGCGACCGCGAGACGCAAAGAGGGTAAACTACCCGCCGAAGCGTCGTACGTGAAGGAGGTAGAAGGAGACGACGAGGAGGGAATGGGGCGAAAGAGTGTGATACAGATGGGAGAGCAGGCAAATCGGAAGGGAAGAAAAGATAAAGTGAGAGAGTGAGAATCGAGGGGAAGATCGGTGAACGTAGCAAAGGTTATTTGCACCGAGTTGTCTTTTTTCAGTGCTTTTTGTTCGAATCGTTTGTCGAACGGCTCAGCCGGCTGATCTTCGGGATGATGAGCATGGACTACATTCTATATAAAACCCGCGGGAGTATTTTAAGCCTTGCTCGAATGTGCTTTCGTGGTGTGTCACGGGACACCGAACATCGATCGCTTAACGAGAGTCGCCCTTCGTCGGTCGCGGGTCCGAAGATTCCGCGGCTGATTGCCGCGCGTCGTAATCCGTTGTTATCGTTGCTTGACCGATCCGAATTGCCTTTCGAACAGTCGCCATAGTCTTCGCCGTTGCAATCGGAAAACGATAAGAACCCTTGTGCCTTCAACGAGAACGAGGGCGGCTGCGAATCTCGTCGCACACGATCGTTACCATCTGTTTCGATCGATGACGCGTATAATTATCTTCCAGCGCCGCGTTACGCTAATGGAGATCGGTGTAACGGGGATGAGATAACGAAGATGCAAATGTTTCCTTGCGTCACCGTCAAGGGCCAGACGAACGTTCGTCAACGAAAATCGGCTGGTGTCGCGGGCGAATCTCGTCGATCTCGCGGGCCCGGCGAATGTATTCGTCATGGTTATCCAGGCTGAGTCGAAACACCAACTTCCTTGTGGTCGATATCAATAGCGGGCGAGGGAAAGGGGAAACTTTGGTGGTCGAAAGACGCGTGTCGCGTGCCGGTGAGTCGCGCGACGAGTCAATCGGCCAATGAGGAAAATTGGCTAAGAGTTCATGAATGGGCCGGCGTGAATAAAGTGGCTGCATGTTAGTATAGGTTTATGGAAGCAAGCCGGTTTTAGCTACGCTAATAGCATAGTAATGCTGGCTGATCTTTTGAAAATCCCGTAAGAGCATTAACCGCGCTCGCACGTGAGCAAGTTAAATTGCTATGTTGTGGGTATACGGCCGGCTATGTTGCTATCACCTGGCTACAGGCCGTAACGCAAGGAGCAAGAGTATCGCGGTCGGCGATCGACGTTACGAGAAAAAAGAGGAAAAAGCGGTGGCGTTCGTTCGAACGGGTTCTCTTTGCCACCGTAACGAGATTAGCCGCGAACATTTCGACGCGCTTGTCGGGGCGGTGTAGAAAATCGCGGGCAAGCGGCGAATCGTTGACCGCTGAGGGGGGCGACTCGAAATTCGTCTCCTTTAACAGATGATCTCGCGAGATGTGCTCTCCTCGGGTAGAAACCACCTTAGGCTACGAGCATCAGTATTCCGTGGATCACTATTGTTTTATAGTGGCTGTCCAAAGCACCGCAGAATGCGTCAGCAGCTGCGTTCGTCCATTTTCTCCTAATCTATTCGCGCTTCTTCTCCGAACAGGTCGAAGAAACGGCGAGAAGGGAAAAGGTGAAATGGGGCGAGGGAGGAAGAGAACGCCGGGCTCGAATATATTTTTAGAGACGCGCGGCGTCGTGCAAGCGTTGCCATCGCGGCTGGTTAGATCGGTTCGTGCCGCCCGTACCCATTGGTGCCCCACTACGTTAGTCGGGTCCGGACGGCACGTCCCTAGCCACGCCAACTTTCCACGAGCAGACGCGGTTCGGCGTCGGCCCCGATGCTGTCTCGTTTCCTCTAGCGTGGCTTCCGTTCCCCATCGTCGACTTTCCCTTCCTGTTCTTACCGTAGCGAATTTTGCCCCGCGCTCTCTTTTCCGCCCGAGACCGCGCGCCTTCGCCTACCTATGCGCAAGCTCTGCTGATCTTTCGTCTCGTTCGTTCTCGCCCCGGAACAGCTTTTGTTCTTGCTCGATCCCCCGTTCGTCCGTCCCTTCCTTCGGTGGTAGGTCGCCCCCTCTACGAATCGCACCCCATCCCTTCCGTGGTTGGATACCTCCCCGTGGCCTTCCCCTCGACCGGTTCGCGGTCCGATCTCCCGCGGCGAGAGCCAAACGACCGAGCGAGCGCCCCCCTCGCGCAGAACCCCTCGGCCAAGAGACCGATCCGTAACAACTAAAGTTCTCGTGAAAAGTTGAGCTGGTCTCTCCTACGCCCTCCTGTTATAATAGCCGCGCTCGCTGCTCTCTCTACCTTACCGTCTATCCCTGTCCATCTGTCCCGGGTCTGTCCCAAGTCCCGCACGCGAAACACCACTGGCGAGAGGACTAGAGAGGTAGATAGAGGGAGCGGGAGAAAGAGAGAGAGAGAGAGAGAGGGAGAGAGGAGAGGGAGAGCGAGACATTCGAAAGAGAGACAGAGAGGGATCGACCGAGTGACAAAGAGGGAGACGGAGACGCGGTTAGATTAGGGAATAGAATAGTCATTATCGGTCTACGTATCCGTGATATACTCTATCGGGCGGTGCGTTCCACGGTGGTGCGAAACGTCGAGGCAGTAGCAACGAGCGTGTGTGCCGCGCGACCACTGGGATATATAACCTTTGTTTTCGACCCTGTCGAGATCGCCGCCGACATCGGCCTGACCTCGCATCCGGCCGATTCCTCCGCAAGGATTACCCCCTTCGAGGAGAGGGACACCCTTGGCGACGTCGCTTCCGACCATTCCCACGAACCACGGGTGAGTATTTTGTTTACCCTTGCACGAGGAGCACCCCGGATTCGCGGGCCGCGATCTTGAAGCGCGTCGGAAAATTCGTTTCCCGAGTTCGTTGCGCGAGTGTGTCACTCGTGGAGTCGCGAGCAGTTCGCCCCGGACAGGCTTGCAATTCGTTCGTCCGCGATTTCGCCTGCGACATTCGCCCGCGCCAACCGGCTCTGTGAAAGTTTCCGGTGCGCGCGTGTGTGCAATTTCCCAAGGTTTCCGTGGAGTTTGCCGCGATGTAAAAATCGTGGAACCTTTCGCCCGCGGGAAGGTCGCCGGGACGGGCAAGAATCGACGGCGACGCGTCTATCGATTGGATGTTTACCCGTTTCGTAACAGCAACTGGGCTTCCCTTTAGCGAGTGTATCGGAATTCGCGAGACTTACGAGCCGTAGCTTGCAACGAAGCTTCATCCACGCCCGGAGCAATAGGCAACTGCGAGTCGTAAGGCACTGCTTTTCCATTAGAGCTAAACTTTTAGCCGCAATACGATTCACCTTTTTGCTAGAGCACCAACGCAGCCGTGCGGTGATGTAACATTCATTTGTTCGCGCCCCGGTTAAAGCGTAACGATCACAGTTTGCGGTGAAGCAAAACGAAAGACAAAGTCACTGGGGTGGGTGGACGGGGAAATGGCCGACGAATCGAATCAATCAGATTCGAACTGTGCAGTACACGAAAACCTCAACAATGCCGGTGTTTAATCGTCGAAGCGAACGCGCGGAGCTTTTGTCCAACCAAAGGGGAGAATGTGTAAATTTGTAGATACGCGAGCACCGCGCTTATCCACTGTTGCATTCCCGCACGGTGGTGACACTTTTTCCCCGCCCGAAGGGCGAAAGAGACCGCAGAGTTACAGTGATGCGGAAATGACAGATACTTTCTATCCTTTACTGGCATTTCTTGTTGCTTTTTAGTAACAGAGCGCGAGTTCGATGCACGGTTTCATCGGAAAGCCGCCGCTGCGGTTGTCCCCGTTGCTGCAAATAATCATTAGAAAATAAAGTCAACTTCGCTGGAGATATCGACATCCGCGATCATTGTTTTTCCGCAGAACGTGCACGACGGTAAAGAACAAACGTAATCCAGATCACTGTTTCGCGCATGCGTCGGCGGACGTTATTATTAATTGCACCCGGCACTGAAAGCTTTTCGACGTGCCGTTGCCAAATCTTCGTTGTCAGTCCGTAGCTAAATAACCGCGCGACACTGCAGGGAAAAGATTTAATCCGCTTGTATTTCCGTTTCGGCGTCACCGTTTTATCGATCCCCGCCCCCGTCCCGTAAACTGTCGGGGGAAAAAGCAACAACTTCCACTTGATCACTGAAAATAATTGGGATTACCGATGCCGAATCGGGATCCGCTGCGATTCAATCTGCAAAGACGCAACGTGTCCATTTTTCGTTGAACGCGGACACCGACGTACGAGCGTTCGGAGAAGTATCTCGCGCGAACACCGGGACGATGGCAGTGGCCGTGTCGCCGCTGCGATTCCACCGGAAGATTCAGCTCCGGAACGTTCGGCCGTGGTAGCGTGCCGACAGAGTTGGCCAGCAGGATTTCCACGGAAATAATCTGCTTACGGTAATCTTCTTGGCTTGCCTCCCTCCCGGTTAAGGTCCGCCTTCCACGAGGAGGACCTTCGTCTCCTAGTCGCGTACACACACGGTGAAACGTCCTCGACGAGAGCGGAGAAGGCTTCGAGAATCCTAGACGACGGTCTTTCGCGTACATCCCGGAAGCTCGAGCGGCCGACACGTTCCGCGTCCTAATTGTCGCGAGATCCGAGGTGCCATCGAAAACGATGCGAGTGAGAAGAGGAAAGGTTTCACGCGGAGGATCCTGTAAGAGGACGGTAACGAGTCGGGGAACGCTCACGGTTCCAGAGGGGAATCCGTGGAAAGGTTCTGAAAGATCTGACTTCGTTCGTCAATTGGCTTCGGAGCGCACGAGGATCTTGTCGCGTGATCGGTTTCAAGATGCTTCGAGTCTCCGAGGAAGGCTGACAAAAAAGAAGAAACGCAAATCTCTACGCGAGCGGTGACCTAAACGAACAAAACCCCCTTGAAATTTGGCTCGAAGGTATCGGATAGTTCCGTCGATCGGCGGGACGATTTGGAGGAAACGGGAAAGAATAAATGCCTACACGGTAGAAGAATGGAGACGGAGGAAGGCAAAGGAAAAGGGAGAGCTCGTTCCTGTCTAGCGGAAGGCTGTGCAAGCCTATTGGAGTCTTTTTTTTCCAACCGAGAATAAAAACCAACCACCCAAGTGAGAGAACAAGCCCGAAGATGGGTATATACATATAAACGACTAGCTCATGGCATTTCCACGGGAATTAAGTTTCACGCTCAATGAACGCGCAACAACGGCATCCTTCGGGCTAAATTGCATACAATGCGACTCAGGGAAGCTACGCTTCCTCGTGACTACGCGGATGCCACCTCTTATGCTAGTGGATGTATTCAAGTGCGATCCCGGGCTATAAGACGTTCGCGGACAAGCTTTGTTCCGTGAAAAAGCTCGCTCTCGACTTCCAAGCGCCGGGAGGCGATCTTCTTCCTTTTTTTTCCTCGAAGGATAGTTCGTGGAAGCATAGCGCTGGCTGTCCGGTGACATCGTCGCCGCTCCGGTGCTTCGACACCTCGCGATGCGATCGCACCGATCCATCGAGGACAGTTCCGATGGACCAGGAGTTGGACGGAGTTTCGCAATAACGGTCGGAACCAAAGACAGTGGCTCGTTGAAACGCATGTTTGGTAGAATCGTTTAATACTCTGCAAGTACTTTTTGGCTTTCCCTGGTACTCCCTCGTGTTCGCGCATAGACTGCGCGACGTACGGTACACGTCTATTGTGGATTCTCCGAGCGAGAGAGTGCTCTTCACGAACAATGCGGTTGTGTGCAAACACTCCTCGAAACAATGCGGCCGGAACTTAACTTTCCGCGGTAGCTCCGCCAGACTTTGCTCCACGCGCGCCACCGAATATAATTCCGGAATAAATTTTACCCCTGGACTCTGCGGAGAGATTCGCTACCCTTTTTTACTTCGACCGTTCGAAACTGTCTCGGAGACGGCGCGCTGGTTTTCAATTAAGCGACTCGATCGTATAACTTTCCCTCTTCCATCCGTTCGCTACCGATCAAACGTTAAAGAAGGGAGCGCGCTATCTCTGCGCAGAGGAATCCACTTAGGTGGCGGAGGCGAAAAATAAGCGCACGTGGCCTCGATCGACGGTTCATCGGATTTACAGATACGATCTGACAAATATTCGCATATCGAATTCTTAAGCGCGAACACGCAACCCCCCCGAGACGAGGCCACACGGGGTACGCTGTAATGGGGATTTAACAGTCATTAGGGACAACGTGCCGGTATATTCGTCGATTGGTAACACAAAGTGTTTGCAGTAGGGCCGTAGCGTCTAAGGGCGAGGGTGGGAGAATCGCCGGTTGCAGCGGGAGATCGATTCACCGGGGGGGTGGAAAAGGCAAGCCCTCCGTCTTTCTTCGACTAGCCGCTTCTCTCCGTCTCTACCTTTCCTCTACTGCAGGGTTGTAGACTGCTCGAGTACCCTCGAGGACCAATCGAGTGGCAACTTGGGCATTTTGTCCACACTTGGCGGTCTGTAACAAGTGCACTGTCCTTTGCGCCGCACTGCACAAAGATAAAGAGACTTCTGACTACCGCGAGCAGAGAGAGGATTTTCGAGCGCCTCTCTCTCTCTCCCTCGGCCCTTCCAATTTCGCCGCGGGCTTTTAATATCACGATAGTGTAAATAAGTGTGGCAGCTTCGTAACAGAGTTGCCCACCCCTATCGGACTATCCTTTGTTCCGGAAAGCGCAGCACCCCGCGTTCGATGAACGATCGCGACTCGAACCGTACCGCGAACACCAGACGAACTGCTCGCCCGTGAAAATTAACGGTTGACCGGCGATATCGGTGAGCCCGTCATTCGCGGCGTTTCGCGTACGAAAACCACAGGTACGAAGCATGTAAACTGGATCGAGCGAAAAATCGAAACAACGAATATTGCTCGGCCGATGATTATCCGCGTGTTGCTCGGCCGCACATCAAATGCCACGTAACGAGTGCTTTGTGGCTAGTGTAAAGCGTACAAGTGCACAAAGGTAGAGAGATTCGCGCCTGACTTACTTCACGAGGACCCTCGAAAGCAGCCGTCCTTTCTTCGCTGCTCTTCTTTTCATAGCGAGCCAAATTTTAATATAGCGGGCACGAGGAGAGGCGTCACGGGGAAGCTCGCGCTCTATGGATTCTCTTTTTCATCAAGCGGAAGCTTCATTTCGAAGGAGGAGTGTCACTCCAAGCGCGTAATTAAAGACGGTGCCAAGTCGTCGCGATTACAATGTTCCGGAACGAGCTATCTTTTTCCTACTGGAGAAAACAGTGACCATCGACGTGTTAAACATTGAATTCAAATCGAGTCAGATTCCGATGAAAATAAATTGAAACAACTTCGACCACTATCGACGACAGGGCAATAGTTTCTTCGCGACGAAACCTGGCGCAGAGTCGAGTTACAGCTATAGAAGTCGGATGCGTTGTGCAAGTTGCAATGACGAACGCAGCGGGTTACGATATACCGCGAAAATCGAGTAGCAGTGAAGTGGTGCCCGGGGGTGTTTCATCCGTATTTGCGCGAAGGAACTTTCGCCCGAGTGATCGCACGAGTGCCGGTGCCGTACGCCCCTCGCGCGGAGTCGTTCCTTTCATATGAAACTCGTGGTTCCGTTGCGGCGATCATCGAAACGGGAACAATGCTTTATTAAAGCCGGTTTATCGATGCGAAGTTTCGTACGCGCGAGTGTACCATTGAAACACGATCTACGGTGCACCCACGAAATTGCTTCAGCCGCAAATATTGGGAAAGTACTCGCTCGAGATTCTCTTCGTCATCGTGGACTTCTGTTTTTTTCGCGCGTGCGGTCGATTCATTTCGGAAGCACTTCGTCCCGCCTTCTGCGCCGCCGTCGTCATCCGATTCTGTTTTTCACGTCGCACATGTTAATTACGGGACGATTAGCTTTAGCGTAATCCGAAACATGTGCAAGACGGACGGCCTCCTTCCCCGTTGCAACAACGATGTCCGTCGACGAGCTGTACACCGTGCGGGATGACGTTGCCGCAGATGCGGAGCGGACGACGGAACGGACGTAACAAATGGGAAGGCAAATAAGTTAATAAGACCGGCTGTAGAGGTGCGAGATCGAAAGTCGAGCAGAACGGGGCCGATAGACCGACGTTCCTCGCTTTGTAATCGGAGAAGATAAAACGCGGCTTAAGCAGCGGCTAAACGTGAACGGAAAGGCTGCGACGCGTACTCGGAACCGTCCAGCTTCGTCCCTTTTTCGACGTGGTTCTCGGTTTTCGAAAGGACGACGCGTTTTCGGAATTAGCCTCCACGCTGTCGTCCGCGAGGCCAACTGGGGAGGGGGAGCGGCTTCGAAAAATGTCGGAGTCGTGTTCCATCTTCTTTGGATTATCCGTCGTAGTCAGCTGCCAACCGCGTCACCCTTGTTTCCATCTTCCGTGATCGCTTATTGATATTCGTGTAAAGTGCCCTGGAACTTTCCGTTCGTTAGCGGGTTCAATTAACTGTTACGTTCGAACGGGGTGTAAAAGGAATAGTGGCATTTTAAACGACCTCGCGCGCGTCTCTCTGTACGCAACTTAAGTATTCGCTTGAATTTCAGACACTGCAGGTAACTTCGAGGAACGTACGAGATTCGCGTAGAGTCGGCCGCGAGGCGGGGGGGTGGTCGTGCTGGGGGCCGAGGGGGTGGTGATGTGGCCGAACAGTATCGGCGGTACTTCCGGCTGCAGCGGGGGCGCCGCCACCACCGATCTCGGAGGCCTCGCTGCCTCCACCACCTCGGCCTCCGATCTGTTCGGGCCCGCCGCGTTCGGCGCGTCCGCGGCCGGGCCCTACGGGGCCCTCAAGACCAACCCCTATGTAAGCGCCCTGAGCATGCCGCCGATCGAAGCCCTTCACTCTACCATCGGTTATCCCGGTTGTACGCCCGCCGGTGAGTCCTACTACTGTGAGTGCCCAACATTTTATATACTATTCACCAGATCTGTCATCTTTTATCTTAACAGAATTTCGCTGTGAAACTTTGCAATGTTAATCGGAATCGCTTTCTGCTATTTGCGTCGAAGGTAACCCGAGGAAGCAACGGAGAGAGCGAACGACGTTCACACGGGCACAGCTGGACGTTCTCGAGGGTCTCTTCTCGAAGACGAAATACCCGGACATATTTATGCGAGAGGAAGTCGCGATGAAAATCAACCTTCCCGAATCGAGAGTGCAGGTACGTCGAAGTAACTTGCGCGAACGTGTACAAGAGCATTGGCTTCTACGACCGACGAGACGATACAGGGGATACGTTGACCGGTGTCCCGTTACCGAAAGGGTAGGCGGGCAGTGTCGGTATGCGAACGGCGACTGGTAGACAGCATCGATTTACCGAACGCTCGTGTTTCCTGGATCGTGGGTGTTAACCGAGTTAGTGGTTCATCCCCGAGAGTGCGTGAACTCGTACGACTCGTATAATTAGTAGGAATCGGTAGCGTTTGAGAAAAGTCGCGATGGGTCACGGTGACTGTGGACGATCGAGGAAGAAATCCCGGCGACAAAAATCGGTGAATGGCGCACGGTGGATTCGTAGAATCGTTGACTTGCGACAGTGTCACGAACGACGTCGCGTCGCACGAATCGACTTCCGAAGGCAACGGGGCCCCGGGGACGTGTCCATGCATATTCCACCCTCATCACGAGCGGAAAGGGCGCGTCGCATCCGTAATTGCGGACCAACGCACCTGGTCCCAGCCCCGTAAATGAATTGAATGGCTCTAACCAGACCCATAGTCTTCTGCACGTTCGTCGCCGACTGCAGAAACCGGGGGCCCGCCGCTACTGACGGCTCGTGCTTTCCGACCCCTGCACGCCTTTTCAGCCGGACGCAACCACCGGCCAACGCGATCGGCCTTTCCGTTCGATCGTACCTGCTGCCCAGCGTTAGACAACCGTGAATCCAATTTTACGGTCGTTATTCGGTCTTCCTTTATTTTGACTGTTTGCTGTCACGTAGTGATTTAAGGGCGGCGACGGAGGAAGAGAAAATGTGGGAACGTCGACGGCGCGAGCAGCAGGTTAAAATTGGAGAATTTGTGTGGAAGCGTCGACGGTGCAATATCGGGGGAGCAGGTTCAGTTGAAGAACGCGGGTTGATCGTGTCGTTCCCCAGAAAATCCGTAGAAACCCAAGCTCACCTCTCCGCTTCTAACATTGATCGCGCAGGGCTTCTCTAGGTTTCTCTCCTTCCCTCCCTCTCTCCCGCCCCTTCACGCCCCTGCCACCCCCGCGCCACTCCATCTTTCTCCGTCGTGCTCTCCATCCTAAAGAGGTGAACTCTCCATCTCCGTTTTTTCCAGCCGCACCGCTCGCTCGCGTCCTTCTTCGGAGGTCGTTTTCGCGTTCTAGAAATCCAGGAGGGCGAGCTGCGGATCGAAGAACGAACCGAGACTCTCGAATGCTTTGGCGGAAATTCAACGTTGCCCGATGTCTGCCACGGAAGTTTCACGCTTCGTTTCATTTTCGAGTTTCATTGAAAAGAAACGGACGCGGTCTCGTCGCGCGGTCCACTTCGTTTCCTGCCGTTTCGCTGCATCGTCGACACCGCGGACCAACAACGAGACTGACGCATGCAAATTTCCGCACGCGTTACCGAAGCTGACTTCATTTGTAATTGATAGTTGCACCGGCGCTGCGCTCCCTTATAATTGGCTATTAAGCCAGCTTTAGCGAAAGCTCTGTACACCACTGCGCGCTGCGTTTCCCAAGGGACGAGTGCTCCGCAACGTTGGACCGTACAAACGTATGGATCGAAAGCTGCTTCCAGTTATACATATACTTCGAGCTACATACGTGTACATGGAAGGAGAAAGTATAGAACCGCGGGAGTAGCGGGACTACGATTCTTATCTCTTAGATGGCGCATTCATGGACAATAAATTACGTGTGCCGTAGGTATGGTTCAAAAACCGCAGAGCCAAGTGTAGACAGCAACAGAAGCAACAGCAGCAACAACAGGACAAAGCTCCGAGGTCAAAGAAACCGTCCGGGAATCCGGCCAACAATCCGCCCTCTGGGAAAAGTCCTTCGATTGCTACCACGCCCACGCCTGCTGCGGCGGTGCCCGCCACGACACCCCTGTAAATATCGCTTGCATTAATGACCTATCTGCCTGGGATCAAACGCGAATCGTCTTGCACCATTTTTGCTTCGCGCAAATGATGAGTAATCAAAATTCAATAGATCAACCCTTAAACGGGGTGCCATTCCTTGTCGCTCGCAAACGATAAATCATTGAGCATTGTAGAAGGCGTGTGACGTTCGACTATCTTTGTAGCTTTAAATTTTCTCTGTAGAAGCGGAGGCACGGGTGGATCAGCGGCCAGTTCTCCGGCACTCCTCCGGGACTCTCCTCAGTACAAACCCGCGGGAAGTGCGAGCAGTTTGCTGTTGGCTGCCAGTACAACCCCACCGAGCGTAAGTTATCGACCCTCCTTCGGCCTGCATCCCCTAAACGTTACCCTCGGCGGAACGGAGTCTCAGAGAATATTTCCGTACTTTGCAGTTAGGGGGGACGGTGTACAGCAGCGGTGGCAGCAGCAGTAGCATTTGGAGTCCGGCTGTTACGGAGAGCGGCGGCGGTGGGTTTCCTGGAGATCATCAAAGGCTAGCGTGGGCAACGACCACCTCTCAGCAACAGTGCTACCAAAATTATTCCTCCTATTACACTAACATGGACTACCTTTCGCCAGCGACTCATCAGTTGAACGTTGTGGTGAGCCTGGGATGCGTTTCGAATTGGCATGCTTTAAGCGTGCGCGATTGAAACATGTAACGGGGACGTAGACATTTATATAAAATATGCGTACAGGACGGAGGAGGGAGCGGTTTCGACAATACATGGAGCAAAACGAGGGACGAGAGTGCTTCTTCCTGGTTTTACAACAGCGCTGGATGGGGCGATCGAAAGTGAACGATCGATTAACGAACCAGTGTCGAAGCTTCGCTACATATCATCGACAATATTCTTTTTCGGAAGCGGACTTTGGAAGCCGATAGCAACCGGCGTTAATACGATGCAAAGCACGGCCAATGACGGTCCTCTTCTAGATACACATATCCTTCGGTTGTCACCGCCAGACTACCGTACTTCACCGTGCGAATGAATTGTTCCACGTGGAAGAAAATCACGTAAAACAATTTCTACTGGTACGTTCGTTTGACGGGTCTGAACGGGGCAGCTGATCGTATTAAGATTATGTTTAGCAAAATGACGATCATGGTATTTCGAAATGATAACATTCCTCTAGTTTCACGAGTTTCTTGCGTTCGTTTTACTATTCCTGGAAGTGTGCAATTTGGTAACAATTGTTTGAAACTCGAATAGGAAATCCTCTCCCATTGCTGTACGCTCGCTTGTACATTACGCTAGTCATCTCAGAAGTAGGATCGGCAAGAAATTTTAATGGAAGGTGTGAAACGTAGTAGAGGAGCGGAACGGAACCGTTATTCGTATGATTTGCCATGCGTTATTTCCTGTTTCCTTTCCTCATAAAGTCAGCGCTGTATCTTATAATCGGCTGTGTGCAAACACTCGCCGTTGTAAGTAAGTCGCGAACTTTGTAATCGTGCCCTGGGATGGGTCTAATCGTTCGTCAGAGCGCGGGACATCTCGTTGTCAGTGTAGAGAAGTCTCATGTACATAATATAAATAGCCTTGTGCCATGGAGAGGACTCAAGGTAGATAGTCGGAATTTGGAAGAAGCGACGAGAGAACGAAACAGACCCTTCATCGTATTCGTCATGGACATCCTCGCAAAAATTGTGTACGTATATACGCGTGTCTAACGAACACCGTCGAATATACTGTGTACATAAATTATACATACGAAGACGTTATGTTCATCCTGTGTACATATGTACGATCTTTCCGACGCATAACACTGAATTGCTAGTTACGAACCACAATTATTCCAAGGTTGCTATCCTCGTTTTAATTCGAACTCTGTGTCGTGTAAATAAAAGAAAATCGCGAAAGGACTCGGAACGGAGCGATAGTCAAACTTTATATTTTCAATCGTTTCACTCGATTGTTGCGAGCCACGAAGAACGGCGCTATTCCATCGCCACCCTGGAGGCGAGAAGGGCGGTCGAGTACATGATAGAAGAGTCAAGGTAAAATATACATAGACATGTAAAGTGGAAAAAAAGTATATAGATAAATATAGTAAGTAATATAACTGTCTAGATTGTTGTTATAAATACGTAAGCGTAACGCTGTTACGACGAGGGAGAAAACAACGACGTACATGTCATAAGATGTATGAAATAATATATCGAATTTGAATTGTAATTTTCATAGCTCCTTCAACTATGCCTCCCCGATTCTCATTCATGCCTCAATCGTTTCTACGCGAAAGCTGTAAGAATTCTGGTGACCCGGCAACTCGCTTCCGGCTGAAATTTCACCGGATTTCGAATACCGCGCCTGTTCAATCGTGGATAAGAACCCACGACGAACGCGTCGGTAAGTGGAAGCACGGTTCGGGACAGGGTGCCACCTTATGGCATTGGTTCAACCTAAGGCCCGTCGGCCGTGAACCCTGTGGCCAGGGGTCGCTATGACGCGGCGTGGGTTAGCGGCCTTCAGTGTCGCGCGTCGCTTCGTGGTGATCGCTTCGTTCCGTTTCAGGTTGCGCGTGTAGTGTGTTCGCTCGGAAGCCCAAACCGACGCGGAATGGAATAGAATGACAGCAAGTCGAAGGTTTTGAGAATAAGAGAAAGGGGATCGTCTTCCTGCTCAGTTCCTCCACGAGTGAGTTTCGAGCCGCGCGTTTCTTCCGGCTGAATCGGTTTAAAAAGATGCGGCGTCTCGACGCAGCTATACTTCTGATCTGCCTTCGTGAGTATCATACACGCACGTACATACGCGTACGTCCCTAACGACGATTCGCAAGATTCTCATCCCGCACTCCCGTTCAACCCCTTCTCGCGGCAATGAATCACGGAAAGAGGAACGAACGAGGGGGAAAGGGATGCTATTATAGGTGGAAACGGTTTCGTCTCGCGTTGGGAATCGTTCGTTCCCGGTTTTCCAGCGGACCTCCCGTGCACCGTTCCTTTCTTCTTTCACCGGCTTCGCTATAATTACTGTTAATTGGGCCTGACTGCCGCGACTACGGGACAAACGACCGCCTTGAGCAATTTGCCCCCTTCCGTGCGAATCTCCGTTTCGATAATGCAGCCCGCGGTGTTTGCGGTTCGATGTCAAAACGTTTACCCTAAACTCTTTTCCAGCTAATTAACTCTATCTTTGATTATCCTTAAACTTTCGCCCATCGTTTCGAAAGTATGCCGCGACAAGAGAGATTTGCAATGCCTTGTGTGAATAATAACTGTTCGCTGATTCGGCGGGTCGGCTCCGTAACAGGGAAGTCGTATGGGACGGAACGAATCGGTAGGGGAAGCATCGATACGAATACCTCGGTCGGAGGTCGAGAACGCTGGCAAAGCCGGTATCGATGGCCCTTTAACACGGCCGACGAAATTAGCGGACCGTTTCGAAAAGCGGCTCGCGGCTCCAATTTGCAATCGGCTGGCCGAATCGGTCGGACCGATCTCTCACGTGTCTACGCCGGCACGAAATTTTGCCTCGCAGCCGATGCGCTGTGCCGATAGCAAGGCTGCCCCCGATGCTCGCGTTTGTGCGGTGGTACTAGGGGCGATTGGCGTGGTGGCCGGCTGGATGCTGGCTACGTCCTCTCTTCATCGTTCGTGATACCGGCCGGTAACCCACTGTTCTCTCTCTCTCTCTCCCCTTCTCTCTCTCCTTCCCTCTCGGAGAAGAGAACCGGTTCGATAGCCATGCACACCTAGAAAGCGAATATACGCAGGCTCGGCGTGAAGGGGGGGCGTATTACGTATCTACCTACCTAATATCGACGGTAATGTCGTATACGCGCGGCTCCACGTGTAATTAGCTGCGATAGTTGCGAACAGAAACGGAGCAGCGGCTGTTCGGTGTCAATCCGCCCGAGGACGACGACCTCTTGTTACAAAAATGCCAGGTTAACGTTATGGGTCCTTTTTGAATCGACCGATGAGCCAATCGCGAGCGCACTGTTCGGAAACCAAGCTATGCAACATTTGTAGATTTCTCGAACGATTTTCGAATTGGTTAATGAACATACTCGTAAGTAACGATCCAGGATGGAGCGGCGCGCGGTTCACGCGCGTGTTCGACGGTGCGTAAGCAGAATCGCGCGGGGTCTTTAATCGGCATATCGAATCGAATGGGCCGCCGAGACGGACGCGAAATGCATCGGTGGCGCGCACCGTTTATTCAAGGTTCGGCCCGACTTTTTCTTTCTCCGTCTGTTGCCCCACCGACCACTTGCCTATTCATCTTGGTCCGGTGCTCCTAATTACACGTCTCGGGTTACGGATGAGAACGACCGTCCCGCCGCGCCGCATCGCGTCGTTCGGTGACGTCCTGTACCCTGAAAAGGGGTACCAGCACACCCGTACTTTTTCCCCGGCTCTTCCTTTCTCGTTCCCTGTCGTCGCGCTCTCTCCGCGTACTTTTTTTTTTTCTTTACACTGGTTACCACTCAAGGCGCTTTGTCCGCGGCCTGGCGTGCACGGCTATTTTATACGCCGAATGTTATTCAGCAATGGAGTTACTTGCAACCACCGGCTCCGTCTTTCTCCCGGCTTCTTTCCCCGTGGCCGTTTCGTTCTTTCTTCGCGCGCTGCTTCTCTCTCTCTCTCTCTCTCTCTCCCTCTCCCTCCGAAGGAGTCCTGAAACCGTGACGCGATACAAAAATTGTATTAGCTCTTTGATCCCGCGGCTGGTGGAACGACTCGGAAGGGGGCGAATAAAAGGAGAGGACGCGCGTAATACGGCTATTTATGCATAAAGAGCGAAAACGACGTGCTTCTTTTTCCTTTTTGCAGTGAACCGTGACACGTTGTGTCAGGGCTACTCGCGAGCTTACTCGGCCGTGTACCTCATCCCAGGCCGCGGTTCGTGCATTTCTTCCCTCGTCCTTTCAACGAATTGGATTTCAAACTGTATGCAGAATCGCGTTCCTTCGTCTACGCGTATCGTACATTTGTAGAGATGCTGTTAACGAGTAATCGAACGGAAGTAGTGTCTAACGGGGAGCGGCCGACTTTTGGAAAGTAACGGTTCAAGACACGGATAGCGTATCGTGGGCGGCAGCGAAAATTTCCGCCGGTGCATACTCGAAAAGGACTGTCGCCGTTTCTTCTTGGTTTTTCTTCGCGGGCTGTTTTTCATCGGGTTGTCGGGCCGATGGCGGAGCAGCGGAGCGCGTCTGAAAGAGCGTGAAACGCTTCGTCGCGGGCGAAAGTAGCGTTTGATGACCCACGTGGAGCGTATGGGGCGAGGGATAATATATTTCGAGCAGCGAGGAGCAGGCCCGATAGACCTCTTTGAAATTTGCTCGCGCGTCGCCATTATACGCGGCCGACTACTGAAATATGCCACGCAGCAGCCGCTCGATCGACCATCTCCGTTCGACGATATTCCCTTTGATTCGTTCGGATGAATACAGCCCTTCGCGTTCATCCCTTTCAGGCCTTGCTGATTTTTCAATCTCCTACGCGAGTACCTTTCTATCGCAACCCCCCCCCCCCTCCCATCGAAGCAAGTTTTTCTTTTCCAAGGGTCTCGCGACTTTTGCCCCGTTCTAAATACTTCCGTCAGCTCGCGTTGCGCCCTTTCTTCGGAAAAACAAGCATCGCGGCAAGATAGCAACTCCCGCGATGCGACGCCTGCAAATGTTTGGTTCGTGGAATACGAATTCTCTTCTTAATTCGCGGCTGGTATCTATGCATTCAGCCGCCTCCACGCAACACCACTAATTCGTCGCTCTCGCTTTTGTGCTGGCCAACGCGGCGGTGTAACTTTTCCCTTCTAACTGTCAAAAGGACGTCGCTACTTCGTTGATTCGTCGGCGTCTTCCCTCGTTTTCGCCTCCTTTTATCCATTTCTTAGACCAGCACCTGCTCCTCCCGCTTTCTTCGCATTTTCCGTTTCCCTCCGCTTTTTCGTCCTTGTCTTCTACCCCTTTCCTTCGTCTTCCCTTTTCTTTTTTTCTTTTAAATAAGATTCCTACTTGGCGGCGTCTTGTCTCGACACCCCGAGACGAAGAAAAGCTCTCATCGCGCATTCAGAGTCGTGAAAAACGTCCCGAGAGTGTGAATTTCACGGTGCTCGGAGCGTCTGGAAGGCGGTACTCCGAACACAATTTGCAACGGGCCGCGGAGAAGCACCGGCACGCTCGCCGTGCTTGGGACTCCGTGAAAATGCGTACGCGAGTCGCTGCGCAACCGTGAATTTTTCTTTTCATCAACGCGTAGATCTGGCCGCGACTGTCGTGTATGCACATACGTGTAAATGACGTCCGCGTATTTCGTTCGGCCGCGAGACGCGCGATGCGACGGAGCAGCGCTATTCCTTATGCGCGCAATGAATAATGCATCTTACGGATCGGGCAGGGCATATTACGAAGAGGCGTCCGATCGACACGCGCCTCGTCGAATTGCGCGAAGCCTTCCTTTTCAGGTGGTCGGCTACGTTGAAGGAACGTGGAATTGTTCGTCGGTTCGTTAACGCGATCGCAGCATCGCTGGTTACGATTGCGAGCGGAATTCCAGGTTGCCGGTAAGTGGGCAACTCGAGAAGCCGGCGGGATATCTGGAGGAAACTCTAAAGGCAGCCGGCTAATGATTTTTCGATTTTAACGAGCCAGTCGTTAGCATGAGGGAGGCAACCGGCGGCAACGGAAAGGTTCCGAGTCGTAACGAGGCAAGTTCCGCTCGGCGGGATACGACTTTCCTTTCCTTTTTGCCTTCCGTCTCTGGTCGCGAAGAGATCGCGCGCCGCGAATAATAATATTATCAAACGACGGATCGCGTCTCCTCCCTTTGCCTTTTCCGCCAACCGCTCGAGGGAGAACGATCTCTTAACCGGGGGAAAATAGCCCCGCTCGTTACTTACAACTTGGCCGGAAGTGGATGAACGGCGCAGGGAAACGAGCGCGCGTCCTTTGCGATGCTCCGTGGTTTACGAGCCGATCCCCGGTCGGATCGTTCCGCTCTCGGGCCGTACGGCACACGGAAACGCAACGGCGCGCAGCATCCGAAACGTCGAGCGGCTTGTGTAAACGCCGTAAAGCGGCCGTGAACAGCTGCACTCGTCGATCGAAGAAGAACGGAACGCGACCGAGGAGTTCGCCTCGGGGATGAAAGTAATCGCGGGAGTAGGTCGTTAAAGAGGCCGTGTTTACTCCTTGTCGAGGTTCTAGGATCGGCCACGTGTAGTCTTTTTTTAGGATTCGGTCGCTGCCGCTGAAAGCCCCGCGGCCTGTGGAGCATCGACGTTTTCGAAAAAGGGGAGCGTGTCTTTCCTCAGCCTCCGTTCTTGGTTTTGGAAATCTGGCCGGGGCGGGATCATCATTAGCCGCGGAGTCGCGCGAGCGTGATCGAACGATCCTTCAGATTTCAGCCGAAAATTACCAGCCCGCTCGGGTTTACCGTGCTGTAAATCACTGGCTCCTCGAGCCCTCCCCGCCCTGTCTCGCCAACAAATTTTAGGGATTTAGCTTGAGCCAGCGCGATATAATAACAGGATCCGCCAAAGACAAGGGTAAAATTCGAAAGCGGCGGAAGGATCCAGGGATTCTTACCTGGCGCCGCAATTACATAGCAGGGGCCAGCGCGGTTCCGAAACCGTACAAATAAAAGAACAAGGCCCCCCGCTCAGGTAGATTTATGGATCTGGCCTTTCCCTTGGTCAACGGTTCGAACATGCGGCGTTCCAAATCGCACGGGGCTAATACCGCTCCACTTCCGCGAATGCTGGAGAACCGTGGAAACGGAGCGACAAGGATTCTATATTTGTCCGTATCTTTCTGAAAGGGTCTACGTCGCGGCGCTTGCCGTCGACGAGCGGCAGATGGATAATATTATAAATTCTACGTTATTTCGCGTTCATCGATGATTATTGCGGGAAAAGCTGTTCATTCATACCTAAATGATCGCATCGGCTGGGTCAGTCCCATTCCGGTTTGTGTGCAGCTCGCGCTTCGGCCACGGGGAAGGCCACACAATCGATTTTCGTCTCCCGCCCAGACAGAATTTAATCTACGCATACCCGGCCGATATACAAACGGTGTCCGTGTTTGCAAAATTGCTGATGCGATCGGTCGATGCACGGAAAATTCACCTCGAAATCGCTAGGCAGTGGACGCGCATCGCGCGAATTTCCATCGCGGCGTTTGTATTTTTATCTCCCTTTGCGACGCGAAAGCGCGGTAGGATCGCGGGATCCGACAAAAAACTATGCTCGGACGAACGATTCGTGTTGGGTCTTCGTCTCGTTCCCTTTTTCTGACCGTGCTCTCGCACTGTCGGCAAGATTCGTTTAATTCGCTCAACCAATTATTCGCAGCTCGTTTCCAACGTTTGCTCGTCGCGCGAAAAACGTGACTAGACTGCATCCCTTTATTTACCTGAGATATAACGCGAAACGAATCTGTGATCAGCGTGTATCGAATCAACTCGACGTCTCAACGAATTCGCGTCAAAGTGGCGATACTTCGTATAATAAGATGATGAGTATCATTTAATTACACGACTCCAAAGCCTTCGATTGTCCCGCTTCGGTAAGGGAGAAAGAAAACACGAGCGTGAACCTTCATTAAAAACACCTGTCGTTTGTTTCGCGGACGTCATTCGGCTCTTTCCCCATACTTTATCTTCCTCGGCGAATCGTCGGCATTCGTGTCGATCGGTAAATTGTAGAGGAATTACTCTAGGGACGTGCATACGCTTGCATTTGGAAACGAATGGGGAAGCGATAGGAAAACGAGAAATGTCCTCGGAAATCAAAGGACCGTTAATACGCTGCATGTACCGTTTCCACCAGCTAATTATCAATCAGCTTAACGAGGTCTCGACATTCAAAGTATCTCGCTGTTGTTTGACATCGCTTTATAGTATTCCCTCATCGCTGCGGCAGCCGAAGGGTAGTCTGTATCGAATCCCGTCACATTTAATCTCGACGTTTCTTTTTTTTTTTTTGTCTTTTCGCAGTGGCACCGGTGTTCGGCCAGGACGGCGATCTCTACTTCTCCGTGAGCCCGGGCGAGCACTCGGTCGTCGAGGGATCCCCCGTCCGGCTGAGATGCGAGGCGCAACCGAGCTCGCGAGTCAAGTACTCGTGGAAGATCGACGGCCAGCCACTGGCGCCGAGTCCGCGAAGGCACCAGGACGGCGGCGATCTGCGTATCACCAGGGTCAACCGAATCCTCGACAGTGGAAACTTTGTCTGCGTCGCCACTCACGAGGAAACTGGATATTCCATCGAGAGTTCGCCTGCCAAGATCGACATCCAATGTAAGTGCCGATACCTTTCTCTCTCTTTTTCTATCCGCTCGCAATGGAATTTATCTGTACTATCGCGCGAGACACAGGGATCCTCGTCTCTGTTTAGCGATAACGAGTTCCGCGGAGATTCCCGATTAACGCGGCAGCATCCGTTTCGTTCAGGATTTGGAAATCCTGATCGATTAAAGGACCGCAGGAGGATCGTGCTGGCTCGTTTAATACGGTGACGCGCCGCGCGATAATGGAACGCGTTTCCTCGCACAAAACGCGGGAATTTTTTAACGAGCGCTATGCACGCCGGCATTTAATTAATAACGCGGCGTGACGGTGAGCGAGACCATCGAGAGATTAATCGCGTAAGTCTCGAGAGCGTCGCTCCGTGGTCGCGTCCTGGGTTCGCTGGCGAGTCGGGTACCGGCAAACCGATATAATACCGCGTTCACGCTCGCGTTGCTTAATCGGCAAAGTGCGCGCGAGGCGGGACGAGGGGATGAGAATCGGCGTAGAACCGCGGGGTGAAGGGACGGGGTAGGAAAGGACAGTACCGAGACCATCGCCCAGGGGATTCAAAGTGAACCTACAACGGATTCCATCATGGCTATGTTATTCTCACGGTACTTTTTAATCGCCCTTTCTCCGCAAAAGCGCGGATCAAACGCCTCCTGTGCAGAAATTACGCGAGCTAAACCACAGAGGGACAAACGAAACGAACGAAGAGCGAGGTGCCGAACAGCGATGGAACGGGATACGAGGCTGGAGCGAGAGAGCAAAAGGGAGGACGGAGAGAGCGGGAGAAAGGGCTGAAACCATAGGGCAGCAAAGAGATAGGAATCGATTCGCCATAGTCTAGGCTGCCGAACTCTGGCTTCGCGACTCTCTCGCCGCCCCTTCCCTCTCCCACCGACCCCATCCCCGTTCTACCCCAATTATTCGACGGAGCGACATTAATTAAGCAAGATAATTTGCCCTCGTAATCGCCAGGCCCGATACGACGTTCACCGATACCGACGGCCCCGCGCGCAGCCGTGTTCGCGTTTTAATGATTCGAAAACGCTGAAGGGTTCGCGACCGCGAGAACGCGGAAAATAAATCCGACGACGTCTGACGGTAACGGCGGCGACTACCGCGACGTCGACAACGACGCCGATGCCGAGCGTCGAGAGGTGACGCGACGGCTCGACCAGGGGAGAACGGAGGGAAAGGGAAAAATATATAATGTTGCGAGCGAGTTGTGTGCCGCTACCACTTTTTTCTTCTTTTTTTATTCGTAGCTGGAAACGTACGAAATGGGTGCTTTCCGCTCGCTGGCCGAGGGGAGGCGAGCTAAAGCGACGAAAAAAATGCGCGCGGTGACTGGGGACGCGCGGATCATGTAGCCGCGATATTGAATGAATAACGAAGGAATTTACAAAAAAAAAAAAGTACATATTATTAAATCAGGAAAATGTCGAGGATGGAAGAAGAAGAGGGAAATAGTGATGAAATGGTCGCGGGGTTCTCAGGGAGGGGGTGAGGAAAGAGAGAAACGACGTCGGGGCGTCGTTAGCGCCCCTGCACCTCGTTATCATGTATCGTTTCGTAATTATTATTACACGCAGCTGCTGCACCCGGTGAAGTGCATCGAGCACGAGTACATTTAGCGAGTGCTTAATACCCGTCGCCCGGCCCGATCCCTTTTGATAATTGCGATAAATATAATAATAATAATGACGACGATGGAACGTTTCGTTCGACTCGCGACGACGGCCAGCATTTTCCGTCCCTTCCATGGATGAATGAGTCTCGCCTAGGCGTCGCGCGTTAACGTCGAACGAGCGACTCGTTTACTCGCAGCCCTGAATCGTTTCGCTGAGAGAATTTCACTCTATTATGAAAGGCTTGTCATACTTCATGGATATTTCGCCTCGAACGAACAACAATACCATGCTACGAAATTCGCGCAATCCCCGACGATCTTCGCTGGATCGGCTTGCCCGTTCCGGAAGTACGCGTTCCCCTTGCTCCCGTTTCAGTTAATCCATTAAACATGCCGTAATACCCGAAATCTCCCCTTCTCTAGGGATATAAGCGTACGAATCTTGCTGCATTTTCATTCCATTAAGCGAAACGTCCGCCCGTATTTCTGGGATCCCAGCAGTCCCCCGTTTGCCGGAACGAAAGAAATACGTTTTTTTTTTCTTATTATCGCGTTTCATGAATATTCGCGTCGAAGTTAGTCGAAGCGAAGGGATCGGCGCATCAATTTCTCGCGACAAAAGTGCTGCGGTCGATGGTGGGAATTTCGAAATAATTTCGCGATACCGGAAAGCGACGTCGACGCGAACCCTGGTTTTTATCCACCCTCGGAAGGTCGAGCGTCTGACGAGTGGTCTCTCGAACACGCTCGGCGACGACGAGCTGGCCCGCGTCGCGCATATTCCGCGTACCTCGCCGTGAAAACCATCCCTTTCCCTCTTTTAATTTCCAACCCCACGGCTCCCGGCCGCAGAACGGGCTACGAGGGACGGTAGCGCGGGGAGGTAATAACACGCCAAGAAGGATCCTTTGTCCAAATAAAAAAATAACATCTCGCTTCGCGACGAGGAAGAGCTCGCTGCGATACGCGACAATGGATAGGAACTTGTTCAGCCCCGAGCTACGGCAACGACTACGAGGAAGGGGGCGAGAGCCGGAGAGAAACAGAGAGCTATGGGACTAGGGGTTGCTGCAACTCTTCGCGACGCGTATCCTCAACTTTGCGCGAGATTCTATTCGATTTACGCGCACGCCGCATCGTCTGCGTTCAAGTAGAGGCCCCATACTTTCGTCAAATTCACTCGTTTCGTTGGATTCTCGCCACCCTTCCCCTTCCCCGCTGGTTGCCGTTCGACGCAGTCCGAATTAATAACCGCGACAGATTTCAACATTCATGGTAAACGTTTAATTGCCGTTGAGATGGCAAGGAAGAGGATTTTGCGCAAGCGTGTCCGTATCCTTCGCTCGCATTGTTGCCTACGGCTTCGCCGACGACATAAGGCCGAATGGCAATTAGGCCTCCCGCATTGTACGCCACAACAATGCCTATTTTTCAGCGGGTCGGCACTGATGGAAAGTACGCGTGCATGCCCTGCTAAATGCCACGATGAATTTACCGGTTCGCCTCAGGGGTGTGTAGCTTGATCCCGAATCATCGGCATATTCATGACACCTGGCCGATAAATCATACGCGCGGAATAATTCAGTGGTCGATGAAAACGGAAAGGGGTCCGCCCCGCTTCGGCGAGCCTACGGTCACGGGTAATAAAAGCTAACGGAATATGCTTATCGTAAGCGCTAGATATCGTCATCGTCGCGGGAGGAAGTCGTAAACGTCGAAGACTTATTTTCGGTGCATCGGCTTTGCTTAAACATTCGCTTCGCTCGCCTCGAGCTTGGATGTTCTACCGTCTGCGTCGTGGAAAAGAAATCTAAGGGAAGATAGCGAGGATGGACGAAGAATAAAGGCAGAAACAAGACGGTACGGCGGTACGGCCTCGAACTACGGGGCCTTTACCAGAAGGAAATCAGCGAGATCTCGAGGCAACCTACCAAGGGATTCTCTCGTTCTTTCCTTGTCCCTACGATCTCTCCTCTTTCCTCTTGTTCGCGGTCGGCCGCGCGCAGGTGGAGAACTCGATCCAAGGAGGGTCTGCACGCATTTTCATTGTCTCGTCGTCGTGCGAGCTGCATGTTTGTGCGTCGCCCTAGTCGTCGGCGTCATCCTCGTCGCCGACGACGTCGACGTCGTTGGCCCGTCAGGGAGAGAGACAGGAGAAGAAAGGGCCGGGGGTGGAACGCGAGAAGCTGAAGGGACGGGACGGAAAACAGAGGGAGGGGTAAGCTAATCGTTGAGACTGCACCCCGAGGCGACTGCATTTTTTAAAAACACTACCACGAATCCTCCTAGCGAACCCACACTACGGGAACAAATACGCGCCCTCTCTCGCCCTTTCTGCCACCCTTCGTCTTTTTTCCTTCCTCTCTTCTCGAGCTGGATGTATCGCGCTAGCCGTGCCGGCACATTGTGCCGTATGAATTGCAAGGAGCGTCTACGGTGTATGCGATGCTTCGCGCCCGTGCACGGCTGCTGGGCTACTCTTGGGTAACCCTCCGAAAAAAAAAAAAAAAAAAAAAAAACGTTAACGGAGAAGACGGAAAAACGTCGCGGGTCGAATATTTCTTGCCCGAACATTTCACCCTGGGTAATAGCGTGCCACTCCAAAGAGGAGAATTTCGCGGAGCGTGCCCTCGTTCTACCCCGGCTCTTTCGAGGCGTTCTCGGTCGATTTGTTTTGCGCGACTTTTGTCTCGCACGGTGCAACCCCTGTCTGTCAAATTACCGTCATCGAGGCGAACAATCGGGGCCAAGTGTACACGGTAAGGCGTTTTAACTGGGGAGCACCGTAATCATTCCTCGGTGCCAAACGAGCACGACTAATAACGGGAGTGAAGAGAGCGAACGGGGCGGGCGGGAGAGAGTAGTTGTACGTGAAAATAAAAAAAGAGTGCGGGGTGAAAAGTGAGCGAGACATCTAGTAACGAGGAAGCAGAAGTGACGACGAGTGAGAGGGCAAGAGGTAGGTACCGCGTGAAGGGAAAGCAACCGGAGAAAGAAACGGACGAGGAGTAGCGACGGGAGAAGCGGAGGAAAGAGGCGGGCAAACGCGGAAGAAGATGTATATACGACGGAAACGACAGAGCCCACCCTATCGCGGAGAATCTGGCCGATGAATACGGGAAGATCCTGCGCTTTCCATTAATTACGCTCCTTACTAATTAACCTTGCGCGTTTTCCCCCTAATTAGTTGTACGGACGGCGAAGAAAGAAGCTGACGCGCGGCCGTTACCCGAGCGCGTTTAAACGTCGACCGGTGGGTTCTCGTTGCGAAACAGAAAGAGACACCTGTTCACCAGATAAATGTACGAAAACGACGAGCTACCTTACACCCACGCTGCTGCATACGAGCACGTCGCTCGACGATAAAAAGGGAGAGAGAGGAGAGGGGAATAGAGAGCGAGAGATGGAAAATTGGCGGTCGCGACACGGGAAACCCACCTGCAAAATCGACGCGCGGCCGTTTTATTTCCTCGCTCAAGGCCCTGGCGTTCAATGTAAACGGCGCGGGAACTTTCACGAATGCCGTCGAGCAGGATTTTCTATGGGAAATTGGACAGCCTCGATGAAAGCGGGAAAAATAGCGGTTTGCCTCGGAATTGATTATTTCATAGATCACGGCGAATATATTTTTCTCGTTACACTTAATTCTTCGCCCGACCTGTTCGTTTCCCATGCATGAGATTGCCTCCACTAGCAATAATTTCTACCGTGGTCTGTCTCCACTAACAATAAGTAGACTCCGCGAAACGAGTATTTTACGTCAGTCTCCTCGACGAAAGCTGGGAGAGCTGTTTCGAAGATCATTAATTTCGCTGGGATGCGGTGCTCCGAACGCATCGATGAATGCAGATCCGTGGCTGATGGATGCACCTCGATCCTTGGGAATTGCGAAGCAGCGTACATGCAGACTCCGTTATCGTTACGAGTCGTTTCTTCGCTCGCTTCCTCCCTCCCTTCTCATCCCCCCCTCGATGGTCCCGCGATGATACTCGACCGTGCAGAAGGGTGTGATTCGCGAACGATCAGGCGAACTCGCGTTCGGTTCGTTTGAAAGTGCAGTCGTTGTTCCTTATCGGTTGCCGTTGCCGCGTTTTAATGCGTCGCTGGCGCACCGATCTCCACCGTCGCGAAAAAGCTCTCGGGGGACACGACCGCAAGAGAAATCGCGAGGCTGCGCAATTTTTTCCGATTCCGTCGTTACCTCTCTAACCTGTTACGACCTGTTGTTTCCCCGCGACCACCCTTCCTCGTTCCTTTCCGTCAATCCTTTTTAACGACGCTTTGTCGAGTTCCGCTCGGTACTCGCCTTTCGTTCGCCGCGTTATTATGTATTTCGCGCACGCAAAGATTCACCTGGACAAAGCTCAATTGTTTTCCTAAATTAACGAACGATATACGGTGGGCGTTAAGCGATACGAGCAACGGAAAAAGGGCTTATGCGCGAATTTCCACCTTCGTCCCGTTAGAGCTCCCCGCGCGAAGCATCGATCGTCGCACCGCGGCGCATTGTTTGGCTCGATTTCACGTGAGAAGGCGAGCGAGCTTGCGGGGCACTCGACCCTCGAACTCGAGCACGGACTAGGGACGGAAGCGATCTCGCCGTTTCTGATTTTCAGTCGCGACAATGGCCGCTTTTGTTCGACGATCCAGCATCCCGTTTCTGCCGGGATCTGCCTCGAAAGGGGTGTCGAGTCGATCCCTGGTTCCTCCCTCCGATGCCACGTGCGTACACACCTATAGGCGCATGAATGGAAAATCGCGTTTACTGCCGTATCGAAAACTGCCTTTACCTAGGAACATACCGAAATTATCGAGATCGATCTTCCGCCACGCTACGCTTGGCAACTCTTTCTCGCTGGATGGTTTACGTATCGCTGCAAATTGCGAAGAGAACTTCTCCTCGATGTTTGCTCCGACTTCCCGATCGATTCGAGACCGTTCGCGTTTCCGAAAGCTTTCATTTCTTTACTTTCCACGCTCCTTCGTCGTTCGTCTGCGATGACCGATCGCGGCTGGTAAATTACAAACGTGCAATAGTCTTCCTCCTTCGCTATCCGCTTTTATTGCTGGCAGCGTGGTTCGAAATGTCTTTCGTTAAAGCGCAAGGGAGTGCACGTGTCTGTAAGCGGAGGGAAAAAACGCTACGTAATTTATCTGGACAATTCGACGCCTCCCAGCGTCGTGGGTGTATCGTTGTATCTCTTTGCAGATACGCGACACTATTTTCAGCTGCTTTATCTGCCGCCAACGGGACTTCCGTTCGGAGAAACAAGCCAGCGCAAGCGACGCGCGCGGGGAATCGACGGGATATATATGCGCCCTCGCCGCGGCAGTCTGAATTCTTCTATCATCCCGCATTTCCACCTTCCCGTTGCAATTGCAGTGCACGCTTCGCGTGATGCGGCTCGCTGGGATTTCGTTCGAGTACGGTCGATAGTTGGTGTAACCGGTAACGCTTCTCCGACCTCTTCGGGATCGGTCAATAGGCCGCGCAGACAGGTCGAGAACTAGTATCCGCGCTTTTCCTACCCCTTTTACATCGCGCCAACGTTTCGCGGCATGCAACAGAGGTCGGTGCCGGTGCTTAATTATTCACTTGACGCGGAAGGATACTACAGAAATTTGTATGGCAGGTTGTTCACCAAAGATAGATGCATTTCACGACTACACCTGCCGGTGTATCGGATATCATAGGTTTGCTCTATCGATTTCCACGTGTTTAAACGAAGCGGCAACGTGTGTGTACTTGGTAAACATCGCGATACGAGACACAGCGTAGGTTCTCTTGAAACGGTGAACCGTTTAGCCATTTACCTTAAAACCATTTACCTTACACAACGCCACAAACAACTCATCGCTGCTTGACAATAGATTTTTAATCGAAAGCCGCTGCAGATCGTGTCCTCGTAATAAAAGCTATCTCCTATAGCGAGCCTCCTGCAATTTATCCTTCTTGAAGTTCGGAGAGACGGCGCGGCGCCCGTTTTATAAGACAGCGGAATCGTGCCGCGAGGTAAAGAGCGGAAAGGAGAGGAGACTGTAGCGATCGAAAGCTATCGAATTGCGGAGAACGGATATCAGGAGGATACAACAGTATCCTGCGATACGTGTCTGGAAACTTCCGCGAAAGACGCGATTCGATCGTTTGCCAACTTTTTCTTTTTTTTTTTTTTTTAAGCAAACTTCGTGAGGCCGTGTGGGGGCGAGCGATATTTTCGCGACTGTGCCGCTAATAAAACTTGAGCACTATTCATGGGCCATGTGATCATTGACTTTCGGATAACGGCCGACATCATCCTCCTCTCGCGCAGGTTCCAAAATAATTATCGTGTCCTCCTCTCTCCCCCATTTTGTACCTCTCATCGCGTCGAGGTCTCCCCCCTGGAAGCTAACGTCGCCTCTCTTGCACGGTTTCTGTATTCCTTGTAGGGTGGTTTCGAGGATCGGCACTCAGGGCACGTTCGCGATACACTCTGTCCCCCTTGGCCGTCTCTTGCTCTCTTCGTTCGACTTCTTTCCTTCCTCTTGGTCGTCTAGTCCCTCCGAAATTAGATAATTCAAGAACGGGAGGAGACGCGGCTCTCTGCGCTTTCTCCGGAAACGGATCACGAAACGAGATCCATGTGTGCGCCGTATTTCCTTGTCCATCGACGTTCGATCGTTGCCAAAGACGCCACGAATCGAGGGTAATCGTTCGAACGCTTCCCTCGTTCTCGCAGTGCTATTTGTACAGCGCGTTGCATAAAATAAATTCCGTTCCCCCGAAGAGCAAACGAACCGTCCGCAGACCCGTCCATTTTTATTACCGCGGTAATCCCGGAGCGGTCGTCATCGACCACGGCCGATATCCTATCTCGGACGATACGCGCCCCGGCCTTTCCACTCCGAAACGGAATTTATCTCATCCTTTTTACGAGCGCGTCATAAAAGAATGCAAGAGCGTTTCGGTGTTGCGGCAAACAGCGTTATCATCGGTACGAGTACCGAAAGAATGTTCGACCGTCGCGGAAGCGTTTTTAAACGGCAACGGCGAACATCGGAAGGCACGCGTTTTAAAACGCCGCGCGTAGAAGGGCCGCGCGCGCGATTATTCGGTGGTTAGGCGATCGATGTATAATGTATAAACAGCTTTGAAAGTCGAAGCGCGGCGAAATAATTGCGACGGCGAAAAGTAACGAGGCGGGGTCTCCCGTTCGTTAGCGAGTTCGCACCGAAAAATCCCAGCCCGGGTCCCCCTTTTTCCATTAACGGGACCACCCGTGTGTCCTGCGAAATCAAATCGAGCCGACGCGGAATTATCGTGTCGGAATCGATTTTGCTCGCCGACGACGCGACTCGGTGGTCCGCGAGTTCCTCGGACCGATTGATCAACGGTCTTTTTACAGTAACGCGAAGTTTCTCTCACTCTCGTCCGCCCGCCGCTGGCATATCGACCGATCGTCGGCCGAGATTTCCTGGTTAATCGAACTGTCTCAATAAAATCCGTGTCCCGCTTGCTCCGCGGACCCGGAAAAGCGTCGTCGGTTCGACGCGTTTCTATAGACCGCCTCTTCCTTTGTCCGCTCGTTCAGCGAAACGTTGTCGATCGTGGCAGTGTCGCTCCGAAAAAAAAAAAAATGTTCCGTCGTTTCAAAAGCAATCGTACGAAATCTCTAAAATTGATTCTCCCGGGAATGGATCGCGCGTCCCGAGGTATAGCTGGCGAACGGATATCTCTGCTTTGGTGGCGCTTTATCCCCTCGGGTCGGCGATTTTTCGGCCAGGCAGAATTCCACTCGGACAGGCGAGCGTCGAAGTTTCCCTGAAAGGAAGAGCAGAGTCGGCGACCCAGAGCTGCGGCAGACGAGGGCGCCCGGATAGGTACAGTTCTGGAGGGCCATAAAACTTTATGGCGCGTTTGCATCGACCGACCCTCCCTTCCCTACTTTACTACCATCCCCATGGCAACGAACGACCCCCGAACAGAGCCACCCCGTATCCTTCTCTCCCTCCCTCCCTCTCGCTATCTCTCTTTTGTTTCCATCCGATGCGCGCTCTCTGTTTCTTTCTCTCAATCCGCTCGTCTCACCCTTACCGTCCGCTTGCTTTCTTCGTCTTTCGGATAGACGGCCGCGAGGGCACGTCTGTTACCCTCCCCTTCATCCCCTTCCGTTTCTATCCCTTAACGCGCTGTTACGACGCGTGCGGCTGACTGTACCGGCCGAGGGCGGTAGAACGAAAAATCGGATGCTTGTTCCTTCTCCGAATTCCCCGCTGATCCAGAATTCGCTGGAATGTTCAGCGCCAAATTTCAATAGTTGCCCTCGTTTGTTCATTCCTTTTTTTTTCTTTTGCAATCTAAGGCGCCCACTTTTTCCCAATTCTTCCTCCTTCCCCCTGCTTTCTTCCTAAGCGTTTGCGCGCTCTGCGCGGCGGCACTCTACCGTTATATCCTTCTGAGAGATGCTGCACTAATCGGTAACAGAGTGCGGAACTCGTTTACTCCGAAGGGATCGTTCTATCGGATCCTCGAGATCCTGGCGGCGCGTGTAGGTTCGATAGCGCGGAAGCAGTCCGCTCTCGGAGCTTATCTCGCTCGGCCGAGCCCGCTCCGGTGTCGTGTTCCTAGAAAGGGTTATACCGTCGACGAGGCGGTTTAAATAAAAAACGAGATCGGAGCAGCGGACTTGTTTATTCTGAAAGCAATCGCGCAGGACGATCCGGGGACGATTAGCTCTCGGTGCGCGCTCTTTGATCCGCGCCATTCGCGTAGTCATCGGCGTGCAGGAGACGTTTTTTCGGAGCTCCCCGGGCAAATGCCGAACGTATCGGTTTCCAAGCGGGCTACACACAAATTGCCGAGCAGCTACGGCAATGGGTATCGGATCTCACGAGCTCCCAACATGTGCATATAGTGTTTCTCGCTTATCTGATCTTGCCGAACCTCGAAGTTCGAGCCGGGCTGTTTCTCTATCTTCGTCTTCGCTCGTACCGCTCGAGTCTAGCACGCGTTCTTGTAAGCCTTTTTCCCCCGTTCATTCATCTTTCGCGTCTATACGGGCCAATACTTTCATTCATAACCGGCGGTACCTTACCGAACATGGCCTTTAAAGCGCGTTCCCTCGTAAACACGTTTAGTACGGATGGTATTTCAAAGAATAGACACGCGACCCGTTCCGAGTGCGATTCGAATTAGGCTAGTGGTCGAGCGACGCTCGACTCGCGGTTCGGTGTCGCTTTCCGAAAGAATCCGATCCTCGTGAGATTCGGTGGCTGATCGAGATTCGTCGATACCTTTCGCGGCCGCGAAGTTCTCGACTGCCCTGGACCGATTCCCATAAAACGAAATCGCGAAACTTTGCAAAAAAAAAAAAAAAAACGGCTGAAAGCATGTTAAATTCGTTGGTAGACTTCGGCCCTGTGGGTGTCCTCCCCAACGTGTCTGCTTCGACACTCGACGAATTAGCTCGCCTACCCTTTCGACCCGTTCCTCTCTCTGTCCGCGCAGGCATTCGACTCTCTTTCTCCGCGAGCTTCTCGTCCCTTTTTCCCTTCGCTGCCGGCGAGGCTAACGTCCCACGAGCGCGAAGAACGAGGTTCGCCAGGTTCCTCGGCACGACGTAATCCACTAATAATTCAAGAGACGTTAGGCGGGGCGACTCTGTCCGCTTGTCGTCGTTGCGTGACCGCCGCGCCGCGCTGCAGCCGGATCGCCGTTCCTCTCGACGGGAGGTTTCCCGAGGGAACCGCGGTTTGTTTGCGCGTCTAGGATAGACAGCGGCCTCGCGGAAAGGCGGGGTCACTCGGGGCACAGGCGCGCCGCGCGGAAAACGGGCTCCAAAGTTGTAGCCCGGCGTGCTTTTCTTCCTCCTCGCTCTTTTCCATCTCGCGTCTCGTACCAGCTGTAGCCCGTCACCCCTTTAGCGGCATTCTTTCGTGTCCCTTTCGGTTTACAATGTACGTAAACGATCTCCAAGGGGAGCGCTTTGTCTTTTCCAGGGATATTAGATTTGAAACGAGACGCTTTTAGCTTCCTGGCCGATGCCCCTTTCGCGGGAATCCTTTCGATTCGGCGCGGAGAATTATTTCGCTTTTACCCCACCGTTCCGTGCTTTTACACCCACCGCCTCCCCCTTCATTCGTTTACGCGGGGTCCTGGAAAAGTATGATACGAATCATTATCGACGAATCGTTCGAGAAACCTCGACGAAAATTCAACTAATTTTGTCTTTTGTTTGCGTCTACTTCTCTAGTTGCATACCAATTGTAAGTCTCGTAAAAAGCAAAAAAAAAAAGACTGCGCAACTCGAAGTACGAGTACGGCCCTCTTGGCCGAGGGCACGTTTTCACGGGCACAGTTTACCGTGTACATAGCCGGGTCCCGCAGGAAACAACTAGGAGAAATTCCCTTTGAATGGCACTTTTAGAGGCCGACGTTTCACCTCGGGCTCGAGGATCCTTCTTTGCCGCGGCAGCCAGATAAAAAGCCGCAGACGCGAGGTACTCCGACAATTAATGCCCGTAAATTGCCTTCGCGAAAATCCAACAGCGGGCCTCCCTTCGATGACGTTCGCGAATCGTAAATTATTCGCAATTACTTTTACCCACATTGAAATCCGTGCTCTGAAGATCGATTGCCTCTTAAAGGTTGCCCCATTTTTTTCTTTTTTTCATGGAAAAGAAGTCGCCCTCGCCGTTTCCATATTCGACCCGTCCAACTCGTATGCTATTGTCTCCAGTTTCCCAATGAAAAGAGAGGGCTCCTCGTTCGACGAGTTTTTCTTCGAGGGAAATCGTTGTTTGCCAGCAGTCATAATGTTGGATGCCACCGTTTGCGATACGAATCGATAAGAGAAACTTCGTATCGCGACCGTGAGTATTTGGATAGCGTCCTTATTGAAGTACGGGAAGAAGGGTTGCACGATGGCTTTCGACTCCGATATGGAAGCGGCGGGTCCGCCGGAGAGCGATCACTTTTGTCGGTTGCTCCCTCGACTTTTCTCTCGGCTTTCCTCCTCGCCTCTTTGACGCAGCCTCTCTTCCGCGCTGGCTGCTCGCACTTTACAAGACGGAAATCGACCGTGCAAACGGCTTTCGTCCGATTCCCGTCGAACAGCTCCATTAAGGAGAGACGCCGCCGACCGGCTGCGTTCGTTCATAGGAAATCAAAACCAAAACGCGTGAATCACCCCCGGTAATCGGTGGTCGTTAATAGACTCCGGTAATCCGTGACGCGTATCGTGTCCCCGTTGATTTTACCCGGTACGCTAAACATCGTGCCCGCCACGCCGTTTTACTCTCGGGGGAGCAACAGTTTTCTATCAAAGGAAATTGCCGTTCTCTTTGGTCGAATCCGATGGAAATACTCACGTTCCTCGTGACCGTGTTACAACGATTACGGTCGTGTACACGTTCAGAAACCGCTGCATCTGGGTGGTCCCTGCCATTGCAAACGGTTCGACTCCACGAAAGATCACACGCATCTGTCGACGCGTTTTCGATCCGTCCCCGAGCCGTCCCCTTTGAACACGGCGTTACGTTCCACCCTGCCAGACAGTTCATTAGGGCGCGAGCTCCCTTTTTATTCGCTGAACACCAGCTCTTTTTAATTTTCTAACACGCCGCTAGCTTCGGCATTCCTAGGAATAAGCGCAGCCGGACTATGCACATCTAAGTAGCTATAAACTTGTTAAACCCTCGGTGGGAAAAAGGAAGCGTTGGACATGTCGAGTCTGAGTCATGGAGCCAACGTTGTTGCAGCTTCTCCGCAAACTGCAGCCGGTTGCACGGCTCGGCTGGCCACGCACGCGCGTTTTCCACGATGTTTACACGAATGTTAATCCCGACTGCGCGGTTAGTGGATGCTGGAGAAGCGACGGGAACGCCGGCAAAAGGTGGGACGGCCGGACGCTGCCGGCGAACAAGATGATAATAATAAACGTTGCTCTTCCTTTCCTTTTGCTCTCTCTCGCCCTGTGCCTCTCTTCGACTCTCCACGTCCCTTCTTCCGGCGCGTTTATCCCCAGCCGTCGGCGGGCTCCACTGTGCCCTCCGCCGTTCTCGTCGGTACGCTCGTCCCCGCTTTCCTTTTCTTCGTCTTCTCTCCTCCTGCTCTCACTTAGCGTACGCGCCGCCGGCGGTACCTTTGATCTCTCGCTTCGTTTGTGCATTTAAACACGGCTTTCCTAGCAGTGGAAGAAGCCACGATGCAGAGGAGCCGGCGGTGAACAGGGAGGGAAAAGCCCGTGAAAGCGAGAGAGAATGGCAGAGGGCAAACAGAGAGAACGAGACTGAAACGAGTCGAGTGGCCGAGCAAAATCTCGTGGAGACCTCATTGTCGGAGATGTAAAGTGAGTTTCGCGATTAAAAACGAGAGTCCTCCTTACGCGGCCTCCCTCGCGTCTTCTTCTTTCACCGCTCATTTTCTCTCCGGGCTTTCCTCTCCCGTTCCACGATCGTCCCATCACGATTTGTCCTTCCTTCCTTCGAGCTCTGTCACCCTTTGTCGTTGCTCTGTGCGGAGACGGCGGACGGCAGCCCTCGAATATCCGTCTCTTCGAGGACAACTCCTCGAGATTAATGCTCCTTAATGGACTCAATGCTGGAGAAGAGCGCGCGGGTATTTTAACAGCAGCCCCTTAATCCGCTCGCGCGCTCAGGGCCTCGTGCACCGGGGCAAGGATGAAGGAGCGGACCGCCGCACCGCAGAAGAGTATACAGGAATGCAGCTCAGCTTCGTCCCCAATAATAAACGATTCGAACGTACACAACAATCTCCGAGCGCTTCTCGATATTGATAAGGCCACGCGCGTCTTTAAATACGTACCCTCCGGCTACCACGAGAGATCGGACAAGCCGCCAAGAGTGCAGTACATGCCACGGACATTTTTGAATCCTGGTTTCCCGGGCAGCCACCCCACAGACGTGGAGAAAGAAACACCCCGCTTACAATTTCTTCATCTCTGGACAATCAAGATACACCCTGGTCCTCTCTGCGAGAGGCAGACCGTCCCGTAACGAAGAACAAGAACACCATCGCTGATTGTACCGAGTTATCACTGCAGCGAGGCGAAAGATCATCTTCTTCGATTATGTCGGACCTCCGCTGGATTCGGATCGCCGCCGATCATCAATGGGACTAAAATCCTCCCTCACGGTAAACGATCGAGTAACCCAATTGTTACATTAGATGTAAATAGATTAAGTCGCGCCCTATAAAATATAAGGGCCGAAACTGCAGCTATCTGGACTGCAGCGAACCGCTCGTAGGAATAGATTAGGCTAAGAGTTACATTTAAGATCTCTAGGAGTAAAGTAAAATCGAAAGCTCCCTCATCCGGCTCATCAATCCCGGGAATCGGGTGAGTCGGTAACTCCTCCACCTTTCAGCCCGCCGATGTACGACCGTACGAAAGTTTGTAAAACAAAATTTAGTATTTAAGTTATATCACTACTTCTGTAATTTGTACATATCAAAGTTATTAAATAAATCTCAAATAAAAGAATTTGATGCATTGTTTATTTAACATCTGTTCACTCCTCCACCACTACCATATTCTTCTGATAAATATTAGCAATTTCGCGCACCGGGGATTCCGTACAATCTAGTCTTGGGAAATTCTTAGAAATGACGTCACATTCCAGGAATTGGTGAAATGAAAGACCTCCTCGCGTATCATGTTCTCCTAATACAAATTGGCGATTTCGAGCAAAGGGAACTCCGTAAAATCATGTTCCGGGCAGTTTTTGGAAATGACGTCACATTCCAGGAATTGATGAAATGAAAGACCTCCTCGCGTATCATGTTCTCCTAATACAAATTGGCGATTTCGAGCAAGAGGGATTCTGTAAAAGCAAGTCCTGGGAAATTCTTGGAAATGACGTCACATTCTAGGAATTGGTGAAATGAAAGACCTCCTCGCATATCATGTTCTCCTAATACAAATTGGCGATTTCGAGCACTTCGGATTCCGTAAAATCATGTTTCGGGCAGTTCTTGGAAATGACGTCACATTCCAGGAATTGGTGAAATGAAAGACCTCCTCGCATATCATGTTCTCCTGATACAAATTGTCGATTTTCAGCAAAGGGACTGCCCGAAATTCACGATTTTGTATTAGGAGAACATAATATGCGAGGAGGTCTTCGATTTCACCAATTCCTGGAATGTGACGTCATTTCCAAGAACTGCCCGGAACATGATTTTACGGAATCCCAAGTGCTCGAAATTCACGATTTTGTATTAGGAGAACATGATATGCGAGGAGGTCTTTCATTTCACCAATTCCTGGAATGTGACGTCATTTCCAAGAACTGCCCGAAACATGATTTTACGGAATCCCAAGTGCTCGAAATCGCCAATTTGTATCAGGAGAGCATGATACGCGAGGAGGTGTTTCTCAAAACATTATTTGACGCGAAGAGGTATTTCTCAAAAACGTTACTTTGCGGAATCCCTTTGTATTAGGGAATCCCTCTTACACCGATTCTTGGAATTTGACGTCATTCTCCAGGAAATTCGGAAAACTTAAGTGCTATCGCGGATTCTTAAATTACTCGCGAGCAGGACTGTCTTTACAAGTTTCTCGCTTCGAAATTGAGCATTTAAAGTTCCTCCACGAAACTTCTTGTGTAAGGAAGCGGAGTAGGTTTTTTTTTTAGGAGTGGACAGGCATTAGAAAAGATGAAATCAGTTGAATTTCCTTTCCTGAAGATTTATTGAAAGATTTGAATAACGCACAAATTACAACAGTGATGGTAATTGCATTTAGTTAAGTTTATAAACTATTGTAAACTATTCGCCTATAACTTGATTTCTAATACGGCTTACAATAAGTAATTGATAATTACAATTACAATGTTGAAATAATAACTTAAATCTAAACGCGTAAGTTACAAAAACGTCTTATAAACTAATATCTACATGTAAGTTATTAGGATAAATCGAATTACAATATATTTGATAGTTTAAAGATATGCATAATTTGATTTAATATCTACTAATATAGTGTACGTCCGATTAATAACATCCGTCAACCTCTTATTTACGATGAGATGCAGGTTCCAGTGACCATACCTTGACCAGGAAATCTGTGCACACAAAATAATGTATTAGCTATATTACATACTTTATATAACAGTGCGAAATAAAGATTGTGTCTAATCCACAATTGCAAATGTATTTTGCATATAACACACGATCAAAGGGAGTCAAAGGGAATACAGGAAAATTAAGAAGCTAAAGCTTTCCCGCTAATGACGTATGCGCTCGTCCTCTAGCTCTTTTTTCTTCGCAGAAGATTTTTCGCGCTGTACAAGGATAACCGTGTAATGTGGAATTCGATCGATGGAACGCGGTACTCGAGTCTCTGATGCAGTAGACTCGGCGATCGCAGTGGAGTAGCGTTACGATGATCGAAGCAAGTGGGAAATCAATCGATTACAGGGCCGGCCAGAATTTCATAACGGGGAGAGAGCAGCCATAGGACAATGGAGAGGAAAATGATCCTCGGCCGTGCATACGGGACGAAGAAGACGGCGGCGGGCGAAGGAGGAAGAAGAATCGAGCGCAGAGGGTGGAGGTTGTTCTCTGGGAATGTCAGGTCGATTTCGTCCTCGTTGCTTTTTGCTCGAGGAGGGGGATCGAGAGATGGCCTGGAAGCGAGCGTGTAACCTACTTGGGCGAAGCAACGCTTCGAAACCCATGGATTTAATCGAATCGAATAAAACATTCCGGTCGAAGCCGTTCGTTCCCCTCCTCGCTGCATTTCTTCTTCCTTTACCCCGGACCGTTCCGTACTTTTTGCTCGTTCCTGCGCGTTCGATTCGTCTCGCATCCGCGACAGGACTCGTCCTGGACGACGGCAAAAGGACGCGCGGATCTCGATGAAAAAAGAAGGGCAGAAGGCGAAGAAGAAAAGAGTTCCCTCGTCGTCGGCTTTCGGCGATGTCCTCTGGTTTGCGCGGAACAAACGCTTCGGGGCGGCCGCTTCCTTCTTTTTTTTCTTTCTTAATTTACCCAGACTTCGTTGAAAGACGTCGGCAAATAACTTCGCTCGCGTTTTAAGGACTCGTGTTCCATCGAGACCGCTGCCTTTCTCGCTGGGGCGTTCTTTTTCTCTTTTTGTCGAGGAAAGGGTGGAAGGACTCGGGAGTAGAATTGATTCTCTGAAAGTGTTTACTAATATCGTATGAAATTTGCACGAGTACCCGAAGGAGAGCTCGACGGCGGAGCTCGGTGTAAATTATTCACGAGAAGCTAATCGATCCGTGGCAATTTCTGTTTCAGGGATCAGCGAGGCGAGCGTGCAGCTGCAGCAACCGAAGCTACCCTCAGCGATCCGCGTGGGAGGCGAGGTCGAGCTTCGATGTCACGTCGACGGCTCCGGAGACATGAGATACGAGTGGTTCAAGTTCGTTGCATAACTTGCTACTGTTCACCCGCGCACCGTGAAATAACCTTCGGGCCCGATAATTCCGGAAAAGCTGCGCCTCCATTGGCGAATCCCCCCCCTCGGCAGCCATGAACCGACTTCGGTGTACGCGTCGCTTAACTGACACCCGCGTCGCGTCGTTTATGGAACTACCTTTGAATTATTAAGCGACATTTTCCTCCGTCGTCTCTTCCTCCCTCCGCGCCGCGCTATCCATCGTTCCCCGGCTTTCGCCTCGCCCACGGTCGGGGTTTACAACCCCTTCTCTCGCCGATGTCGCGATCAAACACCGCGCGCGTTCATCGACGGAGAGTCCATCGGTCTCTGAACGGCCCCGCCACTCTCGAGCGGCGGATATGAAAATTTCGTGTGCTTGCAGAAACCGCGAACCGGTGGGGAGAAGCGATCGGATCGAAATCAAGAAGAAGAAGCTGCACGTTCATCGAGCGGTGGCCGAGGACAGCGGGATGTACAGCTGTTTGGCGAAGAACGAGGCTGGATCCTCCCCGAAAATGGAGAGCTACCCGCTGGTGGTCACGGGCAACGATACCGCCACGATAAAGGTCGTCCCCAGGAACCTGGTGGCGAAACGCGGCGAGCCGGCCGTTCTCCACTGCGTGTTCGAGGACGCGGACTCCGTTCAGTGGTTCTTCAAGGATATCGGTCCGCTGGAAACCGACGACGAGAGGACGGTTCACGAGAACGGCACTCTGGAGATACGCTCCGCCGAGCACAGGGATCAAGGATTCTACTCCTGCCACGGCGAACGGGGAGAGACCACCGTCACGTACACGGTCGAACTGCAGATAGCCTGTAAGATTCGGCACTCCGTTAACTTCCGAAGAAAGCGGCTACTACAAAGAGACAATTGTTTGCTACAGATTTAATGAACCTGTCCGCGGCATCGTTCGAACCCCTCTTGGCGAACCAAGTGGCGGTCGTTGGCGAGGAACAGGAGCTGCAAGTCAGCTGCTTGGAACCATCCGGCCTGCCCGTCCCGAAAGTCTACTGGAGGGATCCCAACGGACACATTATCAGCGACTCAGGACCGGTGCGCGTTCAGGATAACACGCTTATCGTCGCGAAGGCTCGCATAGGCGAGGACGACGGCAATTATACTTGCGTCGCCGAGAACATGGCTGGGGAGACCGATATATCCGCCCAAGTGCTTATTTCCAGTAAGTCCAAGACGCGACGCGTTGCCGTACAAACTTTTATGCGTCTAACACGCTTTCTTTCAGCTCCACCGACGTTGATCAGCTCACCGGAGAGTCTGAGCGTGATGGAGGGCGATTCGATGACGCTGACGTGCTCCTACTCCGGCATGGAGCCGCCGGTGACCCGCGTTCGTTGGCTGAAAGACGGTGAAGCACTGAAAGAGAGCGGGGGCCCGACGAGACATCGGGTGATCGATCAGCACGGCAACGTGACCCTGCACTTGAAGAGCGCCGACCTGTCCGACAAGGGCAGCTACATGTGCGAGATACTCACGAGAGGCTTCCCGCCGATATTTTCGGAACGAGCCAGCCTCACGGTGGAGGAGAAGCTCAAGTTCTCCCCGCAGCCGGTGGACAAGCGACTGGAGCTTGGTTCGACGGCCAAAGTGCCGTGCAAGTCTCAGGGTGCCACCAATCCAACGGTGAAGTGGATCAAGGAGGGTGCCGGCGAGGAATTCCCGAAGCACGTGCAAGATATCAATGGGACTCTCCACTTCAACGGAGTCCTCGAGGAAGACAAGGGACGCTACACGTGTATAGCCAGCAACGCCCAGGGATCGATCAACCACACGATCAGCATCGACGTAGTCAGTAAGTGCGATCACTCTCGCCGCGCCGTGTCCTTCGGGTCCGACGTAATCGTAATCCGATCACGCGTCCGTTCCAGTCGCGCCGAAGTTCACCATTCAGCCGCAAAATCCGACGGAAGCGATCGAGGGATATCCGGTGATGCTGCACTGCGCGGCCGAAGGGGATCCCAAGCCGACCATCCAATGGGACAGGGACTCGCGTATGAACAATCTGAACAATTCCCGTTTCGAGGTGCTCGGGAACGGTAGCTTGTACATAAAGGAGGTGTATCTGGGCGACGAGGGAAAGTACGGCTGCACGGCGGGCAACAGCGGTGGTCTGAAGAGGGAGGAAGTCCAGTTGAACGTTAAAGGTAAGATATCGCTACGCGTGAGAATTTTCTAGCCCCTCCCCACGGGGAAGAATATCGGCTGAGACGAAGACGACGGGGCGCGTCTGTTTCCAGCGGGTGACACCTACCGATTCGACATGGATCTGGACATGGGAGACGACGGATCGATGATGACGAAGACCGTCACGATCACGCTGAGCGCGGCCGCTGCGTACATGGTACTGGTCGTGGGGCTGATGCTGTACTGTCGTTACCGACGTCGTCGCAGGAAGCAGCAGTATCTGCAAGAGCAGGCGGAAGGTATCTTATATCTCCCTCGTTCGTTGCGCGAAAGCGTGTCTCGGACACCGCGCCGTTCCAAGCGTCCCGCGTCTAATCGGCTTTGAATCGCGCAGAGAAACTGGAGAACGGAGAGGTGCAGGAGGAGCAGACCGAGCTAAAGGAGGCCGGCAACAGCAAGATGAACTCGAACAGCAAGAAGAAGGAGAACCGCGATTCCCACAATAAGAGCGACGGCGCGGATACCGGCCAGAGTCACAGCAGCAATCAGTCGAAGAAGTCCAAATCGAACTACGACAAGATCGCGGTGTCGCGCGGCAACTTGAGAGAACTGAAGCCCCTCGGCCGTGGCGAGTTCGGCGAGGTCTACTCGACCAAGTATCAAGTGGACGGCGACAAGGAGTCCCTGGTGATGGTCAAGAGTCTGACGAATACGAAAGACGAGGTAGCGCTGCAAGAGTTCAAACGCCAGCTGGACCTTCTCCACAAGCTGAGTCACGAGAACGTGGTGAAACTGATCGGCCTCTGCCGCGAGGAGGAACCGGATTACATGATCCTCGAGTACACAGACTGGGGCGACTTGAAGCAGTTTCTGGTCGCCTCGCGGAAGGACAACGGCTCTAGCCCGACGCACGAGTCGAAGCCGCCGCGGGCGCCGCAGCTCTCGGTCGCGCAGATCCTCTCCCTGTCCAATCAGGCGGCGAGAGGGTTGAAGCATCTAGCGGACAATCGCCTGGTGCACAAGGACATTGCCGCCCGGAATTGTCTGATCGCCAGCAATCTGACGATTAAGATTTCGATGCCGTGCATGTCCAAGGAGCCGTACCAGCAGGAGTACAGCAAACACCGGAACCAAGTGATTCCCCTCCGATGGCTGCCGCACGAGGTCGTATACGAGGACGAGTACTCGACCAAGAGCGACGTTTACTCGTTCTCCTGCCTCGTATGGGAGATGTTCCATCAGGGCGAGCTGCCGTTCTACAAGATGAACGACGACTCCGTTCTGGCCGCGCTGAAAGCTCAAACGTTGACGTGGAAGCCCCACAAGGCAGCGCCGCCCGCGTTGCAAGAGCTTCAGGCTCAGTGCTGGTCCAACGACCCGCGGGACAGACCCACCTTCGACGAGGTCGTCTCGAGAATCGGTGAAATCGTCGTCGACAGTTGTCTCTAAAAAGAAAAAAGAATCAATCGAGAACGCCACGAGGCTCTAAATCGGAGATACACCGCGGCCAGGGTGAACGATCGCGCGAAACAGACCCGACGCGAGGATCGCGAAGCGACACAGAATCCCGCCGCGTTTCGCGCCGATCACACGTGCCGCGGTGTTCTTGTCGCGTCCATTAGATCGGTAAGGGATATAATTTATTCGTAACAGAAGGATCCGCTCCAATCACCGCTAACGTCGGGCTAAAGTAACGGACACGTACGATCCCCGGTACACGCTACATTATTATACGATTAACGCAATATTTAGTATTCAGCATCAGTGTAACGATAGGTGTATCGATCGCCGCACATCGAATATTCGTAAGATAACGCTATTATCGTATGTACCGCCGTTACGGCAACTCAAGGCCGCAGTGTGAATGCATCGTTAAGAAAGTATCATCACGACCATATCAATATATGAACAATTTTTGTATCCGCCTAATTACACGTCTACGCGTTGCACTCCGTTAACGTCTAAGGCTTAAGGATTATTTATAGCGTCTGACCCACGTACGTATATGAATATTATATAGGAATACGATGCGCGTGTGTGCTCGGGTGGGTCGTGCGATTGGTTATTCGAGGGTAGGCTCTCGATCGGCCGGCTCGCCTTTTCCGCACGCTACGGAAAACAATGATGCCGGCTAAGAAGACGATAAGGTAAAAACGGCCCTGTATATACCGTAAATAATAAGCGTCAGTTTGTTCGTTAAGTAAAGCCGTGAGATTCACGTTTTCATTTTGACCGAATCGAAAGATAGAGCACACGCATCGGATCACTACGTTCTCATTGTTACTCGCTTTCTCCGAGGAGAAACTCTTGCGCTTGTCGTATACAAATGCCGAACGACGAACTTTACGGTCGCGTCGAAACCTTATATCGAGTATCATCTTGAAACGCGTTTTTGCGTTCGAGAAAGAGTAAGGGTAAGGAATGTGCCGCATTTAACGTCTTGCCTTTCGCGGGCAACGCGCCGCGCGTCTTCGAGGATATGCGGCCACCTCGGCTGGTCCATGTCGTGGATATCGTACAACGAAGCTGTTCTTCCGTTCAATTTCCTCTTGTTTCGCAGCTCGACAACGATCCTCGCGTTCGATTATTCTTTTGGGAACCTCACGGGGCGACGAATCGGAAGGGTGCAAAGAACCAACGAGCCACTTTTACCGCGTAGAATGATTAAGGAATAATTATGTTGCGCACAGCGCAGGAAGAATATTCGATGCGCACGGTACTATCGTAGAAGATACTGCTACAAAGGCTATCATAGATCACGCGAGGAATCACGTATTTATCACGTACAGAGCTGTCGCGTCGACGAACTCGAAACGTCGAACCGCGGGGACGCAATAATCTCAGAGTTGGAACACGCCTCTTCCGTTTGCTCGGTTATCGAGCTGTCCGAAATCACGTGGCACGATTCTGGCTGGAGCGCGGCTAGAAGGTCGATCGGTATTCAAAGTATTCCTCGGCTCTGCACACGCATACGCGTAGAAAACATAATGTATCGCATGCGTACGCGTCTAGATGTAACGAGACGCTAAAGTAAACGCTGCCGATCAGTAATGCCTGTAACGTGTTAAAAAGCTGTCGCAATTGTACCGAATACGATCTTTCCTTAATTCGATGCACCCTCGTCGCGTCGAAGGTACCGTGAGCCAGGAGACTCACCCTTTCCACGATTTGGCGAAGGCGAGTCGAACGTTGTCGTCGAATGCCGGCGGTTTCACCTTTTACATGGAACTCGCGAAGGAGAACATTTTAGCAGACGATTGGCGGGAGCTTTCCGTCTCGACAGCGGGTGGTTGCTTCTTCCTGCGATCAAATCTACAGATCTGTTTCTGATTTCTCAGTTATCGGCTGATTCCACTTTTTTTTTTATATATACAACGAACGCAAGGAGTTGAGCGATGATGACAACGCTCGCTAATGGGGTTGCATACGTCCGGCCTGAATTTTTTAGATGCTTTCCGAATGTTCGCAGTACGTGTCACGAAATATTTTTGTAATATAAGGTACGTTAGGAACATACCTTGCAGCGATTTGGCTGGCAGTTCGTAATTGTTGTAAGGCTACTCGAGCGAATTCTTCCGAACTTCGACTTGCCTCCCTCCGCTCTGACTGCAACGATCCAACACGTTTTCCAATGTCGTCTCGGGGCGGGGAAACATTCGGTGAACAGCACTTCACGGCAAGCCCGTTGGTCGAGTCTCGAATAGTCCAGCTTCGAAGTTTGACGGCAAGTCGGGGGCTCTACACCGCCAACTCCGGCGCAGAATGAACGCTGGGCCAGTGATCTTTTAACGAAGCGACTTATTACGTCTGATGTCTAGTCATACTCAGTGGGAAAGATGTAAGCGAGCAGCGAACACGAGATCCAATTTTAAGCGACGTTTCATATCCCTAGACGGCTTGCAAACGATTTCTTTTTTACAGTATTTTGTAAATATTTGTACTTTTTTATCTACATCGTACTTATGAATCTCTGAAATAGTATGTGCTACAACTAAATAAAGGTGAACAGAAAACGAGAACTGCGTGTGGATTTATTGAAACTCCTTCCTCTCCCTGTCCTGTCCATGCTGATACGGTGTGTAAGGGTAGGAATGCTGGCTGCATCGAAACACGCTCGTATTACCTAATCAAATTTATTTTTACTTAATATTTCGTGGTACAGTCTATGTCTATTACGATATATAAAATAACGTAGTCGTCGAATGTAAACGGGTGAAACGAAAGAACGTTCGTAACGCCGACTGAACAAGCGTCCGGAAAAGAAAATCGAGTCAGAGGCAGTCGTACTGTGACTATTAGATTACTTTATGTATATTTATATATATTTATATATATATATATATATATATATTTCGTATATGTATAGGAAATCAACGTGTATACGAAGAAAAACCGAGAAACGCAGTTTGACGCGAAGAGTATGTTTAGTAATATTTATATATTTATATATAAAGTCTAATGAATTACTTAATCCGTTACTTAGTACTTAATTCATTAATATAGTAGCAGCCTCACTCTCTAAATAGTACTAAATATAATGATGGCATAATGCGGTAATTATCGTTAATGTAGATTGTTAACATTACAAATAATCATCGTCAGAATCGTATAATAAACAATAGTACAAGGTGTTTTTGCAGTTTTAGTATTTTTCTTTTTTTTTCAATATTATCATGTAGTAATAATCACAATAGCGTATTCTGAAAAATAGATCAGGGTCCCGTGGGCAGAGAGCGGAGTGCCTCGTCAATACCGAGCTAACGATTCCTTCCCTCGAGTCTGATTAGCCTGGAAGGACCGACGGAAAGCTATACGCGAACGATCCGAGTCCTCTCCTCGTTTCTTTCAACAGCGGCATCAGTAGCGGCAAGTGTCAGTAACGTCGGTCGCGGTAGTCAATAATTGTCAGTCGTTACTGTTTGTACGAGGATGGAGAACCGAGGCCCCGAACGGCTCTGAACGCGAGTACCGGTTCCATCGAAGAGACGCCCGAACGGAGTCTGGCGTTGCTGTTTCTGCGATTTTCGTCCGATCGAATCTCGAGAAACGCTGAATGTCCCAGGGCTCGTCAGGAGAAATAAAGACGACACGCGGCGCGGAAACGGACGATCACGATAAATGTAAGATTGTTCAACGACGATGCGACTCGATTAGAAAAGGAGGGTCGGTGGAAAATCACGGGTCGGGGGGCCGCGCGCGGTTCATCCGATTCCCAACAACTCCTCTGCCCTCTTCCCGACCCCTCGACCGCCGCTCTTGTCATCGCATTTTAATCACGACTCTGCTGCTCTGCCTAGGGAACCCACTATAACAGGGCACTATGAACAGCAGTCTGCTGGCTAAGTGACTTTCCGAATCTACAATCGCTCCTCTACATTTTCTCCGACTCGTTCGCCAGCCTCACTCATTCTTTCATTCTCTCTATTCCTCGTTCTCCTCCGTTACTCGCATCGCTTCCCGCACCATTTACCACAACCGACGCTCGCCTTCGCCCCCCTTCTTGTCCTGCTCCTCGCCGTTTTCCCTTCGTGGATCGGCTTTGCCTGTTTCTTAATAGTAAACTATGTCAGGCGTAACAGACGCGACGCGGTAATGGAAATGAACTCCTTCTCCCTTTCGCAAAGCGCGCACGGACAATGAAAAGAAGGACGCGAAGGCGGGACGAATGCCTCCTGCCGGACGTGCATCCACGATCCACAAAAGCGCTCCTTGCCAGCGTGCTTCTCCTATGTCAGCATTCACGCCTACGTGTCAGCCGATAGTAAATCACTACTGTATCTTTTTTCGCGTTGCGATAATTTTTATTTTGCTTTTTTCATTATTTTTTTGTTGTTGTTTGTTCGTTAATATTAGACGTGCTCTATCGTCAGCTTACCGCGAAATAAAGACTACTCGTCGTACCTACCTCCCTCGTTGCCAACCTTTCACACATTCGCTCGCTCATTCTCTCTCGCAGTCTCTCTCGTTTCGCTCCCCTTGTTCCGACGGGGCACCCTATCCCTCTTATTTTTTTTTTTTCGCTACCTCGCCACGTTACTTCATCTCCTGTATTTATAGAGTATTATATAATATCATTCTCGTGTCGTTACAATATAATTATCGGCAATAATATACCTTCGGTATTAATGCAGTATCGTTATTAGTAGTATTATTAATAATAGTATTATTAATTATTATTCATCCTCCCGGTATTATATTCTTTAAAAATCGTTTAGATCGTTCGCGAACGGTCTTGACCGAGAGCCCGTTCAAAAAGTCGTATGAACAAATGCGATTTACCGTGCCGTCGAAACGTAGCGCCGAAAATTCTGAACTCCTTACCCTCGGTACGCGCTCCAATTCTTCCTTCTCCCCCATATCCCACCGTCCTGCATCCCTTTCACATCACGCAGCATGCTCACACGTGCATTCACCCGTTACCATGCTCTCCTTCTGACGTCCATTAATCTCAAATGGTGTTCTCACTAATAAATTACGGCGAGTAGCACAATCGTGCGCGTTAATTAAGTCAAAGGCCCCCATCCCATCCCGCCTGCAACAGAATCGTGACTCTGGCCCGCGAGGCTCGGTCGCTCTCCAAAATTTCCGTTCCCCTCAGCACAGTTCGTCGCCCGTTTTTGTACGATTTAAAGAATCGGAAGAAGATCTCACAGACGTGATTGGCAAAGCTGCGACAGGGTAACTGAGAATTATGCCGCTGATCGCGTTGTAATTGACAGTAGATGCACCTGTTGCCTGAAGAACGGAAACTTCTCGGGACCGTCGCGAACGCGCACGGATCGGTAGAGACGCAACCAGAGTCACGCGTCCGACTGCCGCTCTCTGTAACAATGCTTCGTAGCCGTTCGAACAGAAGTTCGACTCGCTTCTTCCTCCCGTCTACGTTTCAAGCCTCACACCCTCGCATCCCCATCCGCTCGCACGCGAATATTTGTTGAAAACTGTAGCCGCACGCTCGCCCCTGAATGCCGCGCGCACCTCCCCCCCCTGGCCAAAATCTATCGGGTACAGTAAAAAATAGCGTAAACGGCACTATATTAGGAAGAAGCAAAATACGCGTTACGTTCTCGTTAATTTATCGTTGATAAATACTACAGAGCGTTCACGCCTCGTTCGCCCTTTAAAAATTCTCTGGTTTCGCGATCGCGTTTACTATTTTAGTTAACAGTATGATTATTACTTGGTAATTATCGGTAATTATTCATTAGCGCTACATGCAGTAATTAGTGCTCGCCCGTGTATCGGCACGCGGGAGACGAGAGCCCTCGTCGCTATACAATTTCTCAGGGGAACACGGGCCCGACCCCCCGTGCTATCGGGCTCTCGTTCTCGTATTCGACCTCTCCCATTCTCTCCCTTCCGTCGGGCACGCGAAACTGTCCTTCCCCCGTTTGCTCTCTTGCTTTCGTTCTCGAGAAATCAAGAAGAGAACAGAAGAGGAGGAAAGAAACGAAGATCTCGTGTATTATGCAGACTATGTATACGTGCACTCTCTCGTACTCTGCTCGCACAGACACTCTGCTCGCACTCGTTCCATGACCGCGCGCTCTCTCCGATTCTTCAACGCTGTCCGAATCGCACTCGCCGTTCCTCACTTAATTACAAAGCGCGAAAGGGACGGCGATCGGTCGTTTCGCGTTCGCCCCTCGCGCGGCTAACAATTTCACCGGCGACTTCACGCGGAAACGGCCGCGAACCGACCCTCGTCGAACCCTTCCATCGATGGCTCAACGCTAGTAGTCGAATTTCATAATATTAGGTACTAATGTATCTCTTCAATTCATCCCCCGACTCTTTGCCCACCTGCGAATCCTCTCTCGAGTTTACTTACAATTCGTACAACTTCGCCTATCATGTAAAATTATTACGTCTAAAATGTTCGAGTTAACGCTAGACCTTCGATATAATAATCAGATCGGATAAATTAATAGTCGTTAATAACCGTGTATGTATCCAACTAGGCTAGACTTCGACGGAAAAATATATTTATAAAAAGTTATAATATTAATATACGTTTCAAGCGTTCTATATATATATATATTTTTTATTTATATTTATTTATATTCATATTTATATATGTATATTATATATATATATATATATATCGTTTGCTAATCCTCTACTTATAACTAAGCTTTCATCGTCAAACTCTTGCCTCATACATGCTGCGATCATTTAATCGGAGCGCTTCCTCTGAAACGAGAAGGCCCCGGTATATCTACCTAAATTTTCTTCTGAATTTATAATCGTAATAACTGGCTAAACTTTTCACGCTCAAGCACACGCGCATTCCCTCGCCCTCTCCTTTTTTAGCATCGTTTCTTCCTTCGGACCGAAAACAAACTCGAGCTTCTAAACGATTGAAATGAAATAATGCATGAGATCGTTGCGCCCCGGCTCCCGTGACGCAACGCAAATTTGCCCGAACCTTCGTTTCCTCCTTTCCATCCATCCTTGCTCGTTTGACTGCGAGCGAATCGCGAGACCGCGGATCGAAACGCGATGTTCGAACGAAGAAATTCAATTAACGCAGAGAAGAAAAATGTATGTTCACGCGACACCGCGAATGCATCCGCCCTTTCTTGTTTCTGCACGTTGGATGGAGTCCGTTCCGCAATCGCTTAAACAACACGAATGCGCGAGCTTGTTTGAACACGCCTCTCCTTGTTCGTCTCTTTAACTCTTATTAGCAACATCAACGATCGACCGTAACATCGTTAAGATCATAGAATTCTGATTTCTCTCCCTCCCGCCTCTTGATCCTCCCTCGACCCCTTATTGTTCCAACACGCCTTTACCCTCGCTAGTCCTCGACTTGAAAAATATCTCTAAAACACACGCGCGATTCTATTTGCTCTCGCATTCGTTCATGCATTACTTGATTCCAACGTCGCGCGTAATTCCTTCGCTACCCCCTCGGATCGCGTTAAAATCCATTTGCCATCGCGACTGCAGTATCCCCGATCCGGTGGATCGCGAACGCTCGTCCCGTTCTTTCGCCCCTCGCTTGCGCGCAAAGGTTAAGAGGTATCGCGAGTCAAGAACTGCGTGACGGGAGTGGCCGATGCATGAGACGCGTAACGGTTGAAACGGTGGCACCGATTTCGCGGTCGCGCGATGAACACAGAACAGTGGCCAGTATAACGAGGGGACAACGGAACAAACGACCGTTGCGAAGTGAACGAATCGAGCGAGTATAAAAATCAGCAGACGGTCGAGAGGAGAGGCGAAAGAAGGGTGAAAGAGCGACCACCGTTCGGAGGCCGCCGATCACGCGTAGATCCGATTTTGCGCGAGGGCTGAGCGCGATCGCTGATCCTTTGTGCGCTTTTTAACGACCAACGGTGTTCAGCGTACATGTAATATCTTTGGTATCGTGCCTGAGTCTTCCGTTTCGCGAAAAAAAAGATTCCTAAGCGATTCGGCCGAACCTTAATCGGATGTAAACGCGAACTCGTTTGCTATTCGTATCAAACTTAGAAAACGTTCGTCCCTCTCCGAGCCGAGTGAAAACAAGCCGTTAGAAATACGCAGCCTACACCGTAGGTACAATTACGTGGGATATTTTGTAACGACGAGCGGTATCGCGTCGATTATAACATGGCAGCTTCGAAACGCGCGGAGATATATCCGCGCTATGCGTTTGCACGCGTGCGTTGTGTGAATGCGAATGTCCCGTGTGGTATGTGTGTACGTGTAAATCGAGTCCCCTTTCTCTCTTGTCAGTTTCCCGTTTCACGCGCAGGATGCCCGAACGGCCCCGTATCGTCTCTTTTCTAGACTGCGGCAAATGCGTGAAAACGGCAGTCTTTTACCAGGAACGTGGACCGATCGCAGGCCTTCGCGTCGATATTCTCCGAAGAAGGCGAGGGGTGTCCGAGGTCGAGCTGTCCGTGAAACGGGATCGACTCGTAAGAAGTGCGAAGAAAATTTGTACTGTCGACAAAGGAAACCGTGTCCGTCGATGCCGATCTAACGGTACTCTAAGAACGATGAACGGATGGCTGGCCCTCCCGGCCGCGGGGATTCTTATCAGTCTTACCGTTTGGGGGGATGAGAGTCGAGTGGGCCTTCGTTTCTCGAACGAAAAGGGCTCGATATAGGTCGGAGCTGACCGACGGGATATCGGTACTAGCTCCTCGCCCTGTGTCCTGGGTGTAATCGTGTGCGTGTCGAACAAGAAAGAAAAAAACAAAGACGCAAGCGCCGTGACGCCGACGCTCGATTGTTCGCAGAATCTCGCGATCCTTTTGCCTCTCTGTAAAGAAGTGCTCCTCGAAAAGAGTAATACAAAGAAACATGAAAAGTAATATCAAAATGGAACGTGATTGCTACTGGATTTCATATGCGTGAATTCTTCCGAACAAAAGACCGTCGAGTTCAGCGTCGTCGCGTCCATCTATCGCGTGAAATTCATCGAAAGAGAGCTCGAACCCTCCTGACCGTTTCTCTCCCGCGTTTTCCACCGCCGTTCTTCTAGAAAACGATTCGTTATATAGTATATATCACATACGTGTTACTCCTAAACACACTGAAATAAGAAGCACTTTAAGATAGATGTCTACGTGTACCATCGGGCCCAGAGATTCTACGCGATGGACTGATTCTCGTTTCTCCTCTTTCCATTTGTCGTTCATAAAACTCCTCAACTCCCTCGTATAATGCTATTTTTCTTCTCTCTATACATACGCGTACTATTTACATACAAGCCTTGTCTACCTCTCTCGCTTTTGCTCCTGCATCGCTACCTCTCCCTCACGCCTTCCTCCTTAATTTTCCTTTGATTTCCCCTAACCGTTAGACAGCTCTCGCGCACGCTTGCACTGTAATCCCTCGCCTCTTTTTTCCCTTTTCTCTCCTCCCCGTTTCGCTTGTAATCACTGCCCATTACGTACGCGTGCAGGCGGTGAATCGCGCGTTCCCAAAACGTTACGGCAAAAATCAGGAATCGGCCGTGGGAAACTGTCGGCGGTAACACCGTCTCGTCGACCTAATACATGACACCTAAAGAGAATCTTGATTAATCAACCCATCGTAAAGAGGACGTCACGATCTCTACGATTTTACGGGAAACGATCTAGTTTACGGCACGATGCCGCGGTTACGGGGACCAGTGAAATCTTCTCCCATCTCTCTACCATTCTCGTTTTCCGTCGCAGATCGAATCCACGAGTCCTTTCAAGCTTGTCCGGCGTCCCTCTTGTCGGGGAGCCACGAGAGAAAACGTACGCCCCGATCATCGTGCTGGTATCCCTCCTCCTTCCAGGCACGCGGTAGTATTACGCGAACAATAATGGCACTGTCGATCACTCGCGTTAAATATTACAACATTAGAAAAATCGCAAGTCGAGCCCGACGATAGTCTCTTTTAATTGACGTCACGAGAAGAAACCTTTGCCGTAATACTACGCGTGGTTTCGGGAACCGATCGATAAAACGGCAGAGATCGCGACGTTGCGCTGCGCGCGGATTCGCACGCACGCAGCGTCTCGTCGATCCAGCCTGATCACGGGGTGCGACCTTCGTGGACAGGATCGACGCGCACATCTAGGCGACTCCGACGGTCGGAAAGGCAACCGAGGACCAAGTAAAAATCTAACGAACGCGCAACGAAGAAAAACGGAAACGGGAATAGTGAGCGCGCTTGGGTCTCGAGACCGGGCGGCTCGACTCTGGGTCACGCGCCCCGCAACTATACAGGATTGGAACGCGCGGAAGGACTGTAGAACGGCGTCCCGGCTGCTGGCGTCGCGTAACAAGAAGCAGAGTACGACGGCGGCGGCGAGGAAGCCGACGCCGACGACGACGACGACGACTATGACCGATAGATGAAACTGCAGGGCGGCGTCGGCGGTGGTGGCGATCCGCCGGTCATGGCGATCGGTACGAGGGTGGGCGAGGGTGACGAGGAGGGAGGAGACGGGGAACTGGACGAGACGCTCGAGGGTGGCGACGGCGACTCCAACGCCCTCGAGCCCGTCAGCTCGCGATTAGACTGTCCCCCGGATGCGACAGCGCGACTACTCCTGGCCGCCGTGGTCGCGTTGTGCCGATTGCGCGCCGGCCGTCCTAAGCTCCGGTGACGGCCGCCTCCCTCCTCGCTCGTTTCTCAGAGATAAACCTTCTTCACGCTGCGGGTGGTCGCGAATCCGTCGTTGCGCCGATACGCGTCGCCCTGGTGGGATCGGAGAGTCCCGAAGTTGTCCCTCGGCCCACGGAAACCGTACCCGTCCGGGAACTGGAACAGCGTTTCCGTCGGGGTCGGCGGCGGCTTTCGCATCGTCCCCTTCGGCGAATGCAGCTTCGGGGGCTGCGGGACCAGCACCGGTTCCGCGTACGTAACTTCCTCCTGGGGCAGCAGCTTCGGCTCTGGCGCTAGCCTGCTGCGAAACGAGACAAATGTTTCGCCGTGAAGTCGAAAGGTCGGTGGGCCGTTCGATCGGTTCGCGGCAACGGCAGCCCTTACCTGTTCACGTTTTGCCGCTGCTCGAAGTACTCGTACTCCGTATCCGGATACGGGAGGTTGTCGTCCTCGTCCTTTCGACACTTTCTGCCGCACAGGTAACCCGCCACGAAGCCGACCAACAGAGCCGCCAGCGCGCCAGCTACCACGGCCATCACCAACGTTTCCACGGAATACTGCGGTGGAGGAGAGTCCGCCGCCGATACCTCCGGACCTGCGATGGACCGATCGTTTCACTTCCCGAAGCCCTGAATGCGTTCCGCGAGAAAAAAAGGCCGAGCCTACCTGAACTGTCCTGCTCCTCGTCCTGCATGATATTGATGATCTCCCCACCTTGGCCTTCCTTGTTGGCGATCATCGAGTCCTGCGGGAATTTGTTCTGGTTGGCAGAGATAGCTCCCACGCTGCCCGCGTCCTTGTTCAGGCCCTTGCCCGGCGGACAGGAGGCGTGCGAGCCCGTGGCGACGCTCTGCAAGAATCTGCTCGCGTCGGTAGACGCCGGGCCCACCAGCGCTCTACATTTACCCTCGATCTTGTCCCAGGCGCAATAGGGGTCCTGCAGGGCCACGCACTCGCCGCACGACAAGATCCTATCGCTGTAGCAGCGATGCAGTCTCAGGGCCTGTACCTGACTGTCGGCTATCACGACGAGCCTGCCGTCCTCGAGACCGTCACCGGCCTGCGAGGCTCTCACCACCTTGATACCGCGCACGGGCACCGTCGAGGGGAACGCTTGGATCTCCTCGATCACCACCGGGCTGACTTTCAGATGAGTGTCCGCCGACTCGGCGTTCACCGCCTTGATCACCTTTCCGTTGTCCGTGCCGATGAACAGAACGTCGTACGTTTTGCCGCCAGGCGTTTTCACTTGAGGGTCTACGGCGATCTGGGTGAACCTATAACTGTGGGGTTCAAAGGCAAATGTTTCCTTTTAGTTTCCCTCTTGCCCGCCGTCGAGTTTAGCAGACTTACTGGGAGCTGGTTCGAATGACGATCGGTTGGCCAAAGAAGCTCGGCACCAGATCGTCCATCAGGGAGTGCGTGTGAATGAATTCGAGGGTCAAGTCCGGCAACGAACGCGAATCGTTCACGCACTGGCCGGGCCTCGGGTCGGGCACCTTGGTATTCTGCACGGGCAGCCAATTCGAGTTGATGGCGCTCTGCTCCTTGAAGTTCCCCTTGAAGGCGTCGCTGATGTCCTGCAAGGAGAAGGCGCAGACCGCCGAACCGCCGATACTGTTCACGGGGGTTGTGAACGTGCCGTATATCAGCTGCGCCGACTTATTGCCGTACTGGCCGGATATAAGTTCGGTCGTCGACTCTGCAAGCAACATTCGCGATTTCAAAAGCCCCCACACACCTCCCGTGCTCCGGTGAGATTCTACCGAGAATGTTAATTTTCACTTACGTATCTCATCGAAGTAGAAGGGAAAGTCACCGGTGACGGAGCAATTCAGACGGGACTTTAAGAACGACGTCCATCTATTGCGATATCGATGAGGACCGCCCCGATCGTATTTACAGACTCTCGCCACGCGAGAATAGACGGTCTGCAACGGAAAAAAGAGAGGAAGCGAGCGTGAATGGCGCGGAAAAGCGTTCCGCTGGCCTATAGTTGGTCGCAAGCGAAATCGGCTCACGCGAAGTCGAGCGCGCTATTAAACGGAAGCAGACACTTACCTTGCCGCAATTGATATATTCCACTGCGGTTTCCCGGAAGAAGAAGTACACAAAGTCTCCTTGGGCCATGGAGCTCACAAAGTTTGGTACTGCAATTAGAACAGCCATGTATTACACGACCATTATCGCTGGTAAGCGAAGCCCGCCCCACATTTCCGTAGGAATAAGCGAACGCGATTAAAACCGTCCGGTCCCGGCAAAATCGACGAGCCATTACCCCCTTCGGAATCGTTCGAACGAGACAGATTTTCCACGATTGGAAAATCAATTTTACCTTCCGGATAGGGAAACCCGATTGGACGAACACGCTTTACAGCCACGAGATGCTGTCGCGAGCCAAGAACGAGTAGGCAAGAACTCTTTTATTTCGTTGACTGCTCGAGCGGTAACGCTTCGCCGCTTGTCTTCTCGTTCGTTTTCAATTTAACTCTCTCCTCGTCCCCGTCGTCGCGCGCTTTCCGTACCGTTGCTCGTCTCGCTGCTCGACGCGCACAAGTGCCCGATAAAGTGGGAAAACTTTATCGATTTATTAACTTGACAGGGTTTTCATAAGCTTCTTAGGATTCATAAAGTATTATTAATCTCGCGCGCCACGTAAGTACATCCGACCGAGCCGCCGCCCCTGCGGCGCATAAATTTCCCGACGCTTTCTAGGGCTCGTTCTCCTTTTCCTCCGATTGCTGTCGCACCCCCGCCGGCATATCAAACTACACCGCCGCACCGTGTCGTCCGGCTGTCTCTCTTTTTTCTTTCGGGCGTCTGCGTTCGGATAAAACGCCGAAGGAGAATTCGTGTGGGCGACTGAAACGAGGAGCAGGAAAGGGGAGGAGATCGTGGACCCATCTTTCTTTCTTTCCGTTCACTCTTTTAGCCGCGTTTCCAGCGATTAGAAACACTGATACATAGGATGACGCGTGGCGAGCGATTAAAGCTTTCGATGATTGTTCAACTGGAAGCAATAAAGAGTCAAAAAAAAAAAAAAAATTTCACCGCAACGAGCTTCTCTGCGACACTTTTATCGACGAAACTTTCAGTTTCGTGTCGATAACGAGTGCCGAAAATTTCGAATGCCGAGTGGAGAGCGGAAAGGGACGAGGAGCACATTGAGCGAGAGAAAATTGAATTTTCAACGAACCGAGGGAAAATCAATATTATCCAGCGGGCGCAGAAACTTGATTAGCGTTCGTACACCGTTAAATTAAAATACTCTAGCGTAGCAAGCGAAGCGGCGGAACAAGGTGACGCGTCCAGTTTACCGCTCTCTCCGCCCTTCCGTACGATCGGGGGCAGACCTTTTTCCGAATTCTCGGCGTCCGGAGAGACCTCATAAAAAATTTCCTTCGCTCGGCTTCCACTCGCGCGTCATCCTTCGATATTCCTTCCATACTTTTTCTGGCAGGGTGACCGTTGCAAATAAAAATTCGACCTTCCGCTCGACTCTCGGGGGACCCGTAACTTTTCCTCCACCTTCGGTCTTTTTGCTCTTTGTCACCGGGAAACGCGCGGGACGTTTGGTATGCGAACGCGGGGGGTGAACGAATTTCGGGAAAGCAAGGAAGCTCGTTCGACGGGACACTTAACGGGAATCGTCCGATTAAGCAGATAATGATAACGGTCCGCGAAAGAGAGCTGGGGAGAGTCGGTGAACTGACGGTGAGCGACGTTTACGGCGGTCTTTTATCCGGATTAAAATTTCCCCTCCGCCGCGCTGCGGCGCGAGATGATATTCGGTGGAGCAACGAGAGAAGACGCGTCACAGCTTTGTCGTTATACAGGTATGAATGGGCCGCGGAATAATCTCGGCGCACGGCAGGCACGGTGCCTGCAAAACCCACCGAAGTATTACACCGTGCGGATTAAAGCCGGTGCACTCGACGTTTCCGAGTAATTTCTCGATCGTGGCCGACTGAACGATGTAGGGAGAAAGCGTGGCAAAACGATCGTTGGACATCGCACCCTCTTTTTCCATAGCCGAAAACGAGCCAGCTGCTTACTTGAAATGCGCCGAACGCTCCCTTGATCAATGTTTAATCGCGCGCCAACATCGATCGTTCGGCCACCGATTCATCATCCTATTCCTTGCCTATCGCTTTCAATTGCCAGCGTCGACTCTGCGGAACAATCCCAAAGCGCTTTTTTAATTTCCAAAACGTCCCAACTATTACGTGGTCGATTACATTTCTCCGAGATTACGAACGTGACTCACGCGATTTACCCCCGGATTCGGAACGCGTCTGTACGCGATATCCACTTTCTATTTTAATCCACCGATTCAATTAAAGGCGCCGCCGCGAAGGGTAGTAGCGAGCGTGGGCCGGTCGATCGATCGCCAAAGAAGAGAAACGAAGAAAGCTCGGAGGGTTACGGATTACTCACCGTTCAAGCTCTTCGAGTCGTACTGCTCGGTTTGTAACGGCTCCCTGTAGATAATCGGGTCCATTCCAGCGAAATCGGCTACCGTGCCCGTGTACAATTCACCGTCGACGTAGACGAACGTGCTGTTGTGTCGGGGATCGTACGGGCACTTCGCCTGGCCCACCTTCTCCTTCAGGATCGTGTAATTCCCAGCGTGCACCGCGTAGTCCCGGCACATCGGTTTGAACGCGTTCGTCGCGCACACGAGCAGCGTGCTCGTGTCCGTCTTCACGAGGATGCGAATGTAGTTCTGGCAGTTTTCCTCGGGCGTGCCCTTAACCAGGCACATCTTCACGTCCGTGTCGGTCGAGTACCAAGACAGCCTCTGTTGCTCGGTCAGATCGGTGAGACTCAGGTTGTGCACGAGATTTCTGCAACGGAGAAAAGAGATTCCCAGATTGGACGCTTTCATGCCGGATCGCTTTTGTTCGCGACGCGACAAGTCTTTTCGCCGCTAGCCGAACGGTTTTTCGTTTTCTGGAAAATTTACGTAGCGAAAGCAGGAAAGCTCTCAGCGCTATTCGAATTTCCAAACGCGATCTAATTTCGTTGGACAGAAGCGGCCGAGAAGCACTGAATCTTCTCGAGCGTATCTTTTTTTTCCCTTCCTATCTTCCCCCGACTGTATTTCTCGCATCCGGTTTACAACTCGCGTCCGGAGAGGATACTCCCGATCCCGCATTAATCACCGGGAGGCTTTTGCGTTATTCTGCCTTGCTCGTTTATCGCGCACGGATCTGCTGGCTCCCCGGGAAACGCATTCGGTCCCGCAGCGCCGAAACGGCGACAAAAAACTCGATCGAAATGCCGAATCACCGTGGATTCGAGCACCGGTTCCGATCCGTTTATTACAAACGGGTCAAGATTTATGGCGCGGGGCTCGAGATTAATATATTCGGAGGAGTTGCGGGCTGGAAATTTTTCCCGGGCCGTCGCGACAGAGCTCAGCCTCGCGCGCGATTCAACGCTCCCTACCCGTATTGGTGAGAGCAAAAAGCTAACCCACCGAGCCGGGAAATCGATGGGACTATTAACGCAAGTCGGTCGACGATGGGCCGTCGATGGTGGGCGCGATCGTTGCTGTTTCGAACCAGAATTCGAATGGACTGGAGATCCGATTTTGGGAGAGAATATCAACCGCGGATCGGCGCTCGCCGATAAAAGAAAAGTAGAACAATCTTTTCCTCGGATTTCGACGACGGCGGCGGCAGTGGCGCCGAGTCGGAAGGAAATGCGGATCACGCGAATCGTTCGTTGGCCCAGATAAAAGGACGAGACGCGTTCCTACGATAGCCCTGCTGTTCCAGACGGCGGGCTATGCGCGATGTCTATCGCGTTTTAATTACGGCTCGCGCCCTTCCCTCCGCCCCGGAGGAAGTTCTTTAAAGATCCACCACGCTGGGAGGAAATCGCGTTTCCCGTTGTCGGAAACTCGTAGGCTTGCAAAATAAAGAAGTTTCTAAATAAAGTTCGACGATCTCATTAACCAGAGAGGAGCAGCGTGCCGGGGCCGGCTCGCAGAATTCATCCGTTGGAGAGCGGGGAAGGGGTTGGCGGGGGAGCGATGGAGAAGCTCCAAGGTAAATTCCATGGAAGCGTGATTTCTTGGGGAAAATAGTCTGGCACGCGTAGGGATCGAGGGGGCCCCCGTTTCCCTTGATCGCGGCGGGCCCTCGAACTCGCAGCAAAGAAGGGAAAGAAGAAGCGGTCCTTTAATTAAAGCACTCGCTCCAAATGAATCCTCTATTTACCGTCCGCCGACCAGAAGATAGTTCCCGTCCCGGAGCACCAGCCGAAAGTAGTCTGTGTGCGTCTCGTTCCCCGTAAACCTGAACACATCTTCCGCACCTGGAAAAGAAAAGCAGAGAAACGCTGGTTAGTTTGCTGCCGCCGATTGAAAAGGGGTATTATCTTGTCCGTTTAATTAGTCGGCCAATAGCGTCGCCCCTTTTGGGATAAACGTCCGCGATCTGCCAGCGGAGGACAACGCGCGCAGGACCGACGGCCTAAGCCATTCACGACCGCGGCCCTTCTCTGGTCAATCGCACGGCCGTCAAGTCGATTTAATAAGCGTAATAAATTCTCTTCGACCGCGGCCCTAAGAATGAAGCTTCGATCGATCATTAACGGATCCGCCTCGGCGATCAGCCATTTTTTAGCCAACAGGAAGCTACTTCATTATCCCCTAATTACCTATCTATTAGTTTCAACAGCCCTGTCTCTCGCCCCACCCCTGATCGATCGCTTCTTCCTCCATCCGCGTCGGGAAATTCCACCCCTCGCGGTGCTCTCGGAAAACGATGGAAGCTCGTTCCATCGAACAAATTTCTCGGAACGTTCCGTCGAAATTCGGGAGCCTCGTCGTCGCGTATCGTCAGGGATCTTAATCACCCCCCGAGACTCGACGATCGCCCCTTTCTTCTTCCACCCAGTCGCGTAGCGAGACACCGACGAAGAAAGCGGCAGCGCGAAATTGCAAAATGTTCGAGCGGGAATGCGCGACGCGACGCGTCGTGCGTTCGAGGCGATCTCTAATCGGTGTCGCCCATACTGACAGTATAATTATCAGGCCGTTCCCACGTCAGTCGATGTCGCTGACCGCTCCTTCGAGCCCGTTGAATGGCATTTAGGTCGGAGATAAGCGCGCAATTGAATCCACGGTAACAATGAACGGATGCTACGGTGAAGTGGAGCATTATGGCGAAACCGCGCCCTCCGCGACCCTCGTTCTCGCTTCGCCTTTGCGAGGCGCCGATAAAGTAACGAACGTAATTTCGATGAACTATCCGTTTCGAATAGAAGAATAGAGTTGACTAGCGGATCCAATACTCTCGCGCTCCTTTCCGAGACGCTGCCCTTTCCGGAGCAGATGCTTCCCAGGCGTTTGAAACTGTACCACCCTTTACTGTAACTTTGTCACAGTTTCCCACCGTCCGCTCGCTGAAAATCTGCGATCACACGCGTTCATCCATCGCTCTCCAACAGCCAACGTCTGAAGTGCAATTAACGCGGTCCTCCGACGCTGGTCGATATCGATCATCCTGAGCGTCGTATCTCGCGCATGCAATTTGGGTCGGTGATAGCCGTGGAATACCCAGCCAGCGAGTGCCGGACCATTATCGAAGGATCATACGTCTTGCACTGGAAACGAATTAACGTCACGTTGGCTGGCGTTACATTCGTCCTCGTTCGACAGGAAAGCCCGGGAGGATCGAGCGGCCAGGGCGGCGGAGGGAATGCGGGAACTGTTTTAGATAGAAAATCGGAGCGAAATCGCTTCGGGGTATAGCCGAATCTCTCGTTGCTCGCTTATTAATCGTTCTCCGCGTGAAAACGTTGCAGCAGCGTGTAGGGTATCGCGCTCATCACTGCTTTTTCGCCGCGACCCAACGCGTTGTGCGTTCGGATCGATAATTACCGGACCACCGATGCTTGGTATTTCGGCCATTTGAATTTCGCGTTGTCGCGGATAGCATCGCGGAACGAGAGGAAAAGAGCAGCCTCGCGCGAAACAGCGTTAGTCGCGTCTCGCGATCAACGCGTCGCTGGCAGAGATTTGGATTGATGCGGCAAGGTATCCACGACCTCGGATAGACGGATGCAGGATTTGGGCGGGGAGATGCGGTCTCTTTTGCTGATTGGCTTCGAACTTAAACGGGTTAGCCTGAAACACCCGCCGGCTTCAGATTCCGCTCGATTATCGCTCTCCAAAATTCGCCACACAACAAAGGCAAAGCTTTCGTTCCATTGTTCCGATCTTGGGACTTGAGAATCGATCCCAATTAAATTAGCGCATCGTTCTTTCCGTCGCAATGTTCTTCCACGACGAGGCGGAGCAGATATTTGCGGTGAAAGTAGAGTGTCGTCTGTCGGGAGGACAGGGCAGCGTCCACGAAAACCGATACATAAGGCGAGCCAGCGAGCTGATATCGGCTTTCAGCCACTTCGCGAAAAGAACGTCGCGTTCCGGCTAAAGCGAAGGGGGCCAAATTCTGCAACGGCGGCAATCACAGTTGCATTTTCTCGGAGTTACGGGAACCGAGCTTCGGCCACCGCAAACCTATGGACCTTCAACCCGCCGCTAAACAGTGGAGAATGCCCACCGAATGGTTGCCATCCAAATGGAGGGAAACGTTATCAATGTTTTACGATATTTCGAGCGAACACGACTCGGATCGCACGATTGTTCGTGGTTCGGCAAAAAATCGGCCGAAGGGAATTTATCTGGTCCAACGGAGAGACCGGCAGGCTAGGCCACCAATCACGTATATGTGTAAGTTCCTCGCGGTGCTGCCGTGGCGTGCGCTACCGTACCGTGAAATGTCGGCGCCGCGTATTCGGAAATATTGAACGCGTTCAAAGTTACGACGCGGCCGTCAAACTTTGTCGATCGAACTTTGCGAGATCGTGCTCCACTAGCCCTGAACGCGACCCGGCAGGTACCCTCCGAAAGGGAGCGGCTGGAACACGGGCAACGATGAAAGATGCACGCGCGGTATTCTCGGGCGGATCGTTGCCTCGCCCTCGCGCAATTAACACGGAAAGATGGAACAGCCGGGGAATAGCAATTAAATGCACGGAGCTTGCGGCCGAACTTGAGCCTCGCGTCGATCGTTCCGCTACGTCCTAGCGAATCATTCATCCGGGGGCAATTTCTTCCTGAAACGAGACCGGGCTTAAATAAACGCGCCGCAATAAACTGCCTTTCATGTGTATTAGACATTCTACTGCTTGACTCGAAGGAGATACAACGGTGGTGTCTCGAATAGCTGTCGATCGTTACCGCTTACTTCCGCGACCCAAAATTTCACGCCGATTCCACTCGCGTCATCCGAACAATTTGGAAGCTATCAACCGAGTTGCCACCGGTGAAACGAACAATTCCAGAAACTCGCGTTACAACTGGGAGCAACGACTCCCGCCGCCGATTGCAAAGCTGTTCGCCCCGCCGTGTTTCACTCACGACCTCAACTACCAGCTCGATACCGTGAGTTTAAGGTTTGAGTTGTCTTCTCGTAGCGGAGAAGTGGCTTATCTCCGGCAGCGGCTCGCCACACGAGTGGACCTGCCCCACGTGCGTACACACGGGGTCAACCCTGTGCCAGCTTAGGAAAGCAAGCGAGGGACGAGAGTGGCGTTACGTCGAGCGAAAGTCATTAAAATTTCGCACGTGTCAGGGTGACGCCACTGCCGGCAACGACCCTAAGCCATTATTTTTTAAAAGCCCCCCTACAGCTACCTTTCTCTCTCTTCCAGCTACGTATCCGCGCACGCACACAGGTAGAACCGCAGTCTTCGACCCGCGGTTAAACCATGACTAATGAACAAGCCCGTCAACCTGCTCGACCCTCCCCGCTGCATTTATCGTGGACAGAGTGACGCGAAAAACGGTACGGGTGTTTAGTTTGGACATAACGCTGAGACGATTCCAATGAAAGCAGTGACGCGGCGGAGAAATGAAGTTCCGTTTAACTACGAGATCAAACGTGTTCGAATGCTTTTCGAGCGGCAAGTAGAAATCGCGTCGAGCCGCGTTACACGGTAGTCGACTTACTTCGGCAACTGTCCGTCCCCGCGTTGAAGATACCGTGGCCGCCCCCCCACTCCCATAATTTAACTTTTAATTAAATTAGCGGCCGTCGGTCCTCCGTGTACGCGTTTCCACGCGAATCTCAATTTTCTTTGAACGAAGTCGTCGCGGCAGAGGGAAACGACTGAGGAGACTTCTGAAAAATTACTCCGGCATGGAACGGCTAGTGTTCTCGAGCACCGATGCGAACGTCCTCCGGCACCGTTGATGTGCAGAGCGTTGTCGCGTTAGTCGGCCGTGTTGCGGCTTTACTTCAATCTCGTCGAGACAACACGTGTTTCCCTTGATTAAGGCTACCAGAGGAGAAAGACCGGAGAGAAAACGGACGCCGTAGAAGACGGAACGCAGCGAGGAAAAAAAGCACCGTGCCGAGAAGGACTCAAAGCCGTTCCTCAAAGCTCGGGGACACAGCCCGACCCTACGTAGGGGGATCGATGATTAAACGATCGCCGAGCAATCTGTTTATGGAAATCTTTCATGCTGGACACGCGTTCCCTGAGAGCGATCGATCCTTCATGTTATCCGTCTGAAAAGAAGAAAAAAGAAAAAAGAAAACGCCTGGACATTTTCCGTACGGTTTTATTTCAATTTTCTCGGCCATTATCGGAGGCATCGCGTTGCTCGCTGAACCTGGAAATCCCAGTTCGTTCCGTGTTTCGTTCCGCTCCACCGCAGCATTGCCGCCGTTCTCGCGACGATAATGAATTTATGGTAACCGCGCCGAACGCTCTGCTTGTTATCGAACTTTACTAAAATCCCGCGACTCGATTTTCCGAGGGAAAACGGGCTGGAAAAACGTGGGAAAAATAGGGACGCGTTTTTAACGCCGTTGCCGCCGTTTGGTTATCAGTGATCCGAGTTAACGGCAAGAATATATGGATGACCGCAAAGGAAACGGATCGTATATTCTTACGGTGGTTAACGTTCCACCGGCAATAATAAATTTATGGGGACCATAGAGACATTTCGGTCGTTATCGAATTTCTCCGTGGAAATGCGCGCATGCTTGGCCGCGACCGAATTCTGAGTCGTCCGATAAACCAGCTCTCGGCCGGCGATACCGGCAATTTTTAACGCGGTACTTCGCGTGCATAGGGTCGGCAGGTAACGGACAACTGGAGCCCACACGTCCAGGCGAATCGACGACCAACGGCCCGCTCTGCGGTTGTTTACGCCAGGCAGCCGTATCGTCGAACTGTGCGCGCCGTTAATGAAACTAATTACGCGATGCAACGTGGTGTAATCCGCTCTTACGTGCAAGCTGTAGCTGCCGCTAGGAACCACGATCGCTCCGGCGAAATTAATTGGATTACGGCCCTGTGTTTGCCAGTCTTAATACCAACGGGCGTGCACGGCTGGATCTAATAAATCAATCGTTGCCGATCGCTCTATGAATTTATCCGACGATACGTTGTCGTTGCCAATTATAATCGGTTCAAAAACGCGAGCACCCGTCTTTGACATATTTTTCTCGCCGTGCCCTTATACGGTGTCATCAGTGCTGCGCGTGTTTGGCAGGAGAGGCATACCCAATCATTTGCTGACAATTGTTCGCATCAACAAGTGGCAGCCGAAGCGACGAGAGGGAGAGAGAGGCAAATGGGCCAAAGGGAGCGGCGATATTCGTAGCGATCACAAAGGGACGATGCAGGGCTACGCACTTCGATGACGAACGAACGCAAGCGACTGCGATGACAGCTGCGCGACGACAGGCTTGCTTGGCCACCGTTTTGTCGGCCACCGTGACCCGATCGATAGCCCGCTCCGTTCGGTTTACTCGAATAGCTGTCTCCCCGTGGCCGGTTATCGAGTCGTTCGACGTTTACGCGCTATTTCGCGATATCACGTCCTACGAGAAGTTTACGAGCTGTGAATAGCAAACGGGCCGCGCGGCGTCGCGAATCGAGCTGGTCCGAACTCGACTAAGGAGCTCTCGATTCAATGACGGGGGTGGTCGTTTCGGAAAAGTATTCCCAGCTGCGAAGGATTTAGGTCAAGCGTGTCTACCGAATCGCGAGCTGTACCGATGACTGGACTCGCGAACACGCTCGGTAATGGATCGGTAAACAGCGGCGTGTACTTGATCCGCTGGCCCAGAGTCGTTTGCATTTGCTTACGACGGAATCGCGCGTAGCTGAATCGCGTGCGCCTGCCGTTCCGTTCAAAAGAACGTCGACATCGAACGGGACGCGAATTATTACACCGTCGGCGTCGGATGCATCGGCGACAAAGAGCGTGATCGTCTGCGAGTAATCGGTCGGCGAAAGAGACGCGCGTTTCCACGGAATCGCGAGGGCGAGACGGCGCATGCGATCGTGTCCGTCAACGACGGATGGATTCTGCGCTGTGGCACTCGCGCGGCGAAAAATGCGAAATAATTGCGAGCCGCCCCACGAGATTGCTTCCGTCACGAGATCGAACGTAGTTATTGGTTTTTCCTTAAGTAAACTGACTGCTGCAGCGGCGGAGTACGCTCCGGCGACCCGCGCGGTCCACGATGTTTTCCTTAATCAGAAACTCGTTGCAGCAGCCACCATCGAGACCCGACGAGAATCGGTTTCCGCGGCTAATGTCCCATTCAGAATTCATTCCGAGCACCAATATTTGTGCCGCGAGGGAAAAGTTGCGGCAGAAGACGAGCGTCGCCAATCCACCGGAGCATCGACCGTCCGCATTTTGGTGGATTTCCTCGGGCATTGAAAGACGAAAAGAAAGTTGGGCTACGAGAGAGGAATTCAGGTGGCGACTAATTAGGCCGAGCACTCGGCCGCGCGTAACGGCCATGCAATTATGCCGGATAACGACAGGGCCGGACCAGCGCGAATGCCCGCCGCTTAATCGTATCGAAATATTCCAGCGGCGCGAACAGTTCGTTGACTCCATTGTGGGACGAACCGCGACGAGACTTTATCGTCCCCGGACCGATCGAACCCAGTCAAAGTTCAACAAAAGCGGATACGTAACGATGCCGTTTGCACGCGGAACAGTTCGGCTGGAACTCGTTCGCTGCGCAAACAAACGCAATCTCCGCAGAACCGAATGGACCTCCCGCGATCGCGAGTATCTGTCTCTTTCTCGAGGCTTTACAGCTCGCCCAAGTAACGCGCGAACTGTCACCGCTCTTGACGGAAATTTTCAAGAGCGACACAACCGATCGACGGAGAAGCAACGGACCGAGATTTTTCCGGACAATATCGTAGATGCGCTCGAAGGCGTGCACTCGCGCGGAATGAACTCCTCGCATCCGGCTTTGACGCACGTCCAGCCTGGTATCGTTTCTTCGGTAGCGACGGTGATTGATGAGCCCCGGAGCTCGTCTAGCTGCGAGCCGTAGCAGGAATAAAGCCCTCGATCGTATCCGCTCCGATTATCCCCCGGCGACGATTCGACGTGTCGCGAGAAAAACTTCCCCGCCGATAATCGGGGTACACTCGCCTCGGTTGTCACGGGGGACTGCAACGGAATGCAGTTTGTTGGGATCTACAGCACGATCGATCAACGATACGCTTCGACGGAGGAAATTGATCTCGTTCCGTGATCTCGGGGAACCTTGGCTGACGTTAACGAGGTTAAGGGGAAATGCTTCGATCTGTTTGTGGGACGCGTGGCGTCTTGTCGAGCAAAGAAAATTCCAAGACGCCTCCTCCTTCGGTCCCTACCACGAAACCAGCCACCGGAAACAAAGTACGGCCAGGATGGAAACGACTTTGGTGGATTCCGAGGCGGCCGAGTTTTCGTTTATTCCCACCGTATCCGCCGTATATTCCGATGCAATTTCGAGAGAGCTGCACACCGCTTCCTCCCGATGGGGGTCGGGCCGACTCGTTCCTTGCCTCGTTTCCCATCCGGCACCGTTCCGTCTCGTTGTTAATTTTCAAGACGATGCACAAGCGCGGCGTGTGTGTGTGTGTGTGTGTGTGTGTGTGTGCAGTTGCGGGGATTGCAGGCCGCTGTGCCACTTCGTTCCGGAGCGCGAGCCAAGAATGTATTCCGCTTGAAGCCGCCGCGACTCTCTCGCACGCGTCGTCCAATGCGCGCGGCGTGTATCGCACGGGACGCTCGTGCACGTGAGTCGTCGCTCGATAAGGCTTATCAGCTCCTTAATTTGCCCTCCCTCTCGTACATTAGCGTGCGCCGAGCGTGCATTAGCCCGCATTACTGTTTGACGCGATCGATGATGTCGGCAAAGCTATCGTCGTCGCCCCGAAGTGCATCCAAACCGCACGCGACCTACTGCATCCACCGGCTTAGCTGGAACTCGCCTTTCCTTCTAACCGTGGCGACTTTTTTTTTTTTGTTTTAACTCGTTGCTACAACTTCTTGCTGTCTCACGCGATTCAGTTAAGCCTTTTCGTCCCGGCCGGTAGCATGGAAATAATGAACGAACAATCGGACCGCTAATTTTCTCCGAGTACGCTGCGGAACGTTGTTCCCGATCCCGCGATAATTCACTGCTCGCGTCACCGCGTCTCCCTTTTACCCGTGGTCGCTTATCGCGGCCCTGTATGCGTTCCCGAGGAACGCGTCAGCGACGGTATCGCGCGGATCGAGTTTAAAAACCGTCGCGTAATTCGCCGACGGCGCTAAATTAACAACGATGGACGACGACCGGCTGGGGACCGATAAAAACGCGCCTCGGACCTTCCGCATTGCGACCGTGTTTGAACAAATTGTTGGCCGTTTCGATCGACCGTGCCCTGTCGCGAATCCCAGTCGCACAAAACGGACCGATTGCGTACTCTTTACCAAAGGCTGCCCGCCGTGCCCGTTACTACTTTCAACTCTCTCGTTAACGAATTTATAAGCAGTCGGCGATGCTCGCGCAAGAGAAGTATGCGACGCGACGGGGAGCTATCCTCCTGGGCCACGAATCGAGCCCAATTAGACCCCGGCTATGGATATCAATGGTGCCGGTTCCAGAGCGGCAAGGAGTTCTCGCTCCCTCGCGCCACTATGCAATTTGCGATGCCTGTCTCTCCACGAACGGTACACGATGCTACCCCGCTAAAGCCGTCGAGACGTCACACGACGCGAAAGATTTCGCGAACGCGCACCTACATGCTTGGATAGGTACAGTCGGCGACGGTGGCCAATTAAAGCTCGCCGGGTGGTGGGCTCCTCGAAGCTTTTCGAGCACCGACGAAGAAACGGGTTCGCGATTCCCCGATGACTCCCGCGGCGGGTGGAAGCGCGCGTACGATATCGCATGCGGCGGCGCATTATCCGCTGCCACGGCCAGGGAACAATTAAACGGTCCACGGATGTCAATGGGGCGCGGCACAATGGCCAGACGCGGGGAGCGACGTTTGCTCCTGGGCTCATTGTCGCATCTATTACCGGAAGCTGTGTTCTCTTTGGACGCGACAGTGAATGCACGAGGAAGGTGAATCGCGACCGCGTCGCGGTCGGCGCAACGCGTCCCAGACCCGTTAAATCAACGCTGCCAACCGCGGGACCGTGCGAGATCGCGACTCGTCCCTATCCAGCTCTACGCGAGACCGCTTCCGCTGACTGGGATTCACGGGTGTGAAAGGTGTACCACCGTATATCTCCCGCCAGGTGAAACGCGCTTCGTCGGAGTGTACGGCCGGTGAATCGCGTTCGCCACGCCGACTGCACGCGCAAATAATCGCGTTTCACTCTATATTTGATTCTTCCGTTTTGTCGGCCCCGTTTAAGAGTCGCGCCGGTAGGATTCCACGGAACCATTCCTCGACCTTCTTTTCCGATACAGTTTCTCGAGGAAAGTCTCCCTCGCGCGATGGGAATCGTTCGAGACGGATCAAGGAGTGAAAGGAAAAAGTGAAAAGCGGTCCGAGAGAGATACCGAAGGAACGCCGTTCCTTGCAGCGCGCACCCGATTGCATCTGCATAGGGAGCTACGTTTTCCCGTGTTTCTCGCGAGGAAAGCACGGGGGTCGCGATGGTGAATATCAGCATATTTGCATTTTATTTCGCTGGCTACGAGAACGGAGCTTATTAAATTACGCTCGAATTGCAGGTCATTTTTTCCCGGAGAATTCTATCTATCTTTGCGGAATGTGACGATAATCGAGGCATTCCTCGTCGCGTGTTAACCTCCGTCCAACTAGAGCTTTTTTCCCCCGCGGCATTCGCTGGGCCTCTAGCCGCTTTCGGGAAAGGAACAGGTTTATACGATCGTTTCATGTCATCGGTCGGCAATGAAACGATCGTAAAACATAACGAAATAGAAGGCATAAAGCGAGAATCGGTCGGGTCACTGCCTTCGATCACCGCGATACTTATTCCGCGACCTCTGCGACCCGTTCGATCTCGGCTACCGATATTTTCCCAGGGAAATTTCTCTCTACACGTTCCGTTGTGTACAAGAAAAATTCTACGAGTTTCCACCTAGCGCGCTACGCAAATGGATCGTGCGATCTGGATTTTTCGCGATCCCTTTTCCCGAGAAAATACATACGACGCTCTCTCTCTCTCCCTCTGCCTGAAACGCGTAATCTCGCAGCGTGTCACCGTGCGTCGTGGAAGAAAAAATATTCCCGCTCGGAAACGGAGAACGACCAAATGAGAATTGAACGTTCGTCCTTACGTTTGCGTTCGTTTATCCCCGCGAAACGGAATAAAAAGATTCGCATTACTCCGAGTAGGATTTAGAACTCGGTGAAACACGAACCGACCAATCCCGTATCGCGGAACGCAAGGCGGTAATAAGCGACACGTGTGATTTCCGTTGCATTCACGGCCGATGTACGGGAGAAGAAGGTGCAATCAGGCAAACCGACGCAAGGCGCCAATACACGGAGCAACGAAGACCAGCGGCATAGATATTGCGTAACCTTTGCCCTGCTTCTCCTCCACGCGAATATAGCCTGCCCCCGTTCGTTGGGACGGGGATGCCCTCCTCCGCACGGCTGCAGAATTTCAATTTGCCGAAATTCGAGGCCCCCAGACGACGGAGCGTTGTACGCGATGCGAAATTCAGATCGTCGGGCAATTAATGGGGCTTCGTAACCGATCCTGGCAGCGGATTCCGGTCCAGAGCTGCGCGGGTTTCGCGAATTTATTCGACGACGGTTCGGGTGTCTCGTTGATTCATTAAAAAGGTTGCTAGAGCTTTCCAACGGGAACACTCTTACGACTGCGGGACAATAGTTTCGACGTCCAAACGCTTTACGCACCTCGTTGAGCCGGTGAGATCCTTTGGACGAGGGAACGCGGCGTGCAATCAGTTTCTCCGTTTGCGACAGGACACTGGTTCGCTTGCGATCCGTGGAAAGTGACGCCCCGTTTCCTCCCTCGACTCTGGTTTTTTTTTTCTGTCTTGCGCCAGAAGTGAATGGAAAACGAGTTTCTCGTTTCATCGAAACTACCTCAGCGAAGCAAGGACCGTTGAAACGTCACGTAGGAGGTTCAGGGAAAAAGTTTAGACGACATACTCGGGATTCTGCGTCGTGCGACGATTCCGATGATTCGTGGGAAGCAAAGAAAATAGGATACAGTTATAAACCGGAACCGAGAATAGCCATCGTCGGTCGATGAAGGCGACGAACGCGTTTTATGAAACTTGAAAGTTTCCTAGAAAATTCGCGGGAGCTCGCGAGCTGGTGTAATGCAACCTCCTCGAGAGAGAGAGAGAGAGAGAGAGAGAGAGAATGAGTCGCTTGGTCGTATTACCCACAACCGAGTGGAAGATTTTTACGCTCTCTTTGGAGGATCATGAAAAAGCTCTCGGCGAAGCCGCACTGGTTAGAAAGTTTCCTCCGCTTGGAAAACTTTCCAATCGAACAGCAGACGCCACGGAGGAGCACCCGTTGGAAGCTATCGGAAGCTCGACGAACGAGCAACGAGTCTAGGTGTGTCCGAGGTGAGACGGTGGCGATGAGGAACGGAAGCGACGAGCACGGCCTAATGGTCGGAAGCGGAGGGGCCGTGGGGTCGCAGGGAAAAATTGATATTCCGCCGAGGCGGTTCGCGCGTCTATACGCACGAATCCGCTTTCCGTTTCACGACGGAAAACGCACCCTCGCGTCGAGCCCTCGCCTCGTTACGGCTCTTCCCCTGTGTCCCTTTGCGAGCGTCCCTCGCTTGCCACACCGCCTATTCCTCTTCACCGCGTTGCCCTCCGCTTCTCTTCTCGCGACTCACGATTGCCGTGTTTCGCGATTCGCAATTTGCACGAGTTCGCTCGAAATGAAAGCTACGCGGCACGTACTCCCCCTTCTTTCACCCCGTCGTCTCTCGACGTGAAACTCCGTGGGCGCGCGGGATGATCGAAGCTCGGACGACGAAGCATCGAGAGAAAGAGAGAGAGAGAGAGAGAGAGGGGTCTGGCCGCGATTTCTGCTTACGAAGCTGGCAAATGGATTGTACAGGGAGCCCTTTCGTCGGACTGCGACCAACCCCCGTCCCGGTTCGCCCTACGTTGGAAGAGAATTGGAATTTCAGCTCGCGGCTAATTATGTCGCGCATCAGCTATCGGTCGATACGCGTTGTCCCTAGATAAGAGTACGTTCTCCTTCGCCGAGTCCGCGAATTGTTTCAATCGATAAAAAGCCTCACGAATGAATTGGACGTTCCGAGGAACGACGTCCACTAAACGGCGCGTATCTTTGCGGGCCGTGAGTCATGATCGCGCGAAGTCATAAAGCAGCGGACATAAAAAGGGTGAGTTTTAGCGAGCAGCGGCTGCTTTCGCGAGATTCGCCGAAAGCGCTTAACGACCGACAGCATTTCCAACCGTTAACCTCTGCTAATGCGACGCAGCTTCCTTCATGCCACTTGTACCAGCCTAGCCGCACGCTTTGTCCTGCAATTTACAACGCGCTGTCGCTGTCGCGCGTTACGTCGCGCTCACGATACTCTTTTTCTTTCGTCGAGTCTAGCGTGCGACGCGACGTGCTCGCCCCGTAAAAAGTCCGCGGCTGTGACAAAAAAGCTAGCCGCCCGATACTTAACGATGCAAAAACGAAAATTGACGGGCAATCGCAAAGAGGGAGAGAGAGAAAGGGAGCGCGCCTCTTCCATGCCGGATTTCCAACGAGGGGTAACGATCGCGGAAGTCGCGTCAGCCGTGAATCTAGAATCCTGGCCGAGAGAGGAGACGCGGCCCGGCCGGTGGGCGGACGGAAGGGAACAGGAAAAAGATAATCAGCCGCATAAAAATGCATCGAACGAACGCGTAAGTGGCCCGATGCTGAATACTTAAGCGCGACCGATGCGACGGTTGCCGAGGACGGCGCGGTTGCAGCGCAAGTAATTTACGGCCAAGTTCGCCCTTATGCTGGAGTGGCGCAAAGGAGAAAAAAAAGAGAGGGCAAAATCGATCCTCGTAAATCGTAGCAGCGACGTCAGTAACACGTGCTACGAGACTCGCGGTGCAACGCCTGGCGATTGTATAATCGTCGCCTCGCCCGTGGATCGCCGTCGTTGCGAATGCTACGGGAATACCGTATCGCCGGGCAGAAGATTGTGGGCGAGCAAGGAGGAACGATAATTACATTGTACCGCGCCGACGGCCGATCGCGGTGACCGGTTTCGCGCATGAAATTTTCACTCGATCACGGCTCGCGTACGGCAGGGGGTCGCCGTGCTTAAAGATTAATCGTGCGTTTAACGAACCACGTAACGCAACATGGCCGAGCGGGAAGTCTGACGGTAGTAATCGTCGCAAACTCGAGCTTGCATTGTTGCCTGAAATAACATAGAGGTGGAACTTGGAACTTCGAGTACGGAGTTCCTGGGCGACGGTGAATAGAAGCTACGGGCCACCGATTTCAAATTCATCGAAGGATAGGGTCGAAGGGACGTGCGAGCCACCGGCGAAACGTTGATAGCTCGTTTCTCTCGGGTCAGCGGTTCGCGTGCAAAATTACCCACTGCCATTGGGGCGAGTTCCTTTTTTTTTTAGAGGAAACTCCAGTCGGAACGTCGCGACGTCGTTGCGAGTTCCCCGCACGCGTTGCAAGCGCGATTACTCGCCGCGCCACGAACCGGCATTTGTTCTCAATTTTCCAGTAACCCTGTCTCGTTCATCCGCACAAAAAAAAAAGTCGGGGAAAAGGAGAAGCACGAACAATCGGATGGACAAACGAAGACAAAAAGGTCGGCCGCTGCGCTGAAGCGAGGTAGGTTGGTATCGCGCATGCACCCTTCCGGATTTCGGTGTTGGCGTGCATCCATTTCCGCTGCGACAGCCTAGCCAAACCGAGGCTGTCGAGTACGGGGGAGGGCCATCGAGCCTCCAGCGGGAGGAAAACAGCGGAGATGGAGAAGAATGGAGTAAAAGGGCGGAACGGGGGATAAGTAGACAGGGGCGAAGAGCAAGACACTAAATAATCTAGATAATGGAAGGCTGTTCCCAAATTTCGACAGATTTGTACCGGTGCACCGGTGATTAGATTCCAGTCCCCAGCGAGGGGAATAAAAAAAAGGAGGAATGGAGTTAAGGTAGGAACGAAAGAAGGCGAATTTTCGATTTCTCCTTCGTTCGGTTGACTTTCCCGATGCGCGACACACACACACACAGCCGGCGTTTTGATTAGCCTCGAGCCTGTACTTGGCATCGATCTAGCCCGTGCACTTGGCACGGGTCCTAGAAAGCTGCGACACGTGAAGCTCGTCTACCGCATCCCCCTAATACCTATGCGTCCCCCGGTTTACTCCTTTTTGCATCGTCTACCCCGTCGGTGGTTCGGTCCCGCTGCGATTCCGACCGTTCCAATTTGCTTTCTCTTTCGGAAAGTGGAACCTTCCGAACCAATGGAAATCAACGTTCCAGCGAAACCGTCGAGACGAAAAGACCGACGCCTCCCGAACCCTTGAATTCGTCGCAAGAGATGTATGCATCCGTCGAATTTCTCGGGGAAAACACCGTGGTCGCGGGAAAAGAAGATGAACGACAGCTAACTTCGAGTGGTATTGCAATTTTCAAATTCCTCGGCTACAAAAAGCTTCCCTTCTTGCTTGAGATATTGCCAGTGGCGCTATTGCCTTTGGCGCGCGCGAAAAAAGCGTCGTAACGACGGTGTAGAATGTAGCAGAGGTTCCGCGAACGCGACCTCACTTGTGCTCGACTTTCGAATACCGTGTACGTTTCCTTCCCCCCCCCCCCCCCGACAACCACGGGGACGCAATTAAATATGATTTATAACTTGCAGCGGCGCGCCACGATTTCGCTAATACATTGGACGATAAATCACACCGCGAGTAAGCATCCTAAGGAAAACGGAGCTCGATGCGTCGTCGCGCCAGTCAACTTTTAACCGTGCGTTTAATTGCATTGAAGCATTGCGAGCCAACGCGAATCGAGCGATGGATAAATTTCTTACTCTCGCTGTCACGGACGAAACGTTCGAAGAAGACTTCGAGGAAGAAACAGCTGCTTCCAGCTATGCTGCCGTGCATCGGTCCGCGCTCAATGCACCACCCCCTTAGACCCTATGCGTGTTTGTCCGACACCCGCGCATACACCATAGGACCAGCGCATGCGTTCAATCAGGTTGCTGCGCTTTCCCTCTGGAAAATACACACGGACGCATCGGAAAACCATTCTTCGTGCTCGTTTGTCGAAATCGATACGCGACCAGCATACATCGAAGAACAGGCTAGTGATTGCGGGGCCGTGGAAAATCGAGAACTACTTCCACAGGAATCCTTCGCGTAGATAGAACCATTCGGATATCTCTTTAAACACATCCTCGTACGTTCTCGTTAGACCGGCAACATCTCCTGATTCCATAGGAATCGTAGGATCAATTCGCGAGAACACGGGCGTACACGTGGGAGCAACTAGCGGAGTACAATAGCGACGTTCGTTAATCGTGGCTGTCGCAACGCGCGACACCGGGACGGGAATGCACGAGGGAACTTATAAAAGCGATTCAAAATAAGATTTAGAAGGCGTCGCGCGCGAATTCGTCCAGGTCCATTTCCCGGACGATGCTGGGCCGAGCGTCCGGCTATGGAGACAAAGGGGAAACGCAAAGGGAAGTTTCGACGTCGAGTGGCGAAGCATGTTTTACTTACGAAATCGGATTTGAACGCAGCGCCCGTGGAACGTTCTATGCCGGAGAAAAATTTCCCGGCGCCTCCGATTCTGCGCGGATCAAACGAACCCGCTGTAAACAACGGAATTGCTCGTCGAGACACGAGCGCTCGGATTCACCGCCTACAACCCGTCTTGCAAACGTGACACGAATTCGAGCCGGGTGAACGTTTTTTGGGGAACGCGATGCGATGACAGAGGAAAAGGATACCGGGTATTTGGTGGGCAACGCTTTCTCCCCCCTGGATACTATTAATTAAAAGTTTTCGCGCGAGAACCGGTCGATCGACGCTACGGGAAATGCAATCAAAGGTAACGAAACACTCCGGATGTCTCGTGCCTCGTTAAGCAATTTTCTCGCTGCTTTTAATGATCCGCTTTCACCCATAAAAGAGCCCACCTTTCCGTCTCTCGCTTCGTCCCTTTCCAGTTTATTCACTCCGCTCCCCTGAAATTAACCTTAGCCCGGTGAACCGAAGGATGAATCCGATAACGAGAGACACGAACGATCGTTTGCGCAAATCAGTGGTCTATCGTTGGCCGACAATGAGAGGCGGCGGATCACCGATTCCATGCTTCCGAAGATTTTCCTTAAACGTTTAGACGATGCAGAGCGCCGCGCGAACTCGATATCGCGGAACTTCGCTCGCGAGAAAGCCGCATCATCCGTCGCGCACCGAAACTTTGGCCGCGGACAAAAGTGTAACGCGTTCGCTGAAAAATTAAACGGACGGACAGACGTCGGCAATTCGATGGAGTTCGTGCAACTCTCCGGAAGGAAAAAACACTACGGCTACCGGCGTCTCTCGAATCGAGCCCCTTTTCCACCGTCATCGTTCCGTGTGTCACGGAACACCGCGTCAATATTGCTCGAAGCGGATAAAAGTTGCAACGAAAAAGGGGAACGCGGCGAATTTTTTAGCCAGCCGGGGAGTTCAGTGGGCGGAAGCGAGCCTTGATGCAAGAAGCGACTCTTGGAGCAAGAAGAAAAATCATGCGCGAACGATCGCGGCGCTCAGAAACTTCTTGTACCCCGCCCCTACGCTGGTAGAGTTCGCTGAAAGCTATTCATATAATAAGATGCAATTTCACAGTGATAAGAAGCGAGCCGTCTGTTCACGCGCTCGTTCGCGGACCCTTCGTGCGATTGCCACGCTCCGATCGGCCTACACTCTTTTATCCACACCCGGAGAAACGACGCGCCGCGTCGGCGGTGCATGTTTACAACGCCGCGGAATTCTTAAATCGTTCGCGTATCCGTCCGAGCCATCTAGACACGCACGCGACACTGCACCCGGAGGGCATAGCTTCAATTTCTTTCGACCGTCGTCGTCCAGCTGCTATTTGCCAACGGGGACACATAGAGTTTCACGTAATCCGCGTAATGGTATTTCCGTACCCCGATCTCAGAATACCGCGGAGCGTTGATCGACACGGCGTCAGGATCTGTCCGTTCGAACTATGACGGGGAAACGTTAAATTTGCTTTTCGGGACAGCAAACCGGGACAAATTTACATAATTCCGCTCCGTCAGGCGTCAACTATTTTTATAGATGCTACACATTTTATTCGAGGACCCGGAACCGTTCCGTGAAATTTGCGGTAACAGTCGAGGCGAAGCTGCAATCTTGTAGAAACAAAGCGATGCTATTTCAGTTGGAGATCGTCGAACCGACGTTCTAGCCAGCTGGAGACACGCTTCGAACATCCAGCCAGACTCTGACCGCAGATTAACCCCTTCAGCCTCCCGAGTTAACGCGCGTTATTTTTATTTCGCCTCCTCCACGGTTTATCCTCGTTTCGCTCGATAATTATTCCCGCCTACGTGATCACGCGCCGCCCGCTGCCATTCCGCCGCCTATTTACAGCTCGCTTCATTAGCCCTGTTTGTCGGAAATTCGGGATCACGAGTCGCAAGCGTGCCGTTTAACAAACGCCCGGAGAATTGGTAATTCGACTGCTCTGCCGAGAGAAGCCGGCCTCGAAACTGGGTGTCCGATTCTCGGTGTCGTTCTTCATGGAAACTACACGCATCGGGCAATAATTATACGCGTAATTACACGCATGGGATACGTGAACGCGGCCACTTCGGGCTTCGTTTTTTACTCTGAACGTCGTTTTTGCTTCGCGTCGCGCCGTTAATTAGCAGCCAGGCAAACGAATCGATAGAAACGAGCGCAACACAGAGAAAGAGTTAGGAAAAGGCGAGAAAAAAAAAAAGAAGAAGATCGAACCAACTATCCCGGACTAACGGGGAGCGAAATTGTCGCCGCGCTTCCGAGCAATAGCATCGGGTGCGACCTGCTTCCGGTCTCTACCCTCTCGAAAAAGATCGTCGGGCGAACAATCGGAGCGCTTCGTAATCCCAAGCTTCGGGGTGGGAGCATGAAACAATTCGCGAGGCGTCAGCCGTGATCCGCGACGAACTTCTCGACGAGTCGCGGCAACGAGCTTTTGCGCGCACCGACTTACGGTTCGGGAAAAATTGTTTCGCCCTACCGACGCGACGCTGTCGCGGGATCGTCGAGGACGAATCGCGGCGACATAGGAAACAGCGTAATCCAGTTTGTCGACCGGCAAACGTAACTCACGACGCATCGCTTCCAGCGTGTTTTGTCACTCTCGGCTGTGTTTCGACGCGTTTATTCAGGCTGCGGGGCGGCGACGGGAAGGAGCTGCAGTTTCGCGGACGTGAAAAACTCGCGGCCCTGAAAAGCCCGTGAAACCGCGTTTCAGGGCCGAGGATTTCGGCGTAACGAAACGTTCGCGAAGGAAGGATGAGCAAACAAAGATATGGCCAGCGCGCGCGAATAATTGTACTCTTTTTTTCCCGCGACGCGCACCGATCGTAAGTAAATATTGGTTTCGCGAATCAGGGCAAGATTGGTTACCGCGTATCGATTTTTAGTCTTTTATTAGCCACGAGCGTTAAAAAAAAAAAAATAATACGCAAGAGATCGACGCAACGTAGCGGTGTAACGTAGAGCAAAAACATTTTCTCCGTTTACCGTGAACAAATCCCGATCGATATTCTATTCCCGGCTACAGGTGAATAATCTCTGTCCACGCGGCCGAGGTGGTATCGCGAAATAGAAGCGTCGCCGTCCCAATTCGCAAATTGGATCCCAAGGAATTACGCGAGCCACGTGTTCGGTGATTACGCTCTCCTCCTCCTCCTTTGAGATCGTTTCCCGGAGAAACGTCGAGCAATAAACTTCCGAGTAAAGCACCGGAGCGAGCAGGAATTCAAGAACGTCGTCCTGTCTTTCATCGTTAGGGATTCCTCTGCCCAAGAAATATTCCTATAGACGGGCGTTATCGCGTACCTGAACGTCGTAGGAACGAGATTTCCTCCCATTTAGCGTTCGATCTCTTCATCGAACGTCTTGGTACCGATAATAGGTCGTGGCAGATTGGAGAAGAAGAGAACGGAGTGAATAACGTCGACCGACTTCGACGATTGGATTCGTAGGTCAAACCGAACTACCTTCGACTACCTTCGATCGCCCCGCTGTTACAATCTTGACGAAACGCAGTCGCTGAAACGCTTATTTCTTAATACGCTGGGAAACCAGGCCGCGTGCTTGTACGGACCAGTCAAGTCTTCCAGTACTTAATCTGTGCCCCGAGGATCTCGATACGCTCCACCGCAAACTTCTTCGATCAACAATTCCTACGGTTTACGCGACGCATGCTCGCAGAACACTTACTACCTCCCGTTGAATTCTAATATTCGGTGCATTTTCTGGAAGAGGCGCAACCGGATCGTCGGGAAATCACGCATACAAACCTCGCGGTCGTTCCTGAGTAGTAGCGTGCCGGCAGTCGGCGGAAGAAAGGAAGGAAGGACGGAAGGTTCTGACCGAGGGGGTGACGAAAAGGGGTGCCGATCAATAACGCGCGCGCTGCGGCGCTACCGTCGCCGCTCCGATTACTCCTATAGCTACACGTATCTCTCTGTAAGGCGCACGTACGGAACACGTGGCTTACGTTCCAGGACTTTCGTCCGATGGAAATTCACGAAGCGTCAGGGAGGCTCTATTCTTTCCATCGGAAACGGCTGCGTAAAGACAACGCGTGCCCTCGAGGGGATCGCTGTAACGCGCGAGCGCGGATGAATGTATATTGCTGGTTGCCCGATACAACTGGAGCTGGAACTTCACGCGACTTCTAGGTTGTACTAACAACCGATGTGGACAATTTTTCACAGCAATCTTTCGTCCGAGATGACACGGATTTCGCAACGAGATAGGAACACTGGATGCTTGACGTAGCCGTTAAGTAAGACCGCGCGGAAAGTGGTGGTTCGCGGTCGAGTTTCACGCAGCGGTCGGAAGGGTTGCAGGACGTTCTAAATCGTTACAAACAGTTTACAAGGGGGGTTATACGATCCGGGGCAAAGGCAGCGGGTTAAATGGTCAGGAGAAACGAGCCGGCAGCGACGGGGAAGCGTGCAAATGAATATACATTGCTTTCGTGACGCTGCACGTCCTCGTGCCCCGTAGTAATTTTCGACGGCCAGACCCGACGCGACCGAGGAGCGCTCACGAGGACCGTTCCCGGCGGCTCTCCGACATTATTTCACTTTGTCCTCGGTCGAACAGCGGCTTCGTACTCTCGAATTAGAGTTAATTAAAATACGAGCCGCGAGCTGTTAACGTCGCCAATAAAATCTTCTTCCCCCGTGTGGGCTTGCTCTCGTATAACTCCTCTGTGCCGTGTACAGCCGTCGGAAATCGTCGTTATGCGAAAGGAAAATATACAGAGCGATAGTGCCGTTTGCGCTATCGTCTACCGTACGTTGTAACGGCTAAGAGGATTAATTCTGTTAGCATTCGCGTATCGTCCGGGAGCAGCGAGTATATTCCACGTTCTTTCGCGTTTCCAGCTTAATCGCAGCAGAGTCGGGAATCGAATCGAGAAACGGAGCCCAGGCACCGTGTCCGCGCGACTTTTCGTTGTTTCGAAAGTGTCCAGCCAGCGTTCGCGGAGGTTCGAAAGTATTGCCCGCGACGAGATTACACGCCAGAGTGTCAAGGGAAGATTCCCAAGATCGAAGATCGAGCACGCAGCCAAGCCACGGAACGACCTGATGCATTCTAATTTTCGCGAACGCGATACCCCCTGTGCCGGACGTGCACCGTAATGTCCTGCGCGGTGGCTCGAACATTCCCAGCGACGGAACGTCAATTATCCCGGAAAGTATTTCAATTTTTAACAGGAATGGGATCGCGGGCGCGCGGCAAGCCCGGCCGGGGATCCCGCGAAACTTTTACAGACTCGGCGAGCCAAGCTTTCGAACCACCGTCGATGGTTATCCGATCGTCATTCGTATTGCGCATATTATGCATTCCTCTCGCGCTCAGGTAAATCTCTTTGAGAAGCGTCGAGGAAATTGAAGAAATCTCGGGACGCTCGGCGCTGGCAGCGGCAAGTTTCTCCGTTCGATGGAAAACTTGGAAATCGACGTGCGGCAGAAGCAGAGACCTGGAGCACGGTGCCCTCGGCCACCGGTATCGAGCAAACTTCTTCTCTAGGAATTTTCAAAAGCCTCGCGCCGGCGCCGCCACCCCAGGGACAAACGTAAATTTTCCAAGTTCGCGCGGAGAATCGAATATAACCGAATAACCCGGGCACGGCGTTTGATCTCGAGGAATTCCAGGATAATTCCCCGGCCGACACCGACCCCGGCGCTCTATCTCCGAGAATCTCCACGAGCGCAGAATGTCCTCTCGCTGTTTCCTCGACGGATCTACGAAAATCCCCCGTCGAAATCGGGTTTCCTCGCTGCGAAGCGATCGCGGAGAACGGTACACTGTGAGAGACATACAAAAGGGAACGATCTCTGGTAGGAAGTAACTGGAGCACGCGATCATCGGCGTGTACTCTGGAATATAAGCCCGAGAGCCCGATGTCCGCGACCAATTACGGAAAACCGACGCGAGCGGAGGCGGAAGAATGGATTGAACCGCTTGCACCGTGGGAGCATCCCGTTTGTCACCGTTTGGCATCGTACCAGCTCGCCCGAACATCTTCGTTACCCGTCAGCTCACCCCTGCGCGCCACATTTTTCACGACAATTGACCCTGCTCCGGCGAGGCCGATGTTTGCCAATAAAGAAACTTATATTTTTCCCTTGCCGTCTGGTGAAATTGAAAAAAATACCTAAATTTCCTACGAGCCGCTTTGCTCCTTTGTCCCTAATACGTTTCCGTTCACCCTTTGAAGTCAGGAAACATGAAAATTCGTTCGGCTCTGGTGCCTCGGTACGCGAATAAATGCGACAAATGGTGGACAAGTTTATGTTAGGCGAATTCAGCGACGGATAGAGCAACTTCACTCCGCCCCATTCGCGTCGGCCACACTTTTCGCTCGTCAATTTCCGTACAAATTCGCAGACAGTAGCGCGTTTAAAGAGAGATTGTCGGCGTATCAAGTTAATCCAGCAAAACAAAAGACGTGCATCGCCCCGAAAGCCAGCGCGCACGATGCATTCGAATAAATGAGTAATACCCTTCGCAGTTTGCACCGCAACGGCGCGCTGCCATGGCAGCGTCGGCTTTTGTTGCAGGTGTCAGTCGGAGATGAAAATGGAATGGCAGAAAGGATTTTAAACGCACCGAGACGCGAGCCGAGCATCGACGAGCACCGCGGTGTGTCAATTAGAAAAAACGAAGGCGATACCCTCTATCGTTAATGACAATCTTTTTCTTCCGGCTTCTCGTTTTCATTATCCTTTTACTGCCATACAAACGGGTTTCCATTTGATGAAAATTCGCGTTCGTCTAAACTCGTTCCAACGAAATTTCTCTCTTTTCCCGGCGAGAGTTTCTCCAACATTTACCCCTTTCTCGGTCCGCGCTCCTTCCACCTCGCTTTATTTGTCCTTCCTCGCGGCACACTCCGTGCTGGTAGTTAATTAGAGGGAAGTTGGCCATTTTTGCGTGAGCAATTCGGTCGGCCGTTGAGTTCAAATCCGACGCGTTTATCTCCGCCCTTGTTTCGCGTTCGATGCTGACATTCGTTTGGACGAACCATTTTCTAAAATTCGTCGGGAAGCAGGGGAATTTTTGCGAAGGCGCTGCTAAAAATATGATCCGAGAAGGAGGCGACATCTCCCAAAGACAATCTCTTAGTCGTCCCATTGTTTCGTTGCACGTCGTACGCTTTTCAATTTTCCCTCCCGCTATTGCCGGTGCTTTTCTTTTCATCCACTTCGAATAAGTTCATTTCTCGCCCCCTTTCCCCTGTACTTGCCAACGACGCCGCGGACTTTTCTCTCGAATTACATCGCAAGGCCGGCGATCTCGTAGAGCCGTGACGAAGGAAATCGGGCTGTATCAAGCGAAAATCTCACCGTTCCCTCTCCCTTTTCGCTCTTCGTTCGGTGCTCTCGATTCTCTTGATTCCGCGCAGCAGAGTGTCGAGTAACTGTTACCCAATGTCTCGTCCGCAGTCGAGGAGAAACTTTCTCCGACGAAACGGTATTTCTCCTTTACCGGGAAAATGGTGTCCCGGCTTACCAGGGATGCTGTCGAAACTAAAACGGGGTGCTTTTGCCCTTTCGCAAATTTCAATCTGTCGATGGGTCCACGAATTTCTTCTCGAACGTTCGCATTGAAGCATTGTGCCGCCGATGATTCGCGGCGCGACTGCTGGAATACAGGCGCGTTTGCTGGCCTGCTTTTTCGATACGGAATCAAGTTTGTAGCTCAAGCTCGAGGGTCACGTTTCAAGCGTACGTAGCAGCGACGGGAACGTACCTCGAAACTCAATTTAACAAACACCCCGGCGACGTTTCCAAGACAGTAACGCCGTTTCCGCGAACCTACCTCCTCCCCCCGCCAAACTGACTCTTACACCCGTGATCTCGCGGGCCGCGAGATTGGAAAAACTTTCCTTCCCGAAGGGCAAATTACGAGACGCGCGTTGCAACGCGGAGGAGATAAAGTAAAGGGTTCGAAAGCGGTGGAACGACCGGAGAGCTCCTACGGTAGATGAAAATGTGCAACGACTGCTCGTGGGGGGGGGAAAAAAAAGCAATTCCGGAGACAGAAATGATTGCAAATTCTATCAGAAAGCTCGCGAACGAAGGTAGGATCTCTGTTGCGCGAGCAACATGGACGGTGTTGAAAGGAAACGGTTTCGCGAGCTGCACTTTGAAATAAAGAAAATGTTCGTCGTCGGGTAACGCGGAAGGCGGCTTTCAGGGGAACCCCGTCCGACTCCCCTGGGCTCCCTCTTCAACAGACAAACTTATCTTCACGAAAACGAGGCTGCCGTTCGTGCTCTCTAATCTCTCCGCTTGTCCTCTCGCTCGATCCACCCGTCGGGCACGGCTTCTTCCAGCAGAATTTTCTCGGTCGCGATAATTAAAGCGGTGGTCGCGCGTTGCGTCGCATCGCGCCGAGTCGTTTGGCGGATCGATAAAATCGTTGTGAGCGTAACGAGCGGTGCGCGGCGTCCGGGGCCCGATGATAGTTTGCCGAGAGAAATTTACAACGGCCACCGACAAATTGCTACAAAATTCGATTGTCACGAATACACCGCTGCAAAGACTCCGCGTCAATATTTATTTAGTTGAACGCGGAACACGCTTTCCGATTTGGCGAGCCGCGATCGCTGCGGACGCCGATACCGACGTCGACGATATCTCTACACCGGATAAATAATAGATCGTACATAGATTATCCCCTCCCATCGCGGGGAATCCTCGATTATCGACATTCCTCCGCTGACACTCGAATTTAACGGCTCGTTATTTATACCAAGATTATCGGGGATACCGTACACGCTCCCGCGGTGCTCGAATACAAATTGCGGAACTTCTTTGGTCGCGGACGCGATGCAAGAGGGAGTGCAAAAAACGACTCGTACGAATCGCCGATGAAAGGCTTCGCCTTGCAGGGCAGAGAGAAAGCGGTTTTCTGCCGGCCGCTATTCGCCGATTCCGGAACGGTGTACATGGCCATTCGTTGAGAGTTACTTTCCCCGACGTAGAAACATCAATTTTCCCGGAGCCTCGCTAATGCTTTTCGAACCAAATAAAAGGGGCAAGGCTAACGAATCTTCTTCGCAACCTCGATCGATCCCCGGCAGTCCTGTGCTCGCCACACGCTCCCTTTGCATTTCTATTCCCTCCGCCGACACGCTCCTGTGAATCGCTTTTTACCGCACACGCGTGTACTCGCGCGGGAGCTCCCGGTTAAAAGGCCAATCGAAAATGTATTCAAGTTCATCCTGCATCGTGCCCGTATTCGGTGTATTCGATTTCCCTGGAAAAGTAATGCCTGCACTGGGTGCGTTTCGCGCGAACAGCCGGGAATTTAATAAGAAATCATTCGACCGGGTGGGGGTCTCGACCGCGCGGCACCGCGTTGTTTCGAATTAAATGGAATGGCCGGAAACGCGATTCGCGAAACGTCGGGCAGGAGCGGAGAAATCCCCGACGAGAAAGCGTTGCGTTTCAGCGAGTAAAAAGCAGCGACTGGGCTGCCAGCATCCGCGGATTTCTGGGCGAGGGGCGCCCAGGTATTCGTTAAATTAGGCTCCATCGGCACAAACTCGTTGATCCTCTCGGTTCCATTAATACCGTGGGACAGAGCTAAACGGAGAGAGGGGCAAAGCCGAGAGCGGTAAAACCTCTCTGGCACACGGTCGAGGCCTCGGCCGACACCGCTAAAAATTTCCTTTCCGTCGTTTTTCCGACCGCCGCCGACGAGATGCAAGTGCATCTCAACCCCCGCACCCTCCGCCCCTCTCTGTTCTCCGCGTTCGCTTCCGGCGCGCGCCGACTGTGCTGCTTTTTATTTTTATGCCGGGGAGTTAAGTTGATAAATGATGCAAACAAATAAAATGAGGGAGATTAAGGTAAGCGGAGAGGGACGGAAAGCGTAGGTATTCCGGCATGCCGGCTAGGAAAACTGGAGCAAAAGATCATTTGCCGCGCAATAACGCACGCCGGGTGAAATTATTTTCGTGTCGGGTCTAGACCGAAGACAGAAAGTCTATACGTATCACCGTAACCGCTGCATAATTACGAGAACCTGTTATCCGGGACGGGGTGCACGGAGTATTCCAAGATTTCGCTACATCCGGCAACGGGCATAATTTCACGCCGCCCTGCAAGGATACTCTTACCGCCTTGAACAGGAATCTACGGTAAATCTTTCGCGGGACGTTGAATTCTCTCCGTTTCGTTTATATCGGCAACGCTCGACCCACCGATGGCGGTGAACGAATCGACCTCCATCGGCGCGCGGAGGATAACGATGAATGGCAGTTTCGCAATGAAAACTGGGCGCTGAAGGAAAACGGCTTCTCGGTTTCGCAAATATTTAGGGAAAACAAAGACGTTGTTCGCTGTCAATCTTCGTTCCGCTTTACGCGGAAAGTCCAGCCGGTGAACGGACTTCTCGCTTCCCGACCAACTAATCGAATCAGGACGTTCGAATAGTTTCCTCTCGTTCGATTAGCAATGGTTAGTTAATTACAGTGCGGTGATATAAACTCCTCGCCATTTTCGTGGATTATGGAACGTGTCTAGACCGCGGAACGACTTGGTACCGTTTGCTTCGATACATCGGAACAGCCTTGATACAATTAGGCTCAGACGGACTTTATTCGCGAACCGAGCACAGGTCGATTGATTAAAGCAATCGTCCAGCAAACGAGACAACCGACTTGAAATCGCCGGTCTAGTAAACCCGATAGCCCGTTCGTGTTCTTTCACCGCGGGAATTCGCCCTGGTCGTTTCCCCGGAAACAACTTCGAGGAATTAGATTGGCGAGCAAAGAGGGTCGCGGATGAAAAGGAGAAAGAGCCGGTGAAGTAAGAAATGCATGGAAGCGCGATGGGCCAGCCGGGTTCTCTTCGTCGACTAGCGGTTATACGTTGTCCTATGTGTTCGATCGTCGAAAAGCGACAGTGAGACCGTGCGAGGGAAGAAAAACGACGGACAGCCGCCGAGAGGTTCTGAAGCACGGATTCCGAGTGGCCGTCGAAAATGTAACCGGCGGCGATGCAGCCGCGCGCCACGCGTAACCAGCGGCTCTTGGCTGCAGCCAGGTGAAAAAAGAAAGCTTCCTCGAAAGAGACGTGGCCTATTTTCCCTCCCGTGACGTTTCTCAACGGCTCTTAAGAAATTTTTTTTTCCCGCGGCCGCAACGAGGCTATGGTAATTAAGGTCTCAAAAGAGCGGAGCGAATTGCGCGGCCAGGAAACAATGTTCACCCTCCGCTTCCGGTCGCGAGTACTTTAATCACGCCAGACTCGAGAGATCCGCGCGCGCGTCCGCTCGATCGCGTTTCAAGATTCCGCCGGACGACAGGTGTGCTTTCGTGTCGCTCCGGCGAGGGACGCGAGGCTACTCTGCATGCGTGTATCGATGCTCCTCGGGCGACAGTGTGCACGGGAGGCTGCAGTATTGCGCTTACACGTTCCCCCGTACGTCGAGGTACATACGCGGCCCGATAGTGGCGTATCGAAGGAGGTATAGGTAAAGTTTCGCCGTGGGATAATATCAGAGCCGATAAAGGAACACGGGCGTGCTCTCCCCAGGGACGTCCCTCCGCCTGCCAGAGAAACGCTTCCCGAATACAAAGAGATCGGAGCACGCCCGTCTAGACCAATCATCCCCTTCTCCTCTTCCGCAGATTGCGAAACGAACTTTCTTCGGCCGAAGGGAGAAAAATCGAATCATGTTGCTCGCATGACATTCCCGTCCGGAGTTTAATCGGCCTCCGTTATAAAGGCAGCTGTAATTCATCTCCCGATGCCCATCGAAAGAGCGAAAAAATTGCGAACAACGATCGCTCCACTCACTCTTCTACGAGCGAAGGCGCGCGGATTCGACGAATCTGCTTTTGCTACGATTTCCCTCGCTGAATCGTAAAATAACTGACCGCGAAACGCTGCACGATACGGGCTGCATTCCCCCTTCTAATTAGACGCATTGCATCGTTCCCGACGTTTACATTACGCGAAAATAGGCGGCGGTGGGAAGAAAGGTTGAATCACTTCGCCTTCCCGTGTTGGGAGAATTCGTCTTTCGCGTGCACCGTGAGAGCAGTGTCGGGTTGCGAGCTGTCGCGACTTTGTCGCTAAAATGCGACGCCAGGTATACTATCGTGAGTTTCGCTTACAGGTCATGCGATTCGCTCGATAATTTCCCGCGAGCATGCAAGCGGCACCGACTTCGCGCGTTGTTTACGCGATGACAATGAACTGCAACCGCCGAGCAGATAGAACGTACCGCTTGTACCTTAACTTCCTCACCTTGAACGCGAGCAGCTTAGCGTGCACGGTCTACAGAAGTGACGAAGCCATCGTCGAACTTTACATTCGTTCGCGGAAAGAGGCACAAGTTTCGATTGGTGTTCCAATCAGAGAAAAATGCAAGGGTATTTTGCCCGCCTATGCCGATGGGGTGGATACACAGAACGATAGCGCGCGCTCGTGCTCGTCCACCATTGACACCGTTCTTTCTTTCCCGGGTTAATCGTTCGCCCGCAGTCACGTGAACGCGCAACTTTTCGCCGCGGGGAATGCAGATTACCTTTCTCTGCCCGTGTACGACAACACGCGGGGAAATTAATTAACGACGAAGAACGAGCCGAGTTGAACACGCCGTCCAAAACGAAAGATTGATTCTCGCCCTGGGCGTAATTCCATTTTAATCACGCGGACTCTACCGACCGCGGCACCGCCGACTTCTTTCCAGCTACGAAAAATCGAGTGGACGTTACGAACGACACCGACACCTATTGTTTTTTTTTTTTTTAATCTAGCCGCGACTCGGTCAGAGCTTTTATTGCGTTGGAACGTTTCCCTCGCTGGTACAGCGGCGCAGCTTTGTCAATCCACAAGTAGCCGTGTCGGGCCAGGTAAAAAAAAAAATCCATCTCCCGCAGCCCTTTTAAAAGCGAAGCAGCAGTAACGAAGCAGCACAAAATTAATATTCATGCAATCAGGCCGGTCCGCGGCTAATTTCCCCTTATACTTTGACATTAGTTCAGCCCGATTTTATTACATGTCCAAAAGTGGATTCGGTGTAAAAGCGAACGCGCGCGCTGCTCGGTTCGCGCTGCCAGTATTTTCGATCAAAAGAGTGATAATTGAAAAAGGTTTGACTTTTTCGCGAATCGGGGAGAGGAAGACGGCGAAAGAGCCTTTGCCGTTTGAGCATTTTAACTGATGAATCCCCTTGCGATGTTGCGGATGAAAATAGTTGGCCCAGATTCAACTGCAACCGCTCGACGGTAGATTATTAACTTTTCTCTCGACGCAGAAAGGATTCTGCTCTCTGTCTGCCTCCATCTCCGACCAGCCAGCCGTCTGTGCTTACCCCTTTTTGCCTCTGCCGTTTTTCATCTATCGGCCTGTCCCACTCGCGATGTCTATTTGATTTCACAGAATGGAGAAATTGTAGCCGCATGCGGGAAAGGGTTGACAGACGTTGTACGCGCGTGTCCTGGCCCGCTCACCTTTTATCCCAATTTTTCCTCAACTTTTAACCAGGTGCACCGTTTCGGAGAATTTTACACGGTGAGTTACTTTTTCGGGATAAATGAATAATGGTAAAACGGTCGTGCGTCCGTTTACAAGCGCGATTATTCGTCGCTGACCCCGTCGAAGGGCGACGATATCTGGAGCGTAGCGCGTGAACGTTAAACGAGTTTCGCTTACCGAATCGTTTCCCCCCCGATATTGGTGGACTTTCCAAAACTAGATAAAATCCAATTTGGGACATGGTTAGCGCCAGGCTGAATTGCACTTACGACGACTGCGAGGCGAATTTTATTTCAGGCTTGGCACCGCCCGACACGCGACGAAACTTTAATTACTTTCTCGACGGCCAATCGCCGCGGCGTGACAACTAGACCGAATATTCCGTTAATAAATATCCGTTGATTCGACGGTGCCGCGTGTTAATCTATCGTTCGGTCAATGGCCAAATGAGAATTAATTAATTACCCTCTTCCCACGAGACGGTTCACAACATTCAAGAATCGAATCCTTCTCGCATTCCTCCTCCCCCCCCTCTGTTTTATTCGATCCGAAGCAAGGACGAGGCCGTATTCAAAGAGCGATGAAGTACCGAAACTGCGAGTCCCATCCAATTAATCGGGAAGGATCGGCGTTTCCGCTGTAACTCGACGATACGAGTGTACGCGTCCGAGAGGCGGCGCAAACACGATAAATAATTAAACGAATCAACCGGTAATATATTTGTGCCTTTGATACACGACTCGATTACGCGCCGCTATATTTCACCCATTATCCGGTTCCCCTGTTGAGCGTAGAGATAATGTCAACTATAGATGCGAGCTTCCGAACATCGTGACGGGGGCGCATCTCCTTTTTCCCAGCAGTCGGTCCGATCGGTGATCGCGATTATTATCGCGAGAGCTGCCCTGCGGAAACTGGGTCGAGAGACGAACTTTAAAAAAGAAAAGAAAGAACTCCCCACGATTTTGGAACAGTGTCGATGGGCGTGAACCACACTCGACGTAGAAGGAAATCGATAATCGCCAGGCGCTAATATGAAAATTTCAGACATTAATACCGGATGTATGGCACGAGTCCACAATCCCGTAAATTACGTAGACCGCATGCAACACGGCAAGTTTCCTAGTAGCTTGCGCTCGTTATAGCGCCAGAATAATTACCCGGGGGCTAATAGTTTCGTGTTGCTCGCCCCTAATCGTCCCCGAAATCAATGCGCCTCGCGACCCCGTGCATGCTACACGTGATCATGATCGACGACTAAAGGTTTCCATTTTCCTTCCATACGAACCTATCGCAGACTAAAAAAAAAAAAAAAGAAAAGAAAATAGCTTGGCGAGCGCTAAGAACGAGGCGTTCCTCGAAGCACTACACGATTTTATACGAATGCATTACAACACCTTCGGCAGTAGAATCTTCATCGTCGAGTCCCGTTTTAAGAGCGTTACCACGTAGCTAAAATCAGGAAACGGCCGGCTATCCGCTTCCAATGGTTCGATTACCCTCTGTTCGCAGGCGCACGCTGTTAAGAACTTTTATAGTCACCCTTGCGGGTTGTTACCAGCTGCAATTGCTCGCGAAAATAGGTCGAAACAAATTCCTCGAGAAGCGGTTCGTTCCACCGGGGAATACCGAGTGAAACGGAAGCTCGCCTTAAGAGATACGTTTCCGCGAGAGCGACGGCGAGACGCGGGCATAAAATTGCCTTCGAAATTAGCATATTTATCGTGATATTATTCGTGAAAAACTATTACCAGCCTCCGATCGATAGTCCGATTGGATGCAGAGGCTACGGTCGCGCCAAGCTGCGACGAAGTTTTCATCGGCGACGCTCCGGTCTAGTGAAATCATTTTCGCGTTACTAATTCGAACGCGATGCAATTTCGATCAAGCATATACAAAGGCGCGCGCGCGCGCGATGAAATCCGGGTCACGAATGATCTTCTTTTCGTTCGTCGCGCGAGCAACGGCAAAGCTAACGGGCGCACCCGCTCGAAATTTGTTTTAGGGGCCGCGATAAAAATACAGGCCAGCGGAAAGTTACACAAGCCAGGAAAATTGCGTTCGGTTAAAGGGTCGAAGTAGCCCGTGGCCGCATCGACTCGCGGGCATATCCTCTCGTCTCGCTCCTCCTGTCCCTTCGCCGTCACGGTCGGTTCAAAGCCCGCAGGATGAACGTTTTCTGTTGGGCCACTGTTCGCCAGTGGCCAACGAAACGAGAAACAATTCGTTGCGCCCCTATCTCTGTCCCGGCGTTTCGTTCGTTTCGGAGTGTACCCCGTTTTCCCTCTTTCCCTCTCGCCGCTTCGTCGTGACTTTGCGCCGCGTAACAAAACGTCGGGCACCAGCGGATGAATCGGTTTGCTCTCCTCTGGCCATCGGTGTCGGGATTTTTTTTCCTTCTCGCCCCGCGACTGAACCGTCCAACACTTGACGAAATATCCGTCATCGAATTTGCTCCGAGTTGAATCGACGCGATCACCGAATCTCTCGACGTCCGCTCGACCATCGTTCGCTCTCGCGGCGTTTGCTCGATCGCAGCATTCGCCCGACAGCAGCGAATCGGAGCGACGATTCGCGCGTTCGGGAAACAAAGGGGCGCGAGAAAGCGAATTAAAGCTTGGCTCCGAATGTAGGTCTGGTCGAGCGTTCTTGCGGATCGCGGTTGAACGGTCGCGAGGGGGTCTACAGGAGGTCTTGACCTCGTTCCCGCGCTGTTTTCGTGTGGCGTAACGCGGTTGACGGCTGCGACATATGGTAGGCCCAGCGTGACCCAAATGGTGGAGCGCGCTTCTTATCTACGCCTGCTCCTGACACGGGAGAGAGACGTACGAGCGGATAGAGACGCCCGGCCTGAACCCACGTAGAAAAACAAGAGCTCCGAGGGAAAGGAGCTGGAAAGGAAGGCAGCGTCGGGGTTGGAGACGGAGGCTGAAGCGTGAGCACAACGACGGTGTTCCGGAGCGGCAGGAGAGGCAGCGGGGGCAAGAAAAGAAGACGAAAGAGAGGCGGAGGAGAGGCAGCGAGAAGAGACGATGGGTTTAGGGGGCCGTGGCAAGGAACGAGTCGGAGAGCTCGCTTTACCACGATGCAACTCGATCGCGCGTTTTACTTTCCTTTTTGAACGTATGTCTGCGTACCGCGACGGGCGTTCGCTATTCAAACACGGAACGTCGGATCGTCTTCCGCGCCGCCAAGTGGAAACAGAAAGCTACGCAAAGAGAAGAAAAGGTGAAGCGACCTGTCTGCCTACGGGTTAACAGCGAACAGAACGGAACACGTCAGCCTTTGCTTGAAAGTAAACTCTTGAAAGCCGTAATTCTATTGATTTGTAACCGCATGGGACCGATCCCACGACATACCGATTGCCTCGGCGTTTGCAACAGCTTAGAATTGTATACGCGGCCAGTGAACTGGAAGCACGACGCCGTTACATAATTCACTCTTTGCGCCACTGGTACGCGCAATTAGTGGATCGAATCGAGCATCGGTTTTCACTAATTTCACGCCATCCTCCTTCCCGCGGACTGTGATCGCAGGACCTTCTCTCCCAGAGCAACTCGCGCCTCTTTATACGATAGAACCGATGTTACCAGCACCTACTTGACTTTGTTCCAGCTCGAACGACCCGTGGAATTCCGTGATAATGAAACTCGAGGAACCCGACGCGATATCCGTTCGAGTATACTGCTCTCTCTCTCTTTCTGCAAATTAATTCACATTCCCTGACGCAAGAGTTTCAAAGCTTTTTTCCTAATCGGTCGGAACGGAAACTACGACGAAGGGCCGCCGAGCGAGGATGAAGCAATAACGGGCGTAGCGAAAACCCTGCAGAGCGTCGCGATTTAAAATTCCCCGGTGGGCTACCAAGCCTGATTCGCCCGTTTACCACGCGCGTTTATCCGCGGCCACAAACGATGCAAAGCCGCGATCCTGGTATCGCCTGGCAACGTCCGACGGGGTTGGCCAGTCGTTAACCATTTTATTGCTTCCATCGACCAGTAGACAAAGATGCGTCAGCCTCGGACGGCGTGTATCTAGAACGATGCGGGCGGATATTGGTCGAGGCACTCGAGATCATGAACCGCGACGCCTGGCGTTCGAATCATTCTCGGTACAACCAACTGGGATTTCACATGGAACGAGCGAGCGACGACGGGCATTCAGAAATTGTGATAGCGAGGCGACAAAAAAAAAAAGGGACGGGAGGTTGAGCGTTACTTTGTTTCCGCAGAATCTGCTCTGCAACGCGTAAGCGCATTAATATTTTTCGCTATTTATTCGCGATAACGTTATTACGGGGTCGGCACAGTTTCGTGCGACGGATCGAATGGTGCTACTATATTTCGTTCTGCCACCTCCCCCCACGGCGTCGAGGAGCTCGATACGATTTATCGTTGATCCCCTTTAACGAGCTTCCGATAAATGAAGGAAATTCGCGTCAGCGATGAAAACGTTTGGTAATCCAGGATCTCCGTCCATCCGTCCGCCGCGCTCTGCTCCGTTTTCGTTTTTCGAAACTGTCTGTTTCGTTGAATAAACGTCGCGTCGATCCGCAACGGTAATTCCGCCAATTTTACGTCCGTCACGTTTTATTCCGCGCATCCGAATTGCGCGTGGTTTCGTGGGTAAAATATTTTTAAACTTTTGGGTACCAAAAACTTGCGAGAGAGAGAGAGAGAGATAGAGAAAGTAGTTAAGTAATTATAGCCTCGTCTCGGGTGAGGGCATGCAACTCCCATGAATCGATAACGCTTTAGTCGAAAAGGGGCGACCAAACGGAGACAAAGTCGACCTTAACATCCGAATCGCATGTCGTGAGATTATTTAACATCGGAACAAAGCGTGGCAGTTCGCGGGGAGTGCCGAGAAAATCGGTAAGAAAACTTTCGAATCTCCGTGTACATCGGTACGAGTCGGCATACATACTCTCGGAAGAGCGCGAGGACGGATGGCGTGGGCGGTAGTGGTCGTCGTCGACGCCGGTGAATAAGTATGACAGTGAACTTTATTATGCACGTCGAAGCCCGAGCAGCCCTGTCACGCGAGTCGGGATAGCTGCGGTAGCGACACGCGAGCCTATTTCAATGGTAATAAGCCGGCGACCAATCATTGAGTATGCTAAATATGTATATGCACAGCGGGAAACTGCGTCTCTCTCTCTCTCTCTCTCTCTCTCTCTCGCTCTCTTCCACCCCCGCTTCCCTGTCCCTCTTTCGCAATAGAGACGTGCCAATCAATTAGCGACGTAACTTGCCTCTCGATGCTCGCAGCAGAAGCACCGGGGACGACGGACTCCGCAGAGGACCGATGGGATTGACGCTAACCGCGGTTGCATTCTAAACAGCCGGCTATGTCTCCGCGGTCTCCGCGGAATTGCCCTGCAGCTCTCCGCCACGTCCCGAAAATTTCGACGCGAAACGTCAGGGGGGACGTTGGCGCGCGTCCGTTCATCGCTCGGCAGCGGACGTGACGATTTTTCATTTCCGCTTTCAACGAACACTTTTATCCGGGGAACACTTATCGACCCGTTTCGCGAAAACGGGAATTTCATTCAATTCTTTCGAGCCTGTGCGCGTTCGCGCGATGAAGCTAATACGGTCGAGGGACGAGATAATAATGGAGCGCAGCCACTGTGTCCTGCAAAGTCGGGCGACTTCGATCGCGGTTTCCACGTAAGAACAATCCCATGCCGCGGGCGCGATGCACCTAAAGAGGGTCGCCGGCTGACAATAACGGCCGTTAGTAATGCTCACGTCCCAACGTAATCGGTTCTCCGCAGCCAACTTTGTCGACGATAGGGAGAGAGATCTTGATAATTAGCACCTAGCTATCGCGCTATCGCGCTCGCTTCCACCCTCGCAATCTCGCCTCCTCTTTCTCCGTTTCTACCCTTATGAGGCGGCCGAAATGAACCGAGACCCACATACAAGACAAGTTTGCTAGCCTGTCTGAAGCGGCGCCCGTACTCGGAAGGAGGACCGTAAACGAACGGGACACGCCGCGCTACGGGAGAGCCTCTAATTAGGCCAAGATTTTAAGCTGACGAATCTTTATGGGTTTCGGAGCGCGTCGCTCCCTCGAGTTTCATCCGTCTGTTTACAGATAACACCCTTGTTATCTAAAATGAAGCTGTAACGAGGGAGAGGAAGGGTCGAGGATTGTCTCGGAAATCGCGGTGGATTCGTTGAGACTGAACGAAGTGTCTTGCTCACGGTTTATCAAGGGGACCGAATTGTAGCGCACACTTCATCCACGTTTCATAGGGATCCGTAAAAGCGAATAACCGATCTCGCGTGAAACAGATCCAATGCATCGGCGAGGATTGAGCGTTAATCTCTCGCAGACGTTGGATAATCAGCTCGAGTTACCAAACTTCGATCCGATACGCGTAACCAATTTCTAGAAGACACTGTCAGCATCGTCAAGGTGCACGTACTCGCGGATGCGACGCAGCTTTCGCGTTTCCGCTCGATAATGAGGTCGTGCTTGCAATTCTAAAGAATGCTCTCCGTTCAGCTTCAGCTATAATGGCCTGTTACGAGATTTTCGTTAACGGCCACGATAAGCTCGCTCCGGCTTCGCAATTTTTCCTTTTTATCGCGCCGCTTATCCGACCGCTCGGTTCGTATTTCTCCCGAATATCGCGACCTGCATAACCGTGTATGCGCTTTAGTTCGATACAACATGCCTTACATTGACCTGCACGATCAGGGGAGGGCAGATAAATTCGCGTCCACGGGGTTGATCGCGAGGGACGGCTGCACGTTATTTACGGACGGTTGATCATGAACGCGCACTGATTATTACCTAGCCCGTTTCGATATAGATCGGTAGCAGCGAGAGAAATGGCACGGTAAAATAATAATGTTACGGCACAGCCATGAAAGGGAAGAATGCTCGAAAGGTAATGCGACGCCGAGAAATAAAGCGACACTCATTTATGACCGTGAAAAGCGCGTCAGTAAAAAAGAAAGAGGGTGGGATAAAAAAGCAAAGAGGGCGGACAATAGAGAAGGGCGGGTCTACGAAGGGACGCGAGAGGGACAGAATTAATTTTATTAAACGTTACCAACGAGTCATTGCAGCAGAGAGCAACATCGGTCCCGTTTGTCCCAGAAAGTAATAAACGCCGCTTTCATCCGCGAGATGTTGCAAAGTTATTGCCCCTTCCGTTCTTCTTCCTTCAACCTACTTCCTCAACGCCCCATCCACCTCATCCCTTTCGAGCCTATCTCCGTCCCCTTCTTACACGATCTCCTCTCGGCTGCCTCTCGCCCCGGTGTACACGGGATTCGCAAAAATGATTTACGGTCGCCTCGAATCTCCCGGCTGCACCGGTCCGTGTGTGGCTGTGCAAACACGTTCTCCCTCGCGGGCGTGGTGGGAACGATGCCACAGACTCGAGACTCAAACACGCGGCAGCGACTATGAATCCTGTTCTGAATGGGTTACACGGCACGGCGTGATACGAAAATCTATCGTGTGCATTGCGCATGGTCTGGTTGACGCGAGCCGATGTTCTTCGTTTCACTGACCAGAAACGTCCGTTGACGCAAATGTGACGTCTTCTGTGCTTGCCAGAAGAGTAGCGGGCGAGAGAGAAACGGGCGAAAGGGAGCTCGGCGATCAACTCGCGTCAGTTATATCGGATAATCAGTTATCAGTGGGAAGTGAAATTGCTTTGGCCAGTTGGAGCAACGAACAGTCGGTAAATTCGTTTTAGCGTTATCGCAAAGTTCGATCTACGATTATTTCAGGATAATCCTGACGGGATTACTTCCGGCGAAGTAGCTCGGAAGGAATATTCAGGGGATTAGAAGATCTGACGAGCACGGGTCACTCGTACGCCACTCCGAACAGTATGCGAGCCGAGCGTACACCGGCCAATAGCTTTTCAACCCGATCCTAGCCGAGTTTCCATTCGAGAAGTTCCGCCGTAAATATAGAGCCGCGATTCTCGGAGCTCGGTAACGCGACCGGCTTGACCGGGAACGATCCAGGAAATGGAACATCGAAAAAATATTTCGTGCCCTTCCGAAACGTTCCGGATCCAATTCCGCCTGTATCGGATCTACTTGTCGCGGGATGTTATCGCGACAGCATTATATCGTTGGATCCGTCACTCCGGAGAAATCGATGCATTTCCGACGGCGAAATTTTCACAATACCGATCCGCCTCGAATGGGAAAAATTGTTCCAGGGATATATTCCCTCCCGCGATGCATGCGAACGTTTCGCGCGATCCGGAAAGCTCCGATCGGTGACTGAAGAATGGCAGAGAGATTTGAAAAGCAGGAAGCACGCAAAAAAAAGAACAACAGGTTCTAAAATCTTGTTAGCAACCGCGGCAATTTCGGTGGGTTAACGCGGATCGATCGTCCCGTCGATCACGCTGATCGAACGAGAACGCTCCGGTGATTCTAACAAAAGCCGCGTCACTTTGAGAAGAGCATCGGCCGTTCGCGTGGCGTGAAATCCATTTCGCGGCTCCGCAGGAAAAACAAAATTGCACGGGAGAACGCGCTTCCGCGGTCAGGAGACTGGGGGAATTCAAAATGAAGCGTATCGAACCGAACCAACGGCGCCTTCGAAAACTTTGATCACCGCGGAAACGAACACGTTATCGAATTTCGTCCAGCGATTTCTTCCCCGCGCCCGGTCAGCTGGCGCGAAATACCAGCTCGACGCAATGAAAGAACCCGGGAGAAACAAAGGCGCGCGAAAACGGGGAGAAAGAAGAGGGTGCAACAGTGGCGGCGGGACTTAGAGACAGGTCTGCCGGATGGGGGTACAATGGGCAACGCTAGCTGGAAATATGGCGTTCGTTGGGGCGATGCTTTAAAAACGAGCACGAGTGTAATACCGCGACAAGAATTATCGTACGACCGGGTACTGCAGCTGCCGTGTTATTACCTTCGATGCATCGTCGACGCGCGAGACGAATGTTTAGACGAGCTAGTAGGGTGGGCGCGAGGGCATGAACTTGCGCGTCGAGGCAGGAATGATATTAATTTCCGTTTTTCCGTCAATCAAAAACGTTCACGATCCCATCCGGCGGTCATCGTCACCTGCGTCAACGACACTTCACCTCGCGATTCTCCTCCTATACGCTGCTCCGCGAGAATCATTCTCCGTTGAAATTCGACGGGGCTCGTGATCCCTCTGCAAGCTGAACCGGAACGCTCTGCTCGTGAAAGTGTGAACATTTTTCGAAGACGACGGTAAACCTAACACGACCAGAAGGAGTCGAGTAGCTCTTGTGTTCGTCGAAAATGGAAGGAACATCGGAATTCGCTTTGGAAATGCGCGCTTGAATTTCCGACGACGACGTCGACTATCCGTCGAGTTATTCAACGCTTCGAATACGATCAACCCAGCGTTCGCAGAACGCTACACAGCAACGGAGAGTTTTCGTTGCAGAAACGTAAGGCGATAGACAGCACTACCACTCCGTCGCGATAAGCAGAACCGTAAAATTTTAATTTCAATCCATTTCCTCCAATTTCCCTACCCTCGCAAACCTGAGGCGCGCATAAAAATAATGCAAACAGCGAACTGAACGATGCAACGCCTACAGTCATTCTTCCATCACCTGAACGATCGGCGTATTCGTATCGCGGATTCGCTCGCGTCCCCCGATACCCGTCGATCGACCGAAATTTTCTGCCACGCTCGACTTCGTGGCCGTAGCGACGTTCCGCGCACGATAACGATCGGTTGGCTTCCGAAACAGCTATCGTCCTAATTAGCGGCTCATTGTTCGCGTCCGTGATCAAAGCGTCGGTACGCGAACGCCGGATCGGTCGGGCGTTGATACACGGCGTACGTCAGGGGTCGACGTCGCGGAGGTGGCCTTCCTTGTAACGCCAACGCGGCCCGAACGAGCTAATGAGCTTAATGCAAAATTTAAATACCTTAAAAGCGATATTAGCGGCGCGTCAGCAGCTGCTATCACGACCGGTTGTACGTTTAATGTAATTTTCCCGTCGCTCAAAGCGGCGCGGCGGGGCGGGGCGCGGGGTGAAAATATTATCCCGACCGGCCTGGCGATAACCGCAGCATTAATCGCGTTATCGTTAATAACCTCCATTGTTATTAATTATTATTACCGCTGCGAGTCTGTTATGAATCGGCCGCGAAAACGGAGCGGTAACTTCCCTAGGAATTGTCATTAAAATCGTGCCGAGTCTTACAAGTAAATCCATTTAAACGAATCGGCCCGTTTTACGATCACCCACCGCTCCACGCTTCTCCCCGATATTTACGACCTGTATTAAAGCTTGCGTTTCACCGCTAATTGAGCGTAAATTCCGTCCGCGGATCGGGAATGAAAATCATTCCGAATGCTGTACGATCTGCGCGTAGACGAGCGGCCAATGTAAAAAGCACGAACACCTAGATATTAGGGTGTAAGTAACGCTTAATACCGTCCCCTGCGTTCCGCTGCTACTCGACGTTCACAATGAACAAACGCTGCTCGGCACGAAGAGAAACGCAGCGCCGTGCTGGCGGTGAGAGATCGTGAGGGGAGAAGCGTCACGAGCGGTGTCGCGGTATGCAATCACGACGGTAATGAGAGCTGTTAATTATGAAATCCCATAATTAAATTAAATGTACTCGTCTGCGTGTTGCGCGTGGCTCTTTTGGCGGTCGTAACACCAGTGATAATTTCTACCTAGAACGAATTATGTGTTGCCGTTCGCGGCGAATGCAACGACCGCGTCCGAACCGGCGTTCATCGAAACGACCGCTCGTTCGTATCGTTGAGCCGTACGATTCGACGTTCCGTCGTGCCGTTGCGTGTGCGATTAACGGGTGTATCAACATCTCGATCCTATCGACAGACGGCCGATCGTCGATGGACGAACGATCGGGGTTAATGTCCGTGAGACTTCAAACCGCTAAAGTTTCACACTCTGAGTCTACGAACAACCTTGTTCGTTTTTTATTGTGCTTATTCGCCAGCCTTCGGCAAGTCGACGAACCTCGAAGCGCAGCAAGACAATTAACCCACTGGCATAGCGATCGTCGTGGCAAGGGTGCGGTGGCTCCGAGAATAATCGTACGTACAGTAGGGTGCGGTCCTGTGACACTCGAGACAAAAAATCGGAGGGGGGACCGCCATTAAGCAGATGAAAATTTATTATCGCATGGAACTGCGGGTAGTGCTCCGGGAACGCTGCAGCTCCTTGCAACGAAAGAATTATGCGAACCCGGTTGAAAGTGTTTACGCACACGCGTGCATCCCACATCCTTTTCTCGAAGCACGGTTATTTTCAGCGGCCCGTCCCCGTCGCGACGCGTCTGCGTTCTTCAGCGACGCGGACGCTATTATTTTCCTTCGCGCGCAACGATGGCCAGAAATAATGCTCGGAACGGAATTGCACGAGGAAGAAATAAGTTGTAAACATTTACGCCGCGCCGTGTTATATTTAGAAGCACCGTTCTCGCAGGAGGAGAGGAGGCCGACTTTTCTTTACGAACCAGTCACGAAATCGTTCAGACTTGATTGGTATTTCGTGCTACTCTCGAGCACAATAAACGGCACAATGGGAAATGGCTAGATTAAAGCGAGTTATCCAACGAAGAAATCCCTTGCGAGATCCATCGAGTCGACGACTTGCAACCGTTTCCCCGTGGTTGTAACAAACGATAAAAATCATTGGCATGCCGAGCTTTAAATTGCGGGGGTACCTTTTAATTTCAATATTGCCCACAGTCAACTCTACCCTTAAAACCTACCATTGCACATAGACCAAACTAATCTAGTTAGAAAACCCTATTCCTTTCTCCCGTTTCGTCGTGGTTCACAGCAATTAAAATAAATTAGTCAAATTTACCGCGCTGCCGCACTGGGAAGCCGGTGCTTCGAGATAAAGGAACACCTCGCTTGCGAATAACAATTACGAATTAAGTGCCGCGACGTGGTCGGAGCAAGACGTCGCGGAATAAAGGGACAAGATTTTCGGGATCGGGAATGTACGGGCGGAAAACATCGTCGTGTCTCGTTTAACGTCCGTGTGTCGATCGATACGGATTGCCCCGTCGCGTCGCCGGAACGGAGCTGAACCGAAGGCGACGGATCGCAAGGAATCGGGATGCTCGTAGCGGAATCGCAATTTATGTATCATGAATATTATTGATGCGTTAAGCGGCTTTCAGCCGGGCAATATTATCGCGCGATAATTGCCGCTCGAATCGGTGCCCCTTTGCTGGTCTTATTAAGTTCAGCGTCGATCTCTGAATAGGCGGGCAACGAGGTCTCGCGAGTCGACCGAGGTACACGGAGAGAGTTGCGTCGAAGAGCGAACGCCGACAACGGTGCTCGATTGAAAGGGCGGAGATCGGGCAAAGTGGAAATTACAGCATGGAAAGCGAGCGATCTTTTAGTCGAACGGCCGTTTAATGAAGATCCGCTACAGTTTCGGGACGCGTCGCGTCGTTTCCAGTTCTCAATCGGTTTTCGCGCTTAATTGCTCTAATTGCGACGCATCCTACCTTCCGGGTAATTCTCCGCCAAGTTGCCCTCCGTTCGAATCCAGTTTTCATCGTACGCCTGGGGATCTCGCCGAGCGAACATTTGCCGCCGACTGTCGCAGCCAACCTTAAGCTGACCTATCGACGAAACAATTCTTCCTGGAAATGTTCGATCCGTCGGACTCGCCGCGTCATCCGCGGAAATTCCAAAGAAACTCGAGAACGCGAAACCACCTTCGCCTCGAAGCATCGACCGAGAAGGGAAAGAAAATATCGGTGTTGCGTTGCGCGTGAGAGCAAAGATCTCGTTCTCGAATTCTATCCAGAAATCTCTTGTATATCGATCAGCCGGCCGTATTCTAGGTAGGTTTTCCCTTCACGGATAACAACGGAAATGCAAATAGTCGTCCTGTTCCGGATGAACGAGTCTTCGTGTCCGCGGCACCGGAAACACGAGCTTCAACCCAGTAACGAAATACGTTCACGCTATTATTCGAAATCATTTCTCGATTCCAGAGCGAGTTTCTTTTTTACAGGTGTAATCGTATTCTAGACGGTTCGGTGGTAGTTTCGTTACCGGCGCGGCTGAATACAGAATATTTCTCCGGTTTCACCGAACGTCCCCTTTTGTCTCCGCTATCTTGTCTGGCGTCAAGTACAGGGGGTAAGATTTTTTGTATCCCGCGCGTCGTTCGATACTAACTACGTGCTCCGTCGACATTGGAAAATCGATGTCGCGCGGCCAGGACGCACGGGGTGTCTTCGAAATTCGATTCGCGGATCGCCTAATGCCTCTCGTAATTGCGTCCCTGCCGATGCTATCGCCGGTTAGCTACCGAGCGGCACATTCTTACGTGTTCTCCGACCCTTTTTAAGGCCGTGGTCCGAGATAAGAAACAACGAGCAAAGTGACCCGCGCTTCCCCAGCTCGTGAGGACCGGCTGCCATCGATAAGACGGCCAAGCAAAGACCGAGCAACCCCTCCCGGATTCACGCGCGTCAATCTATCGGCCGACGTGGAATTAAACGGAAGGGCTGGCGTGAAAAGCGCAAGAGAGTGACCGACCGTCCAAAAGGTGGTGTCCTCTTAATTCGATCCGGCACCCCTAACCGCGGCCTCGCCCTCTCCAGCGTAATTACATTCCCGATGATGTTATCAGTTTTATTGCAGGACTGGATGGTTAGGGGATGGCCATGAGGACACGATGCAGCAAGGAGAGACGCGAAGAGGAAGGAAGCAACAGGGGGGTAGGGACAGAGAAAGAAGCAGAGAAGGATGAGTACAAGGGGGTGAAAGCAGCGAGAGGAGGTGCACGACATCCACCGTTTCCACAAGGAAATTTGACTTTCAGATTGGGGTTGCGCGAACCAACGGGCAGAGAGTAGGCGAGGAGAAGCGAACACGAAGAACCGTAGCAAGAGTCGTCTGTGTGTGCCAAGTCGGCGCGGCGCTCGTGTGTCGGGGGGAAGGGAATGTAAGCTAGAAAAGGGGGAGGTGATTCAGCACGATAGGGATGGGGGAGTACTGCACTCGGGTCGTTAGAGCTCCTAATGAGACCTCCGTCCTCTCGCCCTTCTACACGCTTCTCCTCCTCCGAGTATTCTCTCCTTCTCTCCCCGTTGCCCACCATCCGACAAACCCTCCTCGGGCTTCATCCACCTTCGCGTCCGTTCAAGCTCGACGTCCCAGTTGCGCGTCTCCGAACTGCGCTCGGGGTGGGCTTTCCAGCCGCGGTAACGGCCGCATCTTTATTCCGTCGCGTCGACGAACGATCGTAACGTAATCGCGCAGTTAAGGGAGATCGTCCCCGCCATGGAGCAGCCCGCGGCTTCGTCGGCCACCTTTCTCTTGCACACCTTTCCAACGACTCGTCACCGCGAAACGAGCGCCCCGACGATTCTCTGCGACTAACGAGCACCAGCGGCCGAAAGGTAGCCACGCTTTTAATTCTCGACCTCCTAACGACACTCGGCAGCATCCCCTTTTGCCAATAGCTCTTACTCTATCGTTCTCCTACGATAAACCCCCGTCCAATCTCGAAAGACTGCAGTCTGCCTGTACTCGAATTAACCGCAAGGAACTGGCTATAAGATAAGACCGGCAACGATTTGCCGCGTTGAAGGGCTAAAAGGGTCGAGCCTGTCGCTTTACAGAGGGAACCACCCTACCGAAATCAGAACGTACAGCGGATAGAGGATGCGGGCACGCCAAGGACGGTAGCGCCTTTCCTTTTAATTCGTCGAGGGAAAGATCGTGGCGCGTACTAATTCGAAATCGCGTCGAAACATCTTGTCACCGGTTTAATTATTCCCGCTATCGTTGGCCGCGAACCCTTGTTATCCGGGAGCAGATAATCGCAGCGACAGATTAATTACTACGAGCGCATAGAGCTACGACGCATTGCCTATCACCCTCTCTCACCTGTAATTACGGGGTGCACGGCTACGCGCGCGTTTACCCTGATCTTAACTTACCGAGTCACAGCTGCGAGCCAGCACAGTCCCTGACTGACGTTATTATAACTTCACGTGGTGGGGGCAATAGAGGTTATCGCGGTATCTTTATTAGCCGCCTTTCAATCCTGATTAAACGCGTGCAGCGAACGGGGCCAGGTGAAGCGGGGGCAGTCACCCCTTTTCACCGAGAGGAACCCCCGCTGGGTTAACAAGACCGATGTTGCGTCGAATGGAAGCGACACGCGATAGGGGAAGTGAAAAGCTCACGCTCACCGTTTTCGTTCCGGATTTTCGCGGATCGGAATCGAGCAACGGCAGCGCGTAACACGCGTTACAGTCGTCGTTAATAAATATTCGTGCAACTCTTGGAACAATCGGGCCATCGAGCACCGAGCCAGACTTAGCTCTGTCGAGTCGACCGGGTATTGAAATTTCGATTTAATCGCGATCGTACAAAATCGCGTCGTTTCAACAGCGAAATTTTCCTATTATCCGCTCGATTCCCCGCTGGAATTTAATCATACATTGGCACAATCAATTTGTCCGCTAAATTAATTTATAACGACGTTCGCTCGTCGAAGCAAACACTCTCGATAGCGTAGCGCGACAACGATACCCGTTTCATTTTCGACTGCACGAACAGAAATGAGACAGCCGATGACCGCGATCTCTCTACGAAATAGTTCGCTGCGTTTCAATATTCAAGCGGAAACCGATGAGCGGTGCGCGGCCTCAAAAACCGATTTCGTCGTCGAGCATATAATCGACCAATATCATGGAACCGTACTGCGACTCGCTAGCCAACTGCACATACCACGATTCCACGCGTTCCGACGCGCGAAGAATTCTCGGGCAGGGTTATTATGCACAGACGGGACGGCTTATTCTACGAAGAGATTTCAACCTCGATCGAAAAAGGACCGAGGAACACCGCGTGAATCGTAGAAATATTCCTATCGATCAAACACCCCCTCTTCTTTCTATCGCCAGCGAACGAGGAGTTTGCCCAACGCGAGAATCTCGGTTGGAGCGCGGCCGCGTTCTTTGAACGAATCACAGACATACATACATATTCCGAGCATGCTCAGCGGCTTTCAACCTTGTTACGGTTATGCAACAACACCTCCTCCACGCGGAAACGAGTCGACTCGAGTCGAAGAGAACGGGCAAGGGTGGGTGGAAGGCGAAAAGCGCGGAACTTTTGAAGTATCGTCCAATCATTAAACTTCCGGTACGTGCCCGCCTCGGTACGTCTAGAGAGCCAAGACAACGAGGGTGTCCACGACGAAGAATCCGTGCGAAATCGCGCGAAGCAGTTCGACTAAAGTAACACGTATACACTTCTTCTCCTTCGCTTCTTTATCCATTCATTCTACGTGAGCAGTTTAGCAACGAGAAAATAAAGCGAGGAAACTTTCAACGCGTTTCAATGCGATTCGACGCAATGGAATTTTCCTACCCCTTGTTCCATCCCCCGATACGAACTCCTTCTCTTGCAGCTTTCTCGCCTGGTTCCCCTGGCGTTCCCATTCTCGTCGTAGCGGACGATCGTCGTCGATCGCGAAGAATGATCGTCCACTCGAACGTATGCCAGCCACTTATAGAATTAACTTTGAATCGTTTCGCTCGCTACGATGAGAATTCGTCGAACACGGCTAAACCGTTCAACGATCGTCAGGCGACACAGAGAAAGAAGCTTGTTCCCGGTCACCGAGCGCTCTGTTTATTCCTGGAAATTGCAAATATCTCCACGCTGTATTTGCCAAACTTAGTCTATGTAAATGCACTTACGTTCAAACAGGCAGAAAGGAAACGGAGGGCGGATGTCGGGGTGGCCGAGACGACCGAAGTGGATGAAATCGGAGCGAACATCTTCGATGCTAGCGACTTCTGTTTGTCAAAAGAACCATGGGTAATATACTGAACTACCTCCTTATCCTTTCTACGTCTCTCCTGAAGGAGATTCTTCGGAGAGCTCGACGACTAGCGAGTAAGTCATCGTCCTCCCGCGTAAAGAGATCCCCGAGTATTGCGTTTCAGGCAGCGCCTTTACTCCTCAATTAATATCCGTCTATCCGACGGCCATCCGACGGTCATCCGAGCAGCGTCAAAGCGAAATCGGGGTCAGAAACGCGAAGCGGGGAGCGATGCGAAAATTACAGGACAAAGGATGAAGGTTGGAAGTAGCAGTTATTAGGGCCTCGTTTGAAGAAGTAGTTCGGGGGGGTGACAATGAACCCGGCTAACGTCGCGCAAAGAGCAGCGTCTGTTTAACAGCACGTTTGTCGGGATAAATCTGTGGAGAGTCTTTTAAGTATCGTGGAAGCTGCGGTGTAACGACAGAGCCATAGAATTACGAGGCAAAACAACGGGAAAACGAAGAGGAAAGCGCGAACCGACGGAGGGTGGTCCCTTTGACACCGCTGAAGCCATTAACGAACGCGCCCATACCGTACGCGTGCATAGCCCTAACGCGTTTATATAAACTTATTTAATTGTTCTTCCACTTTGCTTTCGAACGGCTGCCGCCCCGAATCCTTCGTATCTCGCGCGTAGAGAGTACTCCTCCTTTACTGCCACATTTTTCTGAGGCGAGATAGAACAATGTCGTTGGAGGGAAACTCCGAGGAGCGGCATCCTTTTTTGGCTTTAAGAAGGATTCGAATTAAAATGCTGGCAGCGACGCGCACGTGGCGGCGAATGCTAATGAGCCCGCGTGCGCCAAGGGTCGAGAAAATATTAATTATGAAATTAATAACAGCGCGCTGCTGGGAAGAGGCGACGCTCCCGGGACGACGGTTCTTCTTCGCAAGGATTTACGCCGCACGCGTTGGACGTTCTTATCGCGGAACTTGTTTTCTCTGCACCGAACGAACCGCTCTGTTCCAAAGGACGAATCACGATTGCTCGTTTCTCTTAACATTGCATGCACGATCCGATTCGATTAATTATTTATTCGATGAATCGACGGCGAGGAACGTTTAAGGATGTACCGCTCACGATTGCGTAATATTCGCGGTGAAGGAATACAAATGTTTCACCCACGAAAACCAAGAACCGCCCTGCTCCCGCGCTGGCGAGAATCTTTCGAATCCATAGGCCAGCAAACGACACGTTTCATTATAGTACGGGACTTTGGGAAAAGTTTCGAGCCACTTCTCGGTACCGAGTGCTCTACCGACTTTCCGACGGAAATAACGTATTAACGCGAATGCTATTAGCTTCCGGATGGGACAAAAGACAAAACGGACCGTGAATAAAGGTAACGTTTTCGCCCAAAGTCTTCTGTGCCAATTATGGGGCAACGCAGCGAGCGGAAATTACTTCGTTAAGCCCAGCGTTCTTTCCTGCGGAAAATTTTTGCCATAGTCGCATGAAAAAAAAAAAAATTAAAACCGTTCGTTGCTCTCTTGGCGCTGCCCGATCGCGAGCTCGTCGACTTCGTGGTTCGTTATCGCGAAAAAGTGTATTAAAAAAGTCGATCGAGACGGGACACTGTTCCCTGGTCGGGATAACGCGTCAGGGATGATCGCGCGATGCGTTTCAAAAGCGGCGAGGTTTCGGCATCACCGTAGATATTACGTATTTCGCTGTCGCGTAACGAACAGCGGACGACAGCAGCATCCGTGAAACGGCGTCGAGTTCAATGTTTTTTCGGCCGCGCCGATAAATCAATCGAAGCGAAAGGTTTTAAGGTCGATTAATTTCCATACGAAACGGTCGCGTTTCTCCTGGAAACTCGTAATAAATCAATTGACACGCGGACATGTGTGCGCCAGATTAAAAATAATCAAAGGCATACGGAGCTGAAAACGATTCTCGGTCGATGAAACTTTCGCGAGGGAGCACGAAGTTATGCCGCGGCGAGTTTTCGCACCGCTACACACGGTCCGCGAATTTCATTTCACGTACATACACGCGAAACGCAAACCGCTCTCCCTTTCCACGCTTCGACAAAAAAAAAAAGAAAAAAAATACAGGAGTGACTTGGTCATTGCGCTGTTTCATGCAACTGCCCCGTAAATTCTGTGCCGAGTTCGAGGGCTAACCGCTTGCGGCAACTTTGATTTTACGAATTGCCAAATTTTAAGCGCGCAAACCAAACCATCCGTGGCAAAACGCGACGCGAACTCGAGCGCATTGCTGTGTCCTGCCTGACACCGCAACCGCTTATGTTTCAAATAGAAAATTACTTCACTACGAAAAGTGAAAACTCTGCTAATTGTTGCCGGGTGATTTCCCCTTCCCTCCGAAACGGGAGACGCGCGAACATCGATCTCTGCAATTTAAAAAGGCAACCGACGAGGGTTCAGCGTTGGGGGTCAGAGAGCGCAGCGGGACCGTAGGTTGCATCGATGAATTTCCCAATGGTCGACGCGTATCTCCATACAGCATACGCTCCGGACACGAAGGGTGACACGCGCGTAGGTATTGTCGACTCGCGTCGTACGCGTTCATACATGCATATTCACACGACGGTAAAGTGCCACACCCTATAACGTAGGATTTACACACGTACGCAACGTAACGCCGCAGCCGCAGCCACCGCGCGTTGCACCAGCGTGCGGTCTGACCGGGATAGATACAAAGGGAGCAGGAGAGACGGAAGAGCGATACAAGAGAACCGGACAAAGAGGACGACACGTGGAATGGCGAGGGGGCCGAGAGAAGCTCTACACGTGGAAACTTTGCGGTGGAGTTAAGCTCCGCCGTTTGCTGTTTACCATTCGCCGGGAACATACGAAATTCATCCGTCGTGACCGCACGCATCAGCCCCGATCGATATGGGCCGGCCGCTTTTCGAATTCGGCCGGAGCGCAACGAGTGGCACATGTCCCATCGAGGAGCAACCGCGCGCGCACGGAATACTAAGCCGCGTCCCGAGATTCGTCGATCGAGCTCTCAAACGTAATCACATTCCGATCCCTTTTATTCGGCATCGTCTCTTTTTCGATTAAGATTCAGAGATCAGGCGAAATCGCGTTTCCTTCCTTTGTATTCGTTTCGGTTCGCCGTCCAAGCTTTTCGATCGGGGAATTGACGAATGGCGAAGGAGCGCGCCACTGGAATTCCATTTCTCACCCGAAAGCAGGGAATACGAAACCCGAATCACGGCGCTTCGCCAGTATCCGCCCATAGGATTTGCGTGCGAGAACAACCATCCTGATGGAGAAGTCGAAATTCATTCGAGGCGGAGCACGCAACCACGGGATAGCGAAATCTAGATGTCGTCGAGCCGTTTACAGGTCGACGATCCCCCTTTCGCGATTCGACCTACCCCGGAGTGCTCTACAGTATATTCCCCTTTGGATCGGGCGAGATTGCGCTTTAAGAAAAGGGAGGAGAGACGTACGGAAGATAGAGTATCGTGAACGCGTGCGAGGGATCAATGGCGCGAAGGAGAACGAAATGAAATACGCGAAAGTTTATCGAATGCAGCTGCAGCTGCACAACTTTACCACGCAAAGTTGCTAGCACAGCTGCGCCATCCCCTCGCTCATCGATGCTCCTCTTCCAGTCCTCTCACGTGCAAACCCTAACACCCTTATTCCCTCCCTCCCTGTATCCGTCGCTCTTTTTCGACTCGACTGACCCAATTCTCCAACTTGTCGAGTCCGGGGAACGTCGAGCGAGAAATCGTCCGGGTTCCGACTCCTATTCCGCTGCTTCCTCCGCTTAGCCCATATGTTCATCGCCGAGGTAATCCCGACTTTTTAAATCGTCCCGAAAATTCGAATTACCCACCGTCCGACGAATCCCCTCGGAAATGGCTCGCCACGAATAGGCTGGGGATCAGCCGGCGACCGTAAAACGTCCCAAGAAATTTATTCGCTTTCGTAACAGCGAGATAACTCCCGAAGTCGCCGCTAATTTTCGTCTGAGAAAAATTGCCCCGCCGATCGGTCGATGCGCGTCAATCTATTTTCGCACGAAGACCGTTCTCCGTGGTCCTCGATCGGCGAATTTACGAAGAAAACTTTTCCAACGACGTTCAGTCGATTTCGACGGGGATGTCAAAACTGCAGGCGAGAACGATATTCTACCTTTAACCGGATAACGCTGCGGCGGGAGAAATTCGAAACCACTGACACGCGTTCGACTGATTAATATTGCGGCTTGTAGCTTCGCATACAGAATGATATCGTCTACGGGATAGGAGTATTTTTCAACTGACGTATAATTATCCCTTGGATGTAATAATATCGCGCAGCAATTCCGTAATTGTTAATTCCCATAATTTAATTATTAATCGGGTCGGGTTACGTCAGCTGAAATCCATTAGCATCTAAAATTCGCCGACCAATACGGCCAAGCGCGTCAACAAAGGGAGGAGAAAATCGATCGAGCACGAACGTGGTTGATAGCGAACTGGAACGATCGCGAATCGCGAAGAATTTTTCTGGCCATCGGCAGCGACTCGTCGGTATTGTTTTTCACGGTGCAACTATCGCTGGCGTCGCGTCGCGTCGCGAAACGACGAACGAACGGCGAAAACTGGTAATTAGCTCGCACTGCAATTGAATTATTAATCGAACTGCGATACGCGCTCGGTCTGGCTTGAAGCGGGGCCATAGCTTTCGGCGACAAGCAAATATCTAAATAGGCATTGTATCGACAATGCAGCGGCACGGCAGGGCAAAAAACCATTGACGCGTAATTCGCCCACATAAGCGCGGGAACGTACTTCGTCACGCCTAGCTGAACCATACGTACCGCTGGCTTTGCCGATACAATGAAAGGACATATGTTCGCCGGTGCGCGATAACGATTCGTTGAAATAGAGTTAATTAAACACTGATTCACGCGTCGCTGCGGGCGGTATTCCTCGAGCAGATCTCCACGGCGAGGAACCGCGGCCCGCCGCGTCGCCCCGCGGACGAGAAAGGAAGAAATTCTGCACCGACGGGAGAGGAGAGTTCGAGACGAGCGAAAGGGTCGCGTCAACGCAAACAGAAAAGCAGAGGGAAAAAAGGGGGAGGCGGCGAGCAAAAAGCAGTGGAAATAAAGGGCGGCGGGGTTGCTGAGAACGCGCGCGACTTGCGCATTCATTTCGAAAAGTAGGTGGAATAAGTCACCGGTGCGGACAAGCTGGAAGAAAAAGCCGGACTAAGGGAACGAAGCCAAAGCGCTCCGGCGCGTTCCGTCGTCGAAAGAGGATCTTTCTTTTCGCATCGAAATATTTTTATTGGACCGAGTAACCCCTGCTTCCACTTTCAAAGAAAAATAGCACAATTCGGAGCACATGCGACGTCGGTACTCTCCGCTAAAATTTATGCAAGCAACGTGTACATGCTTTTCTTTCAAATATTCCAACCAAGTCCGTGAGTTCTTACGTGCACGGTCTGGTAAGAATTTGTATCTCAATTACTGCGTTAATTAATAATATCACAGCGGCTGCGGGATCGTAGCGCCGTATCGTTGCTCCAAGCATTTATTTCGACGACCCCTTTAATCGAACTTACAATTAGTCGGGATCAATTCGAGGGGCACAGGAATCTCGATTGCTTCGTGATGCATCGTGCGTCACCTATTCCGCGTACTATTATATTCGAACCTCTGCCACGGGGGTTTAAGTTTTTATGGCCAGGGTTAATATAAGAGAGCCTCGTGGCGTTATATATTTCTACGAAGTGGCCGAGCCACGTGAAAGATTATTTTTGCTCTTTCGCGGAATGTTCAGAGAAATATTATATATCCTAGCGTGCAGAGGTTAATTAAGTTTCACTGTGCTCTCTCAAAATCGTGTGGTATGAATTAAAAAATTATCCGGGCTAGTCATCTCGCCGCGCGGCGGAGCATTATTCCGCGCACGAGATCCCGAGGATGAAACTATTTTTCAGCGAATTTCTCTAGCCCCGCGACGCCTTCCTCGCAGTCGATATTTGTAAACTCGAGTGCATCTGGAATATAAAATCTCGGGAATACGGGCACGACTTGGAATCACTTTTACTCACGAATTCAGGTAACGTACCACCTGAAACGTAATATGCGTTTATACGACACACGGGCTGCCACTTTGCCCGCGCGTATGCGCCGCGTAGATAAGCAAGGGGATGGAACCGCCGATTGTTCCTCTTTCAAGGTACTCGGCGCACAGGATCGCAGTCGCCCAACGCCGTTCCCGAATCTCAATCCTCCGTGTTCCGCGGACGTCCTTAATTTTTTTTCCTTTCTTTGGGGGGGGGGGAATTTGTTTCCGATTGAATGTGATATATGAACAATGCACACAAGTGGGCAGGACGAATTTCGGCCGCGATGCAGCCCAGCGAAAGCGAATCGACAATGACAACGCCAAAGTCAAATATTTGAGTAAAGTTTCGCGCGGAGCGAAACCCCTCTAAAAATGCCATTAATCCGTGTTTAACTTCAATTAATTCGCACAACGGTCTATTTCACTTTTCCGAATGACCACCGCGTTCGTCGCGCGGCCAAGGTTGATCGTTCGACCCTCCAAACGAGAGGGGAAAAAAACACTCGCTGGCCACCAATTCGGATCACGCTGCATAATTAAGCATAGCGCCAGCGGCGAAACAGGAAATTTTCCAACAAATGGTAACGAATCTCGACGAACCGTTATTACCGCGTGTCTCGATGAAATAAAATTGGGAATATTTACCAGGCAGCTGAAAGGAGAACGAGAGGGAGGGACAGACAAAAGTTACCATCGCTAATGGACCGAAATTCAAATTTCTAATAGTTTTTTCGAAAATCGCGTGACCAAAAGACGGAGAGCCATCCGGCCCCGCTTCGTGCTACTACCACTCGGCCTTGCCAAATATTTACACGGACCTCAACACGCCTGACGTCGTCAAGTAGTAGTACCTTGCCCTGTAATTAGCGCACGCTGTGCTTCGGAGACTGATAATTATGCACCGAGGCGGTGCAACTGCGTCGTTCGTGTACACCGTCGCAACCCTTGAGTATGTGACCGCCATTAACAGTACACCAGAGTCATTACAACGATCCCACAAGCGATGCACTCTTTGAAACAGTCGAACGAGAGGGAGGGAGAGAGGAAGAAAAAGCACACCGAAGCGATGGCTGGGCTTTTTCTTGAATATCTTTGTAGGTAATAGATAACTAGAGTGACAAACGAAAACGGGGAACTTTAACTCTGTTTCATCAGGGACGTCTGTCTGCCAAGAGACACGACATTCGCGTATTCGGGCCCAATTGCTGTACCTCTAATCGGTATTGCCAATAAAACTGACGTTCCGTGCCACGTGTACAAAGGCAAGCGCGGGCTATTTCAGAAGTTCGTAACGACAGTTCGGCAATGGAATAACTGATTGATCCGCGGTGGTCGTTCACGATTGAGGTTTTCATGACAACAATGATCCCAACAGCGATTAAACGGCTAACAACGACTCTCGTCGAATTGACCTCCTGCTATCATCTCGCTGCCATCAAGTTTTATTAAAGCGACCGCGTTTAAAGCGCCCAGTGCCTTTCCTTCGCCTCATAGAGCGATGAACCCTTTCAGCGCTCGCTCTGCTCTGAAGGGCGAGCGAGAGGAACCAGAGCAAAAGGAGCCATAAGCAAGGGAATAAGAAAAGAAAAACGGGGAAGACACGGATGGTCAGTTGCGGCAGAAGAAAAGGGAGGACGGTGGGCAAACAAGAGTAAGAAGCGAAAGCAAAGAGACGACCGTAAGAGGCGCACGTGCCCAGACAGCGTGGCTCGGACGCGACGTTCTTAAAGCGTTAAGTACACACCGCTATTTTTCGTGGGATTAAAGTGGGGAAACGAAGGAGAACCGCGGGAGAGGAAAGTGGAGCTGCCGCGCTCGGCTAGGAAACTCTGAAGAAAATGGTGATTGTAGCCGTGATGCGTGGATCCAGAAATATCGCGGAAACTCTTGTTGCGTGCTCTTCTCCGAGCGTGTTAGAAGCTGACCAAAGGATGCTGGTCCGAGCTGCTAATTCCCCCCCCCCCCCCCCCCACACACACACACACACACGAAACACAACCGGAAGGGCTGTTATGCTGAAAAATTCCGCTTACATCTCAACCGCCTCGGTGTGTATTTCTAGTCGGGTTAAATTCATTTTTAGAGCTTCGTTTTAAATTCTAATGCGCGATTATCTCCCTCGCGCCGAATCAACTAGTCGCGAAACGGCGACCAGGCCGGGAACAATGTTTGCACGGATATTCGAGCGGACGGACAGCCGCGAAGCGCAGCGGAAACGGTCGGGAGAGATCGATAAAGGTTCGACCGATATGCAAAACTATTGAAGCACGTAAACGCGTACGCACAGACTGGCGATAATTCGTACGTATCTGCGTGCCCTCCGAAAATTATGTTCCGTTTCTAATTTAAGTAGTCATTGTTCCCCACGGGAATTACGGTCGCCAGTCGATAGCCGCGTTTCGCGGCTGTGTTCCTAAGGAACAACGTGCGTGGAGAATGATAGCGGTTCCTTCGCTTATCCCGCAGTCGTACAATTTGCATGATGAGACGGTAAAGCCGGATTGGGTCGGCTCTCGCCCCGAGAAGGCGAACGGACCCTTCTTCGCCCTTTCCTTCCTCGCGCCGCTTTCGCCATCCGTTTCGTCTCTTTCGCGGCTGCGGCGGCCCTATCTCTCCTCGTTCCGTAGCTCGCAGCCGTACATTCGTTATCTCTCTCCGGGCGCATAGCTTTTCCATAATCTCTCTCGACTATTCTGCCTCCCGGAAGAGATAGAGACAGATATATGTGCTGCTGGTACAACGAGAAACTCGTAAAGGGAGCGGGCGGAAGGATGAGGAATGGGGGATGGAGGTGACGCGGGGCCACGAGAGAACAAAATTTTATCGCCGCTAGATGATGCATCACCGGCACTCATCTACGAGCGCTGGTATCTGGGATCGTATTGAAAATCGCGCGAGGGGATAAGTCGAGGAGGACCAGCAACCTTTCTTCCCCTAACATATGTATGTTATAGTTCGGGGCTATAAGAATATCGCGCGTAAAAAAAATCTAATCTCCACGGTTCTTTAAAAGCATCCGAAAAATTCACAAACATTAATCCGCGGGCTAATGTCTCTCTGTCTGTCGTGTTTAGTAGCTGGCATTTCTCCTATCCGCGAAACGCCAGACGAACTTCGACCGCTGCGACTGCAGTCGGCTGCGGATGCGTCGCGCGGAGAGTCGAAAAAGGGCGGAAAATGCTGACGTAGGGAAATGACAAATGGATCGTTGCTTAACACAATTTCGCGTGCAAAGGTCAGCGCGTAAAACAGCAGAAAGGGTGGAGAAGCGAATGAGAAATAATGCATCGGGCATTGCCCCGGTCAAAGGGTGCAAGTAGAGTGTGCACGGAAGTGTGCTTGCAGCCAAGTGAAATTCGAAAGAACGTAACGCGGCGGCACTGGTGACGAGCCGGCATGCCGGATTAAATTAAGTGGATTACTAAAACGGAAAGGGGTGGCGGCCGATGGTACGGGACACACCGAATTCTATCGATCCCCCACAGCGTTACGAACAGATATACACACGCTTCATCCAGCATCGGGCAAGATATTGGAAATGGCAATCCAGCGTCGTGGGACGCGGTATGAACCGCCACCACCGCACTCGTTGCCACCTTTGTTCCTCTCACGGTATTGCTCGCTGGCCCTGAGACACCGAGTTACGTGGGTTCAGACGGGAAACGATGACACTTCGGAACGCTACGGGTCGGTGCGAGTTCGGCACCGAACCTGCGCGTACTTTAGGGTCTCCTTGGCATGCAGGTAGCGGATGACCGTCCCTTAGGGGACACGAGAACAGATGTGCACCAGCCCGTTTCAATAATGGAAACTATTGCGGTTATTCGCCGCGACCATTCTAGTTTAGTGCTAGTAGCGACAAGGCCGCCGAAACGACGCGGGTCTTTCATATTTTACCGTTACGCCTATGACCGTTTATGCCGGCCATAACGAGCAGGTTCCGAAAGTGAACTAGCTAAAGGAAAATGCGTCGGTGAGTCACAGGCGTTTAGGATAAACTTGTTCCACCCCCCCAACAGCTACGGTATCTAAACCGCAGAGGTATAGCGTCTTTATTAATATCTTTTCGCGGCGCGGTTCCGAGTTAGCGCAAAGGGAACGAAGATGAGCAAGAGTCGCAGGACGGAAAGAAAGGAAGGACGGTGGTCCCCCAAAGGGTCTGAATCTTCTTGGTCGGTCGCAAGATGATCGTCGCGCGTACATAACTTGGTGGTCTGTTGGTTGTGCCAGCAGCCGGCAAGGTATTGATCGGCTGAATCCACGAGGACCACATGGCGACTCCAGCTTCGTGCGACTTCGTGCGAAATCGACACCCCTCGTGGCTAACATGGCGCCCATAGGCGGTCACATGGTTGCCACCCCTACACCCACGCAACTACCACCAACGAAGAGGCCCCGCGCTCGACCACCACGAGGGATGTATGATGCAGCCACCGCCGATTCGATTCTCCCTCGCTCTCTCGTTCCACGCTTTTTCCTTCTCCGGCTATCCTTCTCGTTTTCTCGATTCTTCACCCCCCCCCTCCCCTATCTCTTCCACGCTCTGTCTCGCGAGCCATGTCCTCTTCGGGGGTGGCTTAAATATTTGCACGACCAGCTTCAACGATATTACACCGAAATTCGGACCGCATGGCGATAATAAAAAAAAAATTATGCGCGCCGTTGTCGTTTGCACCGCCTTACACTGGGGAAAATGATTTTCCTTCCGTTCGGGAATGCGACGTCTCTGAACCATAGAAATGTGTCATTTTTTAGCGGTGTTTTAAGTCAGCTGCGGGGTATAAAAGGAGCCGGGCCAAGTCGCACGGTTCGTTTCTCTTCCGCGGAACGAGCCGACGACTAAATGATTCCAGTTCCCAGCAAAAACCACCCTCGAGCTTCTCGATTCGTTTTTCCACGAAAGCCCTGCGCCTTCCATTTTCCACGAATTTCTCTCCGTACGATTTCAAGACGTCTTGATAGCTTGTCCATCCGTACAGCTGTTTAACGTGTTCGCTAACTCTTCGTGGAAGAACCGAGCTAACTTTTAACAAGTCCCGCGAAGCTTGGCCCTAATTAACGAAACGGACAGAGGCCCGCATTTTTCGCTCGGCTAAGACCGATTGCAAAATCTATGAATACCTAATACATAATTTTCTGTTGGACTTCGATCAAGTAGGAAATTCGTAGAATGGAGAAATCGCTGACCGATTAAAAGGAAGCGATCGTCAACATTACTATATCGATCTCGTGTTTTTAAACACGTTCGAGGCTTCCCCGGAACGTGACGAAGAGTAATTCGATATTCCGAATGGGCCTTGCGTATTCTCGTCTCGCATCACTAGACACCGCGTTGTTTTTTGTTTTTTTTTACGCGAATACGGGCAGCACTCCCCCCGACCTTGACAAGGATGCACCGGTCCGTTTGACCGTTCCGTGTGTATCGGAGATCTCAGTCCGCGATATTAGGAGAAAGCGACGACGGGGAAAGAGCGAGCGAGTTTACGGAATGGACGGACGAGAGGCAGAAATGCGGACGTGGAAAAGGGACGAGGGGTGAGAGGTGAAGGAGGGAGAGAGGCGAGGGGAGAGGCAACGGTGGCCGACTCCAAGTGCCCTCCGGACACCCTCTATTTGTCCCAAGCATTCCCTCCCTTGGCCTTCCGCTATCTCACCGACTGACGCATCGTCCTGCAGAACAGTAGAGGGACGGAGAGAGGGACAAAGAAAGGACGATCGATCTTTCAGGATGCCAGTCGTAGCGACGACCGATTGAAAAGCTCCCTGATTCGTGGCACAAGGCAAGAGAGATCTGGCTCATGGTACAGGGCGAACGGTCAACGAGGGGTCAAACGCCGATACGAACGGCCGATTTTTTTAATGCCATCGTATCGATTCGCTCGTTAGCGAATATCTTCTAATCCTCTCGCAATCAGGCGCGCGCAGTAACTATGCGGTAATCTCGAGCGAAGCTCTTCCCGCACGATCTCTTAAATTCACGATAAACAGTGGACCGGATTTTCGACGCTGTCAAAGTTAATTAACCTAATGCCCGTGGCTGCGGTCTTCTATGAAATTTCCATGAAATTCACGGGGGAAAACTATCGCCGGTATGGACTGCTCTCCGGGTTAATGGAAGCTGCTTCGTTCATAGTTGGCGGAAAGTCGTGATGGAAAAATCACCGGGTCGAGCGAACGATGATAATCAACGTTTTGATAAAATGTGACGAATACGCGTAAGATTCGCGAGACTCTTAAAGCTCCTTGGAAAAATGTTACTTCTCTCTCTAACGGTCGCAGTTTTTCATCGAACCTTTTGCTGTGCAGGTAAAGTTTATCGCGAAATCAAGGACGCTGGATAGAAACGATGAAGCGATCGATCGGAAGCTTTTAAAGATCTCGACGATACTTGCGAAGAGGCTAAAGGAAGGACGATTGAAAGGGCGAATCGGTGGAAAAGAAAGCGAGGGAGGGTACGAACCGAGTAGCCTCAAGTTTAGAAACGCAATAGAAAGAGAAACGGGGGCGGGGAAGGAGGACGACGAGCCACTCGTATTGATCCAGCAGATACGCTCGATTAAACCGCAAATTGCAACGGATTGGCGTAAGTTACAACGTACTAAGACTACTAATACCAAGCACGAGCGGGCTTTCACGATCTCGCCGGAAGCTGCTGATAGCAATTGGCGTTTGATATTCGACTGACGTACACCCGGCTGTGTACACGACGCACGATTCCACGGACACGCGTGTCCGCGGATACGAGCTGAATGGAGACGAAGCGTTCCAACCAACTTCGAAACTGTCGGATGAACTCGCGCAACAAAATACCAGCCTGTCCATCACCGTGCTCCGCCCGTCCGCCGTTTAAAGGAATGCTCGTCGCGTCGACGATTTAATTTGAAACACGACCGAAACGTTTCGCGTAAAGTCATCGAATCAAGGAAAAAGTTGGATTTCAAATACGATCACGAATGAAAATCGGCTATGAGGAAGAGTGGGTATAATCGAGACTGTCCTTAGGGCGATGAGACGTCACGTACTTCCGCTTCTTCGCTTTTATCTTTATGCCCTTCAGCTTGGCGGCTCCCTTTTCCGCTTTTAGTAGCACTTCCTGTTCTCTTTCCAACGGCGTCGCGCACTGATTCCTCGTCACGCTGAATTAATTATACATTACTAGATAAAGGGGTTTCCCCGTTCGAGACGGAGAATTGGCGAATTCGTTACGCGGAGGCGTGAGGGTGGTTTATCGAGGCGCACGCTCCGCAAATTATCTTCCTAATGAGAAGAAATTTCTAACGGTCTGTAAAATTGAACGCGCTCCGGACGAGTGGCGGAGTCCAACCGAAGGTGATTCGATTTGTGAAAATCGATTCTCTCTACGCGCGTGTTGATCTGTTCGCCGTTACGCTCGAAGGGGCACGCTGTTCCGTTGATGCAATTTTCTCTATTGTATTTCTGTATCGCGGATATTTTTCCGCGGAAACAACAATGCGATGATCCGCTACGAGGATCCACTCCGTAAACAACCGGTGGAGAAGGCTTGTTTTGCCGCATAAACTTTGCTTCCGTAATAGCCGTGTTACGCGTAAGCAGAGTATACTCTCCGCGTAAAATCCGTTCTTACGGCAATGTTCCAAGCAAAGCGCCTACGTGCTTAGAAGGGAGCGTGACAAGAAACTCTTCGATACTTCCCGAATGGATACAGCTGGGTTGGGTTGAATCATTTCGACTCGTGTGAAATATCTTAATTTAAGAGTGGGCTGGACTTAATTACCAAATACGACACACATTTGGACGAGCCTCGCATTAAACTAGACCGTACCGCTAACGACCCTTTTCGTTCCACCTCATCCGAACAACCTTCTCCCCCTAGCCTACGTACCGCCACGTTGCTCTCGGACCTAAACTGATTGGACGGTGAATCGTACGCTTTGAATTATTCATACTTTGTCCGTCGATAAACCAATTTCTGTAGCGGCCGAATCGAGGAGGAAAAGATCGGCGACGCACAGGCGCAACAAACGTCGAGGGACAAAGGGCGGAATCGAGGCCGACGACGGGGGCACGGTGGACAAGCGAAAAAGGGAACGGGGGAAGGACAGGCCGCGAAAGCAGAAACGGGAGGCCGGCTAACTTTGCCGGAGAGATCATAATTTTATCGGTCGATCCAACAACGCGGAAGATGACTTTGTCAAGGAAAATAAGAGTCACGATTCTCTGTAGCTTTATCGACAACGATGGCCTAATACGGCAAAGATACAGAACGTGGGAAGGTCTCATCTACATCTTGCTCGTTCCCTTTTCCTAGCCTCGGTATCAATGATCCCCTAGTTCCAAATGTAACGTCGTAACTTGTGAATTACAGGCACGCGAATGATCGGGCGCGAGTCGTACGGGAACTATGGTATAATTAATAACGCAACAAGGTAAAGCGAGCTCCAATGAAGGAAGGAAAGGGACTAGGAGGAGATAGAACAGCGGAAGATATTACTAATGCATCGACAGACCGCGTTAGCTTTGAAGCGGTGGTCGGACGTTATGAGACGGCTCGACGATACAGCAGAGCGGAATAACTTTCTCGACGGCCCCGCGCTGCTCCGTCTCGATATTAAAAGAATCCGCCAAAGTTTCGAGCCGATAATAAAATTGCCAACTAATCGTCTGCCGATCGGTGGGAAGGGAAGCGTCGCCGGGCGAATCGTCAGAAATGACGCGAGAGGAACTCCATCCAAGTTTCGCGAAAGCAATCGCATCTGCGACGGTTCTTCATCCCCGCGCGAGGCCGAGTCAACACCCGCGATAAGGGGACACTTTTACTCGCGCTTCAACGAAGAAACCGCTCCTGACGGCCGCCGCTTTTGACCTTTCGCTTTCCCGGATCGAGCATGGCAGGGGGAGGCTGGTCTTCTCGACAAAAGATTTACGAAGGCCTCGGCAATGCCGGTATGCTACTTATTCTATCGTCGAGTACGCACTCGAGCTACACAAAAAAAAAAGAAGAATGCGGGGGTGGTATGTACACGGGAGACGATCGTCGAAACGTTAAAAAGGGGCGACCCTCGCCGTTTCGTCTCGCATCGAATCGATCACTTTCAGGCTCGCGAGCCGGTGCACCTCGTCAATTGTCTGGGATTAATCCGTCCATGGTTTGCGTGCCCGCCGTTTTTTGCACAGATCGGAGAGCGGATCAGGCCGCCAAAGCTACGATATCACGAGTCGCGAGGGTGGGCACGGAGTTAATTGACACGATTCCCAGTAATTTTACCTAGCGGTTAGGACTGAGGTCAGGTTGTACGTGCCGGGTCATGCATATGGTATGCTGAAACTAATCATAATGTATCCTCATCGGCCAGGAGCCTAGCCGTGATTGGTCCGTTGCGGTACTCCACGCTGCCAGATAAAGTTACCGTAATATGGATTAACTGCCCGCTACAGTCTATATTCCAAAACGATGCTCCCATTCGACTGCGATGCAGTAATGAACACGTAACCGGCGCTGCTATCAACCGCACCCATCCCGCGTTATCTTTTAATAAACCGTTCGCATAAACGCGTAAACAACGTGTTACCGCGATCGACGAGCCGACGATGCGCAACTCGGTCGATCAGTCAAATTTTTGGAGTAGCCGAGCAACGCGATGCAGCGCTCTGCGGTTCGTTTTTTTTCCCCATGACCGCGTTGAAATATCGCCGCGCGTTTGTCGATGATATTTACATCCCGGCAGAAATTTCCGAGGCGAATCTATGCGTTAAAACAAGCGCCCCCAGAAATGGTGCAAAAGGGATTTAATTGGCAGGTAATTGGTTAACGATGGTGCCGTATCTCCCTGAAAGCCGGCCAGGTAAAAATTAAGCATTGGCGGTCCGCGGAATCGCGATACAAACAGCCGTGGAAAATGCGGCGTCAGCGAGACCGAGTCCCCGGCGATGCTCCCATAACGGCAATATGCATTTCCCGGTGATTACAATTTCGGTTCTGCGGCGTGGTTTTCCCCGTTGTAGAATTAGCAGAAATTCTGGCTCAGTGAGCAAAACAGTGCCGTTGCCCACAATGCCAGTGGCGTATTAATAACACGTGCTTCGTGTAATTTCAATTCCTGCCGCGCGTTTCGTCGCACAGTGGCCTTATCGGAAAATAATGCACGAATGAAACTCGTTACGATCTAATTAGCTCGCGTTACGGCCTACTAGCGTTGCACTTCCGCCATCGAACGGGGTCTAAAAGTATACGACTTTCCGCACGGGAATTTCGAATCGGCCAAGTGTAAATGGTAGCCTCAGCGGTCTCAGTCAATAGAAAAAAGGATCTCGTCCAACGCTTTTGGTCGACTGAAAGGTTCAAAGGGCAGGAGATCGGTTCGCGCGTGGCAAAGAGCGTGTCTATCAAGTGACGTCACGAAATTTTTTTTACATGCCGCGCGACGGTGTCCATACGCGGTATGCGTGTCACGAGAGTGAAGACTGTCGTGTGCACAGAGGCATTTCGGCGGAACGATGCACCCCTTTTGCTGCGATCTGTCGCGTTTCTTCTCCCGTCGTGACATCGTCGAAAACACGACGGATGCTGGATGGTGGCGATCGTGTATAACAGAACTATCAGAGGAGGCACAGCGCCGTTAGGGTCGAGTGCCTCGGATGCGAGACACTTTGTACTCTTTAGCGTTGCTCGTTCTTCTCGATGCTTCGCCCTTGACAACACTCGCCGCTCAAGCGCGGAAATTTTTCCGCTACTCGTTCCTTCGGACCGCAGATCCCGACGATTCAACGGTTCGACGCACTTGCTACTCTTTCGTTACGCCTAGACACGTTGATCCGTCACGGTCTGGCTGGCGCTTCTTCTCGCCTCGCCACTCACGGATCTCTCGATTAAATTGACGGGGGAGGGGAGGGTCCGGCGAATGAAATTAATCGATCGAACCGATCATGAAACGATCGCCACGTGGATCACGGACCAGGGAAATCGATAGTGTCGCGAATCGTGGGTGACGAGTTGTTCCAGGAATCTCGCTTGTACCGCGCGCGCTTTAATCATTTAAACGGGACACGATGATCGATAGCTTTACATTCTTTCTTGGTATCCAGGTAGGGTGTTACCGGTTATGTCACTGATTAGGGTTTACAGTCACCGACTTGCACACGTAGCTCCCCTCGCTAAGGGTAGAACGATATCGAGTGGGGGAAGGTCCATGACCCTGCACCCGATGGAACTTCCGTTCCGCATCGTCCTTCGGCTACTCGACTCGCACTGCTCGATCGAACGGGAATATAAAATTATTCTTTTCACCACGGTATAGCCGAGCGACAACGTTGCCTTTTACGAGTATTCCACTTCTAATTTCAGCGCAGCTATGCGAATGTCGTTTACCTTATCCGCGGATATACCACTGCGCGATCGATAAATCGAGAGTAAAGAATTCTCTATGTAAAACGTTGCACGGGAGACGGCGGGTCTATCTTGGATAACTCCGCTCCGATTTAAACGCATAATTGTCGACGGAAGCATCGCGTGACACTCGAACGAATTCATACGTCTTTTCCCATTGAGAGCGTTCATTCGTCATTGTTACGTGTCCGCGTCTACTAACCCTGATTCCCGAGTACTCGATCTAACTTACACGCTGTGCCGGCATGAAACGATACGACTCCGAGAAACAGCGGACGTCTCGTGGACAAACAAACAAAAAAAAAAAAGAACAACACCGCTCGAAACGAAGAACGATGTGGGCGAGTAGCGTAAACAAAATGAAGGGAAAAGGCACTTACCCAGCTGGACGTACATCTTCGGCCTGATGTTTTCTTGCCAGGCAGCAAGGACGAGGGTGGCCGTGGCGACGACGCACCAGCAGGACAGCACAGGATGCATCCTCGTTCCCAAGACGGTACGCCTCATCTTCTCTCGGGTGGTTCGAACGATTCCGGAAACGTGCCAGGATTCGTGGTCTCCTCCGTGGATCGCCCGACGAAAGAACCTCCGTAACTCACGAATATTTCACCAAGCACCGCCACTCTTTACTCCCCGTTAAGCACAGCCTCCGAAGCAACAGCGGAAGGAGAAAGGACGTGTTTCTATCACTCTCGCTTCCCTCCCTTTCTCTCCACTCACTGCAGCAGAACGTGCGAGGGTGCCGCAGTCACGTGCAGCGTGTTCCTCGTCGTTGTCGCAGCCGTTGTCCTCCGGCTCTGCACACGCATGTTTCCTCGCGGCCGGCCGGTTCCCTGATCGCGCACATTCACGAGATCGAACGCGGCGTGTCCGCGCGCACCTCCGAGGATCCGAAAATCGGCAAAAACTTCAGGGCACGGTGGATGGAGTGGAAGGTGGCACGAGTCACAAGAGGGCAAAGGGACGAACCGGGACAAGGATAAGACGCGCGCGCGTGTATGGGCGAGTCGAACGGTGGCACAACCAATCGGTAACACGGATGGACAGAATCATGTGTGCGCCCTGGCTCGATGCACACCGTAAACACCGAATCAGCCGATGGAAAGCACGCCACGATGCATTCCGTAACGAACGGCGGTCGCCTTCAGACTGAAACGGCGCAGCGACACGACAGGTGACACGAGATCCCCACTACGCTGCGCGTTCCCCTCCAGGAAAAATCGGCCGGTTGGACGCGCAGACGCGACGCTAGGGCTACGGACACTTTCCCGTACGCTAAGGACCGCGTGCACGTCCCTCGCATGTACGATCGCACGCAGACGCACCTTTTACGCACGTGAGTCCGAAGTAAGAGAACAAGGGGCTGCGGACGTATAAAGAAGGGAAAGAAGATGAAGGGGCGCGAGAGACACCGGGGCAAGCGCCGATTTTCAACCCCACGACCCCCGTGACGCGATCACGCCGCCGTTCTCGACGTCCTGCTCCTCGTCCTCGCTGATGTCTCGTCGATGTTACTGCAGCCCTGCCGATCTGTAATGAAAAGAAGACACACGATGTTTGACGATGGGACGAGGCTTTTCTTAAACAAGAAAATTACGCGTACATCTAACGGAAGTGCTTGGTCGCGCTCTGCTACAAGCTCTTCTTCAAGTGCATAAGCGAATTGCAGAATTTAGTATCGGAATGCAATAGTCGAGCGGTTTAAATAAAAAAAAAAAAAAAAAAAAACAGATAGCAAAGGAAAACTCGATGGAGCGGTAGGCAATTTGCAGCAGCGATAGCTACAAAACTCCCCGTTGATTATTCCGCTGCAACTTTATCAGCGGCGCGATAACAACGTTATCGGGCCACCGGTGGCTGTCCGGCAAATTTTCCCTGGACGCGACAGTCGTTGTAACGTTGACGACGTTGACGCTGTTCATTAATTCGCCGAATTAAAAGTAGCACGGCGTACGCCGGACCCCCTAATTCCTCCAGCCACGATTGGCCGTGTGTGCATCAGAGAGTGCACCCGTGGCCAGGGTTCGATGCGTTCGGCGAGACCAACCCTCTACACGTACGCCGGCTCGGTACGTGCCCGCCTTTAAACGTTATTCGGTTGGAACGGCCAGCGATGCGAGAGAATAATGGACAATCCAACACGACCAATGAAATATTAATAAAAACAAAAAGGAGTACGAGGCTTTTGCTGACGGCTGGGTAGCCGTAACGACGAGCCGTTATAGCCCCTGCTCGCATTTCCTCCGCCAAAAAAACATGATCCCCCATTCTACGTCCGAAGCTAGCAGTTTTGCGATATTACCGTTTCTCGACGAAACGAGCTTTGCGCTTTTAGCTCAAAGAACCCGTGGCTAATGCTTACTCATCGAGAACAAGATACCCTAGATCTACAGATACATTGATTCCGCAAATATCGATCGATATATTTCACCTTCGAAAGGATTGCCTTTCAGACACGTTCAGCGATGCGTCGCTGGATCATCCGGCTGCGAATTGGAAAACGCGACGCTCTCGCTTTACGCGTCGCGCCGAGGATGCTTTTATTCTTCGCGACTCGCACGATTCGATTCGTACGCGCGCGGATCAAACGGGATAGAAAGACACAGGCATTCTCCGAGGGGGTAGGAAACGCTGCGTACAGGGGTCCCGTCGTGGGGGCAGAAGAATCCAAGAGTGCGAGAGATACGCTCGCAAAATCGTCCCCCGAGACTGACTTTCTCCGACTCGACTATCTTCCGCAGCACGTTGCGCAGCTCGCGTTTTCGAGATGGAAACATGTCGTTCGCAATCGACGTAGTTACGATGCTGAAAGACAGGGGAGGAAGGGATCGATACGGGAACAGCCTGAAGAAATTCCGATAGTGAAGAATACATTCAATGCTGCGTATCGAGGTACAAGGTAATAAGAGTCTTTCTTTTTAGATGCATTCAGAGATTCGAGCGCATAAATACAGAATTGAATGTGCATCCCAAATGTTCAATATTCAAATGCATATCACGATTTCAATTGAAACCTTTAAGTGTTTACATTTGAGATGAACGTACTTGCAATTACTTCCATTTCCTGTCGACCAGCCACAGGTTAAACGCCGTTTCACCGATAATAGTGGAAATGTGGGTCAAAGAATTAAAACTCATAAAATCATCCGAAGGGGACGCTTCCCTCCGAGTCGATTTTTCGCGCGCCGAACAGGAAGGCTGGGATGGTGGAGGAGCACCGACGCGACGGGCTGTCGATGTTCCCAGGAAAGGAAGGCCTTACCGGGCGAAGGACAGAACGAAAGGGGATCGATAGCCGAACAACGAGGAAAATCCCGACGGAAAACGCGTGGAAATCGCGGGTACATTGCTCTGGCACTCGTGCCGAAGGACCAGAGGGGACAAAAGTCACGGCAACAGCAGCCAGTCGTGCGATCGAAGGGCGTGGAACAAAACCCAATTAAGTCCGTCGAAGTCCAAAACTTGCGTCGGCTGGTTACACGAAAAACATTTTCTGGGCGAAACTGGTTAGGCCATTTACCGTCATTGAATACAGCCTCAAGAAAAAAAGAAACAGGAAAAGATCGCTCAGGCCGTACGTCTGATGGACGGTGAGGTTCATTTATCCAAAGTTCGCTCACAATGGAACAAAGAATCGAAAGGGTAAAAAAATCTATTGTTTCGTTTCAACCGCACGAGATATGTAATTGCGCTCAAAGCTGTGAACACTTTTCTTGTTCTTCCTACGAATATCGAAGCCCTCTCCGGCAGTACGATATTTCAATTATCGGCTACCGTCCAGACAGAACCGCTGCTCTAGAAACTCGCACGAGTTTTATATAAAACGCCTTCGACAAGAATGATAAACGTTCAACGTTCGCTTAAAATGTAATCTAATTTAATCCATGGAAAATGCGCGAATGCATTAACGGCTTGTAATTTTATACAATTTCGCGGTGTACTATCAACACTCGTGACACGTTTCACGAATTGCTGACTGAATGTCGTAAATTATTCGCAATTGAAATTTTCTGGCGAGATAAAGTGTACCGAAAATGCACGTACAAGAGAAACATTTGGCCCGGCCGTCAGACACGTTTGATCGCAGGTACACGGAAGCAATCTCCCCTGGCACCTATCGCTCTTCGGCAAAATACGACACGCTCATAGCCCTTTTCGGAACCTGCCTATCGCCACTGCGCTTCAAAGATTCGAGACCTTCGATTAAGAGCTTTCGATTCAAAGTGTTCTACCAGCAGACCTACTGCAAAATCGATCGAACGCTCGGCTAAAAGAAACTCGCAGAATAGATGCTCGCAAGAATCGGAAAAGAGACTTCAAACGGCACAACGTGCCTCGAGACATCCACCGCGTGCCTTTGTTCGATAATAATTTAAACGAACGATCGGAAAGTTCGTAGCGGTTGTTTCGTTCAACCGCAATATTGATTCTGTTCGAAATTTCGCAGAGAAACTACATTAGATGCGCTTCGGTTGCCGGGTTCGTGATACCACCGAGTCCCTTCGACATTTTGCAGAGAAGAAAACGGCCGTGTAACATGGGTTGCACGAAACTGCGATTTAAAAAGTCAAACAACTTCGACGTAAACAGAAAGAAACTGCCTCTTCGCTCGACGACTAATTACTTGGCGCAAGTATCCTTCGCATCGGGAGCTTACCGATAATACGTGTACGCCCTTTAGACAGATGTGAAGAAGCTCGCAAAAAAGTTGTTCAATTCATTGCGAGCCTACGCGGGCAAGTACGTTTCTCGGTTGCTATATTTTACTCTGTTATCGGCACAGAAATGCGTTTAACCGCGTGAAGTCCATAAAACAGTGCTGGCCCGAAAAGGGTAGAAAAAGCTTTCTGGAGCAGTAACGTATGAATGGCTCGTATTCATGCACGAATTACGCTCGTACAAAGTTAGCGCGCGTCGCGACGCACAGCAGCGGGATGCCCTAGCGAGAGAAAGAAAAGACGTGAAAAGAGAAGAGGGAGTAAACGTTGGGGAACGAGCATGATTTGCGAGACAGGACAATTTCCGCTCGCGGAAACGTGTAACGCACAGGGAACTTCTCGAAGAGTTTCATGGGAGACGGAGAAACGGACGGGCAAGGAAGGATCGACGAACGTGTGGAAAAGAGAAATCCGAGAGGGCCGAGTCGATGAGAGGAAAAAGAAGAAGCGGCGGCTCGCAGCGTGCTTGTCGTGGGAGGAAAAAGCGCGCTTCTTAAAATTCTGAGAAATGGGTTAAGGAAGCTCTTCGAATCCGCGGAATATAAATCATTTCCGACAGCAGTAATTCGATTCTCGCACGTCTTCGGATCCCCCTTCTGGCGCGCAGCACTCCCTTTTCATGCTATCGCTTGAGAATCCGATGGAATTACGGGCCACCCCCCCTGTGGCCCGATCTCGAGCAGATTTCAGTGGTTCATAACAACTTCATGAAAATCACCATGACCTTTTGCATTGTTTGAAATCGCCACTTCGAACCTTAAACATCAATTTGTCCCGGTGGCTTCTGAATGTCTCCGGAATGATCCTAGAAGCGACCGGTGCTGAGGAAGGACGGGAAGGGATAGAGGCGCGGCAAGTAGGAAGAGATTGCCGGAAATTTCAATTTTCCGGAGGTGACAAAACGTCTCGCGCGGCACGGAATTACTAATCGCGCTTTTCACTCTGCGATACGTGTTCGGGAGAAAAAATCGTGACCATCCTGGCATGGTACACGATACGCCCATTTACGCTTGGTGGATGCAGCTCGATGAACGAACTATCGGTCGACTTCCGTTACGCCGAGCCGAAACTTCATTGCATCGTTTCCGAGTTTCAATGCTGCTCCTGGATTTCTGCTCGAACACTCTCTATCTCTACCTCCCCCAGACCACCTACACCCCATCATCGCACCTCCTTCGCATTCACCTTTCACGCGTATCGACTCGCCGACTATCCGGGAAGAAAACGAATGTTTTCTCCGCGAGGTCGGTCTCCCGAGAACGCGAGAGGATTGAATTTCACCTCCATACGTTGAAAGGATGATTTGCGCTTGCAAATCCGTCTACGGCGATTCCAATGGCCGCTGATGACATATAAGCCAGAACAAAAGTTGCTCGCGTGAAAGAAAAATTCTCTATCAAGACACACCTCGAGGAGAACTGATAAAGGATAGAAGAGATACTCAAGATTTTTAATGCAGAAATAAAGAGGTTTCGATACAGAACCGCTGTAACGAGTTTTTAACACGCAGCGAGGGTTTCCCCAGATTTCCGCTGTGGATCTAAACTTCCTGCCAGTAGCAGATTCCTCGTGTTCTATGTTGGTAACGATCGACGTGGAGAAGGAAGGATAGCCAGCGTGTCAAGCCAGTGCACGAATAAAAATAGAACGCCGAACGAGCAACATCGTCGGCCGGAAACGTATAAGAGGATCGTCTGAAATGTTACGCCTTACAGTAATTGTGTGTTAATCGCTGAAATAACGAAAGACACTGTACATAAATAATGCGACTTGGCCTTTGGAACGGAAAGGTGCCTGGAAAAATTATGGTAAAAACAGTCGCAGTTGGTGTTGCGTCGAATTGCACCGCGAACTCGCGAATACAGGAAGATTTACGGCCGTTCTATCCGCGGAAAATAAAAGCCCGGTCGAGATATTAAAGTTCGATTGCAGTGATCAAGTAGCAGGCAGGGCGGAAAATGCAGGCACGGTGTTCGGGGTGAGGTGAATGATCGTCGGTGACGAATTGAAAGGGTCGAAAATCGACGTACCCGGCGAATACTTTTGTGTACCGTTAATGTTTCATCTAGCTCAATTTCGCGGGAGAGATTCAACAACTCGACAATGGATGCGTATTTCACTTCCTCCTTCTCCCACCATTTTTCCATTTATCGCCAGTCGTTTATTTACCGATTGTTTAAACAGTCGGCAAAGGGAGAGAGAGGGAGCGCAAATATTTCTGAATATCGCTAAAGGATACGATGACCATAAATATGAAAACGTATTTGGCAAACATTTGTAAAACGCGGTAGAATGTTACAAATAATTGCACAGTAAATTGCGGTACCGAATCGCTCTTCCGCAATTTTACGTAAACAAAATTCGTTCTGCTCTCTCCGGCCGTGTCAAGAGCAATATGTACTTTAGACCTTGGCGCTAGATCGGAGAGAGCAGGCAAAATTAATACGAAACTTTCCTAAACGTGTAAAAAGTTAACCGAGGCATCACCCTTCTGACCGTCCTCTATCAGCCCTTGCCCTCTTCGTTTGGTTCTCCGCGCTCGGTATTCGCCGTTTCCACAGCTATTTACGAACCTTCGAAGTACTTCGCTCGAATTAACTGGAAACACGCCTCGAGTGCTGCGAGAAAAAGTTGCGAAGAAAATCCCAATGCATCCGCAACACGTGAGGCTGTAGAGCGGCGCGCTTTTCAGGCATCGCGTAACGAGAGTAGCTCTTTCTTCTCGTGCCAAACAAATTTTGATGAAACTCCGCGGGAGGACGTGGTCGAGAAAGCTCGAAGGGAGCACCACCACCGCTCACCGCTATATAGCCACGTTAATACGTCTATAACTACGTGAACGAAAAAGAAAATGAAACTGAAGAGGAAAGGCCGGGACAAAGTTTCGAACTTCGTTAGCTGAATCTAACAAAAACAGAAGCTCGGGCGGGAATAAGCCACACACGAGATCTCCCACGGAAGGAACATTAACGTCCGCTCCAAGTTGCAGCGTGGAAAAAGGGCGTAGAGGATATTAGTGGAGGGTAAGAAAAGTGCATACACGGCGGGTGCAGGGTGCCGTGAGTCATCGGCCATCGGGCACCACATGCGCGATACACGGGCACGGCTTACACAGATGCGACAGGAAAGGAACAAAGATATTTATCTGCGATACGCGGTTATCCAAACACGCGCCCCGCCTGTGCCACATTTATCCAACGCATACGTGGCTCACGCAGAAGTCACGGGAATGGGAAAGCGAGAAATCAATTGGCCCTTCCGGTACCTCGCGATACGATCTTTGCCTCGCTGCGATCTTACGATCCTGATTCGATCGAACGTTGCGTTCCACCGATACGCGCCGACACGAGGGTACACAACCGGTTGTGTAGAGAGTAATTAATGACCGTAATTAGTACCTTTGCGCTCCCAATTTCGCACCTTTGTAGCGTAAATTTGAAACGCATAGATAAATCACGTACCGACGCTAATAAACGGGACATGCCAAAGCTTGGTGCTACGTGCTATCGGAGGAGCTCGCGTGCGTTCAAAGGAAGTTCCGTCGACGCGACTACATACTATCGACGGAGGTCGTCCGACGTTCTAGGTCGTACAAACTTCGCGCGGAATAGAGCGCGGCCAAAATTTCTTAACCATGAATTATTCATTCGTATGGGAGGATTCGACGAAGAGTAATATTCTTCCGCGCGAGGAAGTCGTGTTACCGCCGTAGGAAAATTGATTCCGCCGCGCTCTGCACGCGGTCTACGACATCGCCTTCTCGATCGCACGGTCAGACCACCCTGGGCTAAAGATTTCGACGATGGCGATGCCACAAAGGGCTCCAGGACGCGACAGACGGTAGGCGCGGCCCGATGTAACCGAAAGAGAGAATCCCGAGACGAACGGGAAATCAAACGAGCAGGAGCAGAAGGGCGGCGAGGGGGATGAGAGAAAGGGAAACGCAGGCCAAGAGGCTGTAAAGCCGTCGGTAAGCCGATATAAGCAGAGTCAATTTCCAGCGAGTGTTCGAGCGGGAGGAAAGGATTTTGCTTGCACGACGACGAAAAGGCAATATTCTGTTCCAGGGCCGCACAATGGCGAGGCAAGAAGCTGCATCGAGGAAATGAAGGAAGGGGCGCGAAACGAGGCAGCGGCGCCGTGCGAGAAGCGCTACATTTGTTCTTCGGGACTTATCTGGATACTTTTCAATAAAGTTACTTGGCACTCACCATCGAGCCGCCACCCCGCGCCGTCAAAACTTCTCTCTCCATCGCAGAATCGACTATACATAGAAACGCGATGGGTGTCTCCGAGTACCTACGTATAACGACGTTCGCGATTCGCTATTCGACAGAGGAAATATGTTCCAAAAAGTTAATCGGAAAAGCATATATCATGCTGTTACCGAACAACCACGAGCAGAACCTAATTTATCACGGAACATCGTATAAAATGTAATTTTACCGGAGTAGATCATTCCGGTATTGGTTTATCGAGGAAGCGCGGCTGAGATCGATGGTGTGCATAAACTTGAACGCGGAGGTAGGCGAGGTCGAGAGATGCAAAGAAGCCGCGAGGGTAGCGGTGCCTCGTCTATTCGCCGCATACGCCGCATCGTTGAATATTTAAAAATTCTAATATTGACAAATTTTGATGTATCGTCGATGTTTTTCAGCTTCGTTCGCCCGAATGATCTCGTCAGCGGACGAGAAAGAGGAGGCAAGGATAGGCATTTCGGTTTTTCGCAGGCATCGAGGATGGAAATACGAGCGGTTCCCTTGTAAATGCAGCTCCGGTACGGGGAACGTGGAGGAATGGCAAGGAAAGAGGAGAAAGAGAAAGGGATAGAGGGAGGATCGGCCTATCTTGTTGCAGCTCCGCATTCGCGTCGTGCGGATGCACTCGGCTAACGGACCCATGCACCGCGCCCCCATTCAACGCAACGGCGTGCCGGTTGCATCGACTTTTGTGTCTGATTTTTGCTCGCTGCTTAACTCTTTCGAGCCCTTTCAATATCTCCTGCCAGCGGCGATCCGCCGCGCCTCGCGTTTCACGGCCCTTAATGCCTATCTTTTTTCTCTGTTGCGCGATTTTAATCCTGTTAGTTCCAAACGATATCGCATAATGACGTGGCCGTTGGCCCTGACAGGAAGCTAATCCCTACTGGTCACGAATAATTAGTGAAATTAAACGTGCCCGGCGGATCGGGCCGACACGGTCAGAGAGAGAGAGAGAGTTAATTACGCGGTGTTAATTTTTCGTTCGATGGAAACGGGATGAATGATACGCGCTGTGCCGGTGCGCGGCAAATGGCGCGAGAGCGATTGGAAATTCGAGTAATTTTTACTTCTACGTGCCCATATCGAACACGCGCGCCCCGGTCAATTCCGTTCGATTCTCCGTTACTCGCATTACCGATTTCGCGCGTACCGTCGCGTTTGCCATTTTACATTCGAGAAAAGTGCATTGCAGCTAGGCGTCCTGCATTTCAGAAAAGTGCGTTTCGATGTCACGCGTCCCGATAGGAATTGCCCGTGATGCGTCAGCGATGCGACCCTTCGCTCTACCGAAAGGATGCACCGGGAACGTTCCGTTCGTGTGTACGAGAGGAAACGCGTACGATCGTCGGCACCCTAACTATTTAACCTAAATCGTCCGGGCATAATGATTCATGGGGAGACGCGTGTAAGGTAATACCAAAGACGCGCGTGGCGTGATTTGCACGCATCGCAGGACTCGAGGGCACAACGGGGTACACCGCTTGGAAAGTACAAAGTGTACAGGATACACGTGACGTATCAAACTTCGACATCGCGTCCCCGTCCCGAGAAACTTATTCGTACAAATCTTCTTACTCCGGATTTCAAAGTTTCCTCGCATCGCGGAATTCGCTTCTCCATCTACAACCCTCCGCGTGATTCCGACGGCGGGCACATCCCGTCGTTCTTTCCTTACTCAAACAAGTTTTCAGTCGTTTCCGCGTTAGGCGTGCACGCACTCGGAGCCGAGCAGAATGGAGTTCTACGCGACAATTTAATTCGGACAGGCAGAAATCCGGAATCCGTGCTGAGACGGGTGCTGGCTAAGCGTTTCTCTGCGTATCGAGTACAACGAGTAATACCAACCGTCAGTCGGAGAGCGGAGAAGGGTTGAAGCGAAGGAAGAAGCGGAACGACAGCAGCAGGGAAGAATGGAAATCCAACGGGGTCAACGACGGGGCGACTTTTTTTGTTTTTAAAAAGCGTCGCGTCGCTCCACGGGATAAGACTCCTACACCTTTTCGCGTTAACGCGAAACGAATAGCTGGATGGATAACGGGCGGAGACTATATTATGCACCGCTAAGTACAGAGATAACAAAAATAGCGGCGGAGAACGGCGCTCTATGGAGGCGTGTTTAATTTGATCGTTACTTTAGCGTTTGCCCAAGTTTCGTGTAGGTCAGCAGCAAATCTTTGATAGTGCGCGATAAACGAGCGAGACGTCGACTAGAATTCGTACTCTGACGCGGCGAAACTGTGGAGAAACCGCCTAACCGGAAACAACGAGAACAGGATGAGGAGACTTTTGCGCGGATGCATCCGGAAACGATAAATACACCGTTAGTGGCACGCATAAGGTGTACGCGATCCGCCGCATCTCGTTCACGGAGACGCGGCTCTCGCGCAGAGGGCAAAACATAATTACTGCGAGCGTTCGCGCAAAGGAGTTGTATACGACGGAAGAGCAGAATATATTACATCTACGTGCACAAGAAGGGAAAAGAAACATCGAGGTGAATAGGTCTCGACGGTCGTTCGCTGGATCTTTTCCACGAGTATACGGATATGTATAGACACGCCCCGCGACACCCGTCGGATAATTTATTTAACGCCAATGCGAATCCGCGTGACGCTGAGCATTTGAAACTTTCGCGAGTTCGGCGCAGCGTTTTAAGAGGAAAGATGCTTCTCAAAATGCCCCCCGATGTTTATCGGGCTCGGGTGTTTAGCTACCGCATCCCATGGGCGAAAGCGACTGAATGGATAGAGAATAATCCTGGCAGCGACGTAACGTCTGCCGGTCGAGATAGAGACCGGATCCTTTCCCGTTGACCGGGGGGGGGAAGGTACGGAAGCCTTTACGGTGATTAAGCCGCGTCCGAAAGTACAGCAGGCAGGCCGTTCAACCTATTCCAAAGGACTGAGGGGGAAGTTGGAATGGGGAAAACCGAAATATCGACGAAATCGGCGTACCCCCGTCGTCGTCTGCATGAATGCTAACGCATTCGGCTCTCTATCTGCCCTCCTCCTTCGCTACCACCCCTTTCGCACCCTATAACTTTTCCCGTTCATCCCTTTTTGCAACGCAACTCCCGCTGTTACCATCCTTTCCCTTATCGTCTCGAAGTACATATCTTTTTCATCGTACATTCTTTTTCTTTCAATGACCGACCCCTTTGCCTTAGTGCCCTTAGGGGAGGAAGGTGAAAGTACGAGTCTGGAACTTTTGTAAAAGGTTCGGGAGCAAAATTACACCGCCCCCATTTTCTCGGATGCTTCGTGATGAAAATCGCGGGGCCATCGCCAGTGAAAATCGTATCGTATTCCTGCCCCAAAGCCTCTTCCAATATTCTCAGGCAAAGCTCTTTATCGATTTTTACTCGGTGCACCGGAACGAACTGTAAATTCACCAGGTATCGTGATGCACGGTCTAGGAACTCGATAAATCCAGTACCGTGACTTTTCGTTTCTGTTCGTGTCGTTTCACCTTAGCATGCATTTCGATCCTCCCTCCAAAAGAAGCGACATCGCCGGGTCTCTCTTGATCGCGTTTATTGATAGAATCTCCTTCTGTCCAAAAACTGCACAGATCGATGCTCATCGGTTCTTTGCATAACATTAGCAAAGCATTATTTTATTCTCGCTGGGGAAGCTACGATTGTACGAAGCACAATTTATAGGTACGCGAGCCGAAACCCTCGTTTCACCTTGGCCCCGTGCGCGGTTACGAGTAAGTTAAATCGATAGTTGCCAGGCTTTCCTTCGCCGAGACTTCTCGGTATGCGTATTCCTCTATTATCTTCAAGGAGCTCTCCGATGTCTCGCTGGCTGTTTGCGTGCAACAACCAGAGCACCGTCCGCTTTTTCTTTCCTTCCGTTTATCCTTCGTAGTCCGCGACCGTAGCTTCGCTCGTACGCGAAAAGGCGAATGTTATTTACGAGCAAAGACATCGTCGACGACGGAACCCGCGTTCTTGCTCGGCGGTCGTAGCAGACGAGAGGCGGCCCTAGAATTCCGATTGAAATTCCCTCTGTCCCAATCAAACTCCTATTTTCCGCGAGGCTCTTGTCATGCGACGATAATGGAAGCTAGCAGCAACAGAGCAAAGAGAGAAATCGCGGGGCGCACGAGGGGAGGCAGGCGGTCCGTAATACCCGTGGAAAAATATATACATTAGCAAGCTGACAGCTCGATTTTCAGCGAATCGAACTGCAGTGATCGCGGCCCGCGTTCAAACACGTTCCGCGAGGAAAGCTTCGATCGTTCGCTAAAAAGGATTGATTCGCCGCGAGGAGTTGTCGTCGAACTCTTGGAAAGAGCCTCGACGACACCCAGACGAGAGGCTGCGCTTCGCAAAGGTAGCTATGTAGCTAAAAAACAAAAAACAAAGGAGAAACCAAGCGAAAGCGGTACGTACGGTGGGCACGTCGCGCGATTCATGAATAACCGAGTTCGATCGGTCGCGGCAGCCGATTTGAAGAAAACAACGAGCATCGAATCAGAGGGAAGCCCATCGCATCGCGGCGATAGGCACACGCGATATCCGCATTGCGGTTACACGAGCTTTTTAACACTTTGTACCTGTCCATATGCGAATGTGTACGATACGCACGACCGCAGCCGGTAAACATCAAACTTGTGTGCCGCCGGCTGCCAGTGGGTGTCGTCCTATGCAAGCACAAAAGGAAGATAGGGATAGGGCGACGATTACGCTGGTAGAGAGAGGCAGAGAACGAGGAGAGGCGGCGGCGGGGGTGGTCGATGGCGAGAGGACGGCTGCAGAGGGTGAACCGGCGTGCAAACGAGAGAGAGAGAGAGAGAGAGGGGTCAAAACACGTTATTAGGTTTGGACCTGGTCTATGTACGTATACACATATGTACTCACGGTGGAAGATCGCGGGACTAAACGCGAGCGGAACGCTCGGTACGCCCCTGGAATTGCATCCATTTTCGAGAGAGACCTCAGTCTCCTCTGATAAGCTGTATGTATACACGCGTCTACATTGCCACGGAGCAATATATCGCCAGGATGTCGGGATGCATGCGCGATTTCGCGCGAGTCAGATTCGAGCCGATCCACGGGGTTGGCTTTGCGCCGGCTAGGCTCCACGTTGCGCCACGCGAATCCGCACCCGACTGCGTCCTATCGACGGCGAACAGCCCCGTGGCTTGGCCGCGTGACTATTTTCAGGGATCATCCGCGACACAGCGCGACGAACTTTCCTCACCCTCGCTCACCGTGATTTCAATTCTTTGGCTCGCGCCGAACCGTTCCCGACTCGCTCCGATCTCGATCGAAAACGCTCGCGCAACGATACGATCTCTTTTGTCGATCCCCTGATAGTAGTACACGTTTCACCTAAAATACTCGATGCAAAAGCAAAGAAGAAAATTTTGGGATTTCGATTCGATGTCACCGTGAACAAATAACAACAAGAAGTAAGTGAAGAGATTAAAACAAAAGAAAAAAACAGTAGGAAATAGAATGCAAATTGCCTCTTTATATACCGCGAGATCAATTTCGAGTAGCCAGGGTGTTGGGATTCTGTCACAGTGAGGCCTGTAGCGGAAAGATTGGCAACGGTACGAGGGGAAAGGAGAGCTAGGAGGCTTCGATTGATCGCACGACCAAGGACGATCAGACAGGAACGGAAAGGAGGTATCACTGGCCGGCCGTGAACGGGCGACTTTGATGGAGCGACGAGCACACCGACGCGAGGGCGCATCTCTCGCGATACCCTTCCGCTTCTTTCGGCCGCTCCTCCCTTGTTCGCCCTTCGGCAAACGAACTTTTTCTCGCGGTAAAAAGAATTTTATCCGCTAGTCGGTTAACGGCACTTTCTCGAATCGGCTTCACCCCCGACCCGACCCGACCCGTTCCAATTCCGGCTCCCTGAATCGAGTCGCTTTTTTACGAACCAACGAAACGACTCTACGTAGAAACCCTGGCTGCGAAAGAAACTGTTACTGTTCGCGATAAGCTTCCTGCTCTTTTATATATATATATATATGTATAAATACACCGCTGTCCTTTTGCTACGGTATACTGATCAGAGTCCTTCTACGTAGCCCCGCGGAAAGGTAAAACGTAACTCGCGCATTCAATCTGAGATACAAATATGCTCGAACGTGTCTTACAGCGGGCAGCCAAGAACGCACGGTGAGCGCGTCGAAAACAGAAGGGGCAGAGCGGAAAAGATAATCCGATGGTCGGGGGAAAAAACAGAACGATCGGTATTATTTCATCCCCTTAAACTCGACGAGACGCCCAAGAATCACGGAACAGCTCGGTGAGGAAGAGATCGAGAGCAAACGGTTTAAGGTGGCCACCCAGCCGCTGTCCTCCGCTTTGTCCAGGAAGATCGCGTTATCGGTCGACAAAATATTGTTATCGTGCCGTAGCGATGGTGAATCACTGACGCGAGAACGTGGCGCGCAAAGGGAGCCGTGCAGAAGAATAGTCGATAACGATTGACCGGTAAACGTATCGAATACGTACAAGCGTCTGCACGTGGAGCCAACGCGAAATCCGCGAAAAATCGTGGCGAACGTTTCTAATTTCAATGCGCCGCGGAAACGCGACGAGAATGACCGTTCGAGTGTTCCCAACGTAATCGATCTCGACTTGCCGCTGTGTAACTTCGCAACGGAATATCCACGCACGTTGTCCCAGGGCCCAGTTTCGCGTTGCTATCGCGTCAAATTAATAAGGTCAAAGAGATTCCAAGTTGCATACAGAAATGTCGCAGTCGGCGCGACTACCAGGGGAATCGGATGCCACATGTTTCCGCACGGCAGAACGATGCAACTTGAAAACTAGACGGCTTCGCGTTCGTTTAACGAAAGTACGCTAATGAAAATCGTTGAATTAGTATTAACGCGCGTTACCGCCGCGGCTGAAGAATGTACGGCGTTTCCGAGGCGTTTACCGTAATCGTGTTAACACCTTGCTCGCAGCGAGATCATCCGAGTGAGATTAATCCCTCGGAGACGAGCGGTGCCCTTAAAGGGACGAATCGAAAATTACCCTGAATTTGACGAGACGCGAGATCGTGACGCGTGTAGACGTAACGGAGCGAAGGTCGCTGCTCCGCTTGCTCATGCTTTAATAGTTGAAGATAAAACGAGTACTCATCCCGCGGCGAACGCTATGATAAGGGAGGTTGAGCGTCGAAAGATTGGTCGATGCACAACGAGATAAAGCGGACGGAAGGTCGCGCAATCTTCTTTGTACGGAAACAGTGAATATTGAAAAGAATAGCGGTAGTCCGCCTGTTTCTACGAATCTTCATCGCTGCCGGTTGAAAACAGCTTCCCACCGTGCCTCGCGTACCAAAATCAATACGCCCCTGCATCGCGTTCCCATTATTAAAGATGCTGGCCGCTGTATAGGAACGCGATTGTTCTCGCTGTGGCGCGCGTTGATAAATATTCCGGGAACGGGCGGAGGACAATCGGCGGGTAACGACTTCGGTCGCGTCAGCTTGCTCCGATCAACGGAGGAGGCCGATTCTTTTGTCACGCGACAACGATCGAGATAGCTGACGGAATTCCAAGGAATCGAGGATCCGCTGCCAGCTAGGAAACGCTTTTCCAACCCATATATCCTGGCGCGACAATGGCCAGTAATCCACGTCCGGACCCGGCGAATCGATTACAAACATTCTTGGCGTACAAATGAATCGCGAGAGCTGCCCGGAGTTCAATGCGCTTTACGCGATACGCTGTTGCAAGTGCGCGAAACGCGTCTACCGTTTGGGCAGCTATCTTACATAACCAACGGTAGTAAATGTGAAAAAATCCGTCGGACCTCACGATTCGTGAATGACGCGATGTTTTGTTTGCGGCCGAGCGTCGTCTCGTTTTTCATGCTCATTGAGAACGCCCTCGGCCAGCAACCTACTCCGGCAAGGACGTAAGCACGATCGGAGTTTACGCTGTGATCGTTGAACCGATTCGCACCTTGTGTCGACGACACCTTCGGTTGGTTTACGTGTGCTTCTGCGTGCGCATACAAATATTTCATGCACACGTACGTGGCCCTCGGATTGCCCGAAAATTCGACTCCACCAATGTCGAACGAACAAATTTTAATCGTACCGCGGAAATATATAAAAAGATACGGTACTCCCACGTCGACGGTATTTTTACCGAAATTCTCGTAGATGCGTCGTGCGTCGAATGAATGAAAAGTCATCGGCACGCTCCATTCTTAAGCTACCCTCGTGTCAACCTCCATTTCCTATACGGTTGTCCCAATGAGAAATATGCACGTACGAAGCTACTCCGAGAATTTCGTGCACAGACATGATGGAAAATCGAGATACAGGCTAATGTACTCTCTAACTTCTGCCAGAGAAATCGTAAGCGAACGCTATATTCGTTAGAGGGGGTAATGAACCCCAGTGGTTTGTATCGCCTTCGCGAAGGGAAGGCAGCTACCGAAAGGAATACTGGAGAAAATAAAGTAGAAACGCCGATCGTACTCACCGCAATTTAGTAACCTCCACGCTTGTATCATGCAGAGCTTCCCTCCTTCGTCGCTATGGGACTTGTAAAACGGGGGTTGAACGAGGGCTGCTGTTCGTGACAGGAACCACAGCATAACCAACAGTCACGTTTCTATCAGCACATCGCTCCGTAAAACAGTCACCTTGTACACCGCACCACACGCGTCTTTCTCAAACGAACGGGACGAGTTAGTATTTATTTGTGAAAGTAACACCAGCAGCCGCAGGATACGCGAAAGCGGAAAGTTTTTCGAGCTTGCAGGACCGCCGAATCAATGTGTGATGTTACACTTCCCAGCTGTCTTTTTTGATTCTGCGGATGTGCTCGCCCGTCGCGCCATCTAACGAAAACCCGTCCAACTACTCTGTTTACGAAGCCCCGGGAATGTTTGAACGATTACACGAATTTTAGCGCTCCGGTAGGAATATTTAAATGTACTTGGAGGAGCAGAAAAAGATATTAACTTAATTGCAAAGCGAACCGCGGTTGTTCTCCTATTATTAAATCATCATAATAAAATAATTCGCTAGGTACAAAGGAACGGTGTAATTGGCGCAGTAAATTACACGGTATAGTAGACTTTGTTTTTATGATATAGATTTATTTTGCACAGTACTGAATAAGAATATAATTCAATTCGTAGGCTTAACTTTATTAATATAGCGTTAACGCTCAATGATTACGATGCGTGATCTTCGCTGTACTTCGAAAGTACTGCACAACAGCAAGGACTTATTTTACACTTTCCTTACATGCTCAATCGTCGCAAATACAGTAAAAATTCATGCGTCCTTGTTATCGATACAGTTCAAGATACACGTTCTTATATTTACATGTAAAATAGGCAGAGGTAAATAATAGTGGAATCGAGTCACGTACTTATTTGCAACAATGCATACACGTATCCGCCTCTCAAGGAAATCGCTTAGCATCGTATATGACGTTAAACAACTTGCAAAAAAAAAGAATTAAACCGCTTCAACTTGCTTAGTATTTTAACGAAACAATAAGTAGCGCAGATATTTTGATATTCAGTAAAAGATGCAAGCTTTGGAGTAACTAGCAGAAGAATAACAATTAATAAGTGGATGCTTTGTAACGCCGCAGCATTCAATTAATATTGACGTACATATTTATATGCCCAATATACGTGCATAATTACATAAATTTTTGAGTTGGTAAGCACGAATCTTTGTCCCAAATTCACGTGCACCATACCAGAAGTACAAAGCAATCGTAATATAAGGCCACAAAATTTCTGTCGTAATAACTATTTTTATTAAACGTTCGGTCGCGAACGCGTGCCGAAGTTATAAAACTATAGAGCCAAGTGAACCGACTGACCACCAATTCGTTAAACATCCTGATTAAACGCCATAAAAAAGGACTTAACGATATAATGATAAAACTCCTAGCTATACCCATCTAATCGTATCTACCGTACTCCTATCACTCCTATTCTCACTCTTCCCTTTTACACCATCATGATTCCTCCTACAAATGATTTGCAATCGCAAAATCGAATACAGTACCGATCGCATCATCTACGGGGCATTCGCTCTGCACAGTTTATTTAAATACATTATATCGTCAACAAACAATTCAAGTCTCTTCGACCATCACTAATTACATCGGCTATATGAGAAGTAGCGCCCTGCACGTTAATGTGTCAAGGGTAAATGATTAATCGCGAATTAGACATCCTGAATCGCTGGGCACTCGACAGCTGCAATTACCTAATGGGACGTATCTGTGTACAGTAAAATAAGTTGTACAAAGGGGATGGAATGCTTCGTTAGCTTTAAATGCTACTTATTTTTATAATACTTGGTATTTCTTCTGAGACAGCGATTATTATACAAAATCGGCGTTAATCAATAATTCTTACCGCGGCAACTCTCCACCGGATTACCTTCGAGCTTTTCGTTAGAGTATTACTTCCAACAGAAAGATTGAATAGTTCATAATTCTATGTATTGTCAAAATATGCAAATAAATGTCACTGTTTTAGCAATTACCCTATTTTTTTGTTTATCTCATCGAATGCTTATACATACATGTATAATGGAGCAATAATAAGCATGTTACGCTTGTCATTATCAGTTTTCAGAATAGCGTACAAGAAAAACGCTCTTGTATGTGTAAATTTTCGATTTATTATCCGAGTAAATCATGTAACAGATACGTCTATTTCAAAAAATAGTTTACATTTAATTATATATTATATTAAATTAAACAATCTGTCTTTTAGAATAAATATATGATTCGATCAAAATAAAACAAATTACGCACACCACAGTGTCTGTAATGCTTGCCGTATCCTCTAACAATTTCTCCAAATTACTCTTCCGTCTGTACATTTTTCATGATTACAAACTTTTAAGCAGCGCAATACATTCTCTAATCTCTATTTCTGCTATAAAAGATTCACAAAAAAAAATGCTTAAAGTGCATAATATTTGAATTGTAAAGATTTGATTGTTCTACGTGAGGCAAAAAATACGAACTCAAAGATCAATTGTATACAAAACCAAAGCAACGTGGCGTAAACGGATTCGCGAAATATCGAAGTAGCAGGGAATTTCAAGGTCCATCGCAAATTATACATCCTGATTGTGTAAACGAAATTCAACAAATCCAAAAAGTCTGACAGACGTCATCTGTTGTAACTTGTAGCTCGTTTTACGACCTTCATATATTTAAATATAGTTCAACTCTCGAAACATGTGAACTCATATTAACTATAAACTCCTTCAAATAACAAGACATTGTATCAACAGAATGGAATAAGTAATTAATAGAACGATTATTATCTTATCTTAAAGCTATTTACAATTAATATCAGATTAATATTCTTCATCGTGGCAAACAAAAAATTTTCCCCAAAAAACCTTATGAAGTGTACCTCTCGATATATGGAATATTTGAAAAGTGAACAAGTTAATAGTTTACAAATCATCAGTTGCTGGAACAGCACTTGAGATCACTATCAATTTGTTGTCTTCGAAGTTTTTTTTTTGTTATATATAGCTTATAATTTAAAAAGTGCATCGTGTGTAAAGAATTAATTATTAGTAGCAGTTAAGTGATTTCTAAACGTACTTTTCATTGACTCGTCTCAATGTTGTAACTAGCAGTAAAAAGACACCTAAGTCTTCAGAGTGCAGGAAAATGTTTATCCTGTTAAATAGTTAATCAAATTAGACAATATACATGGCTGTTTATCTATATGTATACGTATATATGTATGTATATATATGTACATTATATTACAGATATCGTCATGAAAAGGGGTATTTCGTGCTAATCCACTCCAGCAAAACCTTGGGAACCTTGAATTGCTCTTATCAACTTCTCCCTGAGTTGTTGATAACTTTCGTAAGGAGGGAGGTCAATGCGATTAAAACTGAAAAAAGGTAATTGATGATCGAAAAGAACGTGTACGATCATAGTGCTTTTCCTATGTTCTGTCAAATGCTTACGCAAACTTAAAGCTACATGTATACGTACCACGTGTGAGCTCTTGGATAATTGTCCGGTGTACCCCATTTCTCGATGGTAAATAGCTGTGGCCCGTTGCTACCGTAAAGTTCTTTAAAACCGTTCATCGGTACTCGTGATGTACCAGTAACAAATTGTAAAAGCCTAGATCTCATTTCATTACTAAACGAAAGTACCACTCGCCAAAACCACTGAACAACAATATGGTTGGCGTGGTAATCTCCTTTGTACAACGTGTTCTGCTTCCAGTCCCTTACATCAATGTTTTGAATTCCGCACATCAGCATTTCCAATTCGTGTTCGTCAAATATTTTTACAAGTGTCGGTGGAATAAGGGCGTTAAATCCTTCCAAGAACGCGTTCATTTGCTCCTGAACTCTCGATACGAACCGCCACTGTATCACTAAAGTTATGTATTCATCTTTATTCTCATCTGTTAACGGAATATTAGCACCATCTGGTTTAAGCTCTCTCTGCGACGTATGACCAAAACTTTCTTCATCCACGCAAAATGTAAGTTCCAATTCGCTGGGATCATTCTCCTTAATCCACAGTAACGAATTGTAATATTCGGAATCGACACTCTCCATATCCTTTAAATCAATCGATTTTCCCAACATCATTTTATAAAATGGACGAATGAAAAATGCTGCAAGAAAATAAATATCCAGTTTATACATCGTATTTCCAAGGTATACCGTGATATTAATATCATCCAAGCCGTACTCACCATCTAACAACTTTCCATGATAAACAGCCATCCCAGCAATACGACCGATAAATTTGAAGTAATTTAAATGTTCTTCGTTGCATACTCCCGAGAAAGGATTAATTTGCAAAGTGTAATTATCCCTAGAAGTATTTCAACTCTTACTATTCATTTACCTTGCGCCTGACAAAACATTTATCTGTATGCATACATGTATACGTGTACTTACGTAGCTGAATATTCAAACAGTCCGTAATAAGGATTGAACATTTCTTTAGACAAAAGGAAAAACCATTCTCGAGCAAGGCCACCGTAATCTAAACCAACTTCACCCTCGAACTCCACCCACAATTTGGTTTTCAATATTTCTACTCTGTTGACAGAACTAATTATGCGATACGAATCTTCTAAAATATTATTTCGACGAACCTTCAGTTCAAATTTATTAGGAACATTGTTCTGCAAAGGGAGAGACGTTAGTTACAATAAAAAAAAAACAGCCAGATCCGCGTAAGAAAGAATTAATTTTCCATTATCATATACTTACAGGCTTTCTTAACTGCGATTTAAGATATTCGTATTTACGTTTGTAATCTCGTGAGTATGGTACAGCCTGCGGAAATATGATAAAATGATCTTACCGCATGACGCAGAATTTTGTAAATAAATAATCAATTTTTGTATTAAGAATTTGGCATACCGGTCCAGCAATTTGAGGATTTGACATGCGTGGATCTTCCCACTGAGTAGTTCTTGTATCTATGTATAAAAGAAAAAGAAAGTATTGTATAATCCATTGTTGAAGTTATGAACCCTGTATAATTTAATTGAATGTTGACATACTATGATCAATGAAAAATATTCGACCGTCCGTGTGAACTCTTTCTTCCCATCCCTCGGGAAGTGGACCAAGTTGATCCAAATCACTTTTCGGCGTAGCAGACGGAGCTGCATGATTAGGTATAGAACTCGGTCGCCCTGTTCGTGGATCGATCCATGTTGTTGTTCTCGCGTAATGATTAATAAAAAATACTCTTCCGTTCGGAGCTATTTGCATACCCCAGCCAGGTGGCATGCCCTCATCGCTTGGCGGTGGGACTGCGGGATTTGGACTTTCGATCTAGATACCAAAAGCAACAACCACCATTCAAAAACAAATTTGCAGACATTGATATACATACAAGCAATGAACTTTTATATATACTGACTTGTTCGGATGATCGTCTAGATCCAGCTGGACTGTCCACATTATCGTCGCTCTGCAAACGCAATATTAGGAAACTGTCATATCCATATATAATTTCGTATAGAACAAAAATGAACACGGCGAATGTGCTGTTGTAATAATATCAACCAATTATGCAACAAAGAAAGTTACATCTTGATCATTCTTATAATTTACACTGAATATAATGGTTAGTAATAAACATGCAGTTACAATTGTAGGACTGAGTAAATATAATTACATAGTGAAGCTTCGTAATAAAAATCGATCACACTCGGTTGAAGTGCTAAGTAATACTGTGGATAACAAAGTACCATACGACAAATATACTCCTCCCTTAAGAATTCTAAATGTATTGCTGTTACACAGGCACACACAAACGAAAGCATTACAAACGATTAAAAATATCCATGACTATGGATCAGTACCTGGTCTTCATATTCGCTAAGGTAGCCACGTTGATCAACTGTATGTCCAGAGTCTGACGAAGTATCCCCCATACCCCTTCCCCTACGATTCTCAACCTCATAATCTCTCGTCTCCGAATCCTCACCCTCCTCGCGAAGAACTTCACCATCCTTACACACACATGCACCAAATTGCTACATACTGCATGCTACTTGTTTTATTTGTTAGGGGATTACGATACTAATTATGCATTCGTGTCGACAATGTTATACCTTTCAATCGTGCGCATTATCGTATTCTAAGTTAAGATACTGCATCACATACATATTTATATACTAAAGCATACCCTCATAATTGATAATGAAAAGTAGAAAGCATTCATAGGATAGGCAAAACTAGAAGGGTATTTAGTAATAAATTCATACTAATTTCTTATAGTATAGAGTTTCAGATCCTACTCTGTCATGTGAAAATATGAGTACTCGTTCTAATTATCGAAAACTATGTTACAATACGATGATCGAAACAGCTGAGACGCCAGATACGCGAACCCACGTTTTGTGTATATGAGTATCTTTTTCTCACGTGTACAGTGAATATAATAATGAACGGCATAGTTAAATACAAGAACCGTTTAGTGTTTGGTTTAATAAATGTTTTGTTTCCCATATTTTGCTTTTCACAGCATACGTTGTAAATATATAAGAAACGTCAATATTACCTGAGTAATGGAATTCCTGTGTTTATTTTCATCTTCCGCGCTAATATGAAAACGCCGTTGAAATTCTGTAGCTGCTGCATTGTAATTTCGCTCTATCGCAGTAAGGTCGCTAGACGAAGAAAGGCTGTAAATAAGTTTCAACGTTTCAACATACATTACTTGTATCCATTAGTAAATGAGGACGTTCAAATAGATTCACAATATCTGCTACATACGCTTCCCCTGGATACTCCCATTGTGTAGATCTTGCTAAATGATTAACATAGTATGTTCGCCCATTCGCATCTTGCCTTTCCTCCCATCCTGGTGGTAAAGGTCTGTGAAGTGTAACCTGAGGAATAACAAGATGAACAATATAATTTTTGTCAGCTAAACCATTAACTTATTTATAAGCAAGAGGAACCATCTGGAAAGCTTTCAATTCAAAGTGTAATATATGCAAAGTTATGCATACCTCTGCAGGGTCCTCAACAGGACTATTATTCGTTGGTTGCACCATTTCCCAGCCTCCTGAGTCAGATGCAGTGTCTTCATTGTCATTGTCTACTGTTGTTGAGTCCGAAATGTATGCATGGTATACTTCCAAAGTACCCTTCACTCTTGAACGCTGACTGGAATGTTTACTAGCCATATCCTCGTAAGTTATTCATTTTGCATTGGCAAATGAAAGATACAAAACAAATATTGGCCAAACCAAATGTAATAATTGGTGACCACAGTTAACAAACACGATTACACGAAAAAATTATATGAGACATTACAGAATTTGTGCTTACAAAAAGCGAAAGAATGCAGCAAGAAATACAAATGCAGGGCCAAGAATGACATGAAGCTGCAATAATTTTCATCGCAAGCATAATACATATTGAAAAATATCATTATCGCACGACGCCTACAATTCAAGGACGAACAATTCAAGTGAGAAGCTGAACAGAGTAAACTTCCAAAAATCATAGGAATACATAGCATTAAGCGTATACGAAGGGGATACTTACCTACGTGGACGAAGTAGATAACGCTTAACAGGAATTGTACGACCTTCTTGCTCTTTGGGCAGATTGATTAATGTTAATTCTACCATACCAAGAAAATCATCTCTGGTCAATCTGTTCTCATCAAAAACTTGCAGCACCAATTTATGATCAACAGGCTTTACCTGTTAGATACATATGTATTTTATTCGAATCTGGTATTTCACAATATTTATAACAATGGATTGAACTTACTCTAAATATAAATTCCTCCTCCCACACAGGATTCAAAGTTTTTTTCTTAGTTTTTGTGAGTGCAGAATCTATTGTCTGATCGCCATTTATAGTATTTAAGTCGACTCGTACATAAGGATCGCTAGCACCAAAGATGTCTTTCTTTGCTAATTGGTGCCCAGCGATCACTTTTAATCTCAGCTTGCTAGTAGTCTCATCTCTCTGCGCAAGGTACAAAAAACCAAAAGCTTTATTTATGAAGAGGATCTATAATTCCTAATACAATTACATGTAATTTTGAGACCATAATGTAAGTGTACAGAAATACACGCAGAATGTTAGAGGAAACTGCACTTCAGTGTGAATGCAAAATATTGATAATAATACGTTTTATTAGGGCATCCAGATAAAAAATGTATTGCAAGCACAATTTGTCTTGTAATTACTAACTACATAAAAATTGCATCATTGTCACGAGTACGTTGGTAATCGTATAATTAACAACTTTCTGAAAGTAACACCCTTCCTGAAGTCTATAAATCAGAAATCCAACCTGTACTTGTCAAACTGTCAAAATAGTTACATACGGTATCTCCGTCAGCACCAGGCGTCGGGTTATATCCATAAACATGTTCCTCTGCCATTAACGTTATGTGTAATCGATTTGCTTCTAATCGTCGATTTCTGTTTCTTACAATTTAACAACGTTCACACTTTCTTATGTGCCATCAAGAAACCTATTTTGCTTAACCCCCCTTCGTCGCTATTGCATGAACGAAACGGATATGATATACCCGTCTTTAAACATGGCTAACTTCCTTTGAAATATTCAAACGCAATGGAAATCGAACTGCGGTATTGCAAGTAAGAAAATACAATGTTCGCCGCGGAATAATGTTGCACTCATTGTGCAAGGCATTTTTCTTAAATTTCATAATTAATTCGACGTCTGTACGTGCAAATATATTCGCATAAAGGTATGTGCGAAATGATTTTATGTACCATTGTGACGAATAGGTCCTAATATGCGCCTGCGAGTATCTTCAATTTCTCGCAAATTTTTCGAGAACTTCCGAGATTGTGTGCACGTAACAAGCTGACCGACGTTACAGAAATTACGAGAATTTAATTGTGGATCACGACACGATCAAGTTTATAACATTGCCATTATTCTTTAATGACTAATACGCGGAAAAATGACTCACGTGTTTTGAAGCGCATACTTCTTCATGTAAAATAAGGTGAGTTATTTTTTTCATTTGATTTTTCAGTTTCCTATAATGCGTTGTACGAGATAATTAGAGTACTTTAAACGCATACAAAGAAACAAAATTATTTACATACCACAGGCTCTGTTAATGAAAGGCGGCCTGGTCTTCTGCTAACTTGCAATACGCGAGATGCAGAACGATGTTGAGTGTTCCAAGTATAAGCGCGAGTTCTGTGTTGAGGTGATTCAACTCCAGCATATATTGGGTAAGTCAAAGTACCTGGCATTTTATATTCCCGATCTCTTGATGTTTCTTTGTGCACTGACACAAAGATTTGTCACTATACAATTGTTTTACACGCTTCACACAAATACTATTGCTTCAATTGATAGCATACACTATTTAACGCAACGCGTGCACATTATTCGTTATTTAATAATTCCAGATTCGTTTATATTTGAGCTTTCAGTAAAAGAAATGGAATGCGCGGTTGCCCATTACTGAGAAATCATTTATTCCCGATGCGAACGATAAACGTAAAAAATCTCTTAAGATAAGAAACGATCTAATCCTCGGTATGATAAGAAGTACTTATTCAACCAGGATATTAACTCACACATTAAAAGTTTCGATAAACACACGCACGCAGGTAATTTAGTTTACAATGCTGGGGGGACTAAACAGAAGATTTCAAAAGCAATTAAATGAAAGATTGAGAAATTATTATACATGCATAAAAGCGACTTTAATAGCGCGCTTGTTAATATTTGGAGCACGTTTTTCATTCCATATTAAGAGAATACTAATGTTATTTAACATTATTAACGCATGCGATAGGCAATTTCATTTGAATTCGCGCTCTGTGAATGGGTACCGTGGCGCACTTGTTGTTGCGGCCAACCTCTGTCTGAAGAAGTCGAAATTATTAAACTAAAAAAATGTTTAAATTCTGTATAAAAGTGTTTGTTTTTAACGTGTAAATGAGTGATACATTAAATATAGTACACGTTGGAAACATTTTAATAGAGAAACGTGTTTGCGTATATAAATATGTATATACTACCTGTGGTAAATAGTTAACAATTGACAAATATATGCCATTATAAAATATTACATTTGGATTATAAAAATTATTACAATGTTAAGAAGACGAAATGTTAATATTAAAACTGTCAAAGAATTGGATGCATTCCCCAAGGTTCCCGAGCCATACGTCGACAAAACAGCAGTTGGTGGAACCTGTAAGTTTATCTTAATCTGATCCAATGCTTTATTTACATGTATATTTCATACACTTTCATTTACAGTTTCCATATTTACTATCTGCACAATTGCATATCTGATAATAGCTGAGACCAGTTATTATCTCGATAGTAGATTGCAATTCAAGTTTGAACCAGACACAGATGTGGATGCGAAATTGAAAATAAACATCGATATCACAGTTGCTATGCCATGTGGTCGTATCGGCGCTGATATTTTAGATTCAACAAATCAAAACATGCTTGGACGGGAAACTTTAGAGCTAGAAGACACGTGGTGGGAATTAACACAAGAGCAAAGATCTCACTTTGAAGCTTTGAAGCACATGAACTCCTATTTGAGAGAGGAATATCATGCGATTCACGAATTATTATGGAAGTCTAATCAAGTTACATTATATAGTGAAATGCCGAAACGGTATATAAAATATATCTGTATTAAGATTTTACATTGCCATGGTATTAACGCCCTTATTGCTTTTTGAAGAGGAGTGATAGGATGAAATAATATTCTTACATGTTAAACAATTTGTATATGTATACATGTACAAATAATAGGATATTCTTTTAGAACTCATCAGCCAAGTTATCCACCAAATGCATGCCGCATCCATGGCAGTTTAAACGTTAACAAAGTTGCTGGTAATTTTCATATAACAGCTGGGAAATCGTTATCCATTCCTAGAGGACATATACATATTTCAGGATTTATGACCGACAGAGACTATAATTTTACTCACAGAATAAACAAATTTTCGTTTGGTGGGCCTAGCCCTGGTATTGTTCACCCGCTTGAAGGGGACGAAAAAATTGCTGAAAATAGTAAGTATATGAACTCTGAATATAATTTCTACATCATTCATAATCGACCGAATAATAAGTATTTTTTATTTTAGACATGATTTTGTATCAGTATTTTGTGGAAGTAGTCCCTACAGACATACAAACGCTACTTAGTACTTCTAAAACGTATCAGTACAGTGTGAAGGATCATCAGAGACCTATCGATCACCAGAAAGGGTCCCATGGAATCCCCGGAATCTTTTTCAAATACGATACGAGTGCTCTGAAAATAAAAGTTACCCAACAACGTGATACGATATGTCAGTTTTTAGTAAAATTGTGTGCCACTGTTGGAGGTATTTTTGTCACAAGTGGTAAGGATTAACCCATTCGACTAACTTAAGCTCTACTACAGATAGACTTTACATCAACATTTTTACAGGACTAATCAAAAATATTGTTCAATCCTTTTGGTATATTGTGTGCTGCAAAATTCTAGCACCACAAGAAGATAAAAATGAACAGCCTAGTGTAGTTCGACCTGCAAACTCGAACTATCAGGCGTTTGGCACAGCAAGTCTACTGAATGTTTCGGCACCCGAAAACATAGATATTATGTTCAAGCCTCAATGAGACTACCACTTGAAGTATTATGTGCGAGTCTTTTTTAAAACATTGTACAATAAAGTGCTGTTAAAATGCACGATAGTTTGAAACAGCAATGACTGAAAATAGTACGTTTGTACTCGCCATGTATGTACATATTAATTGAATGACCAATAAATTTATATTTATAAATTGAATTTGTTTTTACCTAAAAAGATGTTGAAAGCTAAATTATAAGCATGAATGATAAATATATTTTGATTGAAAGAATCATAGGATCTGTGTCCCTACGATTTTTGAATTGAGGGCAGCACTGCACCGACTCTGAGCACCCTCTGTTCCTCTCTGTTTTGATAGAACGTGCAAGAGAGTAATCTAACAATCAGATGCACAGTAAAGTTTGATCGAAATATGACGTTTTATTTACATTTGTTAAATCAATGTATTCATGCTTCGCGTTTACGTAGTAAAAGCATGGTAGATTGAAAGCCTTCGCGAGCAGTGGGCTGAATTATTCGATAGGTAGAAATCTGTAGAATTCTTAATCGTTGAATAAACAATGGCAGATATTAAACAAGAACACAAAGGTGATGATACTGACAATTATGGAATGAGTAACGCAGAACCCAAAAATATGCAAGAATTGACGGAATACGTGAGTATTTTGTAATGTAGCAACAATACACGCAAATGTATTCGCTGCGCGATTGTATATGTTTATATTTGCGTTTCCCTCCGTTTTCAGGTTCAAACTTTATTACAAAATATGCAAGGTAAATTTCAAGCGATGTCCGACCAGATTCTTGGAAAAAATATCCTTTTCTACTAATGTTTTAAGATGTTTTCCTAAAATAACCTCAAATTCAACTCAATTACTCGCCGGGACTTTCTCGAGTTAAGTACTACTCAATTCTTCGTTTACGAATTATTACCAATTATTAGAATTTTCCTTAATGCAAAACACTAGATGAAATGGGAAACAGAATAGATGATCTAGAAAAAAATATTACAGACCTAATGACACAAGCTGGTGTAGAGGGAGGTGAAAAATGATTCTATTTATTACAAAATTTATCCACATCCTTTTGAATATAAATTATTCAAGGAAAACAGCATCTATACAATATTTCTACAATGTTTTGATTATTAAAGAAATAAACTAACTCTTTCTTTTTTGCAATAACACAGTTGATGCGCAGCGTGCTTTATTTCCTCTTTTTTTGAAGGGGAAGAACACAATGTACTTCATAATGAAACTTCTTTTGATCAGTCATATTTGACAGCAATAGGCATTGTTAAAAACTTCTGATATTTAGGGATTCTTGGTACTGTTTTGAATATAAATCTTTTCGAATCCTGTTGCCCAAGTTTAGTCTGATGTTCAATCTAGAATTATATAAAATATTTTTAAGAAAACTGAGTGTAAGAGTTACATAGATTTGTGCCTGGTCCTCACTGGTTTTTCTTTAATAGATTCGGATTCAGTTTCTTCCGAACTATCTCTAAATTCTTCGATTTGTACAGATTCTGAAGAGTTTGTCTTCAAACTTGACTTTGTTGAATCCTAAAAATTATGCGTGCTTCCAATAATCGTAGTTGAACGAATTCAATTGTTAATGAGTGTTAGATAGCGTTTAACTTACCGCGGATTCGCTCATTCGATTAACTATTTTCTGCTGATTCATAGGAGATGAAGTGAAACGGCTGGCCAAATTAGTCAGGGAATAAGCCTGTCTGAATGAAGTTCGCCCAACGGTAGTCAATCTTGCAACGGAATCGGGCACATGTATTACTTCGCGAAAGTCCTGAAATTCGAAATCCCGTAATTGAGTCAATTCGAAGCGTAAAAATATATTTAGATAATAGTTTCGCCGAATCTGTGCGAGATAATGTAAAGTTGAAATTATTGATCGAACGAAGTTTACCCCATTCATATTTCCTCTTAATATCTGAAAGTCCTGTGGAGAAGCATCGAAATAATACCGATCTCTAGCAATCCTTAGATTTAGGTCGAACAATATTGTTAAATAAAAGATCGTTTACCTCTAAATCTTTAGTTTCGTCAATTTCAGCAATATCTTGATAAGCTTTCGTCAATAGCTCAAGGGTTTTTGCGTGAAAACTTAATTCGATAACAATAAAATCTAACAGGACAGTCCTTAGATCGTGCAGTTTCCTTTTCTCGAACGAATCGATTTGCTCCTCTAATCCTTTTACAACTCTTGAAACTTCAACCGAAGCTTTCATTAATTCAGATTCGGCTTGAGACTACGTTCATTTTTAAGAATATAATAAAATAGGTATATCTTTGCAGCTTTGCGGTAGTGTAAAATATTTTAAAGGATACGATCATCTGCTTATTCCTCGGATTTCGCTCTCGCAGTCTGTCCAGGTGCCTCTTCCTCGTTAGTTCTTTATCGCGCGCGGTAAATGTATTTTTCACATCGTCGCGCGCGTGTTTGCAAATGGTCGCATATTGCGAAAGTGGTGCAATTATTTTGGCATCGAATCTCTGCACTTCGGCATCTCTAACGGCAATAAATGAAAATCAATATCAAATTTGATTTGCAATTTATTTAAATTAATGAGCAGATACGTACCTGTAATCACTTATCACTGAAAGGGTTGCAGAGAAGTTTGTTAGTCCTCTGGAAAGTGATCGGTTTATAGTTTCCGATTGCGCATACGTTTGAATAACTTTCGCTACTTCATCTCCCTTGTCGCGTAGCCTGAAAGTATTATATTAAAAAGTACGTACAAAACGCAACATGAAATAACGGAAATAATCGATACACGCGACGGCGATAACAACGGTCGTTATGTGCAAACCTTGCCGCTTTTCTTGTATATGCTGCAAATGTCGTGCATAAGTCCGCAAAATGTTTCTCCACATTGGATATTCGATCCTGCACAAATTTCGCTTCCTGCTCCCTGACGAATAACAGTGATATATAACGATATAACTTTCGAACGAAGATTAATTATTGCGCAAATATATAAGGGGTTGAAAATGATACCAAATGCTACTCTGCGATCTTGAGCGTAACATTTCTTCGCATGCAACTTCGCGATTCTTTTCTTAATTTAACTCGATCGATTCTTGTATGAAACTAAAGCGCATCTATCGTTACGTCCGCATGGGCACCCCACTGATAGTTTACTGTCGGCAGGTGTGCCTTATGGCCACAGGTGAGGTCGATGTTTGACTATACCCTGTCCGTTCTAACTAATTTTTCTACGTTTCCTTACGTATTCAAAAGAAATGATTATTCTCCGACTGATATTAAATAAAAAGAAAAATTGCTTACTCTTATTACTGCATTTATTATATACATCTGCGTCGAATCAAATTTGCAAGTTTGTTAGGATTGTTTTATTACGGCAAATGAGTGTCCCGCTCCGCTTCCGACGAGTATTCCTGTATATTCGTACGGAAGCACAAGTTCCACCGGGTATTTTACATTCGTCGTGCGACCATTTCCACAGTTTCCGTGCTCGTTCCAACCCCAACATAAAATCCTTCCATCCTCTGCAACGTTACACGAATCAATGTGTTATCTGTCATGTACAAGCTTCCCTTTTCTTCATGAAGTTATTATCAAGTACCAGTTAAAATAATATTATGTTCCGAACCAACGGATAGTTGATGAACTTTTGCAAGATTCTCGATTTTCACTGCCTTCCACGTTAATGGCCTCTCGAGTTCCGCTACCCCCAATTGTCCATACGTATTTCGACCCCAGCTAAAAATCTGACCGTCTAGTAATGGAAGAGATTTATTTAAAATAATTATGCATATATATATTATTTAGTTTACAGTTGCTAAATTGAATTACCGTTTAACACAACCGCATGCGACCAGCCGCTGTGCGTTTTAATGGGCAACTTGAAGTGTAGGTCCGATAATTTTAGCGGAACAGATGTTTTGCTGATTGTACCTGTACTTAATCCTAGCTGACCGTGTTTATTGTCGCCAAATGCATAGAAAACCCCATCTGTTGTTATTGCGAATGTATGATGTTGGCCGCAACTAACGTCGTCTATGTCTCTCAACGTTGGAACTGTTGGGACCGTCATAATGTAATCTCTGTTCATTTTGTCGGGAATTATCTTTTATTTTTTTTAAGTATTTACCCTCGGTAAAACTGTATGCGGCATTTTTCGCAGAATTTAAACCTAATTGCCCTTTGCTACCTGCACCCGCTACTAAAACTTTACGACCCTCTGTTACTAGAGCAGCGTGTCTCAGGCCTAAGGAAATCCCTTTGATTTTGCAATCAATTACAAGCTCAAAGGGGTGGTGAGTCCATTGAAGATCATTTGGGTGTTTACCCAATTGTCCAAAACAATTCGAGCCCCATAGGAATAAAGTGCCTTCTATTGTTAACGCTGCGGAAGAATCCCAGCCGCACGCTACGTCCACGACAGTCTTGCCTTTCAGTTTTCCATTTAATTTTTGAAACGAAAGGATATCTTCTTTTGTGGGAAAGCCCGCTTGCCCTTTATTGTTCCAACCGCAAGCGTAAACGCTGCCGTGATCATCCAAAATCATTGTATGACCAGCACCCCCCACAATCTTATTTATTTTTCGTGGATCTAATGAGCATCTTGATAAATCTACTGCACGAGGCAAAATACATTCCTCCGATCGAATCCCTTGGCCCAACTGACCATGCGAATTCGCACCCTATAAAGCGGATATCAATTTCATTCTATAACAGTATACGCAACATTTTGTAATTCGTCAATTAATGTTCATTATTCGAAATAGTCCCGCCGAAACTTTGGATTTCCGTTTAACCCCGATTTCAGCGACTACGAGTTCAAATAGCACACTTGTCGATCAGCTTCAATTATGTTTAAAGATAAAATTATAAGTATAATGAAATGTTAAAGAAATAATTACTTTACCCAAGAAATTAGATAATAATACGACATTGACACAGTTGAATCTTAATCAACTGCTTTATTAAATGATTGCATCTATTTATTTGTTGATATTTTAAGTATATGGAGGATGCTTTTAAATAAAATAACAAATCACCACATGCTGTACCAAAGACTTTAATAAAGTTGGAGGTTAACATTTTGACAGTGCTATGTAGGTGGCGGCAAAACATGATGCGTGGACTGTGTTTCCATCCGTTTAGCCGGTAAAAGTCGATAAAAGTATTAATAAACTCCTTGAAATGTACAAGAATATTGTTTAATTAATTTTGTGGATTCGAACGTTGTATAAAATATTGGTGGAGCATAATCAACATGGAAGAATCCGCAAAGTTTGACATCAACGAGGTTAAATCTGATCTTTTGCGCGCGATAAACGAATGCTCTCAACGTGGATTGTTGCATACCACGAAATGGTGCATATAATCACGTAAATTTATGTGAACTCAAACTATTATATCATAATTCTGAAATAATTAAGAAATATATTTGTCTTACAGGCTGGCAGAACTGAGTTACTCCTTGAAAGATGTGAAATTAAATGCTCATGATGTTACTGCAGAGCTGTATTCATCGGATACAAGCGAGGAGGAGGATACGTACATTTTAGCAAAAACGTATTTTGATCTAAAAGAATACGATAGGGCGGCTTATTTCACAGAGCAATGTAAAACGCCAAAAGTTAGGTTTCTGCACTTATATTCTCGCTACTTGTCAGGGGAGAAAAAGAAGATAGATGACATGACCGTGGTGCCCCCAGATCCAGTAAAGCATGAGACTTTAAGATTATTGTGCACCGATTTGCGAAAAGATCATCTAGCAGATAAACTCGATGGTTTCGGACTTTATCTGTTTGGAGTAACTCTAAAAAAATTGCATCTCACCAAAGAAGCCATGGATGTGTTGGTCGAGGCTACGCATAAGCAACCTATGCACTGGGGATCTTGGTTAGAATTAGCTTCTTTAATCACAGATAGAGAAAAGCTTGAGAACTTATGCTTACCTAATCATTGGATGAAACATTTCTTTATGGCTCATATGTATTTAGAGCTACAACTAATCGACGAAGGCTTAGCATTGTATTGCGAGTTACAGTCGATGGGGTTTGAAAAAAATGGCTATGTTCTTGCTCAAACTGCGATCGCAGTTCATTATAGAAGAGGCAAGTTAACTCTACGTATAAGTATTGCAGGCAGAAACCACATGGTTGCCTTGATCTATTAATTTATCGTATTTTTGCTTTAGATGTTGATAACGCTATAGAAACGTTCAAAAGGATAATAAAAGAAGATCCATATTGTCTAGACAATATGGATACATACTCCAATTTGCTTTACGTGAAAGAAATGAAAGTTGAATTAGCATATCTTGCTCATAGAGCAACAGAAATAGATAAATACAGACTAGAAACGTGTTGCATAGTAGGTAAGATTATTGCGCTTCATGATGAATCAAAGAAACACTTATTATCGTTCTGTATAATATAAGTAACGATCTTCAGGAAATTACTATAGTTTAAGGGGTGATCACCAGAAGGCCGTAATGTATTTCCATAGGGCATTGAAATTAAATCCGCAATATCTTTCGGCTTGGACATTGCTTGGTCACGAGTTTATGGAAATGAAAAATACTAATGGAGCTATTCATAGCTACCGACAAGCCATTGGTACATATTAAATACGTATGCTGTATCTGTGTAAAGGCATTTAACTATTTGGCAATTTCTTTTACAGAGGTGAATAAGCGAGATTATAGAGCATGGTACGGTTTAGGGCAGACGTACGAAATTTTGAAAATGCCGTTCTATGCGCTATACTATTATAAACAGGCACAATTATTGAGACCGCACGACAGTAGAATGGTATTAGCTTTAGGGGAGGCGTACGAAAAGCAAGACAAAATACAAGACGCGCTAAAATGTTACTATAAAGCATGCAATGTAGGTGACATCGAAGGAATGGCATTATTAAAACTGGCGACGTACGTATAGAAGCTTAGCACTGTTGAAGATATAGCATTTATGCTCGAATATAATTTGCACCATGCAACAGGTTGTACGAAAAATTGGGTGAACACGAATATGCGGCAGCGGCTTATACAGATTTCGTGATGGACGAGTTCAGAAACGCAGATAGAACAGACTTAAGTCACGCGTACAAATATTTAACACAGTATCACTTGAAACGGGAGCAGTTGGATCACGCTAATCATTACGCGCAGAAATGTTTGCAATTCGATGAGACGAAGGAGGAGGCCAAAGCTCTGCTAAGAACGATTGCTCAGAAGAGAGGAAAGTTTGAGCATTCGATGGTGGCGAGTATACAATTAACCATTGCTTATTAAGACTGAAATGATATGTCGAAATGTTAAACGATGCATAAACTATAGGTAGAAGAAATGAACGAAACGGATCCTGTTATCGAGCAAGGGGAGAGAGCTGATGCTGCATCTGGAAGTCAGCTATCACCGATGAATTTATCATTTATGCCTACGCCATAAGATACGAAGAAAGATTCTAAATAGTTCTTTAAGTTGTTGCTTTACACATTGTATATATTTATAATAAATATTTAAAAAATGCTTCCTTAATTTTAGTTATAGCAAACAAATATTTATTGCACATTTGTTTTTATACAAGTACGAAAATGTCTCAATATATACACACCTCTTCTTAACAATAATATCACCGGGGATAGTTATTTCTTAAAATATTACTTAGAATCTTTGAAGAATTAACAGTAACAGGGAGATCCATAAATTCAGGATAATCGTAATAAAGGTGCCGCATAGGTAAGGGTGCTGGTGATAGGGCGGCTATTGCTTTGCTATCTTTTAAAGATACTTTACTACGATCGCAAATGTAGGACGTTAACGGGGGATTCTGCGGCACTTCGGGAAAGCCTGGTGGAGCACGTGTGTAAAGCCGAAACGCGCTTGCACTATCGGGCGAGTACGCGTGCCATCGCCCTACTGCAACATCCGCATCCGAAATCGTGGATCCACGTTCATCGAAGCCAAGATCCGTTGAAGAGGACGATGTGCTGCACGGTGACGCTCGTTTATGTACGATTCTTAAGAATCCGTCGTTGGAATCTTCATTGTCCGCTACGTAACAGAATTCTTTATCCATTTCCTTGCCCTGTAAAGGAAAATACACGTTAATAATCATTGCGATGCCGGTTTATATCATAAATGAAATAAAAAAACACATATACAGATGCTAGACGTACCTGTAAGAGATTGCTTTGAGATTTTCGGGCCGCATGTTTGCAGCAGAACTGCCTTTCGATTGGAATCATCTCGACATCGTCGTCCGAAAAAGCGCTGTCCGTTTGCGTAGCCGTTTCCTTATATTTCGTATCTTTCCCTTTCGATTCTCTGCTCCTGGCGGACGATCGTGAGGAATTTCTCGAAGAACGCGATTTATGTTTAGTCGGAGTATCCTTTTGAGAATCTCGTCTTCCCTCCCTGCTCTTGCTCTCGCTTTTCCGTTCCCCGTGTCGTTCGCTTCTCTCTTCTTCGTGCGCCACTTTCCGCCTTTTATTATTTGCAAGAAACTCGGTCGTCGTTTTCTTTCTCCGTTCTCTGCCGTTGTCTTCGGCACTTTTCTTCGACCGGGGTATCGTTGGAGAATACTTGCTGTAGAGACTGTTATGAAGAAAATTCGTTCGCTTCGTCCTCTCGTGTTTGCAGGACGAGGGAACCTTGGGGACCGAAGAAGATGGGAGTTCATCCTCGGAAGAAGTGCACTGCTTCTGAAAGATTCGCGCGATTTCTTCGTCTACCGAGGAATTGCTGTTTTGCCCTTGTCCGATGTGTGATCCCGAACGCGCGCTGTGTCTGCTGGTACCGCTCTGCGTATTTTCGGGCTGTTGGCTATTGCGGGATATCTTCACTACCGAGTACGTCCTGTCCAGAGCCTGTTCGTCTATTGATATGTCCATAGGTTCCTCCAAGAGCGCGTACGACATCGATCTGTCCAAATTATCGTTGTCCAGGGACATGTTCATCATCATCGAAGAATTCGCGGTGCTCCATTGTTCGCCACTGGAATCGGAATCTTCCGCCGCTGTGACCATTTCGTCGTTGGATTCTTCGCTATCGCACTTATCTTCTTTCTTGCAGGCCTGTTTGACAGGTGTCGCATCTCTTCTTTTAACCACGGAACGCGAAGCAGACTCGGAAGCAGGAATGTCACTCGAAGACACATTTCTTGATGTATCGCGTTTCGAATCTTCGTCTTCCTTTCGCTCGCTTCTTGGTTTCTTCTCTTGGTCCTTTACTTCGTAATCCTTGCCGCTCGATCCTCCGCTCGTAGCTTCCCTGTATTCCTTGGAATCCACGGATGCCGAAGCGCTTGTCCCAAATATGCAGAAGCGTAGAAGATGCAGCGGGAACATGATATATTTGATGCCATTCTCGATGATACCGCCGCTTATCGAGTGCAGAACTTCGTTCGACGATCCGACCGCGTTCTCCTTCATCGTTCGTGAATCTCTTCTCGGCCTTGGCGATTCTCGCGGAAAAGGGCTGTAACGATTGCTTCCGATCACAGATTTCGTCGTTTCTCGTGAACCCGCCGCGCTTTCCTGTTAAATAAATAAATACAATCAGTCATGCAGTTTCTTCGAATCTTTACTTCACGCCAATTTGTATCGTATTGCAACAGATATAGAATGCCTTTCCGTAGGCTGGCCAATCGAATGTTAAAGCGGTGGCGTGTTGCGGCGAAAACAGAAAAAAATGATCATTAAAACGCACGCATATTGAAAACCTGTTACGCGAGGAAATTCGATTGGCGAATACCGCTGGTGCTCCGCGAAATACATATAATCTCGTTAGAAGCGACTGTTTATCCCAGCAATAAAGACAATTATCGTTACGTAAGTATTATTAAAATTCAGACAATTTTAGAACGTAATCAGCAGTGATTTATCTATAACGTGATGTCACGGTGTACCAGATGTTGCCCCGTGTCGTTTCAAGCAATGAGCATGTTAATCAACACAATCTCTCCTTACCTGATTCAATGGAAATGAAAAGCGATCATGCGGGTACGAACGGTATCGCCGATATTATAACCGAACCAGAAGATTAACAACTTCTTGCTACTGCTGCCTTCTTCTCTTAACTTCAGCGTAAGTACTTACGTTATCGAATTCGTTCGACTGACGTCTGCTTCGTCTGCTCGTGCTTTTATTTTCTTTCGGCATGACTGCTGGCACTTTGTTCTTACTATCACTACCGCCACGACCGAATTCCTATCTAAGAGAGGTACGCGCGAAACGCTTGGCAAATCGTAAATGAAGTGGAAAATCGGCGTGCCGCTATATGTAAGAATGCTAAACACGGGTATCCTGTTCCTTGATTGGCCCATTGACCAAAAGTGGAAGGAGATATTTGGTGTCCAAGCTTAAAATATTAAGGGGTGGTCAGCCCTTCCGCCAGGACTCGAAGTTCCAGGTCAGTTGACTCCCACCCCCCCGATACCTGGCCGCTTCTAATTAGACTCTTTGATCGGGCAGTGATCTATGCATACATTTCCCACGCGAACTACTTGGAAAAAAACATTAACAGAATATTCTATGCATTGTTTAAACACTTTCCCATAGGATGCAATAATTGCTTTCTCCTCTATCAAACGATACTCGTGTCTATGTTACCATTTTGCCAACTTATCTCATCAAATGGAATTGTTACTGTTGTCTAAGGCATCCGGCTGTTATTACTATTCATATTACTGATTTATTGCAGGAACGATTATATGATTACCGCGTGATTACTTTTGATAATCAATTACAAAAGTAACACAAAAGTAATCGATTACCGCCAGACTCTGGTGTAAATTACAGTAAAGTAAATGAATCATGCAAGTATATATCATGATTAAATTATAATTAAAACCAGTGTTCTAATATGCTACACATACGCGTGCGCGCACAGTTGCTGCCTGAGTGCAAACGAATGTTAAACAATACAATTCTAGAATGACGCATTATTTGTTACAATAAATAACATGTATGAAGAATTTTTCCATGATCCTTGAAAGGGAAACCGGCAACGATACCTGCAATAAAAAGGAAACGGCCCACACCGGGCCCCCTTGGAATCCGCCTCTAACTGCCTACTTAAGCCCTCTCGAGCCCTTTGAATGAGAATTAAACTCGAGAATTATGAATAATGAGCTTGTTTCGAACAGTTACAGTTAATTCTTTCTTCGATAGTTCTCCGTCCTTTAACAATGGAGCCGTACGGTACGGAAAAAGGATTTGCATCTTTCAAGAACAATGAAGATATCCTGCCGAAGGCCGAAGTTTATGAAGTCGATTTAAGTAATTGTTATATTAGTATTCTCGTGTTAGGTATTTAGCTAAAATAGTCTCCCTTCGCTGCATTTTCTAACGCATAACGGTTGTACTCCCTTCGCGTTAGGCATGAATGGAACGAAAAGGTGTTACAAATTTCTCGCGAATACTCCTAAGTTCTTTAGAAATAATTATAAATCCGGAATCTATGGATGCGATTTTGGAGATTTTCTTAACGCAAGGAATACGTAAAATTCATTGGTTTCATTCAGCTGTTTTGCTTTCCACATTTTTATCGCCTTAGCTGCTGAAAGAATAAAAAAGATAGCGGTGCATGGGGCTTTGATGAGAGTTTGTAAAGATCGCGCGCAATCCAGCGGAGCATGCAGCCATATTGACTATGCACTCCCATCCCAGCACCAAGGATGTTTATGCGTGCCTGGCACGACCTGCTGTTACATCGCGGTTGCTGCCGTCATCATCGTTGTCGTTGTTATTTCTACTGTCATAGTCGACGTTGCTACCGTTGTTGAATTGCTGTTACCGTTATCGCTGCGACGGTGTCAAACGGTTTGTAACCCGGTGACAACATTTTTCCGAGGGCCGACATTTTTCTGTCCGCGAGATGCCATATCAAATATGTCTAAAATGGAACAGTTTTTTAAACAATATCGCCACGAGTTTCGAAAGCCTTTGGGAAGAGGAGGGTTTGGTGGACGTTACATTGGCGAGCGATGGACAATGCCTCACGGCTCATAAAGTGATTCTCTCGGCTAGCAGCCCCTTTTTCAAAAAGGTTTTCCAGGTTAGTTTCTTGCATTGTTTTCTCTATGCCCGTAATTACGTTGACGTTTCGGCAGGTATTTCACCGTTAGACGGTGCTCTTTGTTCTCTTCTTCAATCGATAATATATGTGTAACGAAATGGCCAATTTCAACTAGCACTTGAGATTAGGTTACTTCGGATACTATGCGCGATATTTGTAATTTATTAATGGTATTAATATTGAAGACTGATAGTAAATTGTCTTTGCGCTTTCTTTTCATGTTACAGACAAATCCGTGTCAGCACCCAGTTATAGTGCTCCAAGATGTGCACTTCAGTGAATTGGAAGCCTTGCTTATATTTATCTATAAAGGAGAAGTAAATATCGAACAAAGAAATTTACCAGCTCTGTTGAAAGCCGCGGAAACGTTACAAATTCGAGGCCTCTCTGGCGGAGATATATTTGCTAAAGAATCTTACAAAAGATTGGTGGAATTGGAGCAGACTGTGGAGGAAGGAAAGACAACTACCAAGGAAGAAGCTCCAAGAAAAAAGCAAAAGCTGAATAAACATCAAAATTCGATCTTAGAAACAGCACTTGCGCCGAAAGTGTCACACTCTGAAGGCCTGGATGAATCGGCAACCAGTGAACAATGTAATAAGGAAGAGGACTATTTGCTGCAGAAAAATGTACAGAATCCGGTCAATCATCGTTTGGAGATGAAAGTTAGTTGCACATTGAATCAATGGTATTTCAGTTTTTATATATGGCAATAAATTAGGAAATGAAACGAAGCTTGATCTTTCAGATAGAACCATTAGAAGCATCTTTGGAGGATTCTCAGAAACTATCTCAAATGGATAAGGATCCGGTAGAAAGGTTGGATACAGGACAGATGGATGGGGACCAAGGTTAGTACATAGATTATTATCGTATATTATAATGTACATTTTATTAATAGTAACAGAGCAATATTCGGCATTAGCATGCTATTTGCAGTATACCTTGTATCTATTTTTTGCAATTTTTTAATATTTTGTGCACTAGATATGTGCGCATACTTTTTAACATCACTGTACAAGTTATGTTTAATTATCAATTTATATCAAAAGATATTGTATACCACAGTTTAAAGATTGTATAAGATGGAGAAGAATAGGGGATGATTATGCATTATATTTTATTGGACATAGGATGGCTCGTTTTACTATGAAGCTATCCATTATGCGCAGCATTAGAAAATATCTCCTAGGGTGAAGCAATTAAGTTGAAAAAATTCTAAATGGTTGGAAATAGTGGATGCATCACTGTCTTTAGTGCAATTCGCTCGTTCTCGAAAGTTCATCAACATCGTAAGAAATGCGTATGAAAGAATATTCATTGCGCTGCAGTGCTTTAAACATAGAATATGCGAGTATCGAGGTTTTAGTTTTTTTTTGTTCGACGCTGTTCTCGTATGTTTAGTTTAGCCGTTGAGCTAGCTTCGATAGTCACTTCTGTTTTTTTTTTTTCGTATTTGGTGTGACACGTGTTTCTTTTACTTGCTTCCATTCCCGAGATTCGGACACCAACGGATCTCGGTGAATCTGCTTAATTGTTCGGCACGCTGAACACGCCGCGTTAGGGAGTCGGTGTCTAAAGCAGGCTGTGCTCTGATGTGTGTGGCAGGGTCTGGGAACAGCCCTGCTGAAGACATTTCCGGTTTATCTGGGTTGTCGGGCCTAACTGGATTCTCGGACGTGAAGCCGCTGCTATACGCGTATCAGCAGCTACCTTACGCCGATCTTCTGCCGAGCCCGGAGATAATCTCGACGTGGGCATCCTCACGACCGATGGATCATTTGGCCTGTGACCTTATGAAGATCCTCTTTACACCGGAGGAGAGGATCCTCTGTAACGTGAACGGCAAGATGGGAAAGCAGCAGTTCGATAGCAACAAAATACATTTGATAAGGGAGGTTCTGTTGCACTTTAGCGGCATTGCGCCCAACAGCGTCGAATGGGAGGAGACGTGGAAGAATTGTGTTACTAAGATCGATACCAGCAATAGGGGCTTGAAAAGGTATTTGTTCCAAAGGCGGTCGGTCTACGCTCAATGACTAGGGCGTTTCAGGTCTGGAGTGAAACGTAAACGTTTCCACTGGATAGAATGAACTTCTTCTCTTCGCTGATCCGCCTAACGATCGCTCGAAATCATTTAGGACCGTGTCGGATCGCCTCTGAAATTCCCGTACGCTCCCTTCTTCGTGGGGGATGCGAATAAGCGAGCGAAGAATATTCTAGGCATGGTTCAATTATAATATATGCTTCGAGTTCGCTTTGACGAGGCAAATAGTCCAGTAAATTTGTACATTTCCGAGGTTTTCCTTGACCGAAACGCAATTTCTTTTTCTCTCGGTTGGGAACGTCGATCGTTCCGTCGGAGGATTTCCTTGTTTCTCTTCTTTCTCGTACCTTGTATATCGTACCTCGTGCAACGTAGCATTCCTAATCGTTCGTTTAAGATATTCACGCGAATATGCACTCTCGCCGTAGACGATCTATACACAACACGTATTAATATTAAACGCGCTGCGTTGTTCAGACTCGCAGAGTCTTTCTTACACTTCAAGTGTGCAATAACACGCATTAAGGTTCGTTTGTACTATCCGTTACGACACGGCGCGGTTCTGGCAAACTTTGTCTTGACCGCTTATTGCTAGACGAGAGTGTTATCCTCTGTACATACCGTCAAGGAAACGTGCGGCAACGATAAATCCATAAAGGCAACAGATGTAATACAGCGGAAAAATCGTATACCGATGGCAGAGAACACATTGGAATCCGTTTCTTTTTTTTTTTTTTCTAAAATGCGTGATCAGCAGATGTACAGGCTTGATGACTTAGTAACAAAACATCGCGTTCTAACGATCAACCAGCTTCACCATACCTGCTCGATTCTGTAGAGCCCAAGCATATACCCCTTATTCATTTTCCCTCGTAAACTCTGATTTTAAAGAGGAAATGTGCAAAAGCGGACATCTGGGAGACATCCTGCTGTCCTTGCTAGAGCGAATTCATCTCGTCCATACGGATAGTATGAACAACACGTGTCTTTACCTGAACCGCTTCGTGTCGCAATGGCTAGTACAAACGAACCTGTGCGCGTGTAGCTAGATACATAAGTGTACGTTTATTGGCATACGTGTGTGAGTATAATCACGCCTCGCACTATCCACGACATTGCGCGTATTTAAAGACGACGGACACGTCCCCAGCTCTTACGATCGGAGTAGTAATTTAAGGTATGCTTCTAGAATCCAAAAGTTCTGAAGCGTTCAAAGTGTCGCAATGGGACTTGACGCGAACAATTTGCAGTGCTATCGACTGCGCACCATTGGTTTTGTATATCGTTTATTTCGGGCCGAACCGATAAACGAACAAATCCGTTTCACACGTTTCTCCGTCACACCTTGAACTTTTCTCGTCTGATCTCGCGAAGATACGAAACGCTTCGAGTTGACTATTATTTAAATCTATAAGATTGTAGATGAAACACACACACACACACAAAACTGGTTGCAAATAAACCTATTTTACATTTTTAATTGTGTCGTCACTTGCTGTACACTTGTACAGCGTGCATCAAGCTTGTGCATCCAAGAAGATTGAACATTGAACGTTTTCCGAATCTACCGCAACCCTACATCAAAAGTTTATCCTGTGTTTCCTGAAGAACGAAGATCCTATCCTGACGAGGAAAAAGTGAATCTCCTTCCAGACAAAGCTCCTTCCAGTTCCGTCTACTACTTCTTCATGTTAAACCCAGCATTATCCGAATGAGAGGACGAAATTTAACTGGACGAAAGGATTTGAAGTGTCGGACTGGAATTACTTGCAGGATCATCGAAGCCAAGTGTAACCGTGATCGCTGACGCACGAGAAACCTCGACACCTTCCCCCGGGCCAGAAATACGCTTGAGATTTCCAATTGGACTTAATCGTACTCCGCCTTGGAACACCACGCGGTCAATCGACGAGCTGCACTCGCCGAATCATCCGTACGCGGAGTCGACAGCCGACCATCGGGCATCCGGTAACGCTCTCGCGGAATCGAGCGCAAGAGTTTTGCATTCCGCTTTCCCATCTTGCCCCGGGACCGCTGGCAATTCAGAGTTCCCGGAAGAGACGGTAAAGGGTGCAACTACCGCGTATCCGCCTTTTCCCTGTCCGTTTTGCGACAGGGCGTACACGAGCTGGGGCTTTCGACGAAGGCACATCAAAGCCGTCCACACGATTTCGCCGTCCCTGAACTGCAAGTGGTGTCTACAGGTACGTAGATTACGTCGTTGTGCCATCCGATTGGCGTGATCTGAGCTCTGCCGCTTCTTGCAGGTTCTTCCTACGCATGCGGCATGGAGACGTCACGTAATATTAGCGCACAATTTGTCGGCGAGCGACGCGCACAATGGTCTTTTAATTTTGGAGGAGGCACACATGGTCTTACAAATTGCACGCCCCACCCGATTAGACACCTTAGTTAACATTATCAAACAAAGTTCTCAGCAGAGCAGTAGCCAAGACAATCACCAGCCGGATAAAGATTGAATTGTTACTGGGTCACGGTGTATCGTTGGTACTCCAATGTGTACCGATCTGTTTGAACGGGGCCGCTCATATGCAAATATGTTCGGCCGTAATCGAAACTCTGCTGTTTGCAGACGTTTCTACACGGGAGGTTCTGTTGTACATAATTGCGTAATGGAGCATAGAATCGATATGCGATCCATACGCAATTTTACTCACTTTTGATTATTATTTTTTTTAAATATATATTTATATATGTTCTCGTTATACTTGAGGAATATATTGCTTGTTAGTTACTGTCGATGGCCAGTATCACGCGAAGCGTGAGGTATTCCGATTTTTGTATCAAGTTAAGTTTTATAAATAAGAAAATATAAAAGTTCACCATGTGGACTAGTAAAAAGAAAAAGGGAATGGTTTCCTTCTTACGAATTGCCGTGGCTCTTTCTTTTTCTGGATCCTGTCAGATGTAACAAATGACGAGGGCCATGGTCAAGTTTTAAATCGTCAAGTTTTAAATCGTCAAGTCATTTATCGTGCGTTATCGATTTTTTATTTGATAAAACATTTTTGACAATCGTGCATCAGTCGATGGAGTTTTTTTATAAATACGTACTTCGTACAAGTGACGGGAGTTTCGTGCTTTGCAAGAGATCCGACCGGTGCAGGGCTATGCGCTTCATTCACAATAATTCGATTCTTACGGCAAGTGAGTATCGTTTTGCGTGTGATGAAAGGTGACGGAAGCATCGCTTTAATCGTATGCAATATCATATGGTTTTTAAATTCTTTTATGGAAAGCAAAAATGAGTTCCTCTTGTCGCCGTGTTTTTCGTGTGTACTTACTGAAACGCAGCTTAACGTTTGGTCGCACTCGAACGATTGCGTGTTGTCGATATAAAAATGATAATCAAGTACCGCGCTAGTAGACAAAAGTGGCCGATCTTACGGTTGCTCGAGGCGCGAATAGAAATTACAAAAGAAGTTAAAGGGTAATTAAGGACGGTAATTCGTTTCTATTTAACAACGCAAAGAAAGAAAATCATTAAAAAAATATACGTATGTACATATCTGCGAATAAAGAAAAACTTGGTTCGTGTCTGCAACTTTCGTGATTGGGGTACCGATCTTTTCAATCGTACGAGTCGTGCAATTGTATCCATCGGGACAGCTGCAAGTATCTTGCGGGCTTCGCTTTATCGTTTCTCCTCTCGTGATATTAGCAAATCCAGTTGGTCGAGCTTGTACGGCGGCTTACAATTCGGCCACGTAACCCTCGATAACGATTCCCGGTGCGATTTCCGTGGTTACACTCTCCGAGGCCGCGTTGCTGCGTCCTTTGCTTCTGGACCGATCCTCTCCCCAGGCCTCCTCCTTCGCGTACCTTTCGGACATTCTCACCATTTCGTTTGGACTCCATTCCGGAGAATCCCTTCGGCTACCTCCGCTTCTGTATACGACGTTCGCGTCGCTTTCGCGACTTGCACGATATCCCGAGTTTGGCAGTGGTGACGGAGAATGAGAATAGCTATCGTAGACGGGAGTGCGTTTCATCGACGCTCGCTGATGACTGGTTTTTCTCAGCATCGCCTGTTCGAACCAGCGTCACTGATCAGTTCTCGCTAATTTCACGCGATCGTGCATTCACTCCTCTTTCGCTCACCTGGAAGTTGAACGGTGGTTCATCGTTGTCCTCGTTACCGTCGTAGTTGTTGTTTCTACGACCTATCATCTGCAACTCTTGTATCGGATTGATGCTGAAACAAGCACAGGCGACGTTTTCAGAATAATTTCAATTGGGAACATCTACGGTTGGATGTGTAAGTGTTATGCGAGCTCGATCAAACCGATTAGCGCCGTCGTTGCTCCTGTTAGGCCTATCGTCGGCCTCCCAATCGTGGCTAGCGGTGTCTATGTTGCTTTTACTTCGAACATCTGAGCTATAGTTTTCGGTGCTGCGCGTGAGCGATGATTGTGGCTGATTGAACGGAATCGGTGGCGGCGGTGCGCGTTTTCTAGAGCGTATTGACCCGGTGCTATCGTAGTTCTAAAGAGACGGGCAAAACGTACCGTGACGCAAGTGTTCGCGGAAAGAATGATACGATCGTGTCGAAACTTACTGAGCGAGGAGTATGAGCGTTAGCAGATGGTGCGGGGCTACGGTTGCTCGAAAGATGTTGATATCCGGTGTTACCCGTTCCGATTCGGGATGTCTCGTCGGGTGGGCATCGGATCGAGAGATTTGGGTCTCTGGAAAACGGAGTGTCGATCAGACTCAGTCCCTCGGTGCCCGAATGCGCCACTCGATGTGGCGAGTTCGTTGTTTGAACCTCGACGTCTGAAAAATGCAGAGCAATCCGATGGAGAGTGAGTTCTCTCCGGGAAAGGCTGTCGCCACTCGGCTCATCGGCGATCGAGATTTTCTCGTTTTCTCGTACGTTCGACGCCCAACGCGCACCTCTTACGTGAAATGATAATCGTACGAAACAAATTATTAGTCGTATCCGACGAACCGAGATCGATTACTGATTGTGTGATTCATTGGGCGAGTATCGTAATTACGACTGAAAGAGAAAAAGAGTCGGGTGAAAATGTGCCGAGTCGGGCGCGAGTTACGTGCACAGGAGCGAGGCGTGGTTCGTGCTCGTTTCCAGAGGGTGAAACATCCGTCGTTCAAGAATCGCGTCCCACTCGCCCTGTGCGCGCAATCGTCGGACTCGGTCTCGGATCGGGCAAACGAAAAAAAAAAAAAGAAGAGAGCAGTGATATTTGAAATGTACGAAAAAGATAATGAAAAGGTGTTCCGCTGGCCGCGGAGAATAAGGGCGTTCGAGCGAGTGTTGATATCGATGCACCTTGACTGGATGAAAGAAAGTGTGATAGGCACCTCTGGTACGACTGTTCCTGTTGGCCCAAGGCACCGTTTGTCTCCGTAATGGCGCGTCCCAGGCTTCGTGCTCGTCGTCAGACGCCGATGACGACGCGGATCTGCGAGAACGTATTTCTCAGTTGACGCCAGAAGCCTCCGAGGAGTTCTTAAGGGACCTCGCGATAGAGACGGCACACAACGGAGAACGAAAAAATAATGATGAAACAGCGCGAGACGCAACGAGAACGCAACGCGAAGCGCGAGGATAGAGACACAAGCAAGAGACATCGTGGAAAACGGGTTCGCACGGGCTGCCGAGGCTGTTTCTGTCGAATTTCAAGTTTCGCCTCGCGAGACAGTCTTACGGGCAAATTGCGTAGAGGGAAGCGGTAGAAAGTACGGAAAAGCTATGGGACAGTTACGCACACGATACGATGCTGCGATTAATGATGAATGGCGTCTAATGATGAGGATCGATACTAAGTTTGATCGGTACGATTTTTCACGTCTAAGCTTCTCTATCGATCTGGGCCCACTCGTGGGTTTCCCGAATTCGTCTACGATTGACGAAGAACGACTATGGTCTCAGTTAAACTCACCCAAGACCTTTCATTCCCATCTTCGTCACAGGAAAGGGCAGCTCATTGTGAAAGTTGAAAGGTAACTTGTGCACTTGGGGTGGTTTCGATTGGCCTAAGTACGCGGACACCGAAACGTTTGGGTTGATTTTATCTACGGATACTTGTTTATTCGTCGCTTCGAGAGACGCTACTATCGCTTGATTGAACAGATGAACCTGTGCGAAACAATTCTTTTTGGTCAACTCTCCGTGAAACCGCGTCTGTTCGAGCCATCAGGGTTCACTCACTTGTTGCGAGAATTGCACGAGGTCTTGATAGCGGGCTGCACGGTAACGTAGGAGGACTTGGAACATGCTCTTCGATCTCCACTTGCTGCTGTAGAACTTCATCATGTCCATCGTCTCCTCGTCCATCTTCCCCTTCGAGATAAGCGGCGCCGTTTCCTTCCTCACCACGTGTCCCCTGTACGCTAAGTGTATCACGTGAAATCATCGTTCGATCAAACAGTATCGGAGAAACGTCGCGAATGAGTAAATGGTCGTTTATGCGATGAATTATGAGACTAATAGGCTCGTAAAAAATCCAGTTTCTTTCTCCCGTGATCGTTCCTTCGCGCGGCCTACCTTTCTGAATCATTACCGCTGCTTGATCCTCCGACAGATCCACCGGGTCTTTCTTCTTCACAGACGCCTTCCTTACAGACGCTTTCTTCGCTGAAACAACACCCGTTAAATTTCTCGCAGCGAGTACAAAAAAAAAGTACAAGCCTCTCGAAAAACCAAAGCCCGCGAATGAAGGGAGAATCGGTTCGCATCCAATCTCTGCTCCTCCCGACGGTCAGTTTACCTACCAACATCTTTCTTCGCGCTCGACGTGATCTTCGATGCCATGTTCTTCCGCGCCAGAAATGCCCTCATCATGCACTGAACCTTTATTATCTTTTTCACCTGCGTCTCGTACAGCCGCGCAAGATACTCCTCGTTGTAGTACCTCAAAAACACTTTGGTCTTCCCGATCATCCAACCCTCCATCTTTAATCTGATCAGCAGCAGCCGGCAGTTCTCCTGAGTGATCTCGACGTTTTCGTCGAAGTCGAACGCCAGGAATTGGTATCTGAAATTTCAACGGAACGAAGCGAGCGATAAAGTAATTGCGAACCGCGAACGGGCGTACCTTCGAAGGAACTCTTGAAAGGATATTCTATGCGGATATCCGCGTTGCCTGGCTTTGGCAGTGTCCAGAACAGCCAGCGCTCTGATCTGCTGTCTGACGACGTCCCGATAAAATCCACGAGGCGCCCCTTCGAGGTCGGATCTTATACATCTGACGAAATGGATACCACCTTCCGAAAGGTTCTTAAGGATCTCGAGGCTGGTGGATTTAAAGGTAGCCGCGCACGTTCTCAGCTTCCGTGTCTGGGAGTATTGCCCTCGGGATGCTGTGTTACATCTCTGTTCACCAAATACCATTCGTCAAAATGATTACGATGCATTTGAATGTTGTTTCTTCGATAGAAATTCATATCGAGCATTTCTCACCCTCGGTCTGGATGTTTCCTGCATCAACGCGCCCCACTTTCCCCTGTTCGTTTTCTTTTCCGCCACCTTCGGATGTTCAACGATCATGGTCAAGTTCCCAGATTTGGTCAGCTTGTTCGTGAACATTTCTTTAACGGTTTGAACGGTCGATTGCCTGAGCGTTTCGATCGCTTCCACTGAGATAAAATCCCGATTCTTCTCGGCGATCTCGCTAGCGTCGTAAACCAATTTTCCTGTGTAATGGGCGACGGTAAACTCATGAGAACTCACCGGTTTTATGTAAATATTATCCGATCGGTCCTCAATTTTGTTCACGATATACTGGTAGTCGAGCATATGCTTCGACGCCTCGTCGATTAAGCTGAATAAACCTCTGTCTCTGCTCATCAGCTGGTCTATCGCATCTTTGTTGTCGTAAAAATGTAAACGCTGCACAGGTATACCCTCCTCTTGTTGCTCTTGCTACAAATCACGTTTTTATTCTTTCTGTAGGACGCTTTCTACGAATGAATTCCCGTAGGACGTTCAGCGAAAGCTTACCATTTCCCAAGCGAAAACCCTTTGATTGTAATAACATTGCATCTGTTCGTTCATGGTGTTCACGATCAGCTGCTCGAGCCGATTCACCGCGAAGCATTCGAATCCGAAGAGGTCCGACACGTTAATCACGTATTTGTCGCCGCTAAAAGTTGTCCACATTTGATGTAATTCGTTTACCGGCTATACAGCTATTCGTTCTCGAACTTACAATAAAGCCCGTGTAACAGTGAATTTAAGGTTGATAGTGTTCACTATCCAATCGACTAACCGCTGATACATCGTGTTCGCCAATACATCCCTCGCTTCTTTCGCCTCTTCGCAGCTGTGCTTCTTGCGAACGACGTTTCCCTTGGCGATCACGCAGTAATTGAGCAATGCCCAGACAAATTTCTTCTCGTCTAAATTCAGCAGATTGGCCACTGAAATGCAAGGAAAACGTTGAACAGTGAAGCCCATGGATGGAACCCCGTTGATATTTCCTACCTCTGTTGGCCGCGTCGTTGTTCTCCATGTCAGCCTCGCCGTTGTTACTCTCGACGAAACGAATCTCTCCCAACGTCAGGATCGCTGCCAACACTCTCCAAATCGTTTCGCAATACTCTTCCATTTCCAGGATCTTCAAGTTCTCCTTAAGCTCTTCGAACTTGACCACGTTCCCGCGCGGATCGTTTCGAACTTTGAACGACCGCTTCCTTTCCGTTCCCTTGTCGCTTATTCTAAGATAACGCATTCTTCGCCCCGGCGGTAGCTCGTATTGCTTCAATTTGCTCGTCGAGTCGAGGCCGTCGTACATGTAGTAGAATACATGAAAATTCGATTGATTTCTGTGGAAACGGTTCGAAGTGTATCGCCAAGGGTGCAACGATTAACTTAACAACGATTAAGTTAACGCGCGGCAGCGTAAAATAGCAGTAAACGTATTTTAACCTGTCACGAGTGGAAACGCGCCACTTTTCCAATTGATACAACCAAAATATCCCGCCGGAGGCTTTCCCGGAAGATCCGTACGTGGTCTGTATCTCCAGCACACATCTCGTTGAGTTCGGGTTCAGTGGCGTAGCGGCGTTGCTGAAAGCGTGAACCACTTTGATAGCTCGCATCAGCCTTGCCCCGGCGTCCTGCAAGCTCTGAAGCAAAACCGATAAAGCTTTGTTGGAAGGTGATTTCCCACGCTCGAACGATTCGACAAGTCCTTACTTTCCCCAGGTACATGAGGTGTTGGATAAGGTGAAGCATGTTCGTCGTTTTTCCGGAATTACTCTCGCCAGCCAGAAGGATGTGCTGGGGCTCCTCGTTGTGCAGTACGTCTTGATAAGCGCTATCGGCTACAGAGTATATATGAGGCGCGTTATCCGATCGTGACTTGAATTGATATTTCGTGTGATACTGGAACGAAGGAAAGAGCCAGGTTTAATGCGATCCCGTTTAGCATGGTCGTTCGGTAAAGGATCCTTACGTCCGAGCCGTAAATGTCCTGCTGCTCGTTCGGATTTAGAATCAAAAGGATATCGCCGATAAAGCTGTGGTGGTAACCTTGCCGCAATCTTTCGTGCAGCTCGTCCAGAATCGCGTCCTCCGTGAGCGTTTCGAGTGCCGCCAGATCTTCCATGAACATGGGTTCGAGGGGATCCGTTTGATGGGTCTGAATCGCGGACAGACAGACGTGTGTGTATATTCAGCAACAATGCTGCACCACGTTTACTTGAAATGTTACCTTTAGAAATCCCTTTCGGACTATCACTTCTGCCCTTCTGTCCAGTCTACCTCTCGCACAAGCGTCCATCATTAGTACTTTGATCTCTTGCGTTAGCTAAAAACGCGGGATCGTTTTTAGTTTTGTTTTTCTTTTGTTTCGGATTTGTGTTACTCGGTAGAAAGATTTGAACAGTGTTACCAGGTAATCGTTCTCGGGCAATTCTGCAAGAAAAGGGTGTTCAGCTATTTCCGCCATGAACGGTCTGTTCTCTGGATTTTTCTCAAGGCATCTAAGAAAAAGATCGATATACATATATATATATCGAACTATATTAATAATAGAGTGTTTATAAGTACGGTACTATAAAAAAGACGCACTCGGCAATGAAATCGTTGAAAGTTTGCGACCAGTTGGACGGTCTGGACAGATTCGGCGGGGGATTGCAGACGATCTGGAACAGCGCTCTAGTGGGGTGCATGTCTTGAAAGGGTGGCCTTCCGTCAGCCAATTCGATGGCCGTGATCCCGATCGCCCAGACATCGGCTCTGTTCCCGTATCCGTTGCTGGAACTGTTTCCCTTGCACATGGCGACTTCCGGCGCCATCCAGCTCGGCGATCCTATGCACGTGTATCTCTTTCCCATTTCGCCTTCGACCGTTCTCGATAAACCGAAATCGACCAGCTTCACCTCCCCCTCTTTGGTTAGTAGAATGTTGCTGCCGCGTATGTCACGGTGCATCACGTTGTTCTCGTGCAGATGAACCACCGCCTGTGAAACACGGTACGCGATTCGTGAACATTTCGCAGAGAACGAGTGGACGAAGGATCGACGAAGCACGGCCGAATATCTTTGCTTCGTGTTCCTTCCCTCTACGCTTCTTCGCGAGCATTTATTTCGCGTGTAATTTGCTGGCATTAAACGTCAACGTGGCCTGATTTACCGCACGTGCAACCGTGGACGAATCGCTACTGGCTCCATGGAACACGTACCAACGCGAACAAGAAGGCGACGCCGGAGGAGAAGAGGCAGAAGAAGGGGTTGCGTGAGCTTTACGAGAGAGGACGGCGAGAAGAATGAAGGGAAGAGCACGAGGATCGCAAGGAAGTCATGCAAAAGCCTCTGCTGAAAATACGTCGATGTTCTTCGTGGAAGTTTGTTCGTTTGCGAACGCAACATCAAGACCGATCGATCGCGTAATATTCCGCAAACCAAAGACGATTAAACTGACGCGGCGAACGGCAAGGATAATGGGCATTGAATGCCTACCGTTTTATGTCACTGGACGGTTGCATCGATTCGATCCATGCCAGCCGCGGATCAAATGATCCGACTCGGTCCGTTCTCGGCAGTAAAGTTGCGAGTACAGGCGCAGTCGAAGAAAAGGATGCATTCGCGAGGTTGTTCGGGTTCGAGGGATCCCGCTCGCGGAGTTCTCACGGCGAAGATAATTAGCAGAACCCATCGCGATTTCGCGCGGTCTCGGCTTTTCTTTTTGCGGAGAAAACCGCGACCGCGTATCGGGTCTATAGAACGGAAGGGAAACGGAGCACGATTCGAAACGGAAACGCGCGTTTTACCCCTGGCGCCGGTCAGGTTGCAGCGTTTGACGGATAAATGACAGCCGTTCAACTTCGGTGTCCAGCAGTTTCCCTAATTGTTTCCTTCCCTTCGTTTTGTTTCCGTGGGCGCAGCGCTGCTAAGGAAAGGGAACGGAGTCCGAGAAACATCTTGCGCGGTATTACGGCAAATTATATTCCGAGAGGAAAAAGGAACGAAATTATTGTTAGCGAGCGAATCGTTTTCCTAGTAAAATTATACACCTCGAAGCGGGAAATGTTTGCCATTCTCGCCAGGATCGCGTTTCTCGATTGTCCATCGGTCCATCCCTCCCGTATTTATTCCCGCGCGAGATGTCGCGTTTTGTCCCTGGCTGAAATGCAAGCCTTCCCTTCGAACAGAGAACCGAGGGAGAATGGGACAGAAGTCTTTCCGCTCTTGATCCCAGAGAAGAATGGTAAACCAGCGGGCAGCCTTTCATTCGCGAGCAGCTTTAATTAGCCAGCCATCTCGCTTGTCTTATTTGTAATTTATACACGGTCGAACGCGGCCCATTGATGCTGGTCTCTCGCGTTCCCTGATTTCGCGCGCACGTAAACGGGAATGCCCGATGAACATCGTTGGATCGCGAGTTACCTCGTCACACGAGATCCTTTCGGTATCGCGTTGTCGAACGAGCCTCGTTTCTCGCGCCCTTTGTATGCCTTCCAAGACCGTTTTTTACGCCTTTCTCTTGCTCCTCCCTTTCCCTTCGCGCCTCTTCTTTCGCTCGAGTCAAGGACAATTTAGAAACACTTCTTGACTAACGAAGGCTGCGCGAGGAACGCGATAATACCGAACCCGCCGAACACATATCACGAAGAACAATTATTTTCGAATTACTTCTTTTACCATCGCTACCATTTCCACTGTAGATTCATACTGAAGATCTTACCTTGATCACTTCCCTCAGGATAAAGCCGATGTGCTCCTCCCGCAGCTTCTTGTCCATGGCCACGAGGCCCTGCACGAGATCCATGACTGGCCCACCTTCGCAGAGCTGGAAACCATACGATGGAAACAATTATTATGTTTTCGCGATACACGTATTCCGCGTTAAAATTATGTCGTAATCATAGACCAAGGAAGGCACTCTTTGATTCGCATCGCCACTCTGGACGCTGCGCTGATAGCCTGGCGCGAAATTGCGGAAGCAATTCGAGTCGTGCGTTCGAGATAGAGTTTCATTTTCTGGCCTGTTTTTCTTTTTCTGTAATTGTCCGCGATCTCGATATTCCCTGCTTCTACTTCCGACTCGGGTCGAACTGTACCAAGGTGTCGGGGGTATTAAGCGATTAGCAATTAGCATCATCTATCAGCAATTTAATTTCGGAGGAACAAAAATGTCTGTCAAGACGAGGTAGCGTGGCGATATAGCGTTTTCGACTTATTCGAGGATTATGTAAAAGGAAAAAGCGCGGAGGGTCGGCAACATTTGGTAACGGTGAGTGGTTGTTGGACGTGCGCGCGTACGAGTTAATACGAGTATCGCCGGTTTGCTCGAGATAAGTAATAATATTTCGTGCGCGCCGTGGAGGTCCACGCGTAAATTAGGGCCGCGACGTGGCTGGGTCCACCTGCGTACACGAACGAGTTTAATGATTGTTTAATGGCCGCGCGTGTCGTAAATTATCCGCGTATTCGACCGTCTCAAATACTTGAAATTGCCTCCGGGTCCCGGCATGGCTACGTACGCCAACTCTTCCCTCACCCGGTGCTTTCATTTCTTTTTCCTTTTTAACTTTTTCCCTTTCTCTCCGCTCTACCGCCGCCCTCGACTACGGAGCCTCACCCTCGCCTCCTTCTGTGCCGAGTCTCTTCACGGTCTCGGGGCTCTCGTTTCTTTTTTCCTCCGAAGAATTATCGGAGTATTATAAAAACGATGCGAACAACTATTTTCACAGATGCGTTCATATCTCCCCGATCAGGCTGCTTATCGTTCACCAATTGGTTTCCTTCGTGTTAGCTTAATCTTACCTCCATGACGAACCATATCTGGTCGTATTCCGTCTTCTTGCCGGATCGTCTACGATAGATTCCATAGAAGTCCGGCAGATTAGGATGGGACGAGAAGTCTCGAAGGACTCTGTACTCCTCGATGATTAGAGATTGCGACTCGGGCGTGAGCTTTTGAACCTTCACCGCCACCTTTTTGTTTCCTGAAAGAATGCAAACGTGCCAAAGGGAATGTACTACTGTGCAATACTCATCTCCAGGGGCAATAGCACAGATTGGGGAAACTGTACCGGCTTGCTGGTCGATCGCTTCGTACACGTCTCCGCACACGCCGGAACCTATGCACTCCCTAAGGAGGTAACGTTTTCCAGGGTCCTGTATACTATCAAGACGTTGGAGAGCGTTCCTTCGGCGCTCGTCGATACCTTCGTCGTCGCTCCTGCTTCCTCCTCGTCTGTGCTGTTCCTTGCCGCCCTTCCTACCGTATCCATAATCGTTCATTTTTTCAGAGATTCCTCGTCGCTACCTGAAACACGGAGGAATGGAAAAGTGATAAGCCCGTTCATCTTTCGTTCGTGCAATCTGTAAAAGCGAAAGGCAAAGTTGTGCTTTTCAAGCAGCGGAACGAACGATTGAACGATCGCGAACGTATCGGGAGAAATGGGAACGATTGTGTCGCGCGGGGCAAGGGGGAAAAAGGGAAAAAGAAACGGAACCTGGGAATATAATTTAAAGGTTCATTAATTTTGCTCTCGTTTCCTAGATCGAGTGTTCCCGCACGAAGAGGTCGTCGCGCAGCTCTTCACGCTCGCGCGAAAGCAGCACCGGGGGTGCCTCTTTCCATCCGTTCGAACGACGAGAAGGTCGAGAACGGCTCTTCCGAGAGAACGCTCTACGGATTTTTTTACGAGAGGCCAGGTTCGGCCGGTCGAGGGCTTCACGGCGCATCAGCACAAAGGTGAGTGCTAATTATATTCCTTCTCGAGTGCCGCGTGAACGAGTGGTAATCGCTAATTAGTAGTCCGCTTCCTGAAAGCTTCCAAGAGGGAAGCCTAAAGCTGTACAGGGAATTCGAGATCGAAAATGATCACGTTTCCTCCTCGATTCCGAACTCGGAATTTATTTTCAAGCACGGCCTCCTGTGCAAGCCCCGGGGCATCGATACACAGTTGTAGCGATTCGCAGTTTGCTTCGCAATCGCGCTGCGCAACGAGAGCACGCGTGCGGTAGAACTTGCGGGCTTTCTGTGGCGTTCTTCGTCCGAGCTATTGCCCCGGTAGCAAACGCATCTCAACGGTTATTCTGTCACGACACCTTATCAGTCCCGTGCCACGAGAGCAAGCCGCGGCAGAATTTGTATCTTTCAAATCAGAAGTAACGGGATACCGAGAGTGTTGCAGCTTTTCCTTCGCTACCGCCGTCCCTGCCTGTACTTGTAAGGTTGCGGAAATGCTGCCGGGTAATGCATATCCCATTTATCGGATCCCACGGGTTGCGTAAGAGTATTTAATGGGTTACGCGAGAGTCCACGGGTAACGGATGGCTCGCTTAGCCGCTTTACAAAAGGCGCGACCGATCGATGCGGTGCTGTGGAGACCGTGGACCTCATCTTCCGCCGGCGCGACCGTTATCGTGTGAACAGTTGATAAGCTTCGTTGGCACGGAACAGCCCGCGAAAGTATCTCCGTTATTGGATCATTAGCCCAGCCGTGTAATCGGCTCAGCGCATTCGTTGGCAGACTTTCCAAAGTAATGAGTCGCGTTTATCGAATGAACGCGGCTTACTGGTCCCGTGTTGATGGATCTGTGCTTGCGCTCCGTCGAAACGGAGCAAGGAATTTTCCTGTCGAGCGCGGGTTCTATGGAATTGCGTAAACCTCGAGCCGACGAATCCGCGAGAAAACGGAAAAGTGAAAAGAAATGGAAAGGATCAGAAGAGGTGGGTCGGCGAGGAGTAGGTCGAGGGGAAGGGTGAGAAACGAGAGGATTCGCGTCGTTAGCCAATTCATTTATTCCTGGTGGGTCGGTGCTCGGCCGGCATAATCCGTCGATTTGTCGGCGCGGCGTGTCTCGTGTAATGCTGCTTCTTGTCCCTTCTTGCCGCTTGTAATCGAACAGAGAAAGGGGAAACGGAAAGGATGAAAGGGCGAGGGAGAGAAGGAAGGTACGGGAGGGCGTCGCGTCACGGGCTATATGTGAACGAACGCGAACGACGTAAGAAACTCTGGTTGATCCACGATGTCCACACGGTGGTTCTGCTCCGCTCGCATGCGACACGACGCTGCGCTCCTCCTCCGTTCTCTCACAGTTCTCTCAGCCTTCTCGCGAACGGGTGCTCCTCTCCTCTTTCACCCTGTCCGCGTTCCTCTTCCTCGTCGTCGGCCGTCGAATGGTGCAGGTTTATCGGTACGACAGGGCGTTAAATTATTGATGCCTGGCTGCGCGCCGCGAGAAGACGTACGAGAAGAAACGAAGAAGGGTAGCGAGCCACGGACGAGTCCCGTGATTTCAGAAAAAGTTTTCCGTGCCACTCGGTCCATCGGTTCCTTCTCTCCGTCTTTGTTCTCGCGCCAGCGTTCGGCCCGCGAGCCACGTTGCCCGTCCTCTTTCCTCCTCGTTCGGCAGAGGCCGATCGCGAACCCGTGCAGGGCTCGCAGTCTTTAAAAGGGAAGGTGCGTGGGGGCGACGAAACGCCCGTTGTGGGAAAGCTTCGCGCACGAACCTGATCGTCCGGTCGAATCGAAAATCGGTCACTTCCATTCGTCGACCAATTCTCTCCTGGAAGGAGCCACTTCCGTCATTCATCGACGATGCGAACCGTTTCTTCCGTTCTGGCATTCATATTTCTTCGTCGCTGATAAGGGTAAGGTGACGGGCCACCAAGTTCTCCCCGAAAGGAGCTGTGTGGGAAAGTTGATATTCGTTAACCGAGGAAGGTCCCCCGGTATTGGGCCGG